>MU825882.1:1318075-1990575 GCA_029204205.1 Desmophyllum pertusum
CGCCCTCAAAATATATCATGTATCTTGATGCTAACAACCTTTATGGTTGGGCTATGTCACAATACCTACCAACAGGAGGTTTCAGATGGATGAGTGAAAAAGAAATCAATAACATTGACTTAGCTAAGTATAAAAAAGACTCAAAAAAGGGATTAATTTTAGAAGTTGACTTAGAGTACCCTCAAAAATTACATAATAGTCATAATGACTACCCTCTAGGACCAGAGAAGGTTAATGTAACCAAAAATATGCTGTCAAAATATTGTAAAAAGATCCAAAAAAAGTATAATATATCAACAGGTTTAGTTAAAAAATTGATTCCAACATTAAGTAATAAAGAAAAATATGTACTTCACTATAGAAACCTTCAATTATACACTGATCTTGGTTTGAAAGTCATAAAAGTTCATAGAGTGCTTGAGTTCGACAGTCACCATGGCTGAAACAGTATATCGATTTTCAACACTCAGAAAAGAACGAATGCAAAAAACACATTTGAAAAGGATTTCTTCAAGCTCATGAATAACTCTGTTTTCGGTAAAACGATGGAAAATATCCGTAAAAGAGTTGATGTAAGACTTGTAACTAATGAAAAGAAATTATTAAAAATAACTGCTAAACCAACTTATGTAAGTAGTAAAATTTTCAATGAGAATCTGGTAGCAGTGCATAAGATCAAAGAAACACTAACCTTAAACAGGCCGGCATATGTAGGTATGTGCATCCTCGATCTCAGTAAGACACTAATGTATGATTTTCATTATAATTTTGTTAATAAGAAGTATGGAGATAAAGCAAGACTACTATTCACAGATACAGACAGTTTAACATATGAAATTGAAGCTGAAGATGTTTACATGGACTTTTGGAATGATAAAGATAAATTTGATAATAGTGACTATCCAGAGAACTCATCATTCTATGATAAAACAAATAAGAAAGTAATCGGTAAATTCAAAGATGAGGCTGCTGGTATACCTATAGTTGAATTCATTGGATTGCGATCAAAAATGTATAGTTATATAAAAGATAATAACAAAGGTGGAAAAACAGCTAAGGGGATTAAAAAGAACATTATTAAAAAGAATATTAAACATACAGACTATAAAAACACACTATTTAATAACAAGCAAATGCATCACGAAATGAAAACTATAAGAAGTCAAAACCATCAACTTGCAAGCTATGAAATAAATAAAGTATCACTCAGTTGTTTTGATGACAAAAGATATATATTAGATGATGGAATCAATAGTTATGCATTACGGACATCATAGAATCAATTAAATTTTAATCTCTTTACTTTCTTAATATATTGGTATCTATTATGTAGAGAAGATATAATTCTATTTCCTTGGATCCTTTAGAATGTAATCATTATAAAGGAATAAACCAAATCAACCATCAGAGAATGTCACGCAAAGGAAATCACGCAATGAAATAAACACACCATTTGTTTTAAATTGCATATAGATTTCAAAAATCTAATGGAAAAATCTAATGGAAACCTCTGATGTATCAATGCGCTGGTACCCCCATGTTCTATACTACTTCTGTGTCTATGGTTGTGACTGTAAAACTAAAAAAAAAACAGAGTAAAGAGATCCAAGACAAATCCTTGCTTTGATTGTCTAGATTGTTGCACAAACACCCCCCCCCCCCCCCCTATATTTTCCTTACAGCACTTATACATGTATATAAAAGCTTTTTGGAGCTCTCTGGACTTTGTATTCCAAGAAGAAGTGATTTCAAAGAATAGAAAACATAATTAAATAGTACTTCCGGTTCAACATATTTTACTTCCGGTTCAAAATGGCCGCCATTTTGAATGCCAGCAATATCTCGCCAACCCATAATTTTTCGCAGTGGCTCCATATCCATATTTCATAGGCTCATGAAGTCCTCTTATTCTGCCAAGTTTCATGCTTTTTAACCAACTCAGAGTGACGTCAGCCCGAAAGCCCTGGTCAAACGGCACATGATAGTCGATGTCCACGATAGTGAAGCTCGCGCCCCCGTTTGACCACCAACTATCATGCACTAGCATCGACTATCATGTTCAAATTCTCCATGATAGTCGATGATAGTTTTGACCACGCGGTGCATGACAGTTGATGATAGTTGATTATAGTTTATAGGTGATGTTAAACTGTCATCGACTATCATGCGCCGTTTCGACCAGGGCTTAACATTCCATCCCAACCTAAAGTGGTGGTGAGAGTACAGAACCTGAATGTGTGTGAATGTTCCAGCAAATAATCATACCCCCATCACGGAGGGAATTGTTCCAGAGAGGTGGGGGGTTAAAGGCCCAGGAAACCCGAAATATTTAAAGAAAACTAGAAGTTCTCAAAGAGAAGTTAAGTGCTGCTTCTCTTTAAAAACATCCGGTATTCTCGATTGTGTTTGAATTGAAATTGAGGTGCGGCATCTGTATGTGTATGGGTGGGACTTATGTAAGAGTGTTAACAGCAATTAATGCATGGGATGTTTATGAAACGATAGGGTGAACAACCTGATTTTAAACTCCAAAAAGACCAAATCAATTTCAATGTAAAGAAACTTTATTTTGCTGTAGCAATTTAATAACATGACAAAAGTGGGAAAGCAATGTCTTCATTCTTGTTTGTTTGAAACACAACATAAAACTTACAATGTTTATGCAGATTAACTAAACAAGTTTGCTTCCTTACCAGCATGTATAATAGGCAGTAACATCAAACATTATTACTTTATTAAAAATGTGCAGTAAGATAATTTTTCCTTTTCCTGTTTGAAACGAAAACTGAACATAATAATTCTGCTGACAAGTTTGCATCATTCTTGTCTGTTTGAAACACAACATAAAACACAACACATGTAGAACAAAATTAAGATCATTATATAAATATTGAAATTAATTCACAAGTTTATTGTCCCTGAACTTCTTTTTCTGCTCAACTTTGCGGTTTACCTTACTTACAGCTTTTGTTCGCTTATTGTAAGTGATAAGTACATTTTTCAAGTCTAAGAGTAGCTTATCAAAGCTGTTCCCGGACAGGTCAGTGACACCAGCAACAGAAATCAGCTCCTTTATCTATCAAAAAGTGTAATGGTAAGGTTTTCTTTTTCCTCTGTTTGGAACATTATTTGAGCATAATAACTCTTGTCACAAGTTTCTTCATTTGTTTCATTCCACAGTGATGACATGCTACAATATCTGATCTGTCATCTTCAATCTTTTTGTTACATTTAATGCAAAAAAGGTATTGTGATGAGGAAATGATACCTACAACTTTACCTGCTGTAGTTACATACTGACATTTTCAGAGAATGTTGGTGCTAAAGCAAGAACTTCTTTAAATGGCTCACTGGGTTTGATGATGGTACCAGTTTTGGCAGTATTTACAAATAGTTCTTTGCTGTAGTTGTCTTTTTTCACTCTTAAGTTTTCGAAAATATAGGTATTGCCACATATTACTTTGTTTACAAAATCCTGCCATAAAATTATCTTAGAATATCCTTCAACATCAACTATTTGTCCCTCGATCATGGAAAGAGGTCCACTGGATGTTTTTACAGTCTTCTGCTCTTGAAGGTGGATGATCTTTGCCTTGACTGTAATAAGCTGTCCTGGGGAGATTGATTTGAGCATTCCCAGTGTCAGAGTGCTTGGGATGTCAACCTATAATAATAACAACAATTTATTCAAAACTGTTAAAATACATTACAAAGAGTCTGTTGAAAATAGGTAATCCAGAGGTTAATCCTGCGTTGTGCATCGTCTAACATAAAAGTGGTACTAGGATATACAGTAGAACCCGCTAACTCCAACTCTGTTAACTCTCCCTGCTATCTCGAACTCAAACTTATTCCCTGCTTTTCAGTCATTTACTATCGGCTAGCAAATGTAGCCGCCACTATCTCAAACTGTTTTGTTTCCCTTGGGAGTTCGAGTTAACAGGGTTCTACTGTAATATTACAATAATACCTTAGGGAATGGAGCTGCAGGAAGCTGTTGAATTTCAACATTGTTGTTCATCAGCAAGTCCTCTGCATTTGAACGAGTGTCAATACGAAACTTCTTTATCTTTACTGCACTGCCATCAGCTTGTAGTCCAGCAAACAGACTTCTTTTGCCAGGAGAAAAGCATACACCACAGAAGCTTCTGTCTTTTGACTGCAGTTGGAAATCGAAGAATTTTCCTTGCTTAACCGGTGATAAGTTGTGTAAATATCCTATGACCTCTTCTTTTGTCAAATCTAGAAAATGATTTAAAAAAGAAATATGCCATGTAGAAATCAGTGGAATTCCAAGGAATATTTCTCAGTGGTTTCAAAAAATTTTTTTGACAAAAGTCTACCAAATGTTTAATGAAACTTGTTTGTATAATTGTGAATAGTAGTAGCTTGAAGTACATTTACAGCAAGTGCATGTCATGTCGAAGTTTTCAGTTTTCGAGTCATGCTTACCTTCTGTACTACAAGCAGCTTTGGAATTTGTTTCATCCATCATTTCTGGTTGGGAATGCAGTATTTGACTATCAAAAAAAAAAACATTGTAAGTTGCAGCATTTTAATTTGTAGAGAAATAAAAACTGCAGACGCAGACTGGTTTACAGCTTATTTTATAAAGATAACATAAAACCAGCTATTGTTAGAGTTATTCTACATCAATAATAGTCATAAACTATATATAATTACCTTAGATACATGTAGATGATAGTGGTTTTTTTTTGCTAAATTTAAAAAAAACATTTTTTTTATAATACTGTTATAAAATAATACTGTTTAAACCAAGCATTGGTTGTGGTTTGTGCTATACAGTCTAGCCTTTGTTCCTCTGCTAGTCTGAACCGATTCTTTGATACCAGCCATCATATGGCAATCAAGCACAAACATTGCATTTGGACTATTCGAAAATGCATTCATCAAACCCTGCTGCAGTGAGCAAAATGGGCCTTCGTCACAAAATGAACGATCAATGCGCCCTTGATAAAATTTGCTGTAGTCTAAACAGTACTCAGCATTGTTGTGCGAGGTTGCCACCTTCGGCAACTCGTTTATTGAAAGATTGTCCGTATCAGGCACCATTTCATTACTTAGAGCATGCAAATACATGCGATCTCCGTGACAGAATCCACCGATTGATTGAATAGCAAAGCTGAAAGTGACATAAATGCACACTGTCGGCCTCTAGAATGCTCATTGAAGGCTTCATGGCCTTGATGAATGCTTCCTCGAACAGAAGTAACCATAACAGATCGACTAAAGCGATCACAGAGAACAGAAAAAGCTACAAAACTCACCTATTCTCCCTTCGTTGCGTTGAAAACCACGCGCGAAAAACACCAGACGATCGAAGACGTGTCAGGTCCTGTCAGGTTTCATCGATTATAAGAGAGCAGCTGATTGGCTAAACTTCGAGCAACTCGTTTTGCATGGTATAAGGGGATCGCTGATTGGCTGCTTCTTGAATGCGACCCAACTCGACCCCAGACTTTCGCATCTTTTTTTGACTGAAAGTGAACAGCTCTGGGGTTGATCCGAACCAACCAAAATTCTCGAATTGCTACCCGAATATAGTACTGCCTTCGCTCCGCTCTGGGCAGCAATAATACTTTATTCTTTCACGAAAAGCAATTTAAAACTTAAACCTAGCAAAAACGTCAGCGAACACACGCATGAAAGGTTTCGCCCGCTGTTTGTTTATTTTCCACAAGATTGTAATCAGTGTGTAAAATATGTCATTTTATAAGACGTTTGAATGTTGCAACAAGGAAAAACGAACATTAAAAATACATTTTTGGGCTAAAGCTATAGTTCAGTGTCCGTTCACGCTTTTAGCAGCCACTCAGAAATCGACATGGTCGATTTTTTTTCGCAATCTGTTCATTGAGATTATAAATTTGGTGCCTAATATAAACAATACAGTTGAACTCTCTAATACGGACACCGAAGGGATGGAGCAAAGTGTCGGTATTAGAGGTGTCTGTATTATAGAGGTCATGAATATGACGTCACTTGAAATGCTCCACTGACGATAAGAAATCTTGATGATAAATGGGACCAAATGGCAAATATAGCATGTCGATAAACTGATTGAAACAAATGCTACTTTTATTGTATGGGTAATGGGACACTTGATTAACTTTGATCTGTAACCACAACACATATTAGAGAGGATCCGTATTATAGAGGTTTTCTTTATAGAGAATATATGGGCATTTTGCCGGGACCAAGGGAACTGTCTGTAATAGAGAGGTCAGAGAGGTGTCCGTATTAGAGAGGTGTCCGTAAGGAGAGGTTTGACTGTACATATATAGCTGGGCAAGTTGTGTTGTCTTCACGGAATATATGATTTTATTTATGCAAGATACCGATGAGGTTAGGATTCCTAACATCTTCAAAAACTAGCTGAAATTTGCTCAAAATATTAAAACCAGAAATGACAAGTTCTTATCTCTTGGTCTTATCTATTTCCGGTGTTCCTTCAGCTTGAAAGACCCGAGGATTTCAACTAGAGTTGAGTTATTTTTGGAACGTTAACACCGATCTTTAAAACTACACTGCAAACAAATACTTATTACATATGAATATTTTCAACAACTGTGTGTTCTACGCTTCTCTTTTCCCCAAAAGTAAAGTTAGCGTACCCTAAACGTATGATGCCAATAAAATAAAACGCAAGCGCCGGTCACGCACGCTTATTATTGTTTTGATGTCGCTCGGTTCGTTCAGAATGGTTTTTATCTGATTCAAAGTAATGGTTTTTTTTTATCAGTTATGTTTCATGATTTATTATCAAAACACTCGGTTCTGAATGTTCACGGCTCGATTCAGAAATTATTTGGTTTACCACTTGTCAACAAAGGTACAGAACCGTGTGAAAGTAATAATTTCATGTCGGGAAACAGTCATTTATACCGCCAGACTTCACACCGCCAGCTCAATCTCAGTTTCTTCAGAAAAAATATTACGAAGAAATTATTCATCTTATTAGTTCATAGCGCTATAAAAGAGTTTTCATTCACTGGGCACAAATAGACTTGCAAATGTTCAATGCGTGACAGACATAATGTTACTGCGTGACACAATCAAATTGGAAACTTTCGCTCGCATGACTCATGTTTTAAAAAATTAACTTTGCTTTGTTTTCCAACCCCGTGTCTTTAGACGTGTTATCTTCGAAGTTTTCCGTGTCAAGGCAAGAAAGATTTGCGATACCCGGATGATCGAAAATGACGTGAAATTTGACTACGGCAATTTCTGAATTTGCATATTTTAAAATTACGCAGTGAAGACTGACAATGCAAGCGCCTTTCCTTCGAAAAACGTTTTCAATGCATAGTCTATTTCACTCATAGAACCCGAAAGATTAAAAGAAAAGAATAATTTCTTCTTTCACGAAAAGCAATTTACCTTTAAATAAAACTTAAATCAGCAAAAAAAGTCGCGAACACGCACGTTAAAGTTTGTTACATTCCACAAGATTGTAATCACTAATCAGTGTGTAAAATACAGTGGAACTTCAATTTCTCGAACCCTCTGTTTGTCAAACCTCCCGATAACTCGAACCAAAAGCCGTTTCCCTTGCATTTGCTTCACTCAAACCCTATAATTTTACTCACGATTTCTCGAAACTTCCGCAAACTCGAACCAATTCATGCCTTGATTAATAAATATCAATTGATTATCGATTAGTTTACACCATAGATACCATATAGACATATTGCCATAGTGAATGTAATCTCCCTAAACCATTCAAATACCCCAGAGTTACACTTCGTTCCACTCTGTGCTAAAAACCGCACAATTCATCCACATATCCACCCCACTATTAGTTGTTACCAAATGATTTCCCCTTTAATCACTTAAATGACGATGATTTCTATAATATAATAAATTTAAAGTACAGCCTACATGAAAATACAATTTCACATATACAAAATTGCAATTTTAATCCTTTCTCCTTAAATAATGACAGCGATATCCATGCTAACAATAACATAGATCCAGATAGCAATAATCTGTTAAAGCACATTAAATTTTATGAAGATAGCTGTAAATATTATCTTGAACAGAACTTCAATGAATTAGTCCAACAAAATAATCTCAGTAGTGAACTTTCATTAATACATCTGAACATTCGGAGCCTCAAAAATAAACATGATGAATTATGCAATTACCTCGCATCACTTCATTTGACATTTTCAATTATAGGGTTAACTGAAACTTGGCTAACAGATGGCTGCAATGATATATATGACATTTCAACGCAGTCTAATAACTAAAAACAGGAAAAATAAGACAGGTGGTGGTGTAGGAATATATGTAGCAAAATATATCAATTTTATAAGGCGTGAGGAATTGTCAATATTTAAAGGAGTTTTTGAATCTATTTGCATCGAACTTCAACTTAATAGCAAAAACAAAATCTTAATAGGAGTCATATATCGTCCGCCAAACAACAAAATAACAGATTTTGAAGAAATATTTGAAGATTATTTATTGCGTATCAACAGAGAAAACAAGCTATGCTATTTGATGGGCGACTTCAATATTGATGCTTTAAAAATTGGCCAAAACAATGTATCTGATAGCTTTGTAAATCAACTACTTTCCAGCTCCTTTCATCCACTAATAACAAGACCAACAAGAATAACCCAAAGTAGTGCGACACTCATTAACAACATACTAACAAACAAGTTTGAGCATAACAATGTGAACGGAGTTTTATTTACTGACCTGTCCGATCACTTGCAGTCTTTACTATTGAGACAAAAACAGCAAATGTTATAAAAAGAAAACAGCAATTATGTCAAGAAATACAAAAGATGAAAATATTGACAGAAGGATTGACAAACTAGGAAAGATAACGTGGGAAGAATTACATCACAGCTGGGATCCAAATATATGTTATGATATATTTTATGACAAATTATATAAAATGTACGATGAGTGTATTCCAAAGAAGAAAATAAGTAACAAGCAATTAAAGCTACAAAAAACCCTTGGCTGACTAAAGGAATTAAAAAATCACTAGCAATTAAACATAAACTTTATAAAAAATATTTAAGAGTGCCATCACCTAATAACGTATTAATATATAAGAAGTATCGAAACAAACTTCATCATTTAATAAGAATTGCTAAGAAAAATTATTACAAAGACAAATTGGAACTTAATCAATGAAGTAATCAACAAAAGAAAATCAAGAGTCGACTTACCAAAATCATTTAACCAAGAAGGTATTGAAATATCGGACCCAGCTAAAATAGCAGGAAATTTCAATGAATATTTTGTTAATGTTGGTCCAAATCTAGCTAAAACCATAAAGCAACCGGCTACCTCTTTTAAGTCATATTTATCAAGAAACCATGATGAAAGTTTTTTCATATTACCAGTTACAGAAGAGGAAGTTGAGAGAGAATTACTTAAATTAGATCCAAATAAAAGTACAGGAATTGATGATTTAAATCCAAAAGTAATTCGCTGAATAGCACCACTTATTAAATATCCCTTAACATTAATAATCAACAAATCATTATCAATGGGAATTGTTCCTAAAAGTCTCAAATGCTCCCTCGTTAGTCCAGTTTACAAAAGTGAAGACAAAATGTTAGTTACAAATTATAGGCCTGTTGCTGTTCTTCCATGCTTCTCAAAAATACTTGAAAAACTAATGTTAAACGATTGATTAGCTTCATTGAGAAACATAAAATACTATATCAAGATCAGTATGGATTTCGAAAAATCATTCTACTGAAATGGCCATTATTAATCTTACAACAAAAATCACAGAAGCGATTGAAAATAAGAAATTTACAATTGGTATATTTCTTGATTTATCAAAAGCCTTTGACACAGTTGATCATTCAATACTTATCAATAAGCTGGAATACTATGGAATTAGAGGAATTGCATTAGAGTGGTTTAAAAGTTACTTATCAGATAGAAGTCAAATTGTTAAATTTCATGAACACCGTTCAAATATGGAAACCATTACATGTGGAGTACCTCAAGGATCTGTTTTAGGGCCTTTGTTATTCCTGTTATATGTTAATGACATAAATAGAAGTTCAAAGATACTGTCGTTTATACTTTTTGCAGATGATACCAACATTTTCAACTCACATTCTGATATTAGTACACTAACCAATACCACAAATGAAGAGCTAAAAAAGTTGCTGAATGGTTAAGAGCCAATAAACTTTCTATTAATCTTAAAAAAACGCAGTTCATTATTTTTAAAGCAAAGAACAAGAAAACTAAACAGCTTGTACAAGTAAAAATCGATGGTACAGATGTAAGACAGGTTGAGTCAACGAAGTTCTTAGGTATCCATATAGATGCTAACCTTAACTGGAATCAGCACATAAGACATGTATGTAACAAAATCTCAAAAACTACTGGATTACTCTGTAAGGCTAGGCATTATATACCTATGATTATTTTTAATTAAACTTCAAAATACCATCTGAGAATCCAGCCACAGGATTATGTTGGTACTCAGGGTTGTCCTCTGAGGAATCTCCTGTTAGAACACCAAACATTTACAAAGTATAAATAAGTAGAAATTGATGGTCCAAATGGTTTAATGATTAAAAAACAGGTTTTGATTGCCCTACACGTTTAAACAATTACCTGACTCGAAATTGGTCATGATTTCTTCACTGTATGCTTCATTGTACGCCACAGAAAAACCCTCGAATGATACAAAACAGTGATTTCTTAAGAAAGAAATAAATAGCACAATTCACAGTGATCAAGTTCGTATACGGGCTAAACATTTACTTTATCGTGTAAAACATCTTATATTACGTTCGTGACTTCCATGTTATAGTAATGGTGGCAACTTATGAGAATATTTCTACTAAAATCAGACATAGTGCGGCAAAGCTGAAAAAATAGAATTCGCTATCCTTTTGCATACAGGTAGTCCATAGTAAGAGTACAAACGCTATGTAGTTTTTTTCTTGAAATATTTCTATATTTCCGAGAAAAAACGAATTTTCGATGTCACCTGCAGACTCGATTCAGCGAGTCCAAACTGGGTTGAAAATCGACCATTTTCACTCGACGCTCCTGACAAAACTATCCAGCCTATAGAAAATTTAATACTACCAACGTATTGCATGACTTTTCATTGTCTAGAGAACACAATTTCAGAAGTATAAGATTTTTCTAATTATTGAACGGTACACAAAACCAGAGTATTCTCCAATGTTATGATAGTCAGTTGGTCAAAAGAATTGCCATTTTAAACCATGTGCCATATCTCAGAATCCCATAAAATTAAGGATTTAAACTGTGGAAAGAAAGATCTTCCAATATATAAAGTTTAGTTTGGGCAAATGATTTCCCACTTCTCAAAAAATTCTTCAAAATAGTACACAGAAGGCGTGAAATCACGCCAGTTGTCGAATGCGTGACCAAACGTAAACTACCGTACGTGTGAATAAATTACTTCAATTCGAAATACCAGCATTACCTAAGTATTAAACAACGTACATATGCTCACCTTTGCTCGGTTGTAATATCCTGATTGTTGCAGAATGTTTCTTTCCTGACATTTGTTCAATGGCGTTCCTTGAGGTTTGAGTGACGAGTATGCATCCGAATTTGAAGATGAATGCAAAACGGCTCAATAGTATACTATCAAGTTCCTGTGCACTTGTATATTTGTGCTACTCAGGTTTTTCAATAGAATTGATTTGTTTAGCCCAGCTTCCAGGCAGTATCCACCAAAACGACAGTCATTAAGCCACTTCGAGTATCCGTTAAATAAAAACCGAAAGCGGGTAATTTGCATATTGGCCGGCACAAGTGTGACGTGACAACTTTTTGTTGCATGTCGAGGATCGGATTACATGTAAGCTATTTAAAACTTTGCACTTTTGTCGGAAACAAAAAAAGTTTAGCGATCAAAGTATTTTGTTTTCGTACGAACACAAAGGTAAAACTTTAAATTGCCAGGAGGTAGGTCGCTGCTGATGCCAATGGAATGTCTGTTTCCTTGTCGGTTAGTAAACCAGTGTCGGGCGATGCCTTTTAAAAAAGTTTCATTTAACGTTCTCAGTTCTAATACGCGGGCCCCCCGTTTTAAAACAGCTTTTTTTGTAGAGCAGAGCTTCTGTTCACAGATATTTTTTTCTTTGAATTATGTTACTGACAAACGGCTCGAATTTACAGTACCCAACAAACTTTTTTACAAGTGTCCTCTCATAATATTATAATTTGTTTGACGGACATGCCTCCTTGCAAAGTTGAACACGATCAAATGGAACTTGTCACATCATATTTATCAACAAAAGTTAAAATATTACGAGATGATACTTGTAAAAAAGTTTGTCGGGTGGTTTGTTGGCGCGTCGCACTATAATTGACCACCAACTATAAAATAAATTAACTTTATTGGCTAGGACACAATTTATACTGGTAAGCCCAGTAGTGATATTGTGGGCCATAGACATTTTGATAGTTAGTTTAGTATTTTTTATCGGCCTTTATGGGTGGATATTATTTTATATTACTCGATTTTTGCGGTAGGGTGATAGGCACGACACGTGTTTTCCTGCCCCCACCCCCATGTACAAAAAATGTTGTCACGCACGCATTCAATCAATATGCAAATTACGCATCTTTTCAACATGCTCGAAACGAGTAACGACATGGAGAACTTCAAACCTTCAAACAGGATACTCGAAGCTGGAGGTGGCTTCTGGCTGTCGTTTTAGCGGTACTAGATATCGAAGAACACAAGCAGCACAAATTGAATATACACATATGATATGTAGAGAAAATTTGTTGTGTTGATCCGATGGTGCGTATGTGTCGTATGCCCGGTCAGAACGCCATTGAAAAATTGTCAAGAAAAAGAACATATTCTACAACGGTCAGGATATCATAATCGAGCAAAGGTGAGCATATGTACGTTGTTTAATACTTAGGTAATGCTGGTATTTCGAATTGAAGTAATTTTATTCAATTGCAATTGCAATTCTTTTGACCAACTGACTATCATAACATTGGAGGATACTCTGGTTTTGTGTACCGTTCAATAATTAGAAAAATCCTATACTTCTGAAATTGTGTTCTCTAGACAATGAAAAGTCATGCAATACGTTGGTAGTATTACATTTTCTATAGGTAGATAGTTTCGTCAGGAGCGCCGAGTGAAAACAGTCGATTTTCAACCCAGTTTGGACTCGCTGAATCGAGTCTGGAGGCGAAATCGAAATTTCGTTTTTCTCAGAAATACAAAAAGATTTCAAGAAAAAACTACATAGCGTTTGTGTTCTTACTAAGGACTACCTATATGCAAAAGGATAGCGAATTTGAGTTTTCAAGCTTTGCCGCGGAAATTCGATTTTGTCTGATAATTGTGGAAATCTTCTCTTATTATTGATTGACAACGCTGAGAGTAGTTTTCTGAAAGTAGTGGTTTTCAGACAATGTGGGTCATAAGTGTTGGGACACTTAACACGATGCTAGTGAAAATGTCTACCCTCCCCCCTCAAGCAGTGTTGAGTTTTGACCATTACACACACGTTATACAAGAATGTTTATGTATATTTTTCAACACTGTTTTGGGGGAGGGGGGGAGTCGAATATAAGCTACAAAATCAACAAAAGTACTAATAAATTATTATTTTGTTATTTCTCATACAGTTTTCACAAGTGTCCCAACTACTTATGACCTGCATTGTAGTATAATAATAAACAGCAAATTTTAAACAAGTGTTAAGAAACATATTTCCCAGTGGTCATTGGGCCAATATACACACAAATGCCTATTAAGCAATATCTTAAACCTATTCTCACTTGGGAAATACGCACAAAAAGCCTAATTGAGCAATCATACACTACCTTACATTCCCAGCGTGACCCGGGGCAATGCGCGGCATAACCATAGACCTCCTCCCTCTATATAAAAGCAGCCCACTTCATAATTCAGTAAAGAATACAGCTGTTTCAAGAAACGTCGGAAAAAAGTGCACGCAACAATCCCGAAAGGTAATCTGGGATACGGATCAGCAAGGTACGTTCCTGACACTGTACTTGTTGAACCTACTTTTGTTGCTTTCTTGCGCACTCGCAAACATATGTCCATGGCGTCTGGGGCCATTTTCTCAGATTTCCCAGAAATGCTGAAGTCAAGGAACCGTGAACTTAACACTACCCACAATACCTTTTGAGATTGTTGCGTGCGCTTTTTCCGACAACCTTTCTCAAAACAGCTGTAAATAAGTTAATTTAGTTAGTTTTAGTATTCTATTTAGTTAATTAGGTAATTTTAGCTTATTTTAATTTTTTCAGTGTACCTTATTTTTAGTAGGACCCCCTTGCGGTGACGTTGGTATCCTAATAAAATATTATTATTTAAGTTTAGGTCTGGACCCTTGCAAGACGATAATGCTTTTATATTTCTTCCATCGCTGCACCAGTTTTTTTCCCGTTATGGCTCAAGTTCCTGTAGCTCCTTTAGACCCTGACGTTCAGGCAGCTATCAACCCAGCTCCGGCACAGCAAGAACCACAACTAATTGCTCAACAAGCCGCTCTACTGGCTGCACAACTAGAGGCACAACCAGCCGCTCAACCGCCTGCACAACCACAACCGCAAGACCAACTAGTTCAGCCAGAGTCGGTACGTACTGTACAGATCATTTACACCTTTTGTAATATTTCCTCAAACCTTTCACTAGTTCAGTCTTAGGATAATTGCGCTGGTCACTTCACTTGACGTTGCTTTGTTTGTTACTAGTTTCAGTCTGAAGCGACTGGGATGACCTCGCTTAAATTCGTTTTTAGTTTGAAGCGACTGGGATGACCTCGCTTGAATTTGTTACGCATGAGTTTGTTTGAAGCGAGTGGGATGACCTCGCTTGAATTTGTTACGCATTTGTTTGAAGCAACAGGGGTGACCTCGCTTGAATTTGTTACGAGTTTGTTTGATAAGACTGGGATGACCTCGCTTGAATTTGTTACGTACACATTTGTTTGAAGCGAGTGGGATGACTTTCACTTAAATTTGTTAGTAGTTTGTTTGAAGCAACAGGGGTGACCTCGCTTCAATTTGTTATTAGTTTCTTCGAAGCGACAGGGGTGTGACCTTGCTTGTTTGCATGCTTGTTTTCTAGTTTGTCTAGCTTGTTTTTAATGTTTTCATCCTCAACTTTTCAAACTATTTCAAATTCACTTCCTAATTAACTATATTCATTTTGCATGCATCACCGACCCTATTGTTTTCCGTTGCCGATTGCCCGATTTAGGCAAGAATGTTTTGTTTTGGGTTTTTGGTCACCGCTTTAAAAAGATCAAAGGATAAAAAAGTAAAAAATAAAAAATTTAGCCCAAATCATCCGGAAGCAAAATTGTGAAGTTATTTTCTTTGCTTCCTCCCCAGGACCTTAGGGCCCTCGCAACCAAGGTAGAAACCCTACAAAAACAGATTGCCACAAACAACGTGGAGCACGCTTTGGATACTGTATGCCAGCTGGCCAACAGTCCACGCCCTTTGATTGATAATCACTCCCTCTTGGTGGCTTTAGAACAACTCGCTGATGTAACAAGGGAAACAGGGCATTTAGAGAAAAAGAAGTACAATGCCATTTTCCGCCAATGTAAGCCACTCTTAAGGGACGGTCGCCTTGCTTAGCTGGTTAGGCATTTATTGGGAGACCCGGAGGAAAAGCAAGTGGCCACACAAATTCAGAAGCTTCTCAAGTCTGGGGCATCCCAAGCTTTTTCTACCTTCAGGTCATCACCTTACCCCTCAATGTACCGCCGGCAGATGGATACCCCGTTCGCTCATGGAGTTCCCAAGAGATAGAGGGTTGTCAAGACGGAGGGGCAATATGCAGCGTAACCGCTGTTTCACGTGCGGTAGACGGGCATTTTGCCCACAATTGTCCAGGACGTTATCTTTAAGATTATTGTGTAATTAATTTCATACTAAAACACAATTCTGTTTTGAACTGAAAAATAAAGACTATTTTCACTGGGGACCCCCCGCATACAATGCCCCTCTGTTCCTTATTAGTTCTGTCTGCGTGCAGTATGTGGTCCGTGGGGACTTGTTACGTAACCTTTTACACCTTTTTGGTATATAAGCCACACCTTAAGCCACATTTCACTCAGTCTTTGCGACAGGTCGTACTTCGCTTTGCTTTTCTTTGTTTATTTGCCAAGTTCATTGCTGCCCGCTCCTCAATTTCCACTGATGGCGGCACAAGTTCCCAACCCCGCTAATGTTGCTGTGCTGCAAGATGCTCTCGCCATACAGGCTGCTCCTGCAGCTCAAGCAGAAGATCCACTTGTTCCTCCTCCGATTCAGCAAAATGCCGTTGCTGTAGAAGGTCAAGCACAAGCGGCCCTTCCACTGCTAGATGGAGAACTGGTTGCTGATATGGTGGGTTACTACTTTTTGACTTCTCCTTTCAATGGTTGTGATACCGCATTTTATCCAGTGTCTTGTGAGTTTCGTCTCGCCGTATTACCGTTAGTCGGTCGCATTTAGGTGTTTGCGAGGTTTTCTCGCGTTATTTATTGCGAGTTGGTCTCGCTAAATTTGGTTGTTGTGCGAGTTAATCTCGCGGTCTCCCCAAACTGAATTTTTTGCTCTCGCGAGTTTGTCTCGCTAAAATCTGTTTTATTGCGAGTTGGTCTCGCCGAATTGTTGTGCGAGTTAGTCTCATAGTCTCATCAAATTGAATTTTATTGTTATTGCGAGTTTGTCTCACCGAGCTTTGTTTTATTGCGAGTTGGTCTCGCTGAATTTGGTATTTTGAGTTTGTCTCGCTGAGCTTTGTTTTATTGCGAGTTGGTCTAGCTGAATTTGGTTGTTGTGCGAGTTAGTCTGTTGGGGGACAAGGATGAAAAGCAAGCAGCTGGTCAAACACACAAGCTTTTAAAGTCCAGTTCTACCCTAACTGCGTCTTCTGGCCCTTACAGTCAGCCTAGCCAGTTCCTGCACCGGAATTCTAGTTTGCCAGGTCTGATGTCTTCTTCGGGCTCTCGGTTTTTTTTGGGAGGCGCCGAGCTCCCTCGGCGAGAGGCAAATGTTTTCATTGTAGAAGAGTAGGGCATTTCATCAACAGTTGCCCTGACCTCAATGAACGTTAGTTGATTTGAGCCTGATATGTATCTTTCTGTGCATAATAAAATTTATTGGCTCGCATTGGATTGGTTTAGCATTTTTCTGGGGGAGGGCGAAGCTTCCTCGAAGGTATTATCTTATATCCTTTGTTACTCTGTCTCTGGACGGGGTATTTCGGGGTTGCTTCGCTTTGGGGTTTTCCCCTTCCCTTATTGGTGTTTTGTTTTCGTTTTAGGGCAACCTTAAGCGACAGAAAACCTTTCACTTCTGACCAGAAGAGGCTGTTTGCCATCCTTTGTCTGTTCACTGGTGTGATTGGGAGGGAAAACCTCAAAGCGTCGCAGCCCCGATGCTCTCGGTGCATTTGGGTCTCAAAACATGCGGCTAAGGCCGTGCAATTTAGAGATCCAGAATGTTTTGTAGCTGGAGATATTTTTTTTTTAGATGATAATCCCAGGCGTCTAGAAATGTTTTCTTATATTAGACATAAAGTTGATGTAAGGGAATTCCTTCGTCCCTTTTAAGGGGGATTTTCAAGGCTCTTTTTATGATTCTGTTACTCCTCCTAAAGTAGTTTTTCATAATAACAAGTCTTGTTATGGGTTTGAGCCATTCATATCCGATACAATCATGCAATGCTTGAGTAATGGTTCACTTTCTTTATGGGGAAAAGTTGGCTTGGTTGACCCACCCCACCTCATTATGCCAATTACTGTCGAGCCCTCTAAGCCTAGAATGTGCCATGATGAGCGTTTTCTCAACTTGTGGATTAAGGATTTACCCCTTACTCTTGATTATATTTCTGATCTTCCTCGTCCTCGTTACTCGTCCTTTGCAGTGGGACCTTCTTGTGTTATTAGAGACGGCCTTCTTGTGTTTATTAGAGTATCCAGAGACGTTTGACGTTGTTCTCTCTTTTCGTTTCGTTTCTTTCGACTAGAATCGCCACCCCGGATCTGGAGACCAGCTGCTTCTTGTCCCCAATGTGCCTATCTTGATGACGATACCTTTAACTTTTGTCAGCGGTGCGGATTCAGAAAGGAGGTTGTGACTGCTCCGAATTCTCCTTTGCCTCATAAAGTTTGATCTCGCCGCTATTGTAAGCCGTCTTGAACAACTCAAGAAAGTCAAGTCTGCTAAGCCTTACGAGAAGCAGAAATCATCTCTCCATCGTGAACTTGTTAGTTTTCTTTCATCCTTGCTTACCCCTAAGTCATTGTCTTCCACGTCTTCAGAAGACATCTTGAAGTTCCTTGTGTGGAAAGACAAGTCAGGATGAACTAAAGTTCATCAGACTTGTTGTTCGGAGTTAGGCAAGTCAAACTCCTCGTCTTGTGAGTGCCCATCTAGACTATCTGCTGGAAACCGTGGACAGTATTATTGGAAAGCCTCAAACAATTTTTGCAGATTCTGGCTTGGTGGAGAATGGGATGATAGGCTGGGTATTGGCAACCCCGTTTCGCATCCTTCCGTCAAGCGATATTTGAGGTTAATTAAAGAGGAGCAGGCTAAGGCTAGGATTCGTCCAAAAAAATATGTTCCTTTGTTTTTAGATAAGTTACAGAGTTTGGCTGAGCATATCATGTCTAGACTTCAAGTTTCAGGGACTTCCCCCATTTCCTTATACTTTCTTAGTCAAGACCTTTGTTTTTTCTCAATCGACTTTTTCTCTGGTGATCGCTCTTCGGATTTGGGAAGTGTCCTGTCTAGAGAATTTCTCTTTTTCCCTCAGTCCTCGGGTATCCTATTTAATCACACATTTGGGAAGACGTTACGTGGTGACACTGTTAACATGTTTGCAGTTAAGCGGTGCGACAATCAGGTTGTATGTCCAGTTCGCAATTTTGAACGTTACTTAAAAATTTCAAAACTTATTAATGGAGACCTTAGTAATAGATATTTGTTTCGCGCCTCTAAAGGTAACAGTGTTTTAGAGGACCCGTTCGTTGGTTCAGCTGTGTACAACAGGTTTAAGTTCAATCGGCGCCGATGAAGGAGAAACCCCACATAGTTCTCGTAGGGGTTTGTTCTATTACCCTCTCCCTACTCGGGGTATCTAAGGAGTCCATCGCTCGTCATGTTGGTTGGGAAAGTACCCACATGGTAGAACACTATAGTGAACTTAGAGATATTTTGCTTCCTGGTGCCCCAGCTTCGGTGTTAGCCAGTAGTGCTTCTAGTGATGTTACATCTTCTGTAGTTGCTGCTTATAAAGCCTGTAATGATTTATCTGTTTTTAAGAAGGCTTTTCCTTAGATTCCTTTTGTTTCATCTTGCTGTACTAATTTGTAAAACTAGTTCGGGCTGAGCCGTCGTTTCATTAAACTTAGACTTTCAATAAAGTCCTTCGTCTTATATTTATGGCTCTTATATTTACGGCCCGCCGGACGAAGGACTTTTCATACTTGATTGGCGCCATTTTTAGCAACCAAAAATGGGTCACTGCGCTTAGACCAATCAGAGTAGCCCTTGGGGACAAACTGTCAATCACAAGGTATTAGGCGCAATGAAACATGACTTGCCATTGAAATTCAACATGGGGTCGATTGCGAAAGCGATAACAGAAGCTTCCAAGGCCATGGGATATTCGGAATTGCGTGAGTACCAAAAGAAGACAATCGAAGCATATCTGTCTGGGAGAGATGTGTTTGTGTCTGCTCCAACCGAAGCTGGGAAAAGCTTGACCTTTGAGCTAGCTCCGTACGCTTTTGATTATTTACTTGGAGAGGATAGCAACGCCATCTTCTTGGTGGTTGTTCCGCTGATTTCGCTCATGAAAGATCAGGTCTCTAACCTCAATTCCTGTGGCATTCAAGCGTCGTTCATAGGAGACGATTGTTCTGAACAGCAGTTGCAGGATATTTTAGATCCTAAAGATAAACTAGTGTTTGGAAGTCCGGAGGCGATCCTCAACAACTACCAACACATTTTTCGTCGACTGAAAAACAATCTAAAATGTGTCTTCATCGATGAGTCATTGTATAGCTAAATGGTAAGTTTGTCTATTTATCTCTACTATTAAACCAGATCTAGTTTATTTAACCCCAACTGCAGCAATGGAACAGCATTATACCAGCAAGCTTTGGTGAAGTCGCGATACACATGCAGCCAAGCGAGCAACGAAGTGTGAAAGTCTAATTATGTAAACATTGATTAACTGACACTGCAAAAGCTACAAATTTCCTTTGCCCTTTTAGCGCAAAGCATCAAGTTAACTTAAATTAAGTAAATTTAAAATTTTTAAATAAAAGAAATTTTAAAAGTAAATTTTAAAACAAAATTCTTCATTAGCAACACTTCTGTTTGGGTGTGATTAATTTTGTGTGCATAGCTTATTATAAACTGGTTCTAAAGCTCAAAGCATTTTAGCAAATTTCTGCTTGTGTGCAAGTTTCAAAGAAATTCAGCCATACATGTTAGTTATAAGCTTAGCTTGCACTTTGCTCTTTTTTGTATGTAACCAGCTTAACCTAACTTTAATTTATCAAATAACTTCTGTAATGTAAAGTAAATGTAGGATTGATTGATTATTTCGGCAAAATAGTCATAATTTTAACATTTTGTTATTTTCTATCAGGGGAAAGGACTCGGCTACTGAGGAAGCTTTCAGGAGAGATTACGGAAGGTTGTTGTTATGCAGAGAAGTGCCATTTGTAGCCCTCACTGCTACAGCAACAGAGGCAACAAAGAAGACAATAATCAAAGACTTGTGTATGCGGAATTGTGTCCAGATTTTAGGTGACCCAAATAAACCTAACATTCAGTATACTGTGGTTGATATAGATCATGGAAACCTGTATGATACCTTCAAACCAATAATCGATGACATTGATGAGAGACAATTGAGTGCCACTTAAGTGATGGTATTTTGCAGAAGGAAAGAGGATATGAAGGAATTGTTTGAACTTTTCAGTCAGTCTCTGGGACCAAAGGCATATACACGGCCTAAAGGAACTGAACCAATGGATGACCGCACACAGTTATTTGCGATGTATCATAAAAAGACACAATCTTGTGAAAAGAACAATATAAACAGAGTTCTGCAAGGAAAATGGAATTGTCAGAGTTGTATTTTGTACAATTGCCTTTGGAATGGGTGTTAACGTGAAGGGAGGTGATGTGGTTATACATTTGGGACCATCAAGTGGGATCGATGATTACCTTCAAGAATCTGGTAGAGTTTGGCAGAAACAATGAAAGTGTCAAATGCAATTCTTCTAAGATATAAAGGCAGTACAAGGAGTCGTAACATCACCAAGGAAATGAAGGAGTACACCAAAAATGAAACCGTATGTAGGAGAAACTCTGCTACTGAAATCATTCACTGCAAGTCCATCTCAGAATCCACTACTACATACATGTTGCGATATTTGTGCAGACAAATGTAAGTGTGTGTGAAGAAAAATGTAAAAGTGATCACCAGTCCAGCTTTGAAAAACTACTGGAACATTCTGTCTCAGAAGACAAACAACCAGCTGAGAAAGTGAGAGCAAAATACAAGGAAAAAGGCTAAAGTGCTTAGAGACAACTTATTGCAGTACAGGATGCAGCTCTCAGGGAATATCTCCAGTGAATAATTAATTACAGGCCTGGATTTAGCGACTGGCTTCTCTAGACATTTGATAGACTCAATAGTTTTATTGTGCAAGAGACATAAATAGCATGAAAATGCTTCTACAGAAGTTCAGCTTTTTTGACAGGTCACAAGCTGAACATGTTTGGCAATGTTTGTGTGACTTGAGCGAAAGTAGTTAGTAGTAGTGACTATGACAATTCAGTTATGCAAGAAATCAGTGAATCTGAGAACAGCGACATTGACAATTCATTTGTCCGAAGGCATCGACATTATGTTTTGGATAGTACTGATGACAGTGAATGAGACTAAAAGTGACATATAGCTTGTTTATTGAAACTTCTGTCAGCAACTGCAACTAAAATGTGTGTTTTCAGAAAATATCCATACCTCCCCCACAGATGTTTTTTTCAACCCCCTACCCCTCCAGAAATTCCATGTTAGCTCCATATTTTCCTTAAGAATTGTCACCCTTGAGACCCCCCCCTCGGAATTTCCAATGGCTATCCAGGGGGAGGGTATGGATTTTTTCTGGAACCACACAATATGCTAACATGCAGTTTGTTTCAGTCTATTCTGTTCAGTCATTCCTCAGATAATTTTGAGAGCATACTATTTTAATTAGTAAGCTTGTAAATAATTTGTTATATTTCAAGTTTTTGTTTTTTATCTTTTAGAGGACCCTGATTGGAGACCTTGTTAAAGAACTGGGGCTTGCAATACTGTACAAACCTAATGAAACTCAGTCATAATACATATATATATAATGCTCATATTAACTATTCATTGGTGAAAATGCATGGCACCCAATGGACAATTTGAGCTGTAATGAAATGTCTCAAGCCAATAATTTTATAAGTATTATTTAAGTTATTTAAGAAGTTATACAAGCTAATACTAAAACAAACAGATCTGTCACACAATATTGCAGTTTGCAGTTTGCAGTATATCACCATTGATAATGCCATTGAAGGGATCTTAAGCTTGGGTCAAGGGTCATATTTGGCCAAGACAGATATCTAGTGTGCCTTTCGCCTTATCCTGCCTCGCCCTTCGGACTACGAGCTTTTTGGTATATACTGGGAAGGCTCTTATTACTATGACAAAGTTCTCCCATTTGGATTGCGAAGTGCACCCTTTCTCTTTAACCAGCTTTCAGAGGCTATTGAATGGATTCTCCTCAATAAGTGCTCTATTTCATTTGTTTGTCACATTCTTGATGATTTTTTAATTATCGAGCCTACTTCAGCCTCATCTACCTTCAGCCAGGGCTGCAAGCAGAGCTTGTCTAGCATGTTGCTTGCCTTCAGGAGTTTCGGCATTCCGATTGCTGTGGACAAGACTCAAGGGCCCTGTACTTCTCTAGAATTTATGGGGATTATTCTGGATGGAGGCCCGCCTTCCTTATGATAAGGTGGAGCGCATACAGGATGCTTTATTACCCACGCGGTGGGCTCTGAAAAAGTATATGTTTTTATCGTCTAAAAAGGGTCTTAGGAGAAAGAAAACGTAAATGTCTTCTCAAATTGAATAGAATTGATTCCATGAAACATTTGGCTTGCTCAGACTTCTAATTATTTAAATATTTCACTTTCGTCTCGATGATGATTTTCACGCAGAGATTCGAAATAATTTGATTTTTGATCATTAGTTTGACCTTTGCACACGTTTTTTAACCACTAATTTGCAATATTTTTGAATATTCTGGCAGCTTGTTTATTCCACTTTCAAGTGAACTTAATTTGGAAACCCAATATCGTGTTTGTTTTTACTGCGCATATTGTTTATTTCAAGCACTCACGTAGTACTTTTATGTCACGGAAAATGCCCAGGTAATTCGATAGGTCACACGCGGTTAATCTCCGGGAGTCAATGGGTTAAAGGCTTAAAATATTGTGGTGTACACATTCAGACCAAAACAACATTGACTAGAGGGGAGGGGAAGATGAAATGACTACAAAACAAGCGTACAAGCAAAAAATTACTCTAATTAAAGTAAGTGTCTTAAACAGTATTGTCCGAGAGTGTAGGTCCATTTGGCTATGTGTGCGGGTATACCTTTTTTTATTATTTTATTTTATTAATTTCAGCAAACTTTATTAACAAACAAATATACAGATTTACACTACAATATACACACTAACAGTAACAAATTGTACAATACTTTTACAATAGTTTGAGTTACAGTAAGCTCTGATAATAAATAATGGATAAATACAATAAATTCCACTAAATTGTGCTATTGCTAATAATTATGTACATCCAGTAGTACTATAATATACAATCTCTATTTAAGGATTAAATTAGAGCTGTACAGATAAAATAATAAGCAAGCATTAATTCATGAAATTAGACCACTTCTCTAAAAAAGTACTGCATTTATTTGACATAACAGCTATATATATCTCTATTTCGATCTTCTCCTGTACAAGAATTACGAAATCCGCGAACTGGAATTTAATGTTATTTAAAGCTTTACAATAAAGAAAATATTTACCAATGAGAATTAGATGGTTTAGGATTGAACAAGAAGACCAATCGCTCAATAGACAGTACATAATTTCATTCTTGGAAAGACTGAGGGTATTTTTGGATAAAGACCGATACCATTGAATAAATTCAGACCAGAAAGAAACGGCAATGGGACACAATATGAATAAATGATTGACTGTTTGGTCTACATTTGTGCAGAAGGGACAATGGGGATTTTGAACTTTTTTCATTTTGTACAAAATGTTATTTGTGTAAAGAATATTATGAATAATGTTATATTGAAACATTGAAAGTTTAATTTCTTTCATCATGAAAAAAGGTAAAGAATATATTTTCAGTCGTTCATAGATATCAAATCCACATTCTATTAGTCTTTTCTCTGCCATCGGAGGAGAAAATTCTGATAGTTAATTAGCGAGCTGTAAATTGTTTTGCACATAATTTTATCAACTACAGGAAAGTTAATCGTGGCAGCTTGAATTTCATGTTTTAGGTAATTTTTCCAGTCACTCAGTATTGCTGAAAGGAGACCGTAATATTGTAAAAAATTGCATTTTATCTTAAATTTTCATAAGCGTTAAAGGATTAAAGCGTGTGCGGGTATACTTGGTGGGAATATATTACTACATAAAATCCTAACTTTTTCTCAGCTCAAGTCACCACAGACACAAATAATAAGCCAGGGTAACAAGGGTAAATTGCAATACATCCCAGGGTAAATAGTAATAAACCCCAGTAAATGGCAATAAATCCCAGTAACAGGGGTAAATACCATAATCACCGGCGTATAAGCCGCACCTTTTCCCCCAGAAATTTTGTTCCAAATTGAGGGTGCGACTTATCTGCGAGAACATCTATAAAAAGATCTGTAAATTTTCCCAATCAACACTTTTTACACTAAAACAATAATAAGCTTTAATACTACACACAACAATAAGAGAGCAAGACTGGTTGTTTGCAGAGTACTTTTGATTGAAACTCCTTTTGAGCAATGAGTAATTGTCTCCAATGGATGGCTTCCAGACATCTTTGTAGACATGAATGGGTGATAACCACGAACAGCTGAAGAGAACTCAAACTTCTCCAAAACACAAACAAACAAATACGAACGGCACCGTAAACCACAATATTTATTTTCCTCGCCCGAGCCTGACACGGCAAGGTGCTGATGAAATGCCTGGTTACTAAGCTCTTGATGCAATAAAGTATGCTTTTGTGTTGAAACGGAAACTTCCCTCAAAACACTAACTTGAATGAAGAAATGATCATGAAAACAATCATGTGCCTAGGTAGGTGTTCATGCCCTTCACATAATAACAGAGTTGAAATTACGTGTAAAAAAACTATTAAAACATGATCAACACAAATGATTGATACAAACTTTGAACACTAAATACGATCGATACAATGTATCTTTCATCTTTATTATGTTTATTGAAGCAAAGTTTTTTTTTTTAAAGACTCGACTGTGAACTTTTTTAGTTTTAGTTTTTTCCAAAATTTGAGCTTCTAAACTCAGGGTACGGCTTATCTGCGAGTGCGGCATATACACCGGTGTTTACGGTAGTAATAAACCCTAGTAACAGGGGTAAATAGTAATAAACCCCAGTAACAGGGCTAAATAGTAATAAACCCTAGTAACAGGGGTAAATAGTAATAAACCCCAGTAACAGGGGTAAATAGTAATAAGCCCTAGCAACAGGGGTAAATAGTATTAGTATATACCACACAAGTGAATAGTGCTTTTCGCACGCTCTGATTGGCTAGCTCAAAACTATTCACCTCCGAGCAAAAACAAAATGGTTTCTCATTTTGCTTCGGTAACCGAAGCAGAAAAATTCAACGAAGCCGCTGTACCAGACAACACCAAAAAGGCCACAAAGTTTGGACTAACAGTGTTCACTGGTAAGCTATTTATTATTTTCTGGGCAAACTGGAATGAAAGATATCCGAGTGAAGTGTTTTGTTTACAACATTTCGAAAGCTCAAAGTTTTTTAAAATGAAACATTTCATGTTTTTCAGAATGGTTTCAACAGCAAGACGAGTTCATAACAACACAGCTAAATAAATGCCTACAAAAATTATGTGTCGGCGAGAAAACGATACGGAAGTTTTTACAATAAAAAATCACTCACTGCTATTCGAGTAGCATTGGATCGCCACCTCAAAAGTCCGCCACTTATCTCCAAATATCTATCTCACCTGAATCCTGAATCAAGTAATCTCTTCCAAAAGCCAAGAAGCGCTTGCATGTCATTCAATCCAGCAAAAGATTCAGTCTGGTACTGCTCTGTTCCTCTCGGGCACAATACAGTCGAGAACATGCTTCACGGCATGACCACAAGAGCAGGAATACAGCCATATCTAACAAATCAATCTATCCGAGCAACCACTGTGACCATTTTGTCAGCAGCAAATTATGAGAGTCGTCACTTAAAGGCGATCACTGGCCACAGAAGTGAAGCAAGAATCGAGTTAAAGCAACACTCCAACTTCCACGCAGTTGAAAGCTTTGTCAAACGTGCTTGGCAACTTTGTAGATTCCTGGTCGCTCTACCGATGATCCATGAGTTTTTGCTCCTCAGACCACTTCTGCATCGTCTCCCAGCCATTCAATATCAACATCAACCAGTGCCGTCGCAAATCAAAATGTTGTTGGAATTAATGGTGGACCATGTTATTTTGCTTGAGAAACTAGAGGCCTATGGTGTGGACAACTGTTCGTTGGAATGGTTCAAGTCATACCTGACAAACAGACGCCAACTTGTTTCTCTCTCAGGAAAAGAGTCTGGGATGGTCAATATAAAACACGGCGTGCCCCAAGGCTCGATCCTAGGACCGCTGTTGTTTATAGTATTTATTAACGACTTACCACTTCATGTAACGTCTTCCCAAATTGATCTTCATGCGGACGATACAACATTAATTGCCTCTGTAGATTACGAGTCTACACACAGCAGCTACAAGAGTCGCCAAACAGATCAGTACAAGAGGTTGTAAATTGGGCCAGTGTCAACAAACTGCCAATTAATGAGAAAAAAACAAAGGTACTGCTGGTGACGGGGAAACGCCTTCCCTCCAAGATAACTCATACACCATCTATCACGATAAATGGAACTGAACTCAACAATGTATCTAGTGTTACATTGTTAGGACTAGAGATTGATGACAAGCTTACATTCGATGCTCATGTTGACAAGATTTGCAAGAAAATCTCTCAACGCATAGCTGTTTTACGGAAAATACGATTTTTTCTTCCATTAAAGCAGAGACTATTATTTTATGACGCTACAATTCGCCCAGTAATGACCTACGTAAATGCGATTTGGACAAATTGTAATAAGGATAATCTAGGTAGGATGCTTAAACTCCAAAAACGAGCAGCGAGAGTTATATTGTTTTCTGATCGTCTGACTTCGTCTATTGAGCTTTTTAACAAACTGCATTGGCTACCTTTTTACGAGGACGCCGAAATTTCGAGATGCTGTATTGTTTATAAACGCTTAAATGGGAATGTACCATCTTACATCAACGCCTTACTTAAATGAAATAACGAAGTACATTCTCACAGTACCAGATACTCTAACTATAACCTAGTCTGCCCAACATACACAAGAACAACAGAAGGGGGCAGAAGATTTACGACCAAATGCTGCAATCTCTGGAACTCTTTACCTTTAACATTAAGAAAATCGAAATCCTTGGAGTCTTTTAAAAACAGCTTGTATAGAGAATTTTTTAATAAGCAGAAACTTAAACATCATTTGATTGTATAATGACTAAGTTTGTATTAATTTACAGAAATTTATTTTAATATTAGCATATTGTTATAATTTGTATTTTAAAGTTAGATTTTTATCATTGTATTTTAAGCATTTTTATTGTAATTTCTTATTAATTCAGTATTGTAAATAGTATAAATATCATTAGTTTTTAGAGTTTTTTATTAGAGGGCCACAAGTTTATTGGCCTCGCTATTACGTGCTACCCTCTATAAATAAAGATACTACCTACCGACCTACCTACCTAACATCAACCAGTGCCGTCGCAAATCAAAATGTTGTTGGAATTCAACATGGCTAGCAGCTTGTTCGTGGCTTGGTTCCTGATGGCACATTTCACGGTTGCACTTTGTTAAGTAACGCTTCGGCTTAGACGGAAAGAGAAATCGGCACAGGAATGCAAAGAATGGATTAAGCAAACGCCTCGTAATTGGCGTATTCAATTAAAATGCAGACATTTGATTGGTTGAAATCAGGTTTTCTTCGTATTTTTTTACGAAATTTGCCGATTGCAGCAACGAAACCTCCATATATGGCAAAGATTTGTCCCAATCTATTGTTTTGTCGTTTATCGGGTCATTCGTATGTCTGCGAGAAAAGTTACGAGGGTTTGAGAGTCGTGTCTCATATTTCATATCATGGAGTTACGCGGCAGCCATCTTCTCACTTTACAGGTTTCTAAAATTTACTTTTTCATATCGGTGCGGATGCTCAAAATTGTATATAGATTGTAGATAGATTTAAAAACAAGTTAGTATATAGTATCACAGAATGTAAATATTTCCTTTATATCGGGCTTCAATGGTTTTTCAAGTGGGTTGTTGTTGTCCGCGGCACGATGAGTGGAAGCATGGCAAAGTGAACAGTCAGCAATTACGCTGCTTCAACCGGGAAGAGACAAATTTATTCGCCGAAGATCCCAAGAACAAGGGGAGGAAAAGGAAAATTTGTATTTCCTGCCGCTCAAGGCTGGAAGTGTAAAAAGCTCAAGGTAAGTTTACACTGTTGTCATTTCTATAAAATTCTCGGTCGAAGCATGTTGATGTTATAGCTTCGCTTTATGAATTGATATACCGTACTCTGTTGCTTTAGCTTATATGAAGGGCTGCTATCTCGGAGTGCATTGTTGGTCTGTAGCTTATGCAGTGCATTTCAAATTGATTGCTGTTTACACTCGTGGTCTGTCATATAGGTGTGACTTATTTCACCAACATTAAATTTTCTATAAGCAGACAACTTTCAAACTTTCATCTTTAAGCTTGCAGGATTTGTGAAGAATGCTTCCTCCTATATCTAAGAATACACTATTGAACATTACTTAGAAAACCTTAGTGTGGTAAAATGGTTGTGTAAGTTTGAACTGGAAGCGACTCAATTCTTATCACGTGATTACCATAATTTTGTTGACCACGTGATGGGTAAAATTGAACTTGTAATGAATGAATTTCAACTCATAGCCACATCCAGCAAAGCATAAATATTGTTTGCTCATGTCCTCAGAGTACTGTAAATGCCTTTCTTAGAGAACATGTCTGTAACTTGCAGAGGATGACGTCTTGCCCAAGAAAGGCATTATCTGAGCAATTGAGGGGCGATATTTGACATATTTATGTTACCAAATAATTATGCAACTTCATTCATTACAAGTTCAACAAAATGTGATTCTGCGATAATAATTTTGTCGCTTTCAGTTCAATTATCAAACGACCGTTTGACCACTATTAGTGGTTTTTATAGTTATCACTTTTGCTTCCGTATCTATGGCTACATATGTACTGCTAGTACAGTTTGTATTTGTGTTTCTGATGTCTAATTATCTTTTTAAGGAAATTTGCATGAGGCAATGCCATGATGACATAGTGATACATGGTCCTGAAGGAGATGTGCATATACATGATTGTGATGGAAGTAATATGTCGGAGACCATACCAGTGCAGTTAGTGGACATCTTGGCATCATCCGACAAAGAGCAATAATCAGCATCATGT
The DNA here is from genome assembly GCA_029204205.1 of Desmophyllum pertusum. Taxonomy (NCBI): domain Eukaryota; kingdom Metazoa; phylum Cnidaria; class Anthozoa; order Scleractinia; family Caryophylliidae; genus Desmophyllum; species Desmophyllum pertusum. Next base: position 1,347,995 of record MU825882.1, read on the forward strand.
GACAAAGGCACTCAAAATCCACCATTGCCTCAGGTTCCTTACAAAGACATGGCTGAAAGGAAGCAAAGACTTGCCAGGGCTGACATAATTGAATTGTTAAGAGATACAGCAATGAAAACTGTCCATTTTGTACCAGGAGATCTGACTGTATTTATGAAGGAGTTACTTCAAAACAAGAAGTTCTGTTCAACCTTTGGACTTTCTTCAGATCTTAAAGACATCTCTCACAACCCAACAATTCAGGCCCTGGTCAAGGAGTACAAAACCTCTGTTGACAAAGAAAAGAAACAAGAAGTAAGAAGAAGATCTTTAACTCAGAAGAGCAAGGTTTGCATTGGCAATTCATTGAATGACTCTTGTGTGACCCTTATGGGTGAAACTCAGAGTCCCAAAGGGCAGCACAGAGTGACGTCAGCCCCGAAAGCCCTGGTCAAACGGCACATGATAGTCGATGTCCACGATAGTGAAGCTCGCGCTCCCGTTTGACCACCAACTATCATGCACTAGCATCGACTATCATTCACTTTGAATATGTTCAAATTCTCCATGATAGTCGATGATAGTTTTTCCCATTTGACCACGCGGCGCATGACAGTTGATGATAGTTGATTATAGTTTATAGGTGATGTTAAACTGTCATCGACTATCGTGCGCCGTTTCGACCAGGGCTTAACATTCCATCCCAACCTAAAGTGGTGGTGAGAGTACAAACCCTGAATGTGTGTGAATGTTCCAGCAAATAATCATACCCCCACGGAGGGAATTGTTCCAGAGAGATGGGGGGTTAAAAGCCCAGGAAACCCGAAATATTTAAAGAAAATAATACTTTATTCTTTCACGAAAAGCAATTTAAAACAAACCTAGCAAAAACGTCAGCGAACACAGCATGAAAGGTTTCGCCTGCTGTTTGTTTATTTTCCACAAGATTGTAATCAGTGTGTAAAATATATCATTTTATAAGACGTTTGAATGTTGCAACAAGGAAAAACGAACATTAAAAATACATTTTTGGGCTAAAGCTATAGTTCAGTGTCCGTTCACGCTTTTAGCAGCCACTCAGAAATCGACATGGTCGATTTTTTTTCGCAATCTAGTTCATTTGAGATTATAAATTTGGTGCCTAATATAAACAATACAGTTGAACCTCTCTAATACGGACACCGAAGGGATGGAGCAAAGTGTCCGTATTAGAGAGGTGTCCGTATTACAGAGGTCATGAATATGACGTCACTTGAAATGCTCCACTGACGATAAGAAATCTCGATGATAAATGGGACCAAATGGCAAATTATAGCATGTCGATAAACTGATTGAAAACAAATGCTAATTTTATTGTATGGGCAATGGGACACTTGATTAACTTTGATCTGTAACCACAAACAGGAAATTGTATTGAACAGGAACTGTTATCACTGGAGTGTCAGTAATAAGGAGGTTAAATTTGTATGAATTTGCTCTCTGGGGCCAATATTTAGTTTCCGTTGTCCGTATATATTAGAGAGGATCCGTATTATAGAGGTTTTCTTTATAGAGAATATATGGGCATTTTGCCGGGACCAAGGGAACTGTCTGTAATAGAGAGGTCAGAGAGGTGTCTGTATTAGAGAGGTGTCCGTAAGGAGAGGTTTGACTGTACATACAGCTGTTTCGAGAAAGGTTGTCGGAAAAAAGCGCACGCGACAATCCCGAAAGGTATTGTGGGTAGTTTTAAGTTCACGGTTCCTTGACTTCAGCGTTTCAGGAAAATCTGAGAAAATGGCAAGAGACGCCATGGACGTATGTTTGCGAGTGCTAAAGAAAGAAACAAAAGTAGGCATCGCGGGTTTGATGTATTTATTTGACTTATGAAAATTCATTGATCATATCCCAGATTACCTTTCGGGATTGTCGCGTGCGCTTTTTTCCGACAACCTTTCTCGAAACAGCTGTATATAGCTGGGCAAGTTGTGTTGTCTTCACGGAATATATGATTTTATTTATGCAAGATACCGATGAGGTTAGGATTCCTAACATCTTCAAAAACTAGCTGAAATTTGCTCAAAATATTAAAACCAGAAATGACAAGTTCTTATCTCTTGGTCTTTAATCTATTTTCGGTGTTCCTTCAGCTTGAAAGACCCGAGGATTTCAACTAGAGTTGAGTTATTTGTGGAACGTTAACACCGATCTTTAAAACTACACTGCAAACAAATACTTATTACATATGAATATTTTCAACAACTGTGTGTTCTACGCTTCTCTTTTCCCCAAAAGTAAAGTTAGCGTACCGTAACGTATGATGCAATAAAAGAAAACGCAAGCGCCGGTCACGCACGCTTATTATTGTTTTGATGTCGCTCAGTTCAAAATGGTTTTTATCTGATTCAAAGTAATGGTTTTTTTATCAGTTCTGTTTCATGATTTATTATCAAAACACTTGGTTCTGAATGTTCACGGCTAGATTCAGAAATTATTTGTTTACCACTTGTCAACAAAGGTACAGAACCGTGTGAAGTAATAATTTCACGTCGGGAAACAGTCATTTATACCGCCAGACTTCACACCGCCAGCTCAATCTCAGTTCTTCAGAAACATATTACGAAGAAATTATTCATCTTATTAGTTCATAACGCTATAAAAGAGTTTTCATTCACTGGGCACAAATAGACTTGCAAATGTTCAATGCGTGACAGACATAATGTTACTGCGTGACACAATCAAATTGGAAACTTTCGCTCGCATGACTCATGTTTAAAAAAATTAAACTTTGCTTTGTTTTCCAACCCCGTGTCTTTAGACGTGTTATCTTCGAAGTTTTCCGTGTCAAGGCAAGAAAGATTTGCGATACCCGGATGATCGAAAATGACGTGAAATTTGACTACGGCAATTTCTGAATTTGCATATTTTAAAATTACGCAGTGAAGGCTGACAATACAAGCGCCTTTCCTTCGAAAAACGTTTTCAATGCATAGTCTATTTTACTCATAGAACCCGAAAGATTAAAAGAAAAGAATACTTTCTTCTTTCACGAAAAGCAATTTACCTTTAAATAAAACTTAAACAAGCAAAAAAGTCTGCGAACACGCGCGCGAAAGGTTTCATCAGCGGTTTGTTTACATTCCACAAGATTGTAATCAGTTCTTTCTCGAACCCTCAGTTTCTCGAACCTCCTGATAACTCGACCCTTGTATTTGCTTGCCGCTTGTTAACAAAGGTACAGAATCCTGTGAAGTAATAATTTCACGTTGGGAAACATAAAATTCCTTTAGCTTCCTTTATTATAAAAAGCATCGTGCTTGGAAATAAATAAATTAGTCATTATAAAGGTATACCGCAAAGACTTCACGCCGCCAGCTCACTCTCGTCTGGATGTCTCACCGTTAGAAAATAAACTTTAATAGCTACTTAGTTCTTCAGAAAAAATATTACGAGGAAATTATTCCACTTATTAGTTCATAGAACTATAAAAGAGTTTTCATTCACTGGGCATGAATAGACTTGCAAATGTTCAATGCGTGACAGACATAATGTTACGTGACAATCAAATTGGAAACTTTCGCTCGCATTACTCATGTTTTAAAAAAGTAAACTTTACTTGGTTTTCCAACCCCGTGTCTTTAGACATGTGTTATTTTAGAAGTTTTCCCTGTCAAGATAAGAAAGATTTGCGATACCACGGCAGTTTCTGAATTTGCATATTTTAAAATTACGCAGTGAAGACTGACAATACAAGCCGCCTTTCCTTCGAAAAACGTTTTCAATGCATAGTCTATTTCACTCATAGAACCCGAAATATTAAAAGAAAAGAATAATTTCTTCTTTCACGAAAAGCAATTTACCTTTAAATAAAACTTAAATCAGCAAAAAAAGTCCGCGAACACGCACGTTAAAGTTTGTTTACATCACACAAGATTGTAATCACTAATCAGTGCGTAAAATACAGTGGAACTTCGATTTCTCGAACCCTCTGTTTGTCAAACCTCCCGATAACTCGAACCAAAAGCCATTTCCCCTGCATTTGCTTCACTCAAACCCTATAATTTTACTCCCGATTTCTCGAAACTCCCGCAAACTCGAACCAATTCATGGCTTGATTAATAAATATCGATTGATTATCGATTAGTTTACACCATAGATACCATATAGACATATTGCCATATGGCCATAGTGAATGTAATCTCCCTAAACCATTCAAATACCCCAGAGTTACACTTCGTTCCACTCTGTGCTAAAAACACCAGACCACTTCAAGGACAGGGTTGATGCTGCCAATTCACTTGGTAGGCTAACGTGCTATGCAGATGAGAGATGAAGACTGCTGTCCGTTGTCGCCATGGACTATCCCTACAGTGTTTTGCAGAAACTGTTTGACTGTTCATCAAAGACAGTAGCAGCTGCTAAGGTCCATTGCATTTTATTTGGCTGAGGTGGAATCCATCCAGTACAATTTAAGTTTAGAAGGCAATGTGTCAGTCTTGACGTACTGATGGAACTTTCCGAGTTCTTCCAGCGAGACAGTGTTTCAAGACCTTCGTCTTGCAGAAGTGTGGTTATAGATGGCCAGGAAACTCCAATCAGGTACTTGAAGGATAGTGTTAAGGAACTTATCAACCAGTACCTGCTTGAATATCCAAACGGTGTAAAACGAACCTACATTTACACCCATCTTCCATCTTATTTCTGGTACAACACCATGTTGGCAGGGCTCTGTAACCTGTGCGATGGGTTTGGATACTCAAATTTTGAGAAATTTACCTCTTTCCTTGCTAATGTTGAAACAGTCACAAATGTTTCAATGAAAGATATGAGATCTAAAGTTTTGCAGCACCAGCGCTACATGAAGACACAATTTACCAAACAAGCAGAGAGGCATTCACCCTGTTTAGAACTATGCATGAATAATGCATTTACCTCATGCACACAGCCTCATGACAGGTTTTGTCCTGCGGCATCTAGTTTTATTGATGTTGGAAACGATCTGCATGAACTGTTGTTGAATGTTGCTGGTGCCAGTGAACGAGAAAGTCTCGCAAAGAGGGGGGTGAATAGGGGTATGCGAATCCGCTATAATTTTTGGCCAAATCTGTCGATCCGCAAATATTTTTGCTATAATCCGAATACGCGAAACTTTCACGCTCAAACGCTGTGTATGATGTTAACAAACGACGAGAAAATGACTGCTGAAAGTTGGCCGGGCAGCAACCACCGCAGACGGGAGTTTTAAGGTAGGTTCGCGGGCATGCTCTCCTGAGAAAATTTTAAAATTTAAGCCCTCGGAAATGCGCTTTCCAGGAATTTGAGGACCAATTGAAGTTTTTTAGTTGCTATGAGTTCGAAACAATTATTTTGTGCTAACTATAAAAAATTAAAAACAGAACAAGATTATGCCAAAAAGTTGACAATAATCGAGGTGGATTTTTGTTATTTAGAAATTCTAAATTTGTTTTTAAAGGTATTCTATTTGATGTTCTCATCACGAACTTATTAGATGCTATTTTTAGTCAGAAATTGCATTCTTTTTTCCCCTTGGGGTGGGAGGGTGAGCAACCCTGGAGAATTTATTAGACACGTTGGATCAACGCTGACCAAAATCCCTACCTAGAAGCCATATCCCCCCTGCCCCGAGCCATCACTCTATGTCTGATTTCTTTAAGAAGTTCCATCATTACCATAAATACAATTTGCAACTAGATTCTTTAAATAATATTAGAGTTAATTTTATGTTTTAGTACAAATGGACTGAATTTTTTTCTCAATAAGGCAAAGTATCGCGATCCGCTTATAAGTTTGCTTAGCGAGCAAGGCGTCAATATAACGTGGTATTGCCGTCTCACTTTTCTGGTCTGTGATTGGTTACAAAGTTCAAATTGACATCGCGGCACTGAATTGGGTTCCTCACGTACGCACCAAAATTCAAAAGTTTCGCTTCGATGAATCGTCGGCAATCTTGTATCTCTGGTCATTCGCTCAGTTATGGAAGGCTTTATTTGCCGGTACAACTTCCTCAATCTAAAAGTTAGCGTAAGGTGAGTAATAAAAATCATTTCTTTCTTGAAAGAGTTTGTTTACCGTTTTCAACTGCTTTCGCGATGTGCGCGCGCTAAAGTCGTACAATCACGTAAGATGTTTTTGAACAAGTTTTTTCGGTTCAAAATTGGATTATTTTCCCGTTTCATTGTCATTTGGTACTTTATAAATCTTCAAGGGACGTAATTCTGAATCGCCTTTGTTTCCATAAGCAATTTACCGGCGAAAAAAGTCGGACTTTCTTCGAGACCAAAAATGCTTTCGCGTTCAAGTATTCGTGTACAACACGTTGCGTATAGTGGGAATTTATATTTCAATCAACAACAACTGATCTGAATTTTCCTTTTTAATCTGTCCAAAAATGTTTGAATCGCGATACAAAACTAATTGCGATTTTGAGACGGCAATACCACATTATATTGGCGGCGTTGGGAGAAAATATATTCCGTATTGGGCGGAGTCGCGAAGCGACGGAGCCCAATACGGAATATATTTTCTCCCAAATAGCCGCCAATATAATGTGGTATTGCCGTCTCAAAATCGCAATTAGTTTATAACATGACTTACGATTTATTGTTGAGAGTAAATGGTTGGAACCCAGGAGTATCAGTAGTTCTTCTATAGAATGATCGTCTAGCTGAGTGTAGTCCTGAAAATGACTGTTGTCAGTGGTGACTGACGTATCGACAACCTGAGCGGAAGTCATCTTCAGAGTCTGAATTCACTCTTACTATTTTTTTATTACTCCAAAAATGTTACGTCTTCTGAAGAAAGTCATATTTGCTACGGAGAAGCCGGACTGATAAGGAAGCCGAGATGAAATCCACGATCCGAACAATATAATAAGTAAAATCCAAAATCCGGTCCTAAAAATCGCAACAATCCGTAATCCACTGCACCAGCAGGATCCGCGAATCCGTGGAAATTATCCATTGAATCCATAATCCGAACTAATTTTTTGGCCAAATCCACCGATCCGCAAACCTATTCACTCCCCTCCGCAAAGGAACTTGATAGTCTGATGAAAATTCACACACAATATGTTGCACATCTTCTCCGCACAAAACACCAAGGGGACTACTATAAGTTCATCCAAGACTATCTTCAACCAGGCGAGGCTATTGTAATCATAGATTACAAAATGAAATTGGAACTGGGTGTTAGGACCCGTGAAATTCAAAGGGACTGGTACGGAAAAAGGGGTATCTCTCTACACGGTTTCCTTGTCATTGCCCAAGTGAGTGAAACTGAAAGGAGAACAGAAGTGATCGACCTCTGGAGTGAGGATACCAAACAGGACGCATGGTTCAGCCAAAGTGCCATGGACATAGGATTCCAGTGGATGGCAAAGGAGCTCCCAGGCTTCCGTGTGTATTTATTTTCTGGTGAGCAATTGACATCATTTAAAAGTTTGAAGTTACTGTAATGTCAGCTTTACAGTACGTTCATTCATTCTCCATTCTTAACATGTGACCACTGGAATTAAAGCTAATGGGAACTATTTCCTTATGTATTTATTTAGTGAATGTTTTCAAATATTAGTCATTCTAATAATTATATTAAATATTATAATTTCTCAATGTTATTCAATTGACGTTGAATATTAAACCCTGTGTTCCTAGTGATTACACCTAATGTACATGGTAAAAATAATTGTCTCTTTATATCAGACAATGGGCCGCACTACCACAACACAGGTTTTATCCTGTACTTAGCAGAAGTAAACAGAACGTTTGGGTTGACCCTAGTTGAGTACAACAACTTTAAGGCCGGAGAGGGAAAATCAAAGCTGGACACCCACTTCGCCCATATCAGCCATAAGATCGTGTGATGGGTGAGAGTGGGCAACAACTTGGAAACAGGAACACAGTTAAGCGATTTAATTGGGGTATGTGCATGAACATTAGATTCATTTATATATCATTATAATATACTCGCCACAGGATACTTTATTACAAACCATCTTTAGAAAAATAAATACAATGGATATTGTGGTCTTTGGCAACCTGATTGTTTCCCTACTTAAGGCATGTGATGCATATAATGTCATCATTACCTTATTTGGAAAGCCTGCATTTTCAAAAATTTTTAAAAAGGAAAATACATGTAATATTATCATACTTTTATTCTCTTTGTCTCCTTCATTCTTCTATCAGTAATTTGCAAATTATCCTGTGGTGGAGAACATTGTAAAAAAATTATTCCACTCAATCTTGTCATACATTTTCATTATTATTAGTATATGAACTCACAGCCAACTTGCACTGAGCGTCTCTTTAAATGTTGGACAAATGTTGCCAATCTTATACCAAAGTCGACACCATGCCCCTCGTTGGCTATTAGCTCTTGTATGTGGGTACACCAAACAAGTTGTTGCAAGCTTGTTTTTTTGTTTTTTTCGTGTCCGCATGTGTAGAGCAGCATGGAATTTATGCAGCTGTAAAAAAGATGTTTTCGATTGCACAAAGAAGGTTTCAACCCAAGCTGAAAATTCTAGCCCTGGTAGCTCAAACCGGACTGGGAATTTCAGCCCGGCCAAACAAGTTGGAAAACTCATGTAAACAATAAAATTTCAGCCTGGTCTGAAAAGCGAGCTTGAGAACACAAAATCATTGTGATTTTATATTATATTTCAATGAAAAAGTTCCATCTTTGGAGCCATCTTGTCCACCCAATTCAATTGTGCCCAAGCTGAAATTAATCAGTGGACGTAATTGCAACCTAATCTCAGCTCCCAAACCAGTTTGAAATTTCAGCCCAGGCTGAAATTTGCTAAGTAATCAGGCCCTAAATGAGTGTTTCATTTTTTAGTCAATGAAGAACGTGACATGCAGAAAGCTAGTGATTGACAGAAGCAAGGCACCAGAGAAATTAGGAACACTGAAAGACATCTCTCTCTTTGGAAGCTTTGAGTTTCCAACTGTTGGGACACATAGCGGAGGCCTCATTGCCTGATCATTGGCTGGTATTGGAAAGGAAATGAAGAAAACACAGCAACAGCTTCAAAGTCTGGCTAATCGATCCAATCCAATTGCGGGGGCAACAGGTGCAGTCACTTCTAAAGAAATTCCTGTCTCTTCTGTCAACTCTGACAATGAAAATTCCAGGCAAGAATTATACAGTGTCAGAATCATCCAACATGAGGAGCATGGAGCACAGAGGAGCATAAATTCTGCTGAAATGTCTGGAGTGGATAACTTCAAAGAAAACCTGTTAAAGCCTGGCTTTGCTTTGAAAGCTGGAGGAGCCAAACAAACAGTGTTTTTTTCACTTGAACAGAAATATTAAATAACAGGGGTGGAAAGCAATAAACCACAGTAACTGGTGTAAATAGCTCCCAAACAAAGACCCTTAGTTACTTTAGAATTCTTTAATCCCCGCACCCGCATCGACATATGTGACCCTCCATAGGAAAAGGGGGCTTAACACATTGACTACTAAACCGGCCATAAACGGCCAAGAAGAGACCACAGACTTGTACCACTTGTGACGTCATCACTGTTCACGCCAGAGGATGTCTTTGATAATCAACGGATAGAGTTGGAAAATGTCTAACAAAGCATGCCTAAACGAGCACTAAACGTTAAATTGGACCAAAGATACACACAAAACAACTTGGATTTTTTCCTCCAAAATCACCAAAAAACGCGACCTTCACTATCATTGACACTCTTTGTCAAAAAAATTCCCTTTTCCCAACGTTTAAGCTAAAACTTTTTCAACGTGAACAAAGACGACTGAAAGGCCAACAAAACCACAAAATGTCCAAATTTGATTTCTGCGCATGCCCGAGGAAAATATTGAGTTTGTTCCTTCTACGTAGAAGGGGATGTTAGTTGCTGTGTTTTAAACTAAGCTTTAGACAGTTTGACATTAAACTGTTGAGATAATGGCCAGAAATAGGCATCTGGGATGTTAGATTGACGTTTTTTGGAAAAAGCCCAGTAGTCAATGGGTTAAGGTGATTTTTTACAAACGCATTTAAACGCAGTGTTTAGTGTTTTGAAATGCATTTGTATCAAATGCATTTCAAATGTGTTTCAAACGGTTTCAAACTGAAGGCATTTCAAACAGAAGAAACGCGTTTCATTGCATTTGAAACACAAAAATAATTAAGTAAGATGTGCATAATTATTTCCATTACAGAAGTTAACCGCCATACACCAGCCAAATTTATAACAGAGCCGGACAACTGGGGTCTTTTTTGGAGGAGAAGCTCACGCACGAACTATCAGTTACTAAATTTTAGACAAATGAATAGAAAAGGTTTTGCAGAACCAGTTCAAGCGTGATCAACACAAGTCCTATTAATAAATGCTAAAAGCGGGAACTTTATAGCTTTAGCTCACAAATAGTATCCGATAAAAGGATAGCTTCAAAGGGGCAGCTCATATAAGCTCATGATCATGAGTACTATCATGGATTAATCCTAAACAAAATATTAAAAATCGGTGACGTGTAAAGTTTCTAAAATTATAAAGTTCATTTGTAGATCTTGTATGTATCATCGGTCATTACTGAATTTCTTTCTGTTAAGCTTACTTACAAATCATGAAGTTGATGAGTTTCAGCTACTGACTGAAGTCGAAGAGCGAGAACATCTGGGCACAGGATTGTCTGCTATAAATTTTGTGACATAATTCTGTTCCTCTTCAAGAGTAAGGCCATGGCAAAAACGTTCAAACTTTGGTGCCACTGATAAAAAAGGAAAGAATCATAAATCCTGGCCTTTACCAAAAAACATTTACTTTTGAAACACAAACTTAAGATAAATGCAATTCAGGCCTACAGTCATTCACAAAGTAACGTATGCTCAAATATACATAAATTATCACATGATGACTGCTTTTGTGCGGACAGATGAAGCACTTTTCGTTTTCATGAGGCCGAAATTCAGCACATTTGCTTCACTTTCTTGACACCACAAATGGAACATTATTTTGCCATTCTCTCCCTTGGCTCTCTGCTGGTGAAAGCGGTTGTAGCCTTTACATTCCGTGGATTATTATCTGTACTCTGGATACATGCATGCATGCAATAAAAAAACTGCTAACATGTAGCTAGTAGAATTAACACATGCACAGAAATCCATGGAGTACACTAACTGAAAAATTGAAACAGAACTACAAACGTATGTAAAAATCGACTGCCATTTCATTCAGTCAAGATACAAAAGAATGTCGCGCTTTTGTAAACAGATGGTCAGCAGATTCTTTTGTACTATTATAAAAAAATTCTCACTGATTAAACTAAAGATAACACTGACGTTCTCCGTTTGAGACTTTCAAGCTTTTTGAACCCAATGTTCGACCCCCAAGAGTTACAAGTATGTTACAGAGGAGTTAATGCATTGAGGTAAATTTTTGTAACATTGCAGGAAAGAGAGTTAAAAGAAAACGAGGAATAATCATACCGTGTTGGTATTTTGTGCAGATTTTGGAATCAAGGCCTCAGTGTCAAATGTCAGTGTTGCGTGCATTATGCTCTGCGGTTAGAAGTTTTGTCTACTGTCATTTAGGGACGTTTACAAGCCTTGTCCGAGCGTTTCTGTTTTAGGTGCACGCTCAATGCATTGCAAAGTGTTTGAAAAAAGTTGCAAGATTGTCAAGATATACACATGTTTAAACTACGTACGTGCTCGCCTATATGTTTTTAGAACAAGAATTAATATACCTGAATATTCCTGTTATCTTTCTTGATATCTTTCACGTAACATGCTTTTAGAACGAGGATTATTCCCCAGGATTATTCTGGTGTCTTTAGAACACTTTTACACACTGTTCTCTTTAACAAATTAATTACTAGGTACATGATGTAGGCGAGTTGACTTCAGTGTTCGCATACTGAACTTGATTGGCACTGAGTGGCTAAGGTTTTCGATGGTTGCGACTCAGATAAAGCTTAAATCAGCTCCAAAAATACTCATTCATGCATTGAAATGTCGGACAATCTTGAATTCATGCTAGAAAGAAAAGGTAAATTACAGGAGTTGACCATAATGCCATAGCTTGTTTACGCATCTGATTTGTTGACATTTCCGTTCATTCGTGAGAATACTGCTGCACTCCATAAAAACTTTCTTATTGATGTTTATTTCATTTATTGATATACCTAATGATGGAATATTACTGAACTTTTAATCAAAAGTAAAAAGTGTGACTGCACCACCGTGATTTATCTACAACCCTGGACAATACTATTGCGCAATAACGACTGTAAAATTACACATGCCCCTCCCCCCTCCCCACCGGTGCAATGTTGACATTACGCATGCGGAATCATTTTCAACTCAATTAACATTGGTTGGGGGAGGGGAGGGGGACTGAAATTGTCTGTAATAACAACATTCCCAAGCTTTCTCTGGATATTAGAATATTACTATATTAGCGAAATGTATTTGTTCACGCAGTTTCAGCAAGTGTCCCAAGAAGTATTGGCCAGGGTTGTTGGAAATTCATTTTGGAATATAAATGTGAAATTACATCATTTTCTTTTATTCTACAGTGTCATTTAGGTTGGTATTATTGTTCAGATTACCATGTATGTCATCAATAAGTGAATATCACAAGACACTAACTGAGATATACGCCCATTAGCGGGAAGGACCCACAAATTTGTATTTTCTTGTTCTTTACATGGTATATTATTTTAACTTATCGTTCACTTACAATGGTATTACAAGTTCAGTGTATAAGTTTATTCGTGTTTTCATTGGTGATGCGTCACTTGTTTTTTAGACATTTTCAATATTTTTGTTGATACTTGATTTATGTGGTATTTCCATGAGAGTTCATCATCAATATATAAACCTAAAAATGTTGTATACTTCACTTGTTCAATTTGCATTCCATTGATTTTAATTGACATATTATTCAGTAATTTTATTTTTTTTGTCTTAAACACTATGAAGTGTGTTTTATTTATATTCAAAGATAATTTGTTTGCTGCAAGCCACAATGTAATTTCTTTTAATTCCTGATTTGTAGTATTGTACAGAGTATTTATATTTTTATCACTATGTATGAACAACGATATAATGAGGTTAATTAAAAGTTTTAATTCAAGTATTCAACATGGTGCAGAGTACATTTGTACATGTTGTGATCAGTTGTGGTATAGATCATCAGTAAGAAAATGCAGTTCGAAAATGTATAGAAATTCATCAATTGTTAAGTTATGTGTTACTGGAGTTAAAAGTGTAGATAATGTGGAATGGATTTGTTCAACATGTGATTCACATTTAAAGGCTGGAACGTTACCACCTTGTGCAAAAGCAAACAAAATGTCATTTCCCCAAAAACCTGAAGTGCTAGAGTTAACTTTGTTAGAAGAGAGACTTGTTTCACCTCGTATTTGTTTTATGCAATTGCGTGAATTGCCAAGAGGTGGTCAGTTAAGTATTCATGGCAGTGTTGTCAATGTACCGACAGATGTAAATTCAACTATCAATGCTCTTCCAAGACCAATAAGTGAGTCTCATACAATACCAATAAAGCTGAAAAGACGACTTAGTTATAAACATCATTATCAGTTTCAAAAAGTTAGACCTAAGAAGGTGTTAGATGCAGCAAAATATCTTGTTGAGACAAGTACACTGTTTCAAAACGAAGGAATACAAGTACGTGATTGTTGGCTTGATGATATTTCTAACAGTGAAAAAATTTGGTCAGAATTTGTTGACACTGACAATTGTTCGATTTCAGATGAGAATAGTTGTATCAATAATACTGAAAAGAGCCCTGAAACGAAAAGTAACTTAGACGGTGATATTAATTGTATTGGTGATAAGGATGATTGGGCTGAAGTTGAGGAATGACCATCAGGAGTTACAGATACTTATCTGCAAGAACCAGAAATTACTGAAAATGTAGAAAGAGTACTAAGTTTTGCTCCTGGAGAAGGTAATAGACCATTGGGAATTTTCATTGATAAACATTCAGAATTTTTATCATTTCCAACAATTTTTTGTGGAAAATGTAGACCCGAGAATAAAGAAAGGAAAGTGCCTGTTCATTATAGTACTGTATGTAAGTGGGAACTGAGAAATCGAGATAGAAGAGTTGCAGAATGTGTTCCAAATATCTTTTATAAACTTAAAAAACTTCAAATTAAACAAATTCAAGATAGCGCATCACTTTCGTTACGTAAATGCAAAAGTAAGGGAAAAAGTATACTGCTGGTGATTTTAAGTGTGTAGAGACTGTAAATAATCTTATTCGTCTAGATGAAGGTTTTAGAGTGTTGAGAAATGTGAGAGGTTCACCTCCATATTTTGAGAAATGTAAAAAGGATTTGTTTGCTATGATACGTCAGTTGGGCAATCCAACTTGGTTTTGTTCTTTCTCAGCTGCAGAAACAAGGTGGCATCATCTCCTAAAAATCTTAGGAAGACTTGTTGACAAAAAAGAGTATACAGTAACTGAAATCAATGAAATGAATTGGCAAAAGAAGTCTGAACTTATCCAGAAAGATCCAGTTACTTGTGCCAGAAATTTTGATCATATGGTTCAACGTTTGATATGTGATGTACTTAAAAGTTCAGTTATGCCAATTGGAGAAATAGCAGATTACTTTTATAGGGTTGAATTTCAACAGAGAGGAAGTCCACATATTCATGCTTTGTTTTGGATAGAAAATGCACCACAGTATGAGGTTAATACTAATATGTATGTATTGACTTTGTCGATAAGTATCTTACATGTGAAAATAATGTTTCTTCTGAAATGTCTGAATTGGTTAATCTTCAAACTCACAGACATGCAAAAACATGTAAGAGAAAAGGACAGAAGATTTGTAGATTCAATTTTCCATTACCACCCATGTCAAGCACTATGATTCTTAATCCATTAAGTGTCAGTAATCTTAATGATCATCAAATTGAGGTTATAAAGGAACAACAATACTCTGTTAAGTGCATGGCAAGCTAATATGGATATTCAATATGTGTTGGATGCACGTGTTGTGTACATTTTATCATACATTACAAAAGGGCAAAGAGGAATGAGTAAGCTCCTTGAAATAGCTACTGAAGAGGTAAAATCAGGTAACACAGGAGTTAGAGATAAAGTGCGACATATTGGAAATAAGTTTATTAATGCAGTAGAAGTTAGTGCTCAAGAAGCAGTTTATTTAGTGTTACAAATGCCATTGAGACGTTCATCCCGTCAAGTTCAATTTATTAATACATCTCATCCTGATGAGAGAACATTTTTACTAAGAACTATGGATAAAATTCATGAGTTACCTGATAATTCTGAAAATATTGAGTCAGACAGTTTGATAAAGAAATACCAAAGACGACGACGAAAACTAGAGGAGTTTTACGAGATGTATCGCTTAGTCACAAAATCGCCGATAAATCGCATGAAAGTTCGAGCAAGTTCGAAACAGCGGCGACAAATCGCATTCAAATCGCCATGAAATCGCACCTAGTTTACACGGACGGGCGATTTGGAATCGCGCGATAAATCGCCACTAAATCACCGCGACAAATCGAATCAAAAATAGCATGTGTAAATGGGCCTTAAAGACCCACGACCATGTCACGTGTGAGTCAAATGTTCAAGTCCTTGTAAATAAAGTTATTGTTGTTGATGTTTGTGCCCAGTGGAAATTTGGGGGTTATACTGTTCAGTAAAAAGTTTGTAATTGAATGGATCAATATATCTTCTTCCAAAATCAACCACCAGGATTGGATAAACCTCTCATGAATTATTAAATGTAGTTTAACACGTTCTATAAAATCAAATGACCTATCGTTGTAACTTTTTTTGATATATTGAACGTTTGCAATGAGTTTATCAAATATTAGATCTTGTAGATCCATTTAAATGGCATACCCTATATCTTGGAACCAAAAAGACAAAATCTATAAACCCAGCTCTGACTAAAACGGCTTGAAAAACAGTTTAGGGCAGAAAAATAACCAATATACCTTATATAGGCAGGCGCGGATACATACAGGATTACACAGTTTTACGGAAATCGGTCTAATTTTCAAAATGACTCAAAATCAACGAAAATATATTTTTAGAGATTGCAAATCTTCAATTAATTTGGCATACAGAGTCCAGTAAACCGGTTAAGTTTTTTTCATGGATCTGCCCCTGATAGGAGACTACCCCTGTCCAAGTAAACAAAAAAGTAGACTTCCTTTCATCATCATGCAGACAAAAGGTCTCTTCTTCTTTTTATTATTATTTATCAACAAAGCTCGTAGGGAAAAGAAAAATATTAAAAAGCCGATTTATAAATTACACGCTTTTAAACATGTTACATAGAATGCTCTGTACCGTTGTTATGCACTAGTCAATTGAAACCCCGGCCCCGGGACAGGATGGGGAATTAACGGGGTGAGACCGGGGATTTAAAGCAAATTTAACAGCGTGAAACCACGGGGAGACAGGGAATTTAACACGTGTCTTCAATGAGCGGGGCATTTTGGCGGGGATTTAACGCTGCACCGAAAGTCGGGATAGCCGCTGTTCCCTCCCGTACATTTACTTTCTTCTTATGCCCTACCACGAACCATGCAAATGAAAAAGAACAATAAAATACATTGCATGTGATGGTACAAATTTCAAAACACACCGTTTCGAATGCCCGTTGTTTTTCACTTGTGTTACACTTGAACTTTGCACTGCTCTTAGCCAATTAGAATGGAGGAATTTTTCCATGTGTGGAATTTCCTTTTCGGTTTTGTTGCTGTTTTTTCATGGCATTTTGGTTTAGCATTTAAAAATTATTATCATTTAAACCAATCCTCAATTGTTCTGTCCAGGGTACTAAATAACAACACGGTTCATATAGTATATATATATATTTTTTATGATTACTTTTCTTTTATTGACAGTAACATGATCTATTTACAATACAAAAGTTAGTATAAGTTCAACTTATTAACATATTTTATAATTACGTAGTATTGTGATATGTAACCATGAATTTTAACACTACGGGCAAAACATAAACATACATTGAAGAGACGGCACATGCAGCGAGAACAAAATAAAACGAGCAAAAACAATTAAATAATAATGAAAAGATAATACAAAGAAATTAAATAGCAAGGACAATTAAAGTGCAGCGGCCCAATTATTGAGAAATACGTCGTTTGCTCTTGTACATAAGATATCTAGTTTGTTTTTTAGTCGTAAAAGGAAACTTTCAAAACTCAGCGTGCCATTGCATGTACTTGTAGCGAAAATGTGGTATTTAGCGATGATGAGAATGTAATTGAGCATTTTCTTATTGTTTTTTTCTTTATGCCAACCGTATAGAATCACACTCTCGTGCAGTGTTATTTGTTCTTTAAAGGTTTCGTGCCACCAATTTATAAACTGGTTCCAAAAACGTGACGATTCATTACAGTAACATAACATGTGTGCTAAAGTTTGAGGTTTGCAACTGCATAGAGGGCAAATATCATTGTCTGTTAAACTGGCACGGTTCATATAGTACATGAAAACGATTGCAAAAGAAAGATAACAACTAAGGCCCGGTTCAGACGCCGTACCTCTCATGCGCCGAACCTAATACCTTGAATTAAGTACATGAAAAGTTCGGCGTCTGAATCAATTAAGAACGGCTATTTGAATTAGGTACGGCAAAATCTCCAGGTACGACAGAGCTTGCCGTATAATACGACATTGGAGCGACTCCGATTCATACGGCGAACCTCTCATGCGCCGAACCTAATGCATAAATTACTGAAATGTATTTTAATGCATGATCGTTCCCATAGTTCACTACGATATTCTATTGCGCGTGCGCAATACAGCTGCTTGGGAAGCCGCGAAAT
This sequence comes from Desmophyllum pertusum, assembly GCA_029204205.1. Classification (NCBI taxonomy): domain Eukaryota; kingdom Metazoa; phylum Cnidaria; class Anthozoa; order Scleractinia; family Caryophylliidae; genus Desmophyllum; species Desmophyllum pertusum. The sequence goes on from MU825882.1 coordinate 1,365,801, forward strand.
TGGCTTGAAATGGCGGGGAAAAAATTACACAAAAAATCATGGCGGCCGAGCCCGAGGACATGTGCATGTCCTGTTTTAGGCAGACGAAATACGCCTGTATACGGTGTGAATTGCCTATATGTAATGTGTGCTCAGTTCCGGAACTTGATGAGGAAATCCCTGGATGGGCTTCCGGAGAGAAAGTTGCCTATTGCGAGCCCTGTTTCAAGGAATTGAAACCCGCCGCGAGTAAAGTTGCAACTTCCAAGAGGCAAGAAGGACAAGAAAAGAGGGATTATTTGAAGCGTAAACGGTATGTAAAACCGATAACACATAAGAGCTTATTATTTACATATCATTTTTTTCATTGGACGACACCCCAGGAAAATTTTAACAGACTGTCAATCACTGAAGCGAAGAAAGCAGACCATAATAAAGTTTATTTCGTGCGAGACAAAATGTCGGATTCTCCCCAGTTTAAAGAAAACTTCAGTTGAATCAGGTCGTCTCAAGTTTGGTTTTCTTCCAACAAATACCTGGATATGCATTCTCGGTGTACGAGTGCCAAGGGAAGCTTGTAATTGGATGAAAATGAACTGATTCATGCCGGTTTGATTTCAGAAAGCACGCACGGTGTGGCGAATGGCTGCGAATGGTCTTTAAAAAAATATGGATCTCGCAAAATTTTAGTCGAATTTTACGGACCTAGTCCCGGTTTTTGAGCAGTTCTGTACATCTAACAGTCTCGACGTTTTCGCTAAGCCTTCTCGGAGTCTCAATTCTCGGTCTCATAATTTAAAAAGTCTCGGGCTCGCAGAGAAAAACACAATTTTCCCGATCGCCGTCTCGCGAAGTCTCGATAATAATACCATTCGCCACCCCTGGTATGCATGTGGAATCAACTTCATTCCTAAATGCATGGTTACGACTTAAAAATCTTAAAAGTTTGCGAATTCATATTACAGTCTCGTTTTCATACAATTCTCTTTATAATTTTTGAGCGAGGGTTGACAGTTTTGTGAAGAAGAAAAATGGATAATGATGTAAAGAAAATTGAAAAAAGCCCTGCAGGGCGCTATAAATTATTAAAACTTATATTAATGCAGTGGAAATAATGTTGTAAAAAATGTCGTGTCAATTTGCCTGCCGGACAAGTTGGTGAGAAAATTTAGTCTATTCCATGTGTCCAAGATATCCACTCAATCTATAATGCTGCTAAATTAAGCTTATACTGCATTTTATAGTATTTCCTGGAAAAAACAATGATTACTGATTTACTGTTTACTGTGACATCAACACAGGGATGACCCAGATCAGGTGTGCCTTTACCATGTTGATGATGATGATGTGGATGATGATCAAGTAGAGGGTGACAAGTCTGACAATGGATGTGATGGTGATGACACTGATGAGGATCAAGATCTAAATGTTTATTCTGAGAAGAAAGGATCAACAAGTAAAGCCTCAATTTCTAAAACAGCGAAAAAGCCAAAGAGCAAGCCAGGTAGAAAGGCCAAATGGAATGACAAGTTACTCTGTGACTTAGTAGATATTGTTGTAAATAGTGATTATTACAAGTCAAAGTTAATTTTTACTAACACAAAAAACCAGAAAAATGGGGAAATATATTCTAAGATATTGAGTGAAATTAAGCGACGAGCAGCCAATAGAAATGAATCAGTAACATTTACACCTGAGCAAGTTCGTACAAGGTTTAAGAAGGCAGTTGGAGTATGCAAAAAAGCTGCTTTAACCATTAAAACTGCCACTGGGATAAAGAGGTTTCAAGATGAAAAGGGATATGGGCAGTGGTTTGACAGCCTGTATTCATTTGTGAAAACTTGTGACTCATGTCAACCACAGCTAGCACTTGAACCCTCAGCAACAATGGGTAATTCTAATGAGACAGAAATTGATGGAGGTGAGTCCTCAACCAATTTGCAACCAAAATTGTTTGTCCCAGTAAAAACGTGGAAAAAGAAAGGAAAGAAAAAAGAGGATGAAATGCTTGATGTTCTTACTTCTGTAAAACTGCATTAGATAATGATCCAATGAAAGATTTTATCACCTTTATGAGTGAAGAGGCAGAGAGGTCCCGCCAACATGAACTGAAAATCATTCAGTTGTTAATGCAGCAGCCAGTCTCACAGCCAATGCCAGAAACAACACAGCCTCGGACTGTACAGTCAGCCTACCTGGGATCACCATGCAAACAGCACAGTCCCCATCCCATTTTATTGATGGTTACAATGGCCCATCTTCCCCTTGGATGAATTTTTCTTTAAACCCAGATAGTGAGAGAACATATCGCAATCTTTAAAAATATATATTTTTTTTACCTCTGTTTTGCTTGATGAGAGGTGACATTTTGTATTTCATGTCTGTGATTAATACCATATTTCCTTGATTAAACACCTTCCCAAGCCTCAGTCAGAAATAACCACTTCAAAACCACTCACCAATTAAAGCAGTGATCGAGAAAGTTCATTGCCAAGGAAAATGAATTGTCCAAAATTCAATCCAGTTTTATTGATGTTGTAAAGAAAAATCTATAGAATTTGAAAAAGTTGCCTGGTGCTATAACTGCTTGCTCAAGGAAATTTGGTATTATCAATTAATAAATTATGAAACTTAAAGGAGAATGAAACATGTCTGACAATAATAATAACATTTATTATTGTTTCTGTTATTTGTACATGTTCAAAGTCAATGATTACATGTATGTTTAAATTGACTGTTTTTAAAAAGTCAATGATTTTGGAAATAACATTATACTAATTAATTTGTAAAGAGCCAAAATACTAATCATTGTATACATGTACGTTAAGTTTCAATTTTGGCTGAATGGCAGGCTCTAATTTTCTTATCAAATAATTGTTGCAAAAATGTGCTTTTACATTATTTACAAATTCCTGTAATATTATCACTTTGTCTCTTGATATGTTTAATGAGTGAAAAAAAAATGTACTTACAGTAATAACCATGGATGCATGTGCACTAAAAGCCATTGCACTAATTAATTTTGTAATGAAATCAAGAGCAATAAAACCTTGTGCAATTCACATGCAAGTACCATACTGTTATGTCCATAAGAAATACTTATTCAATGTTTTACTTGAGACACTGCAACTGTGAATAGCAGTCTGTTTTGTACCTTTTCAGCCCGGGAATGGGGGGGGGAACTCTGTGCATTTTTGAGTGGGGGTGTGCCGCTGGGACTCTGAGACCCTTACCCTATACCAGACCGGGTTCAGCTGCATTTTGCAACCCTATTCTGGATTGGGAACAAAAATCCCAGTACCCTATCCCAAACTCTTTCCATTATGAAAGTTTAAGTTTGAGTGTCAATCCCTACTCTAGACTAAAATCTCCATACCACTTGGACAAAACCTGATTCAATGCTAACACCTTATTGACCTTGTTGCCTTATTGACTGAGTGGGAGGGCTGGACAGGATTTAAACATTTGGCTCTCGGTCATGGCACACAGACCTTGCTGGACCTGGTCCCTTAATGCCATGACCTCAACTACTTCAAACCAAATATTTCCCTATCTGGCCCTCCCACTCAGTCAATAAAAGCAGAATATTGACAGCCTGCCCAGAGGGGGGGGACTCTATAGACGCTCGAGAAGGGAGGTGCAGCCGAGACGCTCAAACCCTGACCAGTTGGAGACACAATCGTGATTTTCCTGAGTGATTACAAGTTTATTTACAGCTTTATGGTCATGAGCCGGTTTCATGTTTACGCTAAAACTGGTAAAATTGGCTTGTGGTTAGGTTTCTATAAATTAACATACATTATTATTCCACTATTTCGTCATTTCGTCATATAAGATCAAGAGAACACGCAAAATACGAGACTGTATTGACCAGTTGAACAGAGCGAATATGGAAAATTTCAGAGCGCCTGCTGGCCCGGCATAAATGATAAAATCGGGGTGTCGATGTTATCATTTATGCCATTCAATGCAAAGAACCCTGAAAACCATACCCTATCAAGCCACATGTCTTCCCATTAAGGCCAAATAAGGGAGTACCCCCCTCCCCCCGGGCAGCCTGCCTGACAGTCGATTATTTGGATGCAAATATTTGACTCAGTCAATAATATGTTGTATGTTCATTTTCTTAATTTCTCCATCCACAGTTTTTCACACAAACCATTTCGAATAGAGCTACAATCCGCGTCATAATTAGTTGGGACACTTGAGAAAAGCTCACGTTTATATATTAAATGATACCTGCGCTCTCTCCCCCTCCCCTGCGCTCTCTCCCCCCTCAATGTTGCGTTAAAAATATTTATTATCGCGCGAGCAACCAAGGAGTAGTATCATTTCCAGTTTTTTCCAACATTGAAGGGGGAAGAGGGAGAGCTGTCCCAACAAATGTGACGCGGATTGTATTTAGACATTATAAGAGAGTGATAAAGAATTAAAATATATTTAAAGGGGGTCATCAGATAATGTTCTCAAATTGCCATGTTACTAAAACAAATTCTTCGTAGAGGATTATACGTAGAAAACCTAAAAATATAAGGTGTTCTATATCACCGGCTTTTTATTAACAATTAGTATCAAATATGTACTGCTTAAAAAATTGGAAATGATACGAGATAAAATGAATCAGTTTGGCGGGAAATCGTTTGTTTGCACCTTATGACATTTGTGTACATACATGTAATTGAATTAAAAGGACTAAAAGCTTGAAGTGATGTGTTCAACCGAATGTTTACAATGTGATTGTAACAGACAGAATCGGTTAAACCTGCGAGAATAATGGAAAGTTTTACCCCATAAGCTGTGGCGAGTCAGAACATGAGACAGGGAGTACTGTTGTGAGTGATAGTTCAGAAGATTCTGAACACTCCGATGAGGAAACACTGTTAAGCGCGCGTCAAGTTCGCAGTGTTTTCTTAATAACGTATAGTCAGGCAGATGTGGATCTAGTACCTACGAGGGAAGAGTTTTCTAGAGTAGTTTTGGAGAGTTTCGCCAATGCAGACCCCTGCTCGCGTTGCGAGGTAGTCCAGTGGGTTTGTAGCCAAGAAGCTCACAGAGAACGGGGCATTCACTACCACATGGCTGTGAAGTTAAGTGCTCGTCGACGGTGGCTCAAAGTGAGAAATTATCTGGATGATAAACATTCAATTAAAGTTAATTTTAGCAACCGGCACTACAACTACTATTCAGCTTGGCAATATACAACCAAAGAAGATACGTCGTATCTTGAATCACCGAGCCACCCTGACTTAAGGAACGCCCCAGAACCTACTTCATCACAAGCAAGTCTTGCGCACAGAAATGCAACAAACGAAAATGAAGGTTTCAGTAACAGGAAAGGAAAACGGCGTAGGAAAAACTTGAGTGTTTACGATGTATCACAAATAGCCGTACAAAAGGGAATAAAAACTCGTGTTGAACTTCTTGCGCTGGCAAACCAACAGAAAAAAGAAGGGAAAACGGACTTAGCGGAATTCATTGCCAACCGAGGGGGGAAAGCTGTCGACGATGCACTTAGCGTGGGATGGGAGATGGAGGAAGCTGAAGCCAAATTAGAGAGGGCTAAATTGTCCAGAACGGAAATTTTATACCGGGAAATGGGAAAAGAATGTGTTGATGGCTGTAACAGGCGTTGGCTGGAAATGGCTGAAGATATTCTTCAGCGTAACAACATCGACAAAGTGGAATTCGCGGAGGCAATACAAACCCTTCTCGAGAAAGGCCGGGAAAGTATCGAAATATTTTTTTGAAAGGCCCCGCGAATTGTGGAAAGACCTTTCTCCTCAATCCGCTCAATGTAGTTTATCGAACATTCACAAATCCCGCGACAACAACTTTCGCTTGGGTGGGGGCAGAAGAAGCTGAAGTACTATTTCTGAATGACTTCAGGTGGTCTCCACAAATGATTCCATTTCATGACCTTCTTTTAATGCTTGAAGGACAGGAAGTTCATTTGCCGGCGCCAAAAACGCATTATAAACAAGACATATCATTTGCACGTGATACGCCGATTTTCTGCACGTCGAAAGAGGAGATTTCATTTGTACGTGGTGGAGTTCTCGACGAAAGGGAGACAGAAATGATGCGCGTGAGATTTGCAGTATTTTCACTGCACTCTCAAATACCCGAGCGAGAGCAAATTATTACGGCATCGTGCGCACGCTGTTTCAGCGAGTTAATTTTTGGGCAAACACGATAATGAAATTAAGTTGTTTACAACAGTAGTGGAAACTCGCCACACGATTCACCCTATGGATCACCATTTCTTTATAGGGTTCAATGCCATTGTATAGCAAAACATTTATTTATTTGTCTTTTTCATTTATTTAATAATGGCACACTCTGTATGAAACCAATTTTCAAATGCAGTTATGTAATGAGTGAAGCCGGATTCGCGACGATTCACCAAGGTGAACCCTACTGCTAAAAAGAACTTCCGGTATTCCTTTCTCACTTATGCTTCACCATGGTGATTCGTTAGTAATTTATTTTTCAAGCATAGAATAGGGAAAAAGACTACTTCAAATTTGTTGTATATACTTGTTCGTTTATTGTTTGCAATTCGATTACATTTTTGGTTCGTACAAACTCATCACATATGAATTACAATGTTTGAATAACTTCACCATTGTGCGCAGTACGCCATAGTTAATAAGTAACTTACACTAGCAGAACGGGGTTGGTGAATTTTCTTTCTCTAAATAACACCATTCTATTGAAATGTACATATTCAATCAATTTGCTAAATGTAATTGCACTCATATGCATATGTTATAGTTAAATATTGTATAATACGCGGTAAACCCGCGTTCCATGTATTACCTAACAAAGCCTGTTTGGATGAAGTTTTATGAAATTGAAATGATATATATTAATTACATTACCGATTTTAACGATCAATTCATCATGTAAATTATCTACAATTGTTTTTTGTGGATAATAAACGTTTCGTTATTTAATATTTCAGACGTCTACCTTTGTTTTTAATGACAGAAGCTATTCGTTTAGACATAGAAGCTATTAACTTGTTGATGGTTTCTACACTCACGGATAAAAACGCCCCTTTTACGCGAGTTTTAAATTCTTCAAAAGTTTCTCTAGTTATATTCCGCTGCAGTGCTTGCTTTTTGAGAATCCTACCAACGATTGGGAATAAATTTTCGACTGGGTTGAAATCTGGGCTACGAGGTGGTAATTTTATTAATGTGCTATTTGCGTGGCACATTGCTGATCTTGCCAAGGCTGAGTTTTGAGAAGGGTCTCCATCTTGAAGCCACATACGGCTGTCTCCTTTGTCAGCTATTCGAAATAGACGATTAAAGTTGTTTTTAATAAAAGACGAAAACAATTCTCCACACATTCGTTCGTACGGCTCACAGCAAATAACACCCTTGTCAAATGAAATTGCTACGATTAATTTCAATACTTTTCCCCTGTTCCTTCTTTTCTTCCTTTTGCCACGCAACCAATTTCCAAGCCCTCCGTTTTCTTTCTCCATATTCGGGCCCTGGGAGCTTTTGCTTGATCCATAGGATTTCGTTTGAAAGCAAAACCAGTCCCATCTAGGTAAAATGCCATCTGCCTTGTCCAAACGTTTGCGTCATAGTCCCTTTGCATTTTTTTGGCAAATTGTACCCTCTTTTTCAGATCTTCTGAATTCATAAGTCCTTTCTTTCTAGTCTGTAGGTAAAAGTACCCGTGTGCATTTAGATACCGGCAAACAGTTCTTTCTGAGACTAGTTGTCGCTTGATACACGCTTCCTGCATTAGTCTTTTGCATGTGAAGTTTCCCTCTCTTTGTCTAAGGACTCTTACGGCTCTTACCAGTTGTCTCTGCTGTCGTTCGCTTAATTTAAATTTCGGTCCTCTTTTACAAATCTTTTTGGGAATATAAGTATTCACCAACGTCTCATTTGCAATCCTCCAAACACTTCCCCTTGAGATGTTGCAAATCTCCGCTACTTTTCGAATAGATAATCCTTTTATGCGGCGTAAATAAAATGCACGGGCCCTTGTCACGCCATTGATTGGAGTTTTGAAGACCATCGTCAAACTTTTTCTATTCTACTCTTGCTAACCTAAAATTAGATCATCGACTTTACCGTCTTCTTGAGATCTTTTTTCTGTACCCCGAAAAAGTGTGCTTGATCTACTTTTATACGTTTGAAATCTATATAAATAAATTTGTACGTGTTGAATGTGTTTGACAAAGGTCAAACGATTTGCGAATCCCCATTTTTAGCGTTATCAATAACATCTTTCCGTCATTTGTTCACACCCATGTAACAGATACAATCCGCGTCATAATTAGTTGGGACACTTGAGAAAAAGCTCACGTTTATATATTAAATGATACCTGCGCTCTCTCCCCCTCCCTGCGCTCTCTCCCCCCTCAATGTTGCGTTAAAAATATTTATTATCGCGCGAGCAACCAAGGAGTAGTATCATTTCCAGTTTTTTCCAACATTGAAGGGGAAGAGGGAGAGCTGTCCCAACAAATGTGACGCGGATTGTAGCTTGTGAACAAGAGTCATGAATTTTGTCGCAGCACCTCATGTCGAGTAACTTTCTGATGGTATTTCTGTCTCTTCTTTGGTTTGTGTGTGGATCGAGGGTCAGATCAAGTTTCTTGGAAATGGTTTCTCCCTTTTCAATGCAGATATTATGCAGCACCATGCATGCAAGTGTTGTTACCTTTACTTGCTGTGGACTGCATTCACTCTTACGCAACAGAACCCTCCACCTGCCCTTCAATTGGCCATAAGCACCCTCTGTGACCATTCTCGCTCTACTCAATCTGTAATTAAAATTTCTTTGTTCCGGTGTCAAAACAGCATTTGTGTATGGCTTCATCAACCACGGTTGGAACGGAAAAGCTGAATCGCCGATGAGGAGTGGTGGTACTACTACATCACCCACTTGCTGGCCAATGTTTGGAATTAAGTTATTTTCTTTTACATTTGTCCAGAGTTCCGTGGATTGGAAAATGATGGAGTCATGTGAATTCCAGGGAAACCACAGCTACCCCATACAAAGCGGTAGTTTGAGTCAACTATAGCCATTAACACAACGGAATAAAAGTTTTGAAATTACGGTACTCTTTGCAGGATTGAAGTCCGCCAGGTGGGCATTTTACTGGAATGTGGCAGCCATCAATTGCCCCCCAGGTGAAAGGAAACTGCCATAACTCGTCCATATCCAAAATCTTTTTTTGAACTCGGCTTGGCTTTGAGGCATGTGAACGTTAACACAGTCTTGCCACATATTATCGACGATTGCTTCAGAAACTTCGTTTACAATTGTGGACACAGTAGAAACTCCTAAACCAACCATCTCTGAAATAGTGTAAAAATAGTCTCCTCTTGAAAGTCGATATAAACAAATAGCAAGTCTGCACTCTGGCGATATTGGCTGCTCGTTGATAGTTTGTCGCTCCAAAAACATGTTGGATTCTGCTTAAAATAAAACAAAAAGTCCGCCTGGACACTCTGAAGGTTTTAACAAACCTTTGTTCGGAGTATGTCCTCCATACAAGGTCCCACCACCCGATGTTGCGTGGTAGTCGGCGACACGATCGTCGATAAATCGGCGATGCGTTTTGGCGTGATGCGAGCAACAAAACGCTAATTAAACAGGTTTTGAGAAGGGCACGTCTTCTTAACATTGCGTAGCTCAACGCACCTTCCAGAAGTCGTCGTCTTCTTCTGTTTCCCTGGATAATTTTTCTCAAAATGCCGGCTTTATTGGCCATTTTGATACTTTTTTTTGTTGCAACGCAAGGGTTTCCATGGGAACTGATGGAGAACATACTTCATGTAGCATTATGTGATGTATCGCATTATTATTGATATTTGGTACGGCAGCAATTAGGTACGGCGTATGAATCAGCCGTCGCTCCAAAGTCGTGCCAGAGTCGAACTTAAAATTATTAGGTTCGGCGCATGAGCGGTACGGCGTCTGAACCGGGCCTAAGTCATACAATTCCAAGATATTTTATTTCTTTCACGTAGGTGTCTCGGAACTAGTGAGAAATGATCTAGCGACCAGCGAGAACTGTTTTACGCGTTGTTGTCACGCAATACTTTAAATCGTAAATAACGTTCAGTAGTAGCTGGATAATCATTACACTTTCTTTATCGGATAAAAGTAGTCCTTGAAGTTGAGTTAAAAACTGTAACAGTTATTGAAATATAATAGATAGCATGGAATGCTGTAGTCGGGCACTAATATTTTGTTCTGACCTTTAGAGTCCAGTACAGCTTCAATTCGGTGAATCATACTTGATATGAGTTTATCTATATAGTCAATAGAAATATTATTAAATGCTCTTAAAACTCTCCAGGTAAATTGGTCAAATGACTCTTTAGTAATATTCTGTTCTACAGCCTCCTCCTCTAAATAACGTTTGAAAAAGTTAAATAAGTTTTCTATGCAATGAATATCCGCACAGCGGGGAGGCAGTTCAAGCAATTCGGCCTCAATATCCTCAAGAGCCTTTTTCGCAGGCTTGCTTCGTTGACTAGATCATTGTCCATCATGAATAGTCTCCTTCCACTCCGTTTAGGTCCTGCGCGGCCAAAGGTTATATTGAAATTTGTCCTTATGAACTCAGCGAAAAAATTACCATTCATTTTCTCGTAAGGAATGTTTAGTATTACACCTTTGCCGTACGCGATCGCAACGAGAACATGCAAACGTCTGCCACCAGCCAAGTCCTTTGATCCTTTTGAGGTTAATTTCAGTCCTTCTCCCTTCTGCCGCCATACTCGGGATCTATTTACGCTTGCACCGCTCTGCGGGTTATATTTATGGGCAAAACTGACAGCATCTAAATACAAGGCTACTTCATTCGTCCAAAAGTTAGGATTTTCCGCTACAATACGTTTCATTTTTCTGGCAAATCGAACACGTAACTTGTGGTTGTTTTCGCTAAGAAGACCCTTTTTCCTGGCTTGAAGATACTCGTACCCGTTTTCATTGAGATAGCGCAAAAAAATTCTTCTACTAGCCATATGGAAACTGAGGCTACTCCTTTCCACGATATTTTTAACTGTCAGGTGTAAATTTGTAGTCCTCAATTCCTTTAATGTTCGGACAAGTTTGCGCACACTACGTTGACTTACTTTGCATGGTCTTCCACCCCTGCTAGTAGAACTTTCAGGTATTTTTTCCATGATGCAGGATTGTGAGGGCATATTCTTGCAACAGATGACCACACTCCCTTGCTATTCACGATATAATGCATTCCTGTAAATACATAGAAACCACGCTAACGATCTTTGTGCATCTGTTATTTTGCGGTTGCAAACCATCTCTCCTTCCATACAATTGTCAGTAGCGATTAAACATCCTGAGTTTCATTAATTTCACGAGAGAAAACGGTATAGAGAATCAGACAACATGTGAATTTTTTATCATTATACTTATGTCACAGTTACAAAACGAACGATCGAATGTTAACCGCCGCGTCTTAGCATGTGCGGTACTACAATACTGTCTTAGACAACGGTTAACACCACTTGAGTACTTATGCAGTTATATACCAAACAATCAGACACATTGAATAATGTTTCTTAAAGTTTAAAAACAATTCCTTATAAAACAGGTTTTCCGACAACCCTGGACAATACTATTGGGACACTAGCACAATAACAACTGTAAAATTGCACATGCCCCTCCCCCTCCCCACCGGTGCAATGTTGACATCACGCATGCGGAATCATTTTCAGCGATGCATTTGAAAAGGTGTCGGGATACATAACATAACCTGTATCGCACAGATCACATGTAAATTTGTAGACAACAAGCCTTTGCTGGGAACTGGTTTAATGAAACTCATCACTTAAACATCACCCAAGATGATCTTGTTGAGTTATTGAGGGTTGCTACAAAACATCAACTCTTCCAGTTCAACGGACACCTTTATGAACAAATTGACGGAGTTGCAATGGGATCGCCCCTAGGTCCACTCATGGCGAATGTTTTCATGTGCTCTATCGAGGAGAAACTGGAAAGTGAAAACAAAGATACGTTGACGACACTTTAGCCACAGTACCAGACATTCCATCCGCTGAAGCCTTTTTAACAACGTTGAATGAAGCCCACCCATCAATCACCTTCACGATGGAAACAGCAACCAACAATAAGCTACCCTTCGTTGGAATGGAAATTGAAATGAAAGGAAACCAGCTAGCAACACGCGTCTACAGAAAAACAACAAACAAAGGCCTCTTACTCCACTATCAAAGTCATGTAGACAATGAGTACAAACGTTCACTCCTGAAAACAATGTTAATTCGCGCACATCGTCTTTCATCTTCTCCAGATCTTTTTGCCGATGAATGTTATAACCTGAAATCAATGTTCCTGAAATTGAAGTATCCTCCACGACTTATCGAATCTACCATCAGCAGTTTCATCCGTTCACAAGACCAAGCCGACCCTCAGCATGAAATCCAGCTAGACAAGCCCATTAGAATTATCTTGCCCTTCAAAGATCAGAGATCGGCCGACGCTGTACGAAGAGATCTCAGCGAACTTAGCAAGAAAATTGAAAGCGATCTGCGCCCGGTGTTTACTAGCAGAAAAATCATTGATGACATCAGAGTGGTAGAGGCCAAACCTCCACTTATTAACCAGCATTGCGTTGTCTACAAATTTACATGTGATCTGTGCGATACAGGTTATGTTGGTTACACATCCCGACACCTTTTCAAACGCATCGCTGAGCATAAATATTCTGCAATTGGTAAGCACTTGAAAGAAGACCACAAGCTGCATGCAACTAATTTACAAGACCAATTTACAGTGCTAAAGAAATGTCGCACAAAGATGGATTGTTTGATCTACGAGATGCTGTTTATCAGGAACATGAAGCCAAAACTTAACACGCAGTCGGATTCCATTCGCGCCAAACTCTTTACATAACAATTGAATACTTTCTGAACACATCTAAATTCCATTAATTTTCACACAATTTTCCCCATATATAATCAATTCTATAATTTATGTATTTTGAACTTGAAAATGATGACATGGAGTCATCGAAACGTCAATATCGCTGATTTTCATTCTAAAAATTTTGACTAAACCTTATGTTATTAGAAATTTTATTAACTTTATTAATTTTTTATTCATCGACATGTATGTTTCAGACAGGGGCTGCAACTACGTCTCATCGTCTCGGTCCAATCGATCATTCTGCCAAATAACTTACCATTGCAGCTTATAGTCTACAAGAAATTTCAATTTTATTACTGCATCTGCAAGTATGCAACTCCATGCAAGCGATAACATGAGTTGGAGAAGAGAAAATGGCCAGAATTCGTGAAAAATAGTCTGAATCGTCAACTTTCCGCCATTTTGTTGTTGTTGCCGCTGTTTAAAAGGCTTGCAGACCCATAAAAAAACCCTGGTTTGTTTTGTTTATGCGTTGCTAGATGAGGTGCTCGTCCCAGACTTCCGGTTTCTCAAATATTGATGCTGGAAGACTAGGAACAAGTTTAAGATCCAATATGGCTTCCACAAAGACAAACAACACTCGATAGATCAAAACAACCTCACAAAACAGCTACCAGCATGGAAACATCATGAGAAAAAGCAGAGAAATGAATGTAGGACCGGTAAATGCACAAACTTTCGCTGTACTGTTCTCGTCTCTGCAATCGTAATTTGTCACAAAATCGATCTTTTTGCAAAATAGGGGCACAGAGGAACAAGATAGCAAAACATCGGGAGAAAATAAAATTCCAATTTTTGCCGGTGCTGATATTAACGGATTATTTACTTTTATCACGTTTATGTCACGCATGCAGTGATTGTTTTCATAATTAGTTTTTCATTATGTAATCATATCTATAGTAAGTAGTCGTACAGCGTCTTTTTTAGTTAGTTTTTATTCAACCTCGCTATCGTCAAGTTTGACACAGAACGCTATCAGAGCTAACAGTTAGGATTTTGCTACCCTCTAGGAGCCAGATCAAAGTAAGTTTATCATATACCTTTTGTTTTGTTATGTTAACTTTCTCGTAGATTTATATTCGATTAGAGTACATTTTTGATTATGTATTGTACATTTTCGTTAGATCGTACTAAGTTTTCATTCAGCATTTGTTTACATAAGGTGTTGTCGTTTTTGCTTTCTAGTTCGAACCACATTCACATATCTACTTCTAAGACACATCGTTTGCTATCATCTAGACATCGTATCGAATAAACATTTGAACTGTGTTCCTGGCTATCTCGCTATCTGTGTTAGTGCGTTCGAAAATTGGGCTCCACGCTACGCTACACGTAACTATGGTTGAAGGTTACATTAGTTCGAATTTGACTGTGAATCCCTGGTAGGGTTCGCAAGGTTTTACCATCAGTTCATTCCGCTGGATTCGCTAGTCGCTTCATTTGAGTGAGAGTAAGCTAAAGCTTGTTGTTGGCTATACCGTCATTACACAATTTAGACGCCGCTATGCAATCACGCTCCGAAAAGGATGCACAGAAACACCGCTAACTACAGAGTTATGTAACAATCAATTACGCTTCGACATACGCGTAAACACTCTACACTGAAGTTTTAATATGGCCGAAAGTAAGCAAACCGACAATGATGTACAAGTCGTAGAAGAACCCATTCCTAGAATCAGGCAAGAAAACGTTACCCTCGATTGGGAAGGAATTCGATCTGAAGAATTACTACAGCTTAAGAAAAGCAGAAGTGCTAAAAAAGGAATTATCACCAAAGTCCAAAACGAAGCTTGATGCTAGACTTTGCAAATGTTGACTTAGTTAAAAGCAAACTTCAAGAATTAAAGAGAATTGTTGAGGACTTAAACAACGCCCACGCTGTTTACCACGAACAACTCGTAGACGTGCATGATATCGAAGAGTCAAACCAGTATTTCGATGCCATGAAACTCTCAACATCGGACCTGGCGGGCAAAATCACAAACTGGATTATTTCATCCAAAAATGCTTCACCTCGGTTACCACCAGAAGAGCCTAGCCCCGAAGATTCGATTAGCAATGTCGCTTCGTGCGCAAATTCGAAGCTTTCCCACCATTCAAAGTCAAGTTCAATCGGTTCCATCTCTTCCGCAAAGGCAAAGGCTGCCGCCAAAAGAGCAACGTTGGAAGCCGAAGCTGCTACCCTAGAGACCTTCCAAGCCATACAAAGGGAAGAGCTCAGTTTGCAGTTGAGAAAGCAGGCTTTGGAGCTACAGACGGACATAGCGAAGGCACAAGCCGAGGAACTTGTATACGCTATCTTCCAATCTCTGGTAAAACAGCTGCAGATAGGAAGTCCTTGGTATCGCAGATTTCTGCCCCAATGCAAAGGCCAAATTATCAGGCTATGGAGCCACAAGTTGGAGATACCTTACCATCCACGAAAGCTGAAGAGCCTCTCCAAGTTTTGGCCGGAAACTTGGATCAACCAAACCACTAAACCCGGATGCAAAGAGCTGGACTCCTGCAGACATAGCGCAATTTGAATGAAAGCCCTTACAGCCTTCCATAGAGCTGCCGGATGCTGAAATGAAAGAAGAAGCAATCAAGGCTAGATCTGATGATCTCACGCAGAGGTTAATTGAGCCCCAGTGCCAGCAAAATCGCCGAATGCAAGAACTGGTTCAGAAACAGCAAGAGAGTGCGTTGGCTCTGACCCTCCCTGATCCAGAAGTTCCGACCTTTAATGAAAATCCGATAGATTACTGGCCGTTCATAAGAACATTTGAAAACTTGATTGAGAGGAAAACTCCGAGCGAGAGCGCCCGACTCTATTACCTCGCTATCCTCTGCTTTAATAGCCGGTCCCAATGATATTTTATCCACGTATGCGCTGGCTATTCTGTAGCTTTGGCCATATCTTGTCTTTAACAAACTACGTGCTTCACGATATCCGACATCTTCTTTCATTGCCAGACAGCTCTTGACCAGCTCCCGAACATCTCCAGTGGTGTATTGTACCAGGATGCAAAAACACCCTTAAAGAGATCGGATATCTCAACAAAATTGAGAACCCGGACACGCTCAAGAAAATAATTTCAAGGCTACCATACAGTCTCCGACAAAAGTGGAGCGATATTGCAGACAACATCACCGAAAACAAAGGCAGAGAGATCACAATTCAGGACCTCAGCGACTTTGTGACAGCAAAGGCCAGTGGCTAACCACGCGATATTCGGAGATATTTCGATTCAGCAATCACTACCCTTGGGAAGTCCAAGAGAGAAGAACCCTTAGCAAAAAGTGTACCCTGCAAGAGCCCTGTAACAGCCCATTTCCAGCCCTGTTTAGAGACTTACAGGGCTGTACACTAGCTGTGACAGGGCTGTAGCAGGGTCACAAGGTTACTTGAGTTCAAGTAAATAGGGTTGTGACAGGGCTGGAAGACTAACCATGCTAAAGTAACAGGGTTGTGACAGGGCTGGAAGACTACCCATGCTAAAATAACAGGGCTGTGACAGGGCTGGAATACTATCCATGCTAAAATAACATGGTTGTGACAGGGCTGGAAGACTACCCATACTAAAATAACAGGGCTGTGACAGGGCTGGAAGACTAACTATGCTAACATAACAGGGCTGTGACAGGGCTGGAATACTACCCATGCTAAAATCACAGGGTTGTAACATTGGTGGGCTGTAGCAAGATTGCCACCCACTTGAAATTACATAACATGCTTAACAAAATTGTTGAACATTTTAAGATCTTATAAGTTAAAACGCTCTTGCAAGAATCTTGATAAGATCTTAATAACAGAGTTCTAAACAAGAACTTGAACGTAGTTATATGGTCTTAGCTCCCACGAGTCTCCTGTAGCTCAGTGGTAGAGCGTCCGACCGGTGTGCGGAAGGTCATAGGTTCGACTCCTGTTGGGGGAACTCGGAATTTTTTTTCCGAGTAGCTTGTGTCACTGACAGAATAATATCTCTCTCAAGATCTTACCTTTATGTTAACAGTATACTATCTTAATAAGATCTTACACTTACTTAATATAAATGAACAATAAGAACTTGCACAGTTCTTAATATGATCTTGTCACAATCTTAATGAAAACTGAGAGAAAGGGGCGGCCGTTACCCCCAAAAATACAAACATTGCAAACGACTTAGAATAAACAGAAATGGTTCAATTGTCTTTTGTAAGTTGGTATAGATGATCAAGAAATGATGTAGTTAAAATATAGTTGGACAGGTTGTCTTTGGTGGAATGGAATACTCAACCAATAAATGGTTTAGACAGTTTAGAAACTGTATAGTCGCCGTTGTCGAAACGGTTCAATAAAGACACAAATGATCAAGTCTAAATGTAAATAGTTCAGCTTCCATTTGTAAAACCACACAGACTAAGTAGAATGGGTGAAAGTGAATGAAAACCGGTCTAATGTCCAATGTTAAAGCGACAAAGTGAAGTCTCAAATGGTTCAGCGTAATGTGAGATGATTTAGTACAATACCAAACGGTCTAACGTAGTGTTAAATGGTTTAACCTACCGACAAATGGTTAATCGTGATTTGAAATGGTTTAACGTAACATCGAATGCAACCTCGTTCCCAGGGTCTACTCCGCTTTCAAGATGGCGGCTGGGCGCGGAGAAGACCCTGGGACACGCTGTGAAATACTCCATGAATCGTGGAGTATTTTGTCGTCTTCGCTACACTTGACCAGCGGTTCCGGGATTCAAAATGGCTACTGGAAGGACAAGAAGTGCTGCCAGCGAGCTTCGTTTTAAACATGTTTTACACCAAATTAAGCTGCGGAATAACGTTTTTTGTGGTCCGTTGAATTTTCGAAAAGATTTCTTCCGTCTTTACGCATGATTTGTGAGCGGTCTATTTATTTAAGGTGAGGTTTATTACACATTTTATGACTGTCATTTATTATAACAATAGCACCAGTTTGGCTGTATAAACAACGCATGATTAAGAAAGCCAAGTTAGGGAAGTTGTCGAAAGTAAAGCGGATAATTTTTGGGTGGATATTTTATTTTTTGGTCGATTAATTTGGTTTTATTTCACGCTCGGATTGCGACCTTGTAATTTTTGTTTTTTATAGCACGAAAGTCATGCCCAATTTAAGCTTGATTAATAAAAAAAATATTAAATACAGCATGATCATGGTCGAATCTTTGTGTGATTGTTTTTATTTAGAGGTAATATTTTTAAGGTTCATGCAGTACTTTGTGTGTGTTATCTAAACAAAGATTGCTTCCTCCTAAACACTTCAGCATGGAAACTCACAAACATTTAAACAGATTTAAATTAATTTAGTAAAATATCAAAATGTAATTTCAACTGTACAAAAAAGTGGGGGGCTTTCCTGCGTAGTTTCTGTGGATGACAATGTTTTATAGCCTTTTATATTTGGGGAAACCAATAATTATTTATTATATTTTATGCCCTGGGAGGTACTTTGAATTTTTGGAGGGATTGTGCCATCCAGTTATGTACATACAGTACTGAAACCAAAATGTATAACTTTCTGTACACTATTACAGACATGGGCCGGGTTTTTCAAAAGGTGGTTAATGCTATCCACCAAATAAATCACTATCCAGTGGATAAGTGTTAACAAAACAAACCACGCTATCCACTGGATAGTGATTTATCTTGCCTCGGTTGTTCAAAGGATGGATAACGCTATCCACCGGATAAATCACTATCCAGTGGATAAGTATTAACAAAACAAACTACGCTATCAGTCGGATAGTGATTTATCCGGTGGATAGCGTTATCCATCCTTTGAACAACTGGGCCCTGGTCTTTAAAATCCATACCCTATTTTCTGACTACTTGTCTCTGTTCTAGTTGTACACTGGAGAACAATAACTCTATTGAGGGCGGCTACTTATTTATTGTCTCTCTGCAGGGGTGGATCTAGAATTTTTGAAGGTGCCGGGGGGGGGGGGGGGGGGGGGGGCCTGGGTGGTGGATGTTAGCCAATATTTTGTCATTTTGTTTTAGCTAAAACAGTAACAATTTTTACACCTGCCCAAAGTGCTTGATATTTTGGCGGATTTGGGGGGCCACCCAATCAAAGTGTTCATGCTTTTCTGACTCACATAAGTAAGGTAGAGTAACACCCAAAATATATGAAGAGGGCCATGGCCCATTTTCCCACAGCCAGCCCATATGTTGCCCAAATCCTAGTCTCCCAGCCAAATGCTTGCTCAAATTATCCCATTCCCAACAGCAAAATTGGTGCCCCAAATCCCATTTTGCCAGTGAAAAAAAGGCAAATCCCAGTTCCCATTTTACCTCTTCAGGACCCTCTATGAATAAGCCTCTCCCCAGCAAAAACAATTACTGCAGCTAAAAAAATACTCCATAACAAGGATAATAAGATAAAGGTAAAGCAACTTTATTTATACATGTCAATCTAAAAATGAAAATACCTCCTAGAACAACAACAAAAATAAAATAACCCATATCACTCTGAATAAATTCATTCACACCTCCCCAACACAATATACATTTGAGGGGCATAAGGAACAATAAATTTCATACAAAAACATTGCAACATTGAAACTTAATCACACAAAAGTTGCACCCAGTACAGTCTTTATTGACATGCAGTGTACATACAACTGCCAAAATTCCTCAACCATGGAGGCCCACCTTAATGACCAAGAAACATAACAGCCGATCGATACCGCAGCAAACCACTGAACTACATCTAGAGGGAACAACATTTAGTTGGAATAATCATGAGGATTGCCTGATGAAGACTAGCAGTATACGTAAAGCAGTCTAAACGTTGTGATCATTCAACACCTCAAAGTGACTCCATCATGAGACAAATGATTTTAAAATATTCGTCTATCTACCACGATGAACAATAGCTGAATGTTTTCCCAACATCAGACAAAAATGTAAACTAATAGAGGTGTCCCTTTCATAGCGGTATCTGGATTACAAAGATTATATGAGCATTTAATAATTTTGCCGGGTCCCCTTACCGGTAAAGGAGGCCCGAGTAGAGGTTCCACTGTATGTTGTAAACTTGTAGGTGATTTAATACCTATACCACTTAGAAAATTGAGAAACACAGCTTATATAACTCTATAAATCTATAATCTTTATTTCAAGTAAATCAAGTTTACAAAATATTTCAAGGAAGGGCTTTCCTTACTTTTAAGTGCAGTGCATCAAAATGGTCATAATATTGTATCTTGTCTGTTCTAATCATTTGGGCTCTGAAAAGTACAGATCACGTAGTTTTAAATTTACGAGTGAAAAATTTGATTCGTCATTTGTGCGAGCAATATATAAATTCAGGATTCCATCACATTTTCAATTCGCCGTTGGAAGCACTTTGAAGAAATTCCAGGCTTCGAATAATAACACATAAGCTTAAACATTCATAAACGTGTATTAAATCATCGATCTGATGTTTACCTTGCTTGATATTCCAGCTCTTGATCTATGCGCCTTGAGGCATTTCAAATTAATTTACCTTACCTAACCTATGGGATATGTGTATGGGGTCACGCTGCTAAATGTCTTATCAACAAGCTTATAATCCTCCAAAAACGTGCTCTTCGGCTTATATACTTCACTGCTAGAAATGAACATGCTATTCCATTTTTCGTTAAATCATCGATTCTACCCGTAACAATGATCTATTACGAAGCTGTCGCGACCCTAATGCACGACATATCACATGGATCTGCACCGTCACCTCTTCGAGCTTTCTTCATAAAATCTAATGAAGTCCACCGATACAATACTAGGTCTGCAGCAAAAGGTAACTATTTTCAGAAAGATGCTAAGCTGGAAATTCAAAAACGTTCATTTTCCCGTTTTGAAACTTTAGTCTGGAACAATATCGCACCTACCCTGAGAGACAAACCTAAGGCAATTTTCCGAAAAACAATTCGCAACCATATGTTTGATATACTCTCAGCTCAGGACGACTATGTTGAAGTCAATTCCCTCATAGATAGCCTTAAATCTCTTTCTTAATTTTGTTTGATTAGTTTTGTTTTGTTAGTTTGTTAGTTAGTTTTCCTTTCTCTTCTCTACTTTATACAGAAACAAAATTACTACTTTAATTTCTTTGTTCTACGCCATTATATATATTGATAATTTTCTTCTTGTTATTTATTACTAAAACCCTACTGTTAGCTACCCTTATTATAATTTGTTTTTCGTCACCTCCCGCCTCGAATAGCCCTGCTAATTTGCGGGAGGTGAAAATCTATGTATTTCAACCAAAGAGTTAATAAAGCTTGTTGTTGTTGTTGTTGTTGTTGTTTGTTACGGTCCAACATCAACTCCACCTCTTCCTTAAATATAATTTAAACAAGACGGGAAATATTTAACTGGCAATAATTTACATTTCAATTCGAGAAGAAATAACAAAATAAAACTCCGCAAGTCGGCCATTTTGCAATGAAGACAATTTCCGCCAATCACGACTAATGTAAGAATCATAAATCTACAGACCAATCAGCGTGGGCGTTATATCAGTGTAATCCAGGGTCTTCTCCGCGCCCAGCCGCCATCTTGAAAGCGGAGTAGACCCTGGGAATGAGGTTGCATCGAATGGTTTAGCGTAATGTGAAATGGTTTAGCGTGACACCAAATGGTTCGGCGTAATGTGAAATGAGTTGGTACAATACTAGATGGTCTAACGTAGTGTGAAATGGTTTAACCTACTGACAAATGGTTAATCGTGATTTGAAATGGTTTAACGTAACATCAAATGGTTTAGCGTACTGTGAAATGGTTTAGCGTGACACCAAATGGTTTTGCGTAATGTGTGGTTCCAGAAAATATCCATGCCTCCCCCACAGGTTTTTTGGTTTGAACCCCCCACCCCCTTGGAATTTCCAGTTTAGCTTCATACTTTCCTTTAAAAATTCTGGCTTTCCAATGACCTTCCGTGGGGTGGGTATGGATATTTTCCGGAACTGCACAATGTCAAATGGTTTAGTGTTACATCAAATGATTCGCGCCGAGACCGCCAAAAATACAAACATAAAATGGAATAGCCTGCAGTGAAATGGAGCAGCTTGAAGTGAAATGATCTAATCTATGGGGGGTATGACATCAACGAGTTTGGAATTTGGCGCGAAAATACTCACGTGCTCAGTGCAGTCTACAAGGCGAACTCACACAACGAACTAACAAGCTTCACGGCCTTCACTTCGACTTCTATCCTTGCTTTATAGAAAATCATCCGGTAAGTTTGATTGCCTTTTACCGATTTTATTTCTCTTAGCCAATTATTACTATACTTCGACAATTCCATTGCAACACTCATTGGCACAGATAAATGATGTTCTGCAGCCTGAAGAAATGGATCTGTCAAGAATCCTAGTATTCAAGTTTTTTGGCAGAACTGAACTTCACATGCCGCTTTTTTTTCTTTCTAGCCTTCAACTGTAGGCTCTGGTTTGTTCTACTTTGCTTGAAAGACATCTAGAGACGAAATATATTTGCTACGTTTGATTCACTTCCATTTATTAAACATTGTATTTTCGATGGATTGTCTAGACTAAAAACAAATAGACCAGTGGCCGTTCATATGAAGCTTTAAAAAAATAAAACTCTTAAGTTTATTTACCATCGATGGTTCTTTCGTCAGGTTATTCTGATTCGTGGATTTGCAACTGATTCATCATGGTAAGAATTTTGTAGTAATTGAGTTTTAGAAATATGAATTAACGGAGACTATAATATTATGGTAAAACGACAACTGAGATGGTTATCGCTAGTGACCTCTTGTTAAGCAATCTGTTGTGCCTATTTTAATAACGGAAGGACAGGGGAACTTCGTTTGTTAAAAATTCACGGTCGCACTGGCACAATCAAACAAAGATGTGAAATGTGAAATAGGTACTGTTGAGTTTAATCAGCTTACAAAAGTCGGAGAGGGGGGGGGGGAGTGGGGGTACTCCTTCGTATAAGGGTATGTTTTTAGGTCTGAAATAGGGTATGTTTTGTGCACTCTGGCCTGGAATCACATATTTTGGTTAGAAATAGGTTCATGGCGGTTCCATAAGCTGGCCTTACACAAAAATTTCAGGTACCCCTCCTCCCCCTCCCCCACAACCCGGGACAAAAGGCAACCTTCATGGCTATAATCATGGCTATAAATCGTTATTGTCATGCTTCGCTGCATTGATTTTGCTTTTATTTTAGAGTTCCTTGTCTAATCAGGTTACTTCCTTTGCGCACCCATTTTATTGGAAATAAGAGAGACGTCTGGGTACGAGGCTGGGACCAAATGGCAATAGCATGTCGATAAACTGATTGAAAACAAATGCTACTTTTATTTTATGGGCAATGGGACACTTGATTAACTTTGATCTGTAACCACAAAGAAATTGTATTGAATAGGAACTATTATCATTGGAGTGTCCGTAATACTTACTTACTTACTTAATCCTCTTCGTGCTTGGAGCACATAAGGCCGCAATAAGGAGGTTAAATTTGTATGAATTTGCTCTCTGGGGCCGATATTTAGTGTCCGTTGTCCGTATTAGAGAGAGTCCGTATTATAGAGGTTTTCTTTATAGAGAATATATGGGCATTAAGCCGGGACCAAGAAAACTGTCTGTAATAGAGAAGTGTCCGTATTAGAGAGGTGTCCGTAAGGAGAGGTTCAACTGTACATATATAGCTGGGCACGTTGTGTTGTCTTCACAGAATATATGATTTTATTTGTGCAAGATACCGATGAGGTTAGGATTCCTAATATAAGTTGATCAATCAAGACAAACATCTTTTGCTCAAAATATTAAAACCAGAAATGACCAGTTCTTATCTCTTGGTCTTATCTATTTCCGGTGTTCCTTCAGTTTGAAAGCGGCAGGGATATTTTGCAGGTTGCAGGTTGCAGGTCAACTGCTAACCCAAACCCCAACAATTAGGCTAACCAACTAGGCTAACCTTCAGTTAGAATTAGGCTAACCTTCAGTTGGGCTAATTTAAGCTAACCGGGGCTAACCGTGACGCCATTCTCTTCCTAACCGCGTGTGTAATGTTTCTAAAAGTAGTCTCAACCTGCAACCTGCAAAATATACCTGCCCGTTTGAAAGACCCGAGGATTTCAACTAGAGTTATTTGTGGAACATTAACACCGATCTTTAAAACTACACAAGCAAACAAATACTTATTACATACGAATATTTTCAACAACTGTGTGTTCTACACTTCTCTTTTCCCCAAAAGTAAAGTTAGCGTACTGTAACGTATGATGCAATAAAATAAAACGCAAGCGCCGGTCACGCACACTGTCCGGCTTATTATTGTTTTGATGTCGCTCGGTTCAGAATGGTTTTTATCTGATTCAAAGTAATGTTGTTATTTTTATCGGTTCTGTTTCGTGATTTAATATCAACACTCGGTTATGAATGTTCACGGCTCGATTCAGAAATTATTTGTTTACCACTTGTCAACAAAGGTACAGAATCCTGTGAAGCAATAATTTCACGTCGGGAAACAGTCATTTATATCGCAAAGACTTCACGCCGCCAGCTCACTCTCGGTTCTTCAGAAAAAATATTACGAAGAAATTATTCCACTTATTAGTTCATAGAGCTATAAAAGAGTTTTCATTCACTGGGAATGAATAGACTTGCAAATGTTCAATGCGTGACAGGCAGATTGTTACGTGACACAATCAAATTGGAAACTTTCCCTCGCATGACTCGTGTTTAAAAAAAGTAAACTTTGCTTGGTTTTCCAACCCCGTGTCTTTAGACATGTGTTATTTTAGAAGTTTTCCGTGTCGAGGCAAGAAAGATTTGTGATACCCGGATCATCGAAAATGACGTGAAATTTGACTACGGTAGTTTCAGAATTTGCATATTTTAAAATTACGCAGCGAAGACTGACAATACAAGCGCCTTTCCTTCAAAAACCGTTTTCAATGCATAGTCTATTTCACTCCTAGAACCCGAAAGATTAAAAGAAAAGAATAATTTCTTCTTTCTTTCACGGAAGCAATTTACCTTTAAATAAAACTTAAACCAGCAAAAAAAGTCCGCCAACACGCGCGTTAAAGTTTGTTTATATTCCACAATATTGTAATCAGTGCATAAAATACAGTGGAACTTCGATTTCTCGAACCCTCTGTTTGTCAAACCTCCCGATAACTCGAACCAAAAGCCGTTTCCCTTGCATTTGCTTCACTCAAACCCTATAATTTTACTCCCTATTTCTCGAAACTCCCGCAAACTCGAACCAATTCATGGCTTGATTAATCAATATCAATTGATTATCGATTAGTTTACACCATAGATACCATATAGACAAATAGACATATTGCCATATGGCCATATTGCATTAGTGAAGGTGATCTCCCTAAACCATTCGAATACCACAGAGTTACACTTCGTTCCACTCTGTGCTAAAAACGCTGGCAAACCAGTCATACACCAGTTATGGAATTGTGAAACAACTTAAATATATAGTGCATGCATGTAAACCGGTTTCCTATATTAGTTTAGTTGACCAACACTCTTTTTCTGTTACTTTAACATACTTAAGATAATCCAGCCATATTTTGCAAGCCGGACGAGATCCAACCAGAGTGCGAGAAGTGCTGCCGCTTCAAAGGGTAAACTGATAAAACATGGATTAAATGAATTTAATATTCCTACCATCAGATAAGGACTTAAAAGTAAACAACTTCCACAAAGTGTAGTTTAACTTAATTTAACATTCTCACGATATTAGTTTAGTAACGTATCCAAAACTGACGAAAATACATAGTTCATTCCA
Source organism: Desmophyllum pertusum (assembly GCA_029204205.1). Taxonomy (NCBI): domain Eukaryota; kingdom Metazoa; phylum Cnidaria; class Anthozoa; order Scleractinia; family Caryophylliidae; genus Desmophyllum; species Desmophyllum pertusum. The sequence goes on from MU825882.1 coordinate 1,391,506, forward strand.
CCACCCCACCCCTCCCCGCAAAAAATAGCGTGCGTATATCGAGTTATGGATGCACGCGGGAAGTTTGGTCTAAAAGAGTAAAAAAGGTATTTATCGGGGAACTTACGATTAGAATGATTTTCCCTTTAGTGGAACAAACTTAGCCGTAGACAAGTGTTTGCATCTCATTCAGTACATACCTGACAGGTGTGTGCTAATTCCCACACTGATTTACGGTCCATTTTTGCTTCTTGCAGAAAAAACTATTACACGAATGTTTGTTTGCCTGGCCGAAAAGGAACAGGACCGCGTGCCATCGACAGCGGAGAAGTTGAAACTGAAAAATAGTGGGTTGGGCGAGAAGAAACTTTTATTTCCTGTAACGGGCAGTACAGATACTGTGAAAACGGTGTTACAAGAGTAAGTTCTTACTTATAACAAGTTAGCAAATTTGAAGGGTAAAATGGCTTAGGGCCTGATTACATGAGCCGGGCTGGCCCGGTTTGACGAGATCTCGGTACCTCAGTTAAACGCAACAAAAAACATGACAACTTAACCGGGCCAGCTCGGTTAGCCGAGATCTCGGTATCACGATGTTGGGATTCTTGTTAACCGGGCTGAAAATTTTCCATGTAATCAGTTCATCACGTTACCGGGCCAGCATTAAATTAATCTAGCTCGAACGGCTCATGTTCTCGCACGTATTTTAAACAGCGTAGCTTTGACGTAGCTTTGATTTTCATATTGTTTCTTCAGTTTTTCTTCCTTATTCTCATTCTCGGCGGATTCTACGTCTCTGCGAGAACCTGTTATTTTTTTAATTGTCATTTTTAAAAACCATGCATTAAAAGGAAGTATTAAATCCTTACAATTATTTTTTTTCCTTTTGTTGTAGAGCTTTTAGTCCCTTAAAAATGTGTGGTGGTTTTGAACTTCTAACCATGAAAGAGAAGTCAAGAACGGCATTGACAGTTGTGTCGTATGGCAGCTGTACTACAGAGGAGATTCGCTGTTTTGGAACTGGCCGCATTTACATACGACCAATTCAAATCGACATAATTCTTGCCGATGATGCTGATGCGTGGGGGGAGCAACACGAAAACTGTCTCTTGTGCAAAATGCCTATCGCGCTGTCAGAAATGCGACGGCATATGGAGATTTGTGGGTACGTAATGACAGTTGTAAAATGTGAAAACTGCTACATTAGTTCTTCTTATCTAGCGAATGGAGCCGGTCAAACTGTTGATCGTTGTCATATAAAGCGTTCCTTGTTGTAAAATTGCAGTAATTTGCACGGCAATCTAAATATACATAATCCAAAATGTTGGGATGTTAAAAAGTTCGCGCTGTGTTTGTTGGAAAGTTTATTCGTCCGAAAACTTTTGTGATTAAGGTGGGACTTAACCTAAATGTCATTTTTCCGCGACTTAACATGGGTGAAATGGAAATATCTTTTCCGTTTCAAGCAATCCAAAAACTCTATGCTCATGGAGTGTTTTGTAAATTTTTGGGTGATTTTTGGGTATATTTGGGAGGAAATAGTTTTTCTCAAAGGAGTTGTAAAATTTAGAAAAATGAGAAATATTGAAGATTTGATGTAGTTTTAAAATTAGAATTTGAAGTTAAAAATTAGTAGATTGACATTGACAGACAGTTGATAACCACGCAAGAGCACCCGCGTGGGTATCAACTGTCTTTTGGTGTTCCAAAAATTATTTTCTTTCTTCTATTCCTTCTTTAAACCTCTTAAAATTTCCTTGAAATTTAGGTGAAGTTCCCCCTTAAAGTAATTTTTATTTTTATTTTTCTAAAATGGCGCATGTTCCTCCTACTGGTACTTAGACATTATCAATTGTTACTCAGTGTGAAGATCAAGATGATCCTCCGCCAATGCTGCACTCGGACGAAGGCGTCGGAAAACCCTTCCACAGCAGGTGTTCCAGGTCAAGTGCAACTAGAAGATGGTGCCACAAATGTCAACAGTCCGCAAGCTCTTGGTCAAAGTTCTTCACACGAGCCGTCAACAAGTGGGGAAAGCAGCCATACTCAGACACCTCTAAACATCCAAGCCACTTCACAACAGATAACACACAGTGAGCACACAACCACTGAAAGAAATGTGCCAACTTCACCATCTACAAGGGACTCTGTTCCTGACGAAAAGTCAGTGGATAAGGTGGTTGAGGAGACTGTCCATTATTGTAACACTAACAACATAACCAACCCTGTTGAAATATTGAGATGTTTCTAACTAAACATGGTCACAGGCAGACCACTTGAAATTGAGCATGTGAATGAAGCACAAAGTGGCGCCACAAACTTTATTATGGTGAATCGTGACAATCTCCTAGATACTGCAGCTGACGAAATAGGTCATCTGACCGACTACAGGAAGACGTTAGAAGTCCAGTTTTACAATGAGATAAAATACTAGTATGTTGTTTGTACTGAATTGTAAAGTGCTATTTACTGTGGATCTGTTACACTGCATATTGTAACAATATTATAAGCTGTAGCAAACCACTGTACTGCAAATACCAATGTAACGTTTACGTTGGCATTGTCTGTTTCATGTAATATGGCAATTTAAATCTTAGCTACCCATGATTAGCTTATTAGAATATTATGTATGCATGTACATGTATATATATGTTGTGGTTTAGATTTTTTGGTTTGAAAAAATGTTTTTCAACCTGTTTGATTTTGATTTTCTTTGTTTTAGATTATGATAATAATGGATAAAACACTTAGACAAATGAAAATGAAACTGGTTTGAAATGTTTAAACCAAAAGTAAACCATATCTAATGCTTACATAATTTTTCATTTGTAGGCGGCTCAAGACTATGGTGGGCCACGTAGAGAATTTTTCCGTCTTGTGCTGAATGAAATCAAAAGCACCTACTTTGATGCTGGATTGAGAGAGCTTTTGAGAGAAAAATATACTACAGTAGGAGTTATAATATTGGTAGGTACAGTCAAAGCTCTCGTAAGTGACCACCTTGGGAATTCGAAAAAGTGGTCGTAACTGGAGCTGGTCGCTTACGAGAATGGGCTATCGTAAGCGACAACGCGCTGAAACAATAGAGGCTGGCCACTTACGAAATGTACTAAAGCGAATATTCAGGTCACCGGCGCATCCACAGAGATCGAAAACTTCTCTTATTCAGATGATTGCCAATAATACAATGTCTTGGTATATCCATTATTCTTACTTCGCCTTTTTGCCGACAAATGGTCTTTGTGTTCACCTTCCCCTCCCCACCCCCAATACAATTCCTATTGTACGATATTCTATAACCTTTCATGTTCATTGTGTACTCTTTTAAAAAATGAGGTATTTTCAATAATGGCAGCAACTCGGTATTCTAAAATATTCTAGAATGTTCTTTAGAATGTTCCGGAGCATTTTAGGAATTAAAAACAAAACATTTTTTGTTAAAAGTTTTATAACGAAAAAGTCTTTACTGATCAGTAGAAGTTAATTGATCTTTTTCTGCCCTTCACCAAAGGTCTCAGTATCATTCAGAACGGAAAGCTTCCAACCTTTATGGGTGAAGACGTCTTAGAAAGCATCTTTAGTGGTGACGACCAATGCCCATGTATTATGGAATTGCGAGGTGGACTTAAGAAGGTTGGAATATACCAAGTAAGTCGTGGCCACACACATTTGACAAAGTATAACAAATAGATACGCTTCTCAAAATAAAATGTGTCTTTAAACTTACATTTTCAGTAATATGTCAGAAAGTAACTGGGGTGGGGGTGTAAGGAACATTAAATAAATTAAGGGAGGGTGACTTGGGCCATACATCAAAGTGACATTTCAACATTCTCTCCATGTTAAAATGAGTCAACTGTAGTTGTAAATATGGTTTAGAAGTTATTTCAACATTTGACTTTTGCAAGTACCGAATGGAACATTCCCACCACAATTATTTATAATAAATGTACACGTACCTCACTTCAATTTAGTGTCCCTTTTTAACATCAATTCCAAAGGTACTTGTCTTCCAGGGTTGTTTTAAGGAGAGCAACTGGTATTTAATTAACATTTTGTTGTTCTAATATGGTTCTTAATTTAAGGGTAGATGTTTAATTCAGGGGGGAATACTGATGTTAGGGAAGGTGATTGAAGATTATGCTTGATGACTTTGTTCTATGTTATTTTTTTCATGTAGATTGGACGTGATCTTCCAATATTTCTACATTTGTTAAGACCAGGCCCTTCGCAAGACCTCACAGTGAGAATTGTGACTAATTTATTAAAACCAGCATTTAGCGAGGAGGGGACTAACAGCAGAAAATTTGAAAATGAAGTTTATGAGCTTTTCATGAAGTATCTGAGGGTAGCTGGAAGTAAGTTAATATGATAGTAATCAAATTTGCACTTTTAATTTGTAATATTGTATATCATAGACTACTGATGTGAACACAGCTCTGCCATCTGCCTGTGACTGCTACTTTTTCAGACTGAATAACTGACAGCTTGTTGCTGTTTAATCTGCAGGTGGAAGAAGAGGTGTGATATCTTTGGCACATGTTTTGCAATTTGCCACTGGTACAGACGAGGAACCTGTTTTGGGATTTGTGCTGCACCCAAGCTTGAGATTTGTAGAGGTTACAACCTCTTTCATCCCAACAGCCAATACCTGCATCAACTGCCTTAATCTGCCTCGTCCATCTGTGGATATCCCTTTACCCTCACAAGACATGTTATTTAACTTGTATGACCATGCATTTGTCAATGCTTTTTTTGGTCATAACTAACAGAGTAAAAAGTAAGGGAGGTAACTCCTAGTTACTTAAAGAGTGAATTACAAGTAAAGGGATCCACAGAATGCCTTAAAAAAAGATACCTTGAAAAAAGACTATTTTGTCTGTGCAAAGATTTTCAAATTTGGCCGATTCCTGGAATTAATTGGGGATATTGTGCGTTGGAATGTAGTACATTTTTCAGGGAATTCCCTGGTGGATTTTTATTCTCTTTTGTTTTTGTTATTTGACATTTGTTTTAAATCCCTGAAAATTGTTTTACTGTGGGTAGTAGCCCGTTTTAGATCATTGCTGTTCAAAAGTAATTCTGAGTAAAGCGATTCTAAATATCGTTTACATCATTTTAGATATCATTAGGTCATTTTAGATATCGTGTTAAGGCCCGATCAAATGGTCACAACATTTCTCGCAATGTTGTGAGGTGTTGTGACATGTTGTGATGAGTTTGAATTCTTGTATTACTTAAACTTTATCTCAACATCGTCACAACATTTCTTTTGTTCTTGAAATGTTATGAGGTTGTTGTGGACGTTTCACCGGCTATGTCACGACGTGTCACAACAAATGTTGCGAGAATGTTGTGACCGTTTGATCGGGCCTTTAGATCATTTTTGGTCATTCCTCATTTTAAAGTCTCTCTCTTGTCGTTTTAGAAGTTATACGTAAATTTTATAACTAATACTAATTCAAATCTTAAAAATTGTCTTTTTCAAGGCCATTAAATCAGCGATGGCAAGCCATAAGGGAACTTCCGTGGACGAACCCGTACGAAAGGTGGCATGGGTGCACGTGATGACTGCAAGTAGAAGTGTTCAACCTGACGATACCCTCGAGGAAATTCATCAAGAACCACTTGAGAGTCAGTGCACCAAAAATCTGCCTGAAACCGGATAGTCTAAATGTTCAGCCTGTCAAAGTTGATCAAGAACCACTCAAGTTTGCGAACGTCGGCGGTTCTGGCGAGGAGTGCTTCAATTGTGTGGCTCTGGAGGACAAGAATAGGAAGTTGCAGAATCACGTCAAGAAGAAAGTATGACAGAAACGGTAAAAATTCTGAATACAAATTTTAGCTATAATACAGAAGATAAGCTTCTGATATTTATTATATATAACTCTGGGGAATTCAACTCAAATACAGACTCATTTGGGAAATAAATTATTCCCTCTCATAACGTTATCTGTACCGAGCAACATTAATTTTTCATTGTTTTGATTGACTACTGTACTTCACTCACCAACAAATATGGACTTGAAGTTGAACAACCCACAACAAGATATTATTTTGTGATTTATTATTATTATTGTTTTGTGCAGCCAAGATTACCCTGCTAGCATATTCTGCAGTCCAATTCATTCTCCCAAAATTAACAGCAGCAAAAATGAACTCTAAGTGTAATATATTTTTTAGTGGACAAACTTCATTATGGGTTATCTGTAGAAGGACATTGCACCAGAACCTCGGCTGACATTTGAATTGAATGGTTCTTATGCTCACTGGTATAAATCAGTAAACCTCCTACGTATTGTTTCCTTTTGGTTTTTATTGTGTTAACAAATTACCAATAAACACATTGAGCTTTCTCTCTCGTTTACCTTTTGCACGACCTTTGTAATAAACTGTAAAATCCTCGCGCTCTTCGTATTACTACGTAAGCAGCTGCGCGCGCTTAAACTGTTTGAATAAAGGTACGCGCGTACAAACAGTCGTCGCGAGCCTACAAATAAAAACGACCAAGCAAGGTTGTTCCGCGCCTGGCTCTTACTTTTCTGGTGGTAAGTTTACTATTTTTTGCTGTATTTAGTTTCAATCTGAAAATTTAAACATTGTAAACATTATCAGCATCTCGGTTCTGTATATTTTTTTGCCTTACAGGCATGTTTTCGCTAGTGTAATTTTATCATCAAGATAGAGCGCAAGCAACGAACTTTTATAAAAACATTGAACACTGGACAATTATTACCAGCAGGTATTTTAGAACACGAGTAATCTGTATAGATTGATAATAGTCGGCTCAGGCACGTTGGGCAACAGCTGCGGTACCACAGTTTGAAAAGTGCGGCTAGAGAGATTCACCCTGAGTTCGTTGTTTAGCTAACGGTGTGATACATTACGGATACTAATGTGTATGCATCGTTTTCCCGCGCGCGCTTACCTCTCACTCGCGCACGCCTATTTGAACTCTCTACCAGGTCTGTTACTGTGGCCCCGACGATAATGGCAGACCTTCTGAGCAGACTCTATTTTTCCTTGCTATCAATCTGTGCTGATTTGTTAATGTCTTAGTGAGCTCACTAAATTATTATCTACATCTGTAATAAACTACGTACACTGTACTCATATTTAGTTGTTTAATCATCATGTATATATGATTGATTTTAGTTGTTTAAACATCATGTATTATGTATTCTGGTGGATATAATTAGTTTAACAGTTATAAACGGCTTTATATTCATTTTTTCTACGCACTGTAGCGTCTGCGTAGAAAATAGTGGCACTTTTGCGAAAATACACGAACTTTGTCCGCTTCGTAACAAACACGGTTTTTTGAAGAACGAAGTATCTGAAGAACCAAGTCTCCAAGAAAGTAGAACGAGAAAGAAAACCACAATTAACCAGTGGAAACGGATTAATAGGACGCCCCAAATGCAGGCACTTTTTATTACGGAAGAACATGAACTTTGTCCACTTCTAAGAGAACGGTCATTTGAAAAACCGAATCTCCGAGAAAACGATCAAGAAACTATAGTTGACCAGTAGCTAATACCATCCCATCCCCCGTACCACTATCAATTAAAAATTCCAGATATTACAGCCATGTTACTATTCTATAAACTGTTTTTTTCAAGTTAAAACCAATTTATTTTCCGAAAAACTAAATTGACACGGCTTATATGATCAAGCAACAATGAGGTACAAGATATTTCACTTGAAACAGAATCTCATAATCTTCACCCTTTCGATAAGATATTATGCTGTCTTGTATCTCCCATCATGGGAAACTATTGCCGGAAAATTTATATATATTGAAACACACTATATGTGCTTTAATATAAACACACAATAAAGACTGGTATTAAAACAAAGCGGGGAAATTTAATTATCTTATTGTTTTAATATAAAAGGCTGCAATACAGGTGTAAAGGCTTAACTTTTGCGAGGAAATCTATGAAACATAGCAAGTTGAAGGTGAGAAGGAAGAAGGGTCAGATTCCGAAGTTGAATCAACAGCCAGGGATGAAGAAGCTGAAGAGGAGCTAGATGAATTAGAACTGAGGAGCGTGATGGATCAAACTACGAGACAGAAACGGATAAGACAGAGACAGAATCAACAGACGAGGACAGTGGAGACAAAGCTCAACGGTTAGAGCATGCATATTGATTGTAGCTTCTCGAATCCAAGGGATGTGACAATTTGAAATAAATGATATCTTATTTTTTGTGACATATTGTAATTATGTATGATGGAAATACAACTGTAGGTTTTTTAAAATAGCTTATACCTGATAATCGGCTGGATCGAACATGTATGTTACATTTTCAGCAATGTACACATACCACTACATTGCATAATTTATTTTTTATATATGATCTATTACAGGTTGTCACTCAAGAACAAAAATCATCGGACAGAACCGAAACACATTGTCCTTCCTATCTCAATTATTACTTCTGTTCCAGTTTTGCCACACGTGTAAGGCAGACAACCCTTCTGTTGAAACGAGTGAGATTGGTACGGAGGCAGTTGTTAAAACAACCTGTAACAACCCAGAATGCAGGAAGCAGAATACCTGGTACAGTCAGCCACTAATGCCAGGATCTCGCATCCCAGCTGGCAACTTTCTTCTTTGTTTGAGTATTCTCCTTACAGGAGGATCAGCAACAAAAGTGGTTCAAATGTTCAAACACATGGGTCTTGGTTGTGTCTCACTCAACACTTTCTTCAAATACCAAAGGGTGTGTATTGTACTAATGGCATTGATTTATTTACTTATTATAATTCAATGTTATATCTTGCTGAAAAATGTTTATTTCAAGTACCCACACTGGTGCCCTCAGGCAACCTTGTTCCCAGGGTCTCTCTTCTTCCCTTCCCCTGGAGCAGCTCTCTTTCTCTTGCCCCAGGGAACAGGAATAAGAGAGCCCCTGGGAATGAACAGGATGGCCCTCAGATAGTTGATTGAAAACTAAATCACCAATACAGTACAATGTATGTCAGATCACATGTCATTGGTGGTTTCAGTTAGACACTCAAATAAAGGTTTTATTATTATTATTAACCGGGCGTGGGCCTGGGGCCCAGCCCGGTTAGTAAAATAGCTTCTGTTTTTTGTTGTTGTCGTGATTCACCTTATACCTCTACTCCGCCAAAGTGCTAGGAGGAGAGCTAGGGGCGAGTATGAATATATATGAATGTATTCGCCTTGTGAAAGATTTTCTCGGGAAGAACGAAGCCCGGACTCGAGAAAGCGGCGGAAATCGAGCCTATGTGAAAGTTGGACTGGTCCAAATAAATATTAATTTAGGACCGCGTAAACACATCGGAGCGGCGTACAGATTTCGCAATGTCGGTGAGTTTGACTCGTCAAAATATTAAATCATTGTACTCACTACTAGGTGGACACACTAGGAGCACCATTAGATCAATTTTTTTTATCAAGGCTACGTTACATTTCGCCAGGGTCATAATATTGTCCTGTTTGTTTTGTGTGAAATACATTTCTTTTCCGTAAAGGAAAACAGAAACTTGCCCAGACTCGCCGATTTATGTAAACAGAAACTTGCTGAGACGTGCAGATTTATATTTGGACGATTACGTCATAGGGTCACGTCGAATCATGACTTGAAGAGATTGTCTGTGAGGTGCATACGTACATCACATACACTAGAAGCGCCATTAGATCAAATTTTTTATCAAGGCTACGTTACATTTCGCCAGGGTCATAATATTGTCCTGTTTGTTTTGTGTGAAATACATTTATTTTCCGAAAAGGAAAACAGAAACTTGCCCAGACTCGCAGATTTATGTAAACAGAAACTTGATGAGACGTACAGATTTATATTTGGACGATTACGTCATAGGGTCACGTCGAATCGTGACTTGAAGAGATTGTCTGTGAGGTACGTACGTACATCACATACACTGGAAGCGCCATTAGATCAATTTTTTTATCAAGCTACGTTAGATTTCGCCAGGGTCATCCTTTGCCTAAATGATATTTTATGAATATTGTCCTGTTAAATAATTGTCATTTTGTGTGAAATACATATCTTTTCCGTATATTTTCTGAGAAAAACAGAAACTTGCTGAGAAATGCAGATTTATAAATAAGGACGATTACGTCATGGGGTCACATGAGTCAACGTCTGTGATAAACCAGGGTCGCCGTTAGGTCAAATTTCATATCAAAGCTATTACTTTTGATTTGAACATGAATACTCTGCTGTTTATTTAGTGTGAAATACATTACTTTTTCGTGTTGGTGCAGCAATTCACTTCCTTGTATGCAGAAGATTTATAAATAACAACCATTACGTTACAATATCACATTTTGACTCACGCAATTTGTCGAACTGTGACTAGAATAGCTGCGAATGATGATGGTGCAACGCGGAACGTCTGCGATTGATGGTTCAACACCGATTCGTACCTATGTTGTCGTGTTTTTTTCCTCTTATTCAACTTTAGCTTTATATTGAGGAATGATCTTCAAAGACTGCTCAGAGGCAAGAAAATTGACAGTAGGCACTATACGCAAACATCAGACTTCAGCGTGACTGCCGTGACTAATCTGATAGATTTCAAGCAAGAAAGCAGGTAAAACGGCTTGCTTGCTTGATAAAAAAAGCCTGGTTATATTTTCTTCGAAAATTCTTGTTATTATTATTACATGTATGTTTTTATACCTGTAGTTAGTTATTCAGGGCTTTAATTACAATTATCACCATCAGAGTATGAACAAGGTTCAAATTATATTTTTATCTGTTTTACAGAGCAAACTCTTCCCACCATCTATCTCTACTGGCAGAAATATCAACCTGTATGCTTTCAAAGCTGAAGGCCCTCAGTGGCGGAATAACTATTGCAGGGGATGGTCGGCATGATATATGGGGCCATAGTGCCAAATTTGTGGCCTACACTATCTTCTGCTGCACCATTCCCATGATTATACATTTTGTCATGGTCCAGGTAGGAACAAGTGTTGTTTGAATTGTACTTGGTATCAGGATTTTATCAAGAATTTGAGAAATCAAAAAGTGCACATCTCGAGGCATGCCCATGCCCCATAAATTTATTAAAGCTTTGGTGCATTTTCTCCCAGGATTAGGCATCCACAGGACACCTGTATTTTCTGGCTTGCTTGGTTATACCTTTTTTATTGAAAAAAATTAAAATAATGTTGGGCTGTGCTGCACTGTTATCCACTGTATGACCCAATATTAGTAAAATTTGTACATTACATTATCCATCTTTAAAGCCAATCAAATTACATGTATCAAACTAATCAAACTTCTGGCTTTGTTTTGTCTATTTTCATAGAGAAACGAAGCAGGAAGCAGTCCTGCCATGGAATTCATGGCTTTTAAGCAGTGTATGGAATATTTAATTGGTTATGGCCTTCTCATCACCCCTTCATATCAGACAGGCACATATCCATTACCTGCCATATGAGGAAAGTTCTTCACAAGATTGTACATTACTTTGACATCTGGCATCTGAAGAAAAGTGAGTCTGAGTTTGTTTTAGTCTCTCTCTCTCTTAGACAGATACATTTTACAATTGTGAAGTTTTAATCTTTACCCCAGTCTTTCTGGTACCAGTCAGTCATAGACATGATGGTCAATGTGAAATTTTTTTGTGGTAATAAATAAAGTATGTTTAAAAATTGCTTCTTTTTGCAACAGAAATCCGTAAAGTATTGTCAAAAATATCCAAGGAGAAAGGCTGTGAAGCACTTGCGAAATGGATAAAGCCCTGTGAGAAGCACCTCCACTGGAGTGCCACCTCCACCTTTAGTGAGAATGGCCGAGTGATTTGGGCGAAATTTAAAGCCTTTCTTAGTCATGTGGTCAATAGCCATGCCGACTTCGATGATCCATTATTCAACAAATGTGCCCATGGAGACATTCAACCAAGGAAATGGTTAAAAGTCGGTATGTTTCAAGTCCCCTGCTTTATTTTATCTACATGTAATACACTGGAAACCTACCTTACAACCACCCCAAGTATACATGCAACAGGGTCTGCATTTCATGGCACATTGTATCTAATGCAGTACACACTGCAAATGATTTTTTTTACCAAATGGAGGAAATTTTCATGTCATAACACTTTCATAGTGCAAATTTAAATTTGCTTCAAGAAGAGGGCCTGGAGTAACAAGGGGTACATGTATGAGCATGCTCATGTTTAGTGTAAGAGACAATATATACATTTGTATAGCAACAAACTAATTATGCATTTCCTCCATACAGGGACTGTTTGTCTATGACAAATTATATGCTGCCCTGACAAATAATTCCTTGGTTAAGGGGATCAAGCAAGCTTCACCATTAGCCCAGACCAGCTGTTTGGAAGGTTTCCACTCGGTCCTCAATCACTTTGCCTCCTAAGATGGTTGCTTACTCCTTCATCGGCATGTACTGCAGGTACACCATTACAATACATGTACCTTGTTTCATAATTATTTTTATTGTAATAAATATTTGTTTCTGATTTCTTTCCTTTTTCTCTTTTATAACAGTGAGTCAATGTCAGTCATATACTAAAAAAAATTCTAAGTTGTTGTGTCACTGGCTGATTTATATTTTTCTTATACAATGTATTTCCAACCAGCTTGACCTTTACGATCATTTCTTTCATAATGTCAATATCATTATCTAAACATCTACAGGCATATTTTAGCTGCTGTTCACTTTAACTTCAACCTACAAAGAGAAGACAAGCAAAGAGGTGCAGATGGAGTCGAGAGAGTAAAAGTGTCATACCCAAAGTTTTAAAAATGGTGAAGCACATAGATAGAATTTGCTAATGATGTCACCTGAGCTCATTTTTACACTACTGTATTTGCAATTTTTACAGAGTATGTAGAGGAAATCTATCAAACTTTTGTGAAAGCCAGCAATGATGAATTAAATGCCACAAAGCTGAAGGAGAAGACCCCTGCCCCAATGAACACCATGCTTGAAAAACAGCCAAGAGCAGAGGCTTTACAAAAGCGATCCGAAAGGAGCAAAATGGTTGTAAAAGATGTCCTTCCAACCACACCCGGTATTTATCAGTTGTACATGTACTGTACATCCAGTTCTACATTGTGTAACCATTGAGCAAAATTAATAATAAAATCATTTTTTTAGCAGCCTCCAGTGTTTTATGTCATTTTCTGAATGAAAAGAGTAACCGACTTGCATCCTCAATACAACAGAAAGTCAGTGTCATCTGCTTCAGGGATCAATATATTTTTTTATTTATGTCTTTGCACACAGTTATAACAATAATTCACAAGGGCAATATTATTATTATATTATTGTAATTTAAGTTGGTTTTTTTACTTTTGTCTCAGTGTCTCAAGTCCCAGAAGGAAGTGGAGAAGGAAGAAAGCAGAGTAACGAAAAAACAAAAACCAGTTACTGTTCAAGTTTGCAGAGTATGTCATCTCAGCCGGGTTTGCAGAGTACGTCATCTCAGCCAAGTTTGGAGAGTACGTCATCTCAGCCAAGTTTGCAGAGTACGTCATCTCAGCCATGTTTGCAGAGTACGTTATCTCAGCCAAGTTTGGAGAGTACGTCATTTCAGCCAAGTTTGCAGAGTACGTCATCTCAGCCAAGTTTGCAGAGTATGTCATCTCAGCCAAGTTTGGAGAGTACGTCATCTCAGCCAAGTTTGCAGAGTACGTCATTTCAGCCAAGTTTACAAAGTACGTCATCGCAGCCCGGTTTACAAAGTACGTCATCTCAGCCGGGTTTGCAAAGTTCGTCATCTCAGCCAAGTTTGGCAGAGTACGTCATCTCAGCCAAGTTTGGAGAGTACGTCATCTCAGCCAAGTTTGCAGAGTGCATCATCTCAGCCAAGTTTGCAGAGTACGTTATCTCAGCCAAGTTTGGAGAGTACATCATTTCAGCCGGGTTTTGCAGAGTACGTCATCTCAGCCAAGTTTGGAGAGTACGTCATTGCAGCCAAGTTTGCAGAGTACATCATTTCAGCCAAGTTTGCAGAGTACGTCATTTCAGCCAAGTTTGCAGAGTACGTCATCTCAGCCAAGTTTGCAGAGTACATCATCTCAGCCAAGTTTGCAGAGTATGTCATCTCAGCCGGGTTTGCAGAGTACGTCATCTCAGCCAAGTTTGGAGAGTACGTCATCTCAGCCAAGTTTGCAGAGTACGTCATCTCAGCCAAGTTTGAAGAGTACGTTATCTCAGCCAAGTTTGGAGAGTACGTCATTTCAGCCAAGTTTGCAGAGTACGTCATCTCAGCCAAGTTTGGAAAGTACGTCATTTCAGCCAAGTTTGGAGAGTACGTCATTTCAGCCAAGTTTGCAGAGTACGTCATCTCAGCCAAGTTTGCAGAGTACGTCATTTCAGCCAAGTTTGCAGAGTACGTCATTTCAGCCAAGTTTGCAGAGTACGTCATTTCAGCCAAGTTTGCAGAGTACGTCATCTTAGCTAAGTTTGGCAGAGTACGTCATTTCAGCCAAGTTTGCAGAGTACGTCATTTCAGCCAAGTTTGCAGAGTATGTCATCTCAGCCAGGTTTGAAAATTACACAACTGTCGCTGCCAGGTTGGAAACGTACACCATCGTCCCTGCCTGGTCTGCTAAGTGCACCATCGTATGGTTTGCTAAGTACAACCATCATCTCAGCTAGTTTGGCAAAGTACGTCATCTCAGCCAGGTTTGGAGAGTACGTCATCTCAGCCAAGTTTGCAGAGTACGTCATTTCAGCCAAGTTTGCAGAGTATGTCATCTCATCCAGGTTTGAAAATTACACAACTGTCGCTGCCAGGCTGGAAACGTACACCATCGTCCCTGCCTGGTCTGCTAAGTGCACCATCGTATGGTTTGCTAAGTACACCATCATCTCAGCCAGGTTGGAAAAGTACACCATCATCCGTGCCGCAAACTGCATCACCTACTCTGCCAGGTTTTGAAACAACATTCAGGCCACCAACCATGTTCCTAGAGAATGAGATCAAGCACGAGCCAACAGTAGAAGCCTTCAGAGATGACCAGGAGCAAGATCATTCGTGGAGCAAAAAGATCGACGAATCAATTGATGGTTTATCAACGACAAGTAATGGCAACGACGCCCAAGTTCCGGTCCCTAATTCTTCAGATTCGTCTAAGCTATCAACTCTGATTACCAACTCCTTCCTAACAAATCAGCTTCTTATTGAAGTTTTAAACATTTTACAGGCAATTGTGTCCAACCAAGTAACGGCCAACGTGACCACTTCATCATTGTCGCCATTGCCCTCCAGCTCGTCCTTATCGGGTGGGCCAAGTGCACCTTCACAGCCAGCCATTGTTCTTCCCAATACTGTCCAAGGTGGCAAGAATATTGAAGTGGATCTGACGAGTAGGGAGCTATTGTGCATCGCAGGCATGTCTAAAAAACAAGGGGCAGTTTTGTTGCAGTGTTATGAAACTCCTTTTCAGCTCAGCGGAGCTAAAAACGAGAAGTGTTTATGGATCAAAGAAGAGGTTTGCCTTGGATCCCAAGTGTGTGAAAAAAATCAAGACCAATCTTTGCATTGCTTATGGCGCGTTTAGTGATGCAGAGTGGTCTGCATGTGTCCGCGGCCATGAACGCACACTTAAGAAAGTATTGTAAGTAACATTTTAAAGTAGCAGTCATGTTTTTAATTTCGTTTTTTATTCCCACTTTTTGTATTTTACATTGCATTTTGCCACACAATGTTTTACACAGACGTTCCAAGGGAAGTGAAATAAATATTGTACTTTCTTAGAAGCTACTTGCCAACAAGTAAACAAGAAACGTTTTGTCAAAGAGAATGTTGTTTCTTATTTTAATTAAAGTATGATTACATCATTACATGGTGTTACTGTTGTTTCTTTGATTGCTATATAATTTAACAAATAAAGAAGCCAAAGCCGTCTTTTTTAAGGGAATAGTAAAACGCCCGAGTACACGCGGGAATTTTTAAAAAACACGAGAGAAGTGCCTAGAGAACTACTGGCTTATCTAACTACTGGATTGGGGCGTTGGGATCTTCATATAGTCACGACTTTTTTCTTGTTATTTGTGTCGGGTCAAGGTCAAATATTTGTTCTGGAAATTTTTTAAGTTCTTGTCGTTACGCGTACATTAAACAAAATTGAAAGATTTTTTTCCAGATTCCTTGCAAATGAAATCACACGCACAGCAGTGCTTTAACACATATAATGAACTCGAATTGACAAATCAGAGCGTGCGTTATATGACCAACTCTGATAAAACATGGTTTTTAACCAATCAGAGCGCGAGCAGCTTTCAGTCTATATTTTAAACTAAGATAACGTATGCAACCCAGCTGAACTTTTGGACTGTTTTCAGATCTGGTATAGTGCGTCTTCGTCGACGTTTAAGTCAAGAAATGTGCATCGAGTACTGGTCTTACACCAGAAGCATATATTCGAAGTTTCATAATTTGGTAGAGAAAATCCACAAATTTTAGGAATGCCAATTTCAAGACAACCAGGGAACATCGTGTCAAGTCGTACTCCCTCTTCCATTGTTATGTTTATTCCCTGAATGCACAGCATTTGGACTTCAAACTCGCGCAAGGTATTATGGACAATTGCCGGAAACCGAAGGTTACAGTGTGCCATGTTTACAGCATCAAGTTAAATTTTGCTCTTAACAATCCCATATCTGTGATGTTTGGACAGTGGGAAATGTTTAATGAGTACAATTGTTTGCAGCTTTTGGAGATCTGATTGATAAAAATATCGCCCACTTTTGTGCCACTCACATTAAGCTCCAATAATTTATGAAACACAAATGGCTGAACTTCTTGGCCAAGGTTCGGGAATCCATTCATACCAGGTAAGTTTAAAATCTTCAAATCTTTGCACATGACTGCAACTCCTTCAAATAACTGCCATGTTGTGTCACATTCCTGAACACTTAAACACTCCATAAAGTTTGAAGGACTCCGAATAATGACGCTAAGTAGTCTTTCTAGTGACAAAGAACTCATTCGATATAGATGTAAATCCTTTAGAAGGCTCCTAGATCTGTGTATTGGGGAAGAATTGTAGGCAAGCAAACTAAACCTTCTACAAACGAATGAAATTGACCTGAAGACAAACGCTGGTGGTAAAAATGAAAGATCTGAAGAAGAACTTCATCCGATAGCCTTTCCATTTCAAAACATTCACGACATCCAAGCAGGAATAACTATGTACACAAGTTTTACTTTGTGCCAAAGTCGTTCGTTATGGCAGAATTACTGAGAAATTAATCTCATGCAAACTAAATGGGCATAAAACCGCTTTACATGCGCTAGCACAGAAGCATTGTTCGCACAGCAGAACTACTGTACTCACTCTTGAGGCAACAAAAAATAGAATACTGATAAATAAAGAAACGTACGCAAAATAAAATTATTTATTGAGTACGTGTGTAAAATATTGCTTAACTGAATGGTGGTAAAATTGTTTTCTTGGTGTTAGTATAGAAACGTTTTTACACGCAGGAAAAAATATCCAGTTAAACCTTTGTGGCAAAGAATGAAAATTAAATCGCTTGTCGTGCGTTAGCACAGAAACCTTTTGTCCACTGCAGAATTATTAATCGTTCCAGTTAAACGTTGTCAGTGCTAAAGATTGGAAATGAAATATTTTGGCTTGGTCTAGCACATAGCCTATAATGTAAACAATTCATTTTTTATCAAGAATGAATTAAATCTTTCTTCAAATGACTGCCTTCTTTAGTTGAAATTTCCAGGTGTGCCTTTGCACGTGATAGTATGCTTGCTTATGTGCTTCTGCGCGTAAACCAGGCACATAGTTGCGTATAAATTAGATAAAATAAGCTTTGTCGCTGCTTCTTTCCGAGCTCGTTCGGACTTTATTGGTGTTTCTGCTTGTTCCAAGAGGGCTTGAATATGTATTTTTTCTTCAAAGTTGCCGATGTAAATTCTAGTCTGAAATGAATCCTGACAAAACCGTCATCCAAAGAAGCCGAGCATTTGGCAAAGTGGCGCGAGCAGAAAAAGCAAATTAACAGAGATCGAGTTAAGGGCTACTATGAAAGCAACAAAGACAAGGTCAAACGACGAAAAAAAGAGAAGCGTTCAAAAGAAAAAAGTTGGATGGAAGCTCAAAACCGGACGACGACGATCCTTTAGCAGCATCATTTTCACGAATAGGCAAAGAAGCGCGCCCTTGATAAGGCGAGAAAAGCTTTACCACAGTCACCAAGAAAACGAGCTGAAGTACTTACATCTCTTCTGGACAGTCCAACCACACGCAAAGTTATTTCTGATTCAACAACCCTGAACTCGCCCGAACAGCAAGAAGAGGTAAGGCTAGCTAGGGCAGTACTACAAGATGTATCCTCCGTGTAGATGAGACAAAACACCAGCGGTCTGATGGAGCAAGGACGACTATGCGCGTTGGTCTTTCGATGCTGTGGGCAAAATATTGCATGGGGAGACATGCGCAAAAGCGTGGCAGATGCGTTAAATATAAGTAGACGTAGAATTGCCTTTAGCGTGGATCAACCAACAAGTGTACTGTGTAATAAAGATGCACTGTGGACATGGACAAAGAAAAAAAATCCGATGCGACGCAATTTGCGACGAACATAAACAAATTGCACAAGAGTTTTGGGGCAGTCCTGGTATTTCACGAGCAACAGGAAACAAAAATGACGTGAAGCGTGAGCGCATTGTGCCAAAAGAATACCTTTTTCATGAAAAACAAGTTTTGGAAAAAACACAAACAGAGGTTTTTGAAGAATTCAAATGAAGTACCACAACATTAAAATGGGACAAGAGCCTTCAAAAAATGCAAGCCGTTTTAACGTTATCGAGGCCAGGCCACAAGACCGACAATCGTGTTGCTGTCGAGCACACGTTGAGATGAGGATGGTTTTCAAATCGTGCATGAATTTTAGAAGAGATGTTTTGAAAAGAAAGCCAGAGAATGAACGGAACATATCCGGTATACGAACATCTTTCGGAAGTAGTCAACGAGACTATGTGCAACAACAGAAATGCTACAAATCACCGTTTATCATGTATCAATCGTGACTGTAAAGACTGTGGGGTTACAAACTTGAACTGCATGCCGGAAGAGGAAGACACGAGTCTATCTGCTACAGATGTAAAGTGGGAGAAGTTTGAGTACGTTCCGATTGGAGATGACAAAGGGCGTCTTTTGTAAAACTACAAAAGCGGGGGAAATGTTTGTATATTTCAAAACCCTTCTTGACTCCTTTCCGGGTCACCAGTTCCATGCAAAATGGCAGCAAGAACAAATGAAACGAAATGTAGAAAACTTGCCTATTGGGGAAGTGTGTTGCGTACATGACTATTCAGAAAACTATAGTTGCCAATACCAAGATCAGATACAGTCTCTTTATTTTTCACAAGCTCAGGTGTCCATTCATGTAACAATCTTACACCGTCACGCAGTGGAACATATAGACGGACTTGAAAGCAGCCCGGAGAAAAGAGAAATCGTAACTGAGCATCTGTTTGTCGTTTCACCGGACATCAAGCATGACCACGATTCAGTGCATGAATGTAGAGGTATTATTGCTGAATATTTAAAAGAAATTAATTGTCCAGTAACTGTCATGCATGAATGGACAGATGGGTGTGCTGCCCAATATAAGAGCTGTCACTGTATGGGAGATGTAAGTTACTCAAAGGTGGATTTCGGTTTTTTGACGCTAAGGAACTACTTCGAAACCTCACATGCCAAAGGGCCTCAGGATGGAGCGGGTGCCAATTTAAAGCACAAAATCGATATGGCTGTGATTAAACACCAAGTAGTTGTACAGAATGCCTGTGACCTCTTTGATTACGCAAATGAGAATCTGACAAAACCAAGCTCTTCCCGTTACAAGTCGCAAAGCGTTGGCCTAAAGAGAAGAATCTTTTTCTACGTGGAACAACATCACAGTAACAGAAGAAATAGACGATTTAAGCCCAATAAAGGGTTCTCGTCAAATCCACAGCATTTTAGCCACTGAGGAATCAGCTGGATCTCAAATCAAAACCCGTCTTCTTTCCTGTTACTGTGATTGCTGCCTCGATGGTAACTACGACGCCTGTGAAATCGCGACTTTGTTGATGAATGGGAGGAAGACAGCATCGAACATGAAGAAACGGCAAGAAGAATTTACAAGAGCAGAGGTACAAGGACCAACGAGATGGAATAAAGGATCTCATATCGGAAGGTTCTTTTTGGGCCCATAGCGTCTGGCGATCCAGGAGAAGACTACTACCTCCTTGAAATTTCAGAGGGACCGAAGGCTTTACAGCAACTCACGAAGGATAAGTGGGGTGCCACTTATCCTGCAGGGGCAGAAGTTGTTTCTGTCATTTCCTGTTACCTGTACCAAGATCAAGCCGACATTATAAGATCGATTACACCAGAAAAGCAATGGTTTACGCATCAACGGCAAGATTTCTGTGCACCGATCTCAGCCGCTACCCTGTGAAACATTTCAGGTCACAGAAGAGGAACACTTAGATATTCTTCATTCAATGGATGGCTTCTAGAAAGAACGGTAACTCACTTCAGCTGGTAGAGTCCTACCTTAACAAGAAGTTAATGTATAACTTAAAACCGGGGCAGCAGCAAAGTTAATAATTGATTTCCTAGTTGAAAAGCTTTTAGTCACGCCAGTCACGCTTAAGTCTGCAGTTTGCGTGAAACTAGCCTATGAATAGGCTCCGCAGTGGGGATGGGGTAAAAAGAAAACTGCCTGTCCCTCCCTCTCTCCCAGGCTTCGCTCGGCTTGCACGCCATTTTCTTTTTACCCCCATCCCCACCGCGGAGCGGAGCCTATTCCACAAGAAAAAATATCAAAAGCCCATACATGGCAAATATATATCCCATGATGGGATATACAGTAAAAAACCGCAAGTAAGAACCTGCATTTTCCCAAGTTAACCTAAACAGGTTCTTACATAAATGGTAATTAGCACAAATTTAGGCTATTTAGGTTCTTAAATAGGTTCTTATTTTCAGAAAAAAAATTACATTGTAGCTAATAGAATTTAGTGGTATTCAGCCTATTTCCTTATATAAAATCTGCATACCAAGTATTTATGTAAAAATGACTGACTGTGTCTCCAAAGAGGATCCAAAATGTTGACCTATCTTATTTGCCCAAGTGTACACATTTTTTTTATATAGATTTTAGAAAATAAGAACCTGTTTCAAATTTTAGGCCTAAACAGGTTCTTGTATAGAGGGGGTCTAACTGGCAAATTTTAGCCTAACAGGTTTCTTAAAAACTAGGTTCTTACTTACGGGTTTTTACTGTATCATAATTCCCATTCTTGAAACATTACCATTAATGGGGAAAAAATAAGCTTACTTTTTTCCATTAATGGTAATGTTTCAAGAATGGGAATTATGATATATCCCATCATGGATATACATTTGCCATGTATGGGGTTTTGAAACCCATTAATGATTTTCTATCCTAAACTGGGATTTACATGAAAACCATTAGTCAATATAATAACCATTAATGGGAAATTATTCCACAAAATGTTTCTATTCAAAACCAATGAAAACTGAAACAGTGAGATTTTCAATTCACATTTAAAAAAACCATGAATGGTAACTTGAAATGACATAATGGGATATATGGTAATTACCAGTTCATATTTGTTACCACTAATGTGATAAAAATAATCATTGGAAAAACCCAACAATGGTTTTTTTTCATTATAACTTGGAATTTATATGAAAAACCCATCCATGTTAAATGTCCATCTATGGAAAAACTGTAACAGGAATAGCTGTTATTACAGATCTCAGCGATTTCACATGCAAACATGGTGAATGAGTCATTCTGGCATCATACTGTCATGTATTGACCCATTAGCCTCATTTGCATACTTTTTGTTTATGAGCCCCACCTAAAAAACCCCTAATGATGTTTTTTTTGTGACAATTTTCTGCTGTCATTTTCCCTTTTCAGTTACTTTTTTACAGCCCCACTATTAAAAGACAAGCCAATAAAATTAAGTAAAACAATTTTGTTATCTCAGATAAAATAATTAAATAAATACATGGGACAATAAGACTTTTCCCATGACCTGTATCGTTTCTACCAATAGACTTTGGCATACAAATGCCAATGAAAAGTAATACTAACCAGTCTTGGTTATACTAAGTATCGATCTGTATTCATCAGTTTATGGCAACTTACATAATGGTCGTCAGATAACATGAAGGTCCAAAAGCAACCACATAAATAAATTATAGTAAATACAGTCGAACCCCGATTAAGCGGCCACCCTCAGGAAATGGAAAGTGGCTGCTTAATAGGGGTTGGCGCTTAATAGGGGTTTTATTTACAGTATTACAGTGATATTGGGACTTTGATAGCTGGCTGCTTAATCGGGGTTGACCGCTTAATAGGTGACCGCTTAATCGGGGTTCGACTGTAAGAGAACATTACTAAATCCTTTCACTCCCAAGAGTGTGCAAACTTGTATAAAACTGACAAAAATTCCAAAATTCCACTTTATGAAAGAATGGAAAGAAAAAGGCATGGCAGGTAAGCATAACACTTGATAGCTTAATTCATTAGAATAGTTAGACTTGAGGATTTCCACATACTCAACAATGCTATCATTAGCACATTGCTAGGAATCAAAAATCAATTAACAACACTATGATTTATCCTAATAATTATTATACAGTTGTTTTTCCCATGAGAGGAATATGCTGAAGAAAGATGTAGCCTGTAATACAGGTACAAATGTTGCAGGCTATGATTATGTATTACATCTAAATGCTTCAACAAATCAGGGCATGAATTGAATCTAGAGTGCAACCAAAACCGTTATACATGTAATTTGCCACAATATATTTGAAAATTCTCAAATTGATATTTGCGCTATATAAATCAATAAATTATTATTATTATTATTATTATTACAAGTGGAACCGGAATAAAAGCAATATATAATTTAATTGTCATAATGGAAAAATGGTAAATTATGATACCACCTACTGCCCTTAATTTTAGTTTTAGTGGGGTTTAGAAATTGCGAAAATCATGCAAATTTGTTAGTAAAATATCGGCCCTCAGTCTTTTCTGTATGGACCTAGTTGCACTCGATCTGTACTGTCAAGATTCTCCCAGTATGGCTCTCGTGCTTGGTTAATAATAAGATATATGTATTATATTATCATAGATACAAGACCAATTGACAGTGTTCTTTGTATAGCACAAACCAACAAATGCACCCTCAGACAACAACCCTGAGTTTAAAATTGTGCATATCAAAAACTCCAGTAATGCAATTTGTAAAATTCATAAGTCAGAGCAATATGTAAATAGCTCAGAATAGTGGATTCAAAAGCCTCATATGAAGGTAAATGAGAGCTTACATGTACAGTTTATATCAATGAACCAATGGTTCACATGAAGCTACTCGGAAACTTACATGTGCCTAATATTATTCAGTATCAGTGAATATGAATTATGGTGATGTCAAAAATTCCTGGAACAAAAATATACTAAAGAACACCAGTGAAAGTCACTCAAATGTTAAACTCTGAAAATATGGTAGCAGTATTAGAAGGAACAGTAACCCGACACTGTTAAATTATCATGGTTTTGACTAATATGTATTTTTTACATTACAAATTTTTTGTTGTTTTCTTTTCTCTTGAATTTAATGTTATTAGCTAGCACTGTCATTAAGTACCATGCTCTAAAACAAAATAAAGACGAAAGGAAATAAATATCAAACAAAAATAAATTTAAACCAAAATTAATTAATGTACATGATTTGAAAAATAAATTTGGAATGGTCTGAATTTTAACAGGCCATGAATTGACATAAGAGTCAGACTGGTTTGAATCAGACCAAAAGTATATGTATTTTCCAACAAAGGCTTGACTTTTCATACCATGCTCAATTACACATGCATGTACATGTATATTTATTAAAGGGGCAAAATACACTAACAGCATGTGCTAACATTTTAAACATTCAATATATTAAAATCACACTGTTTAGGATCAGATTCAATGAAATCTAAATACAGCAGACAACCACCACATTTCAAAAATCTTTCTTCAAATATTTATTTGGTCCTTTTTTTTTCTGGCCACAATTTTTTTAGTGTCATGATTAACTGCAACACCATCAATCAAGTGTCACCCACTGAATTAGTAAAACAAAACATTTTATATATTATATAGATTATAAATTATTTCAAACCAATATCAATTTAATTTATTCTCCTGACATCACAAGTGCTGCCTGAATTACAATGGTTTTGAAGTACAAATCTGAAGAGAGAACAAAGCAGAGAATGTAATTAACCATCAGGTCAGCTGGAGGAGAGAGGGCTTAAGTGGTCGACCAGTATACTGGTACCCAGTATTAACCCACCTCAGAAGAGAACATATAATATTAAATTATTTATTAATTATTATGCTCTAGATCAAGGATAATTAATGAAAGGGGATTTTCAACTTTTAAATAGATATCTATTTACTATGCTTTATTCTTTTATATACACCTAAAAAGGTTTGAGACGCAACTCCCTTCCCCATTTCCCCCAAAAGAAGCCCAAAAAAAAAAACCTTTTGAACAAATAACATATATTTAGCCCACGTACAGCTTATATAATACAGTGCTCGAAATTAGCGGTCGTCCGGTCGTCCGAGACGACTAAAAAGTGTTTCGGGCAACCATTTTTCAGTAAAACTAAAGGCCCGGTCGTCCGAGAAAACCTCCGGACAAACCAAAGTATAAATCGATCGAAGTACTTACGTTTCTGTGATGTCCAACAGAATAACGAAAATAAGTTATTGATTTGACACAGGAAAATAGCTCTAAATATAGGGATAATCTTCAGGTAATAAATGCGCTTCAGAGAATTGTGAAAATTGAGTCAAAACTCATAATTAGGCAATAGGTCAGATAATATTTTAAGGACAACCAAGCAGTCATCAGGGCAACCAAAGTCAGGGGTTTGGTTGTCCGGCATTTGGCATAAGGACAACTTGGATTTTTTTTAAATTTCGAGCACTGATAATATATATTATTATAACGGCATAGCATTTTTGGAGTGCGGATACGCACAAAGACGAGCGCAGATATGAGACCGTATTACATGGATCTCAGTCCCCCTGACCGCGCGCTACGGAAAACACTGTTGAAAGCCTATATTTTAGGAAAGATATTATGTCGTATAATAAACAATTTATTCAGGCTGAAAGTTGTGTAATACGGCTGGGCATTTTTACTCGCCAGTGTTTTATTTTTTCTCGCCTAAAGGCTCGAAAAAATAAAAACTGACTCGTAAAAATACCCAGCCATATTACACAACTTTCCGCTGAATAACCTCTATAAATTATAACTTTACAGTACACTCCCCTAAATGATGAATATAGCTCTGAAGACTTCAAAGTGAATTTTATGGGTGTATGTAAAACCAAAAGACTCCCGAAACACCCCAGAAACACTCCGAAAACACCCAAAAATTACAAATACGAAAAAAGGGAAATGAAAATAAATAAGATATTATATGGCTGAAGTGGTCCAAAAGGGGAAATGGAACATGGTCAGTGGTCTGAAATTTTGCATTTAGTATATTTTTGGTGGCGGAAGATGCAGTGGCCTAATGGAGTAATGGTTAGCATGCTGGACTCAGGACTGAGTGGTCTGGGTTTGAGCCCTGGCTGGGGTCAATGTGTTGTGTTCTTTGGGAAAGATACTTTACTCTCAGTGCCTCTCTCCACCCCAGGAGTATAAATGAGTACCGGCGACAAAATGCTCCAGGGTGGACTAACTTGCGATGGACTATCATCCCAACCAAGGGGGTTAAGGAATACTCCTAGTTGCTTCATGCTACAGAAACTGGGATTAAGGCTCCGGCTCCGGCCAGTTTTGGGCCACTACGCTCATGAAGACTTTACCTTTTTTATATGTTGGGTGTTCCTGGGTGTTCCGGGGGTGTTGACCAGGGTCACTGTTCTTGGTTTAACATACACCCAAATTTTAATCAATACTCAGTGTTAATGAGATAATAAAATTGCATGCGTGTTTAAACACGGAGCGAGCCTATCAGTCGAGGCTGTGGAGTTCAGCCTGCCAATCACAATGGTCTCATTTGATTGGTTAATTCACCCAGGTCTAATTATGTGCAATTATTCAGTATTGTTCCAAGTTGTTTGCACAATCACAAAGCTTGTAATTCTGAATAATTTGCCAAATCCCATCAAAGTCATCTTCACGAGACTCGTTTCAAGTTCTCGACAAACTCAGATATAAATGGAAACAGGTGGCTCTTTGATCGCAGGCTTGAGCTTTGTAACAATTTTAGCTAGCCGCAAAATTTGGACTGTACTGTACATGTCGAAATGGGCGAAGGGAATTCATTGTTTTGCATTCAGTTCCTCCTAACAGTGAATAGATATATTTGTTTTGGCGCTCAATATTATTATTATAGCCTTGTTGTGTTTGACATAAATCAATTAGTTGTTTGGATAAACCAACCCCAACTTTTTCTCGACCGTTGTTGTGCGACGTTTCAGCTTTCCCCCACATGCATTTAATGATAAAAATAGCCAACAAAGTGCTTCAGACGGGGCGTGTCCTTTCCTTTTATAGGCTCGCTCCGTGTTTAAAAGATATACGGTATCCCTTCAATTTATGCTCTTCACTCTCACCTGTAAAATCCACTGTCTACTTGACTACAATCAATATGTTTATTATAAGACCATGACCTCCATCTATGAAAAAGATGAAACAGAAAACAAAATAAATACTACATTGCAGGGGCTGCAAATAACAGTCGTTCATCGGACAATGACCGATCCAAAATTTGCTTATGTCCGATGCAATCCAAACTGTGGCCGGACACAATGTCCGGATAATTTTTTTTTGCCTTCCAACGTAAACGCCAACAGGTTTATTCTAAATGCAAACTACATGTAGTTTACTCTTCGATGACAACACGCGTTAAATTAGCAGGTTCGCTTATCAAGCAATACTGTAATATGATGTCCGACCTCATTTTTGTTTTGTCCGACCAAAATTTTTCTTAGTCGGACACATGTCCTTTCAAGAAAAAAATTTATTTGCAGCCCTGACATTGTGCATAGGAAATTCCTTAGTACTCCTATCATCCTGAGTCTCCTACGCAGCCGTTATTTGTGTCGTCACGCAGCGCTTCTCCCCACTAACGGCTGCTCTAACCTGGACCACATTCCTTTCCTTTGGCCGCAGCAACTTTGACACCTTATCGGCCAAAAACGTGACTGTTACCGTTTGCCGAAAATCTTTTTCAACATTATTTTTTAATATCATTCATTTGTCTTCAGTTAAACCATGTTTTATTTTGATGTTTGGTGTGCGTCAAATTTAAAAGGCGCATACTGGCGTTCGCTTGACGTTTCCGACGCTAAGGGTCACGATAAGACACAATCTATTATTAATGTATTGCGCGGCGAGCAAAGTTCCGAAAAATGGCACTGCAAGACAGCAACTGTGATTGGCTTAAATCGGGAAAGGAATGTGATTCGGATTTGAGCAGCGTTAGTGGGGAGAAGAGTTGGGGTGACGACACAAATAACGGCTGTGTAGGAGACTACTGTCATCCCAGTTCATCTAAATATACCTGATTAAATAGACAGCTAGATTTTGACTTTCATTTTACTGAAAACAATTTTCAGTTGATAAACAAAATAAACTTAAGTTAAACTTAATTATTGCCAATTATTTTTTATAATATTATACACTGCACCATAGCGTCTGTATTTATATTGTTGTTTGTGATCAGAAAACTGAAGTTGTGTGACGCGTGACAAAAAGTGAAAAGTACAATGTTTACAAACGCTTTACTCTTCTGACTGGCGTTAAAACCTCGAATTGTAATATATATAGTCTATTTTAATACACAACAGCTCTTCTGTCCAAAATTTAAATTAAAAACTAGGGGTACCATATTGGAAGTGAAGTGCTGCCACATTTGTAATTTCATTATCATCGTTGGTTTTATAAAACAATGTCACGCAAGATCCTTTCGTGCAAGAGCGTGTGCAACAGCGTCCTCAAAACAGCCGAAATCGGCACAACAATCAAGCATCAGAGCGTCTCAAAACAGCATCTCCTCGAGCGCGCAAAAGAAATCCCGAAAACAACAATTGTCTCTTCTCGTGCAAATTCGAGCGTGCAATAGTCGTCACAAATCAGACTTTTCACGCGGAGGGGCCTGGGTACTGCTAACAAACATCCTTACCGGCAGAGGGAAATCCTGAAATCGGAACTCAGGACAGAAATAGGAGGCTGCCCTCTGCGGGCAGCAACAAACCGCAAAAATATTTTTCATAAAATTGAAGGGCCACAATTTTTTGTAATGCAAGCAAACATATTTAAATGTTGCTCAGCACACAGATTTGACAGCATAGAAACATAAAATCGCTGGCCTTCATTCAAACGCAGCAATTCCATTTACATCGTATCGAAAAGAGAAGAGATAACAACTCACTAGGCAGTGGCAACCTTTCCTGTATTTCAGTAAAAGCTGGAAGATTTCGTACTATTTTAGCCTAAAGAAAAGCTTGTGAAAATCGTTTGTTTGTTTATTGAGCTCAGCTTTGGGACTGGGAATTTTAATTCAAAGATGCACACAATGTGCAGTGACGATTTATATTATTATACTTCGCAAGCAATACTGACACTATTAGAAACATAAAATCGCCTAGATTCAAATGGAGAAATTCAATTTTCCCTCTGTACATTTTAATTTCCCTAGGATGAGAAACATGGCAAGCGAAATATCGTATCGAAAAGTGAAGAGAAAAACATAATAATTCACTAGTATTTCAGTGCAGTCGGAAAGCCGTTTATAGATTTCGTACTATAATCAAAGCAATGTTTGGAATGAAGGTAAGCCAGCAATTTTCAATGTAAAAATACGCCAAACAGGCGTGTTTTTTCCATATTTTCACTTACCGAGCTCAGCTTAATTTCGTACTGGGATTCCTGCTCGTTCTTTCTCAAGTTCCTTCTTGTTTCACGTTTCGTTTTCTAAACTGAAACAATGCAAAACAGTCGTGAAGTTAACGATTAAATACGTCAACAAAGGTGCAAAACTTTCTACCTGCCTAGCAGCCAGCAAAAATTTAAATAAGCTCAAGCTTACAAACCGAATTGAACGGAAAATTAACCTTACCGCCTAGCGTCGCTAAGCTATTTAATATACGCTCGCCTGCCAAATATAAAATAAAACTCAAGAACACGTAGCTTTCTTTTGGCCAACAGGCGACTACTTGAATCTGCACTTTGTCTGCTACCCGAAGGACTTTCTTCGCTCTTAAGCAGCAATAAGATGCTAGAAAGCGAAGGAAAATTTCTTGAGTCGACAAAACACTTTCTTCAGATCAAGAACTAGCGAAAAAATCGGCGAAAACACACCACTGAGCTGACGCGACCGGACGCGAGTCGGCAACCAGGTAAAATGGCGGCAAAACACAGCCTCATTTTCATGCATAGTAGTCACCAGGCTCCAGGGAACAACTTATTACAGCCTTAAAACAAATGACGGAAATTTAATTTTGCAAAACAGACAACTGAGTTGAAAAGAGGATGCTCTAAGCCCTCTCATAAATTTCTCCTTTTGTTTTTAAATTAATAAGTGGCCGATTTAGCGCCAACAGGAAAATGATCAAACGCTGCTCATGCGCTGCTCTTCCCTGATATTTTAAAAGAAAAAATAATAATCGCCCTTTTGATAAACTTTACTTCAATATCTACAACTCACAGGAATAAGGCGCTGTTTTATTGAGCATAATGTACTTTTAAAGCAATTTGAAATATTCAAAGCGATCTGGTCACGTGACTGATGACGTCACGTAAGATACGTGTTCAAAAACGTGTTCTTCACATAAATATCTATCCACATGTAGATTTTTGTTGCTATGCGCCTTACATTTCGTGAGATATAGCTGAACAAATTTTCCACACATTTTTACACTCGTGTATAGCCCTCCTTAAATTTAAAATGCCAGAATATTAATGGCCATTTCAAAATTCCCCATATCAATGTCTTGCTGAAAATATTGATTACTTTTCAATTGATAGAGACCTGTTCTCACAGTAAACAAAAACGCACTTTCGGGCGTGGTCACGTGACTAATGACGTCATCACACTAAGTTTGATATGAGAGTTATTTTATGGTAAGTGCTATTACCTTGTGGTGCTTCACCCTTCTGGGCCTCAAATTGACAAAGTTATTTTGACATTGAAAATTTCCAGTTGCAAAGGACTCTGGGAAAGGTTCTTATTATAATTATATATTGCTTTTATAATTATATTAATGTTTGTCACAGCCAACAGCCCGACACTGACAAGTGTTTTACTTTGAACAATTAATATTGGTTTATAAAAAATTATTATCTACATTATGGTCTTTCTACATAACAATAATTACAGTAGATGGCCAGCTCGAGGTTTCTATTGGCTGATAGTTGGGGAAGGGCTTCTACTATCAAAGTTGATAGAAACCTAGAATGAGCCATCTAATATTGTTTTAGCATAACCCAGTGGCTGAACCATTAATATAGAGTGTCGATAAAACTGATTTATTGACGGTTTTTGTTTAAAAACTTTTTGGCTGTAATGCACAAAAAACTGTGCGCACGCTCCAAGAGCCGTATATTGATCGATAATAGGTGGCTGTGTAGCCAATCAGATTGCGAGTTTGCCAATAGTCAGCCACTGTGTTATGCTAAAAAACTTTAGTCTTAAAGTATCAACAGACATTATGATGAATATATACTTGAAACTTCCATAGCAGAGAAATGTTCTACTTTCTAACATTTTTAATTAGAGTTTCTCATACGTTCTGAACAAGCTTCATTTAAAATTGATAACATGATGGGAAAAGGAATATTCCAGGGATTACTTGTAAGAGAGAATAAAAATTCAAGTGGAAAATAATTGTGTTCTAGCTACCCCTGGTGTTTCTTTCTATATTCCAACTGTTAATAAAACTGCTTAATTAAAGTGCAATTATACTCATTCAAGTATTCATAGCTCAACATGAAATTTTAAAAATAAATTGGCCTTTAATTTAAAAGGGAAATACCCACTCCTACTTAAGAAAAACCCTGAAATACAACATCCTACAGCAAGAGACAGATGTCTTTAGACACTCCAATCAATGGCAATGCCCTCTTCCCCATTTCATTGTATCATCGCACTTAACATTCAACTTTCCTACCAGCATAACATAGAAAGGGTAGGGCTGTGTGTAGGATACCTGTCCCATGCTGCTGTAGCTATCCTCAAACTAAAACTAGTAATACGTGACTCGCAGGTCCTCGCGAAGCTTTTGTTGCCTAGTAACGGGCACGCCTGCGATTTGATCTGCAAGGTTTCCAAGAATCGCTGCAAGGTTTCTGAGAATCGTCGGACGAACGCCGTGTTTTTGCTATGCCACCGAATTTTTTGGTTTCGATGGAGTTCGCTCGTCTGGCCAACACATCTGTAATAAATTGTAGCGCTCTTGTACTGTTTTCCCCACTTTTCCGTCCGAATGATCCGCTTTTGCAGGTAAAATCTTCTTCGCAATATCAGATCGGCGAATTATTTTCAGACACAAGTCTTCACGTCTACAATGAAAACTACTAAGCCATATGTTGATCGTACTTTGAGAAATTCCTCAGTCATCTTTCCTTTTCCTGTTGTTGATAACGGATTTAATAAAGCCGGGTTTTTTCACAAATGACCCGTACTATTTATATAGGGGATCCCCTAAGAAAAGTTTGAGAAAACTTGCTGGGATCTTCTGCCAACCATATATTAATGAAGTTATAATGAGAGAATTGTAATAAGAAATGGGGCAAACAATAAACTCAAACTTAAATTTGTTCGATAAACAAACTTGGAGTAAAAATTGTTATTCTTCAGCAGCCGTTCCTGTTTCTACATTTACGTGTTTCGAAGTCAATGTTATTAAGCAAAGAAAGGAGTTTTAAAAAATCTGACGGCCTGGATTCGAACCGAAAAAAAAAAGAAAGGACCATTTAGGATTTGAACTCACGCCCTCAATCCCAAAGATCAGATTTAAAAGTTAGCGCCTTAAGCCATTAGGCCACGAGCGCGCTGTGTGACGTCATGTGATCCCCAACTCCACAAACAAACAATTAAATAAATAAATATGACCGTAAAGGCCACATGAGAATTGCTCTCGCGTGAGCCGGCTTGGGGGACAGAATTATAAACCCAGCTACACGAGGAATTATTGTTTCCATACATTTCCCTGCCAGTCACCATCAGCAAAGCCATTGATACAATCCCATGCCAATGTATGCAAAGAAACCATGTCCATAGCTTTCTCTAACATACCGTCCAGCCCCAGGATTTTGAGGATCGTCCACATAGAAGAACACTTTGCTGTTTTGTGACTTTCCTGGACACTGTTAATGTTTGCTATGTAGTCATTACCATCTGCCACAGGAAACAATGACCACATCACCACACTGGGGATAAAATGGAACAATCACATCGGCATATGACACAGGCAACCGTTTTTCCGTGTTGGGTCAATGGTAATGTAGTGTTTTTGGGTTTTCCAGGTTTTCAGGATCTGGAAAAAGCATGATTTTGCGGAGTATTTTTTTCAGTGTGAAAAACAACCGGCTGCCTGAGGGAACTACCAGCATTCCATAATTATAGCAATAAATTTCTGGCTTTCCATCATCATCTTCAATTGCAGAATAAAGTTCACCTCTCAACCAACAAAGAGTAAAAATTGTCATCCACCACAGCACACATAAAAGCTTCAATATGAACAACAATCTCTTGGTCATCGTCATCTGCTATTAAAGCATTTTCTCCAGTTTATACATGATTACCACTGAAACCTGAGCAACCATTCCAAACAAGGAAAATGGAAATGCTCATTTCAATGCTCTCAGCTGTTGGAAAAAGGGCACCGAGAAGGCATCTTTCATTAGTTGATAGACTGAACTGATTGTTTTGTTGTTTGCCAACGAGGATTTCACCACTGACATCTTGGGAATCTGAAAGTTCTGATAAAACTGTCTTTGCTTCAGATAAACTACTTGCACACCATTCTAGTACGGTCAGATTTTCCTGATCTTGCTTGTTCTGGTAACTTTACTTTTACTCTTTACACTTTTCAACAGCTCTCTTCTAGCTTCTGCCTTCCCAAATGTGATTTTCAATGTTCTTCTTATTTGAAGAAGTGGAGATGTAATGAGATACACAGCCCTTTCATAAGCTTCACACCAGTAATTGTTGGGTGAAGAGAATCGCAGGATGTCTTCAGTGGTGTGCTCCAGGTTGTGGGCAGTTACAACACACTGGTCTAGCCCTAACCGATCCTTTACAAGGATCATATGGCGTCTTGAAAGATTAGCAAACAGTAAGACATCATCTTCATGCGCCAACCATCTCTTCCATAAGAATACACCATTTCTGCCATTCGGGCAACCAATACCCAAATCTCAAACTCTGTGTCGTCAATCAGACCTCCCAATACACATTAGGATGCTGGAAAGGCAAATTTTCTGTACTCATCGGCTTTCAGTGGCCAATCTTTAAGCAGGGCTTTGGTAATCGACCATTCTTTAGTTCACTTTGTCCATGGTATTGCTTGTAATCTTTTATCTAAGATTGACTTGTCAACCATTTCTTCACTGAGATAGCGGTTGAGGTGCTTACTCACAACATTAAGGGGGATATTATGCATCATGTCAAACACAGTGTCTGTAAGCACATTGACCCATACATCTTATGCAGTCGGTGAAGTAAAGATAGTCCAGTATAACCCCCACTTTCCCATGCTAGATTAGCTCGAACAGTGGTTCGATCTTCTTCCTCTATTTGTGGACATTTTTGGTACGTCACCTTCCAAATCACGTGGTGCAGCAGGGAATCTAGTGCAATATCTGTTGTTTCCAATATAATATGTACTACGACCAGCAATGTTTGTGCCTCTCAGATGATGTCGCCGGCAAGGAAATATCCCACAGTTTTATGAATTTCCCCACTTCACATTGTGCCGGATAGTCCCCTGTCCACAATAACAGCATGCAACGAACATGCATTCTCCTGAGCTAGATCCAACAAGGTCTCTGACATAGTTTACCTTTGTACCCTTAATAAAAACTGTTCTCTAGATCACAAACAAGTGGCTCTAAAAACGGATCTAAGGCACATGCTCGTTTGTTTGGTTCAAGTAGCATGGAACAAAAACCTACAACATAGACTTCTTCAGTAGAGAAACGATCCGTTTTTTGACATAATCAGGACATACACCTCTACAGCTCCACAACTATGACTTGACTTGCTCTGAAATGGTTACCAACCATCCCAGTGTCCAATTAATGCTATGTTTTCTAGGATCACCCCTTTGTTTTCACCCCTTCATGATTATTCACTGAACCACAATCATTGCAAATTATAGTATAATTATGCCCATCATAAGGGGATTGCCTCAATCTCTTCTGCACTTATAACACATGAGCAGAAATAACATCTGGTAGGTAGAAGCCACTCAGAATCAGGATTCCAAACCAAGATACTTCACTAAACCTGGAGCCATCCCAGATCTCTCTAAGAGGAAACCAAGGACCTTCATGATGCAGCCAGTGTCTTTCTCTTCCCATAATTTGGCCATCTTTTGACACAGAAACATCAGAGCACCACAATTTGACTTTTTGAGGGAGTCCTAAATAGTAGTACTGTATAGCTCCAGGCTTTCCAGATAATCTACAAAGTGAATTCTTATCTTCCATTATGTCATAATTGGCGTGATAACTTTCATCAAGGCATATGAAATACTGTTTGGGGTCTTCATAGCCCACTTCTTTGAGTAACTTTTCAGTTTCTCGCCAATTAGAGGGCCAATACTTTTCGAGGGTACGGTCACCTTTGGCAGTAAAGGTCCTTTGCATATTCCAACAAATTTTCAATACTTTTCACAGACGTTGTCATCACATCTGCTATCAAAGGGGCCCAATGGGCATCTCGGGATTATATATATATGATAATGAAATGGATGCTGTATGCAGATTTATGCTGCATAATTATTGAATAATTATATTGGAGAATGAATGATCACTCAGATAAAAGTAATATCCTAGTGTATTGTTTCCCTCCAGCATTATGTTGCTGGTAACCATTTGTATTCCTGGGAGGAGAGAGGCACTGCGTGGGTTAAGGGACTGTGAAATAATTACCAGGAGGGGAAAGGGAGGTGCATAAAGTAAAATCAAAGCAAGGATAGGGGTACTACATATCACAGTGATGGATCCAGACCTGTTTATAAAGTCCCTTCCACACGAGCAAGTTTTCCTTGACAAGGGACATTGACAATGTTTATTTGCTCGTGTGGATAAACAACAAATTTAATTTGACAAGTTTTTCCTTGACAATTTTTCTTTGTAACAACAATAATATTGTACAGCGGATTATCATCTTTAATAGGACCCAGGTCGCGAGCAACAATATAAGGCCGCTGAGCACCAGGGATTCCTTGTCATATTTTCCTTGTTGCACGTCCACACGAACAACGCCAGTTTATGAACAAGGACACTTGTCAAGTAAAAAATTGCCAAATTTCCCTTTCCACACGAGCAAGGCAAAATTGTCAAGTGAAAACTTGTCAAGGAAAACTTGCTCATGTGGAAGGGGCTTAAGTATTCACTTCTTTTAAGCAGACGCGGTCACCGTTTAATAGACTTCCCAATTGGCTAATTTTATTGTATTTTACCTCTAGTTTGAGTACAATGCGATATTTTGACACAGTGATAAGTGAAGCATGTCCAGTTTCTTTTAAGAGCTCATCAAACACAACATAATATATGTAATCAGCATAAGAATGCTATTGTTTGGGCTAATAGGCTTTTGTGGGTAACTTAACTTTAAATTTTAAATTGTCAATTTTAGATCACCTCTATTAAGTGGTCAACATCGAGGGTGACTGCTTAATAGAGATTTGACTGTAATAATAATTATGGACATTTTGACCAATTTCAACAAATATTATGTACATGTGTTTTTGAGCCACCTTAATTAAAATTATTAATGAAATATAATGTGGTTCTAAAAACATATGTACATTATTATTTTTTTTAAACTTGGTAGAAATGTTCCTTACATCAGGTAAGTAAAATGTCTGAAAAGGAAAACCTTTTACCATGTAGATTTTAAGTTATTGGCCTCAAAATGTCAAACATTTGGCATTGTTTGGCATTTTTAACATTGCCATGACAACTGATGATGACATCGTAGTGGTATCATATTAATTACTGCCGATATCAATGTTCGATTATGACAAAAGTTCTATGTCAGCATCAGCAGGCTAGCTGTTCGACAATGTCAAAGACAAAGTATCTTGCCCAATAACAGAACACAATGCCCCTGACCATGTTGCTCAATCCAGAGTCAAATGCACTAACCATTAGACCACTGCCTCTCCCAATACCATAGTAAAACAAAAGTATTTCCTGATTAAAATTAATTATACATGAATTGCACACATCCTTGATGGACTAGTGTACAGTGCTTAAAGTGGAATTATATATTGAAGGGTTTCTTGTAAAGGTGTTTGATTAAAGTTTTAAAAACTGTTTTTAACTCCAGTTGCAGTATTGGGCTCACTTGGTTGATGGTATGAATTCTGAAGAAGGAAAATGTCAGGTTATTAGACATAGCTTATTACAAACAGATGTGTAATGCACGTGATCAATGTCTTTCCATAATGGAGAGTACAGGGCAGACACAGACTATTGACAACAAACCGTTATTACCGTTGCCCATGCCAGGGGCAGCTTGGATTTTTTGACATACGAGAGCCCCAGAGGGTCGGGTTTGTTTTATATTTTGAGCCAAAGTGGGAATCACAAAGGCGATACATGGAGGACCAAAAGAATGCACCTTCAAGAATCTTCATAGTATCCATGCTGAAACATACCACACATTTCGGTAGTCGTTTTATAATACAAAGTAAATGCTATATTTAAATATTAATTTTTTGATATTTTATGTAAAAAACCTTTTGCCGCATTCTTTGTATTTTAATGCTGGATTCACTTGATCAGTCAAACATGAAAATATATTTTATCACTGTTTTGACTATATATTGTATAAAGAGATCGAAAACACATTTATTGACAAATAAATTCCACTCCCCCTTTAGGGGAACAGTCTATAAAACAGGACAAGTGTCAACACAAATATTTTATTTTATTTGTTCTAGTTTCTCAAATTTATCCTTTAAATTTTATTCCCATATAATTCACATTCCTGATATTAATCACACAATGATTATGAGATTACTTGCATGACCTGACATGAAATAACTGTTCAGTATAAAGAGAATCAAAATTTTTTTTGGGACATAATTTTGACAAGCATTGACATGTTCATAATGGGGATTATTGACAAATACAGTGTAAATTTCACTTCCTCCTTTGGGGGAAGATTTTTTTTTCTGCGGTTAGAACTTGAATTTATCAACTCTGATATTAATCATACAATTATTGAGATTGCTTGCATGACCTGACCTGACTGAATAACTTGCCAAAAGATGACAACTGTACTGCAGAATTTTTGCTAAATTCCTCCTTTCATCCCCAAAGCAGGGACATTGAAATAATCGAGAACCGAATGAATGAATTAAAACATTACTTTGAATCGAATAAAACTAATTCTGAACCGAGAGAAGAAGAATTTAGAACCCAGCGAAAATATTCTTAACCAAATGATATATAAACATCGAAGAAGCGGGGTTTCACAATTTCAAGTCACGACTCAAAAGTTTAACGAGAGAAAAAATCCAGGGCAAACCATCAACAAACTACAGTAATTACATGTATTGAATAAAAGGAGATTTAACTAATTCAAGAAAAGCGCATGGATGAATCAGAATGAATACAAAACAAGTAACTTACATGTACATTCACCAAGTTGTTTACACATTCCAGCATGTCTGGGACTCTGTAACATTTATTATGCATGTTCTAAAACATTTCTTTCTGAAAGCAAGAATATGGTTTCAGACTTATTCTCGAAGGCAGGTTATGTTGGGCTTTCCTGTTGTTGTCATTCAAGCCAGGAAATTTTGTATTTTCAAATATAATTTTGTATTTACATTTAATAATATAGCGCATGTACATGTGTGCAATCATAATTTGCTGAGTTTGATGACGATAAAATGCAATAAAGTTTACGCTAAAACACCCCGAAATGCTTTGACCCAGAAGCTGGTACGTTTTACAAAAAACTAAAATGTTTAGTACAACCCTTGCTGTAATTTCTACAGCAAAATAAAAGGACCTAAAGACACGACAATGTTCAGCAGAACAGCAAACAAAAACATTAGAAATATAATTACCTTGGCGCCATTCAGTGACGATATCCCGAAGCAATTCCAAGCCAAAGAAAGAAGCACAACAAAAATTGATCAATGCTGGTTAAGAGTAGTTGCATGTTTTGTTCGCTATTCTCGGATCGGACTCGAGAAGTTCCACACGTTTCAGCTGTCCGCCTTCCTCTACTATCGAAACGCCACCGGCGTACAGGACTAGATAATCCTTCCACGAATTATTTAGTTTGTGTCATATCCTCTCTCCTGAATACCTCAGAGTGACAAGGTTGAAATTTTCGTTCTTTGAGAAGTCCTTTGCCCCAATTTTACAAGCAAACACTTTTTACCATGGCCTCTGCTGGCCATCCAAGTTGCTTCGTAAAATCTGTCACACTTTCTACGTTATGTAAGCCACAATGAATTGTACCTCACTAGAAGATCACAAGAGGAAGAATTCTGAAATTCTAACCAGTGTTCAATTCATTGTGGCTTACATGACCATCAGTGTGGACAAATTTTGTTCACAGAAAATTGTTGACAAGTCACGTGACCGCTAAGCCATATGTATATCTCGAGATTACGTCATATGACGTAATCCCGAGATAAAAATGAGACCCCTGAGAATGCATGACACTATTTCTTCTTTGATACTGCTTGTCGGAGGATTTCCTTGGCCATCAAAGGGAGGTGTACTGGATGTACTGCTTCCTTCACCATCACCATCATCAGAACCACCACCATCACTATCACCATCACCATTACCATCATCAGAACCACCACCATCACTACCACCATAGTAAGCTTAGGCATAGGAAATAATGCTAGATTAGTCGATGATTTAAGGCATAGCCTCGTAATTGTTGACATACGAAAGGAAGTTGCATCGACAACATATTTCATCATATTCCGTTAACCTACATACCTGATCTTATATCATTAAAGAGATCGATAGAATAATAGTAACTGAAGTCAAGAGTGTCTCTGTCTACAATTCACAGTGAAACTAAGCATGGATAGACCTGTAGAGAAGATGCATGTCGTTGAGCTAAAGCAGTTTCTTCGCGACAACAGTGTGAGCTTGAAAGGGTTAACAGTCAAGGCACAATTCGTCGAAAAGTAAGCTATTAGCAATATGAAATACTCCAAACATGTTGAAAAAACCTTGAACTTTGGCTGTCTTTGATTTCTTGTACACCCGATAACAGTTTGAGAAGTACCAATATTTTATTCCGCATTTTGTTATCTAGAGCAAAGGAGGTACTTCAAAGGAAGTCACTTGATACAACGGTAGCTTAAACTGATGAAGCTCAAGTCACCCAGTCCACGACAAAAAGCGATGCAGACCTCCTTAGAGAAAATGAAGAAATGTTTCAGTTCTGTCCCTCAGAAAGAGACATGACAAAAATCCTGGATGGCCTCCCCCCATTTACGTTCAATTCCATTGTTAGGTATGTCAGAACCTCCAGTGGAAAAAACATCAAACAGTCGCCTGACTATATGGTCATGAAGCCTTTTGAGCGTGGTATAAACGTTTTCATCGAAGGATATATTCATAATGTTTTTGCTAAGCACCATGTAGCGAGTGATAGATTCTATTTGAGAGCCCTCTGCTACCGAAGTCTTCGAAAGAGTGAAACCCCGCACAAAATCAGGCTAGCGATCTCTGTAAAAGATCCTTATGTTGTTTTAGGATCATCTTGCACCTGTGTCGCGGGGCTCTGGGATTTTGCAATCATGCCATTGGGTTAATGTACTTAGTTTCCCACTATAACATGGCAAAAGTAAAAGTGATTCCTGATGACCTAGTATGTACCTTGCTTCCTCAGCAGTGGCATAAGCCAAGAGGGAAAAAATATATTCTGAACCATTAATGGAGATGGTTTTTAAGAAGCCAAAGTTGGATGTGGCAAATACTGGCAGCAGTTCTGCTGGAATTTCTTGTTCATTGTATCCAGCCATGAAGACACCACCCAGCAATTTGGAAGTAGAAAACTTTAAAACTCATTTGCAGCAGGTTAACAAAAAGTTTGGGCTCAGTCTATATATGGATGCAGGTACAGAAGTGGTACCTACCAAAGTTGGCCCTGCCCCCTTGGGTGGTTATTTGAGTTATCAACTGGCACCCACTGAAGGGAACTTTAAAGTTGTATGCAATATTGATTTATCCGTGGGACGCAACAATAATGAAGTGCCAATCACCATTTACGCTATCAACAGTGTGCCCTCTTTACTCTGTTACACAATGCCCTCCAGAACACCAATCATTTCTTGATTCCTTACAACTAAGTGAAAGGGAAGCAACTGAAGTTGCAAAAGAAACACTTAGACAGCGAAATAGTGACAGATGGTGGGCTGAAAGGAGAAAACGAGTGACAGCATCTCGGTTTGGAGAGGTTGTCCACCGGCGATCAGTAAGCAATGCTTTTCTCCGAGGGCTGGTTGGGAACCAAACTTGGCCTGGTATCTCAAATAATATGCCAGATCCCTTAAAACATGGAATTGAACATGAAAGTACAGCCCTGGAACAGTACTGTAATTACCTCAAACATAGTGGGCATCCCATCAAGACCTTTACCTCGGGATTTGTTGTAAACCCTGCCTTCCCATTCCTCGGCTGCTCTCCAGATGGCAAGGTCATTGATGAGACTGAGGACATCCCATTTGGGATCATTGAAATAAAATGACCATACAAACATAGGGCAGTGACCCCTGAAACAGCATGCCATGGTGACAGTCAGTTCCATCTTGAAATTCAAAATGATTTTCCAGTCCTCAAGAAAGGGCACAAATGTTATCATCAAGTTCAAGGGCAGATGGGAATATCAGGGGCAAAATGGTGTGATTTTGTGACTTACACATTTAAGGGCATGGTTATTGAGCGAATATATTTTGATTCTGATTTCTTTACTGCAATGTTGTTGAAGTTAGAACAGTTTTTTCTTTAAGCATTTTGCTAAATATTTAAAGAACACTGCTCTACCACAAGCCCAAGCTGTGCCAGCAGGAGCATGTGCTGTATCACCTGCAGTAACTGTAACCGTGACAGCGGCAACAAACAGCAGCACTGAATAAAGTGCCTACATTTGAACAGCAATTCCTCGGTTACTGGCAGATATGTTCCTGGACATGTCCAGCAAATATTAGCTAATTATTAAGTTTGCATATGCTTTCATGAGTATGCAACATAACAAAGCAGTCCAGGTCTAATGTAATATTTTATATTTAAAAGGACCTTTTCCCAGAGAACATTAATTATTGTTTATTGAATTACTTTAATGTCAATATTGCAAAAACATTCTCATCAATCATAGATGTATTAGGATTCAAGGACATATAGCTAAGATATAATGGGATTTTGAAGATTTGTAAGCATGGCACTCACTGTCCACATTTGATTAAGACTCCCAGTTAAGGACAGTGGGATGACTCGATTGAAGATTTGAAAATTCTTAATTTTGTTGATGGCTCTTTCAACATGAATTCGCTCAAAGGCGATTTCTTGTGTTTCAATAACTTCTGATGGGTTCTGTTGACTTCTGGAACCAACGAATGGGGGTATATTGAGTCCAACACCAATAGGCTCCAGGAGGTCAGAAATAGTGAATCCCTTGTCAGCTATAATGTTATCACCAGCAGAAAAAGGCAGTTTAAGGAGTCCAGACCTTATTGTTATTTCCCTGTCAGAAATACTCCCAGCATACAATTGTGAAATAAAAGTAATGTGACCAATTGGAGCAATACCAATCAGTCCCTTGAATGTTGTGTGACTCTTATAACTGGAGTATGTTTCACTATGCAACACCAAAGAGGAAGGAGTCTGGCATTTAATTTCTGTGCCATCAATGATCACCCTTGTTTTGGGATATTTATCCTTGAATGATTGAGGCATGGCCTTGTCTATTTCCTCTCTACTTGGCCACATGTTAAGGTATCCAAATTTAAGATACATAAAATTGATCCACGAAATGCAGATTCTGTTTACAGTTGAGACATGCACCCCAAATCTATGAGCCAAATCAAGCTCAAACAAGCCAAGTCTCATTTGTACAAGGACCATGAAAAATTCATCTAGAGTGCTTAGCTTTCGTCGTCTCCCAGGTTTGTTCCTCTGATTGTTTAAAGAAGTCAAAAAAAATCATCATTGCTGCTCGTAACATAAACAATATTCTCTCCATGTTCTCCAGGGTTTAAGAAATTATAGCAAGCCAGAAGAGTCTGATAATTTGGGAATCCTGTATAAAAGCTTATGTCTGAGTCTGAGTCTTTAAATTTAACTATTCCGAACTGGTTACCAACAAGTTCGTCAACCGTTTTTAAAAGATCTTTGTTTTCAAGTCGAAGAGTTTTCGTTTCCTCTTCAAGCTTAGCAATCTGGGCTTGTAACTCTTCTATTTGTATACATGTATCTCCTGGCAATATGTCAGTAGAGAGTTCCATATTTTGGCTAAGTGACTCAGCTGTTGGAGAGTACATCATCAGCCTCTTTCGGGCGATTTTCGCTTCGGAGATGCGCTTGACCAAGCAAACATCGACGGAACGGCATCCTCGTTAAGCAATCAGCGACCACTTAAACTCATACGAAAATCCGATTGCTTAAAGTGCAAAGAACAGATTTTTGTTCGCTCATTGATTTGGAAATCCAGCGAAGCATCTCTTTGAATTTTGATGAGCCACGTCTAGAAATTAGAGATATGTGTCAGTGAGTTTAAAGATAATTTTTATTTGAAATTTGTTCACCAAAACCACAGCTATTTTTCGAAATAGTAAAATATACCTTCAGTTTTAATGGATCCTTTATTGGAAGACTGTGGAAGGTGACCTTTTTCCATCCGCATCTACACGATATCCTGTCTTGCAGCACATCGGGACGCAACAATTATCGGGCATATTTGACCGTTCTTTACTTCACAAAATACCACGGAAGACTATTTCACAATATGCACTGTAAGGCTGTAATAAAATTAACTAAGAAATAACAGCATACCATAGTTCAGGTAGGTGATCTGAGCAAATTACTTTAGATATGATAAAATATCTTATTTACGCAACTTCCTTTCGTATGTCAACATTTACGAGGCTATGCCTTAAATCATCGACTAATCTAGCATTGTTTCCCATGCCTAAGCTTACTCATACGTGTATAGTAAATATAGCGGCTGTTATAGCGACTGTAAGCGATTCTAGTTGCGGAATTCTTAATGCACGATCGCCCAAATCGCTTTGGCGTCCATGCACGATACATTTGAATAACAATGGCAACTCAAACAAAAACTATCAACATACTGACCTTGATAACGCCTCCCACGAATTGAGAAAGATTGTTGAACCAGATTTTGCTTACATATCGGTTTCCTTATTTAATATCTCTGAAAAAACGGCTTCCAAAAGAGTACAAACATCTCGCATTCGTAAGAGAGAACGAGTCGCAAATTGGCCCTTAGCAACGGTTGTCACCGAAAAGCCTCGCTTTCGTACACACGCCGCCATATTTGCAATCGGTGTATTATTTTGTAAAACATCAATACTCTACTCTTGTACATGTAAACGACTTCTCGTGTAAGGCTTCACCTCTCACCTCATAACACATAAACATAAGTCAGACTAACTACGTTGATCACTCGCAGATAAACAAACATCAGGGTCACACGACGAACATTCGCAGGCTTATAGTAAGCTTCCAGTGCATGTCAAAATTGCACCGTCTAAATGGACAGTAACCTGGAAAAGCTAACTACGTTGATCACTGAGAGATTAACGACCATCATACACAACCTTTTAGCTCATGCACTAAGCAATACTCTGCATATAGTAA
The DNA here is from genome assembly GCA_029204205.1 of Desmophyllum pertusum. NCBI lineage: Eukaryota > Metazoa > Cnidaria > Anthozoa > Scleractinia > Caryophylliidae > Desmophyllum > Desmophyllum pertusum. The sequence goes on from MU825882.1 coordinate 1,435,637, forward strand.
ATAAGCTTGTCAACTTCTTCTCGTCGGTTCATTCCTAATAAGCAAAGCTTAAATAAAATATCCTTGTACCCTAGACAAAAACACACTTCCTGAATTAGCATTGTTAACTAGAAAAAGTTCTTCCCAGAAATTATCTTCCTCACACATATCCCCTTTTATCAACTGATCACGGTATTTACCATTTTTATTTCAGAAAACATCAATAACAACCCCTGAAGCCTTTACGTTTTTCCTGATTGAAAGACACGGTCCTCATCAAATGCCTTGGGAAATTAATAACGCAGCAAAACATAACTTATGCCAACGACACTGAAAGACAACCAGCTTCGTGACAAAAGCTTCAATTCAATCATTTTCCTCAAACGTGACCATGCTCGTATAAACATAAAAGAAATACAGCTTCGGAAAGAAAATAAAAGTATTTCAACTCTACACTAAAGTTGTCTTTAATATTAATTTCCAACGCAATTCCAATCAACATGTACAATTTTCGTTTTAAGCATATTTCGCTCCTAACACAACTGTTAAACCGGAACTATGATGTAATAAAACGAGACTTTCCCTTGGTTTGCATCTCATTACATCAGCCATGTCATCCAAATATAGATATTACATCAGTCGGGAAAGCAGTTAGCTTTCGAGTCACCGAATGACAAGGATTTTTACAGTCGCTGATCGCCAGAGCCGACGAGCTTACTGCTTTCCCAACCCGGAGAAGGCCGCTCATTTTGCTGCTGAGGCCAGGGAAAGGGGAATGCAATTGCCAGGTCTTTAGTTAAAATGTATCGAGGAAAAGAGGAAAACGATCTAGCCGGAGAGGTAAGGCAGATGGTAGAGACACTCTCGGGAAAAACATTTAACATCGCCAACGATGACGGCCTTATAGGTATTTGAAAGAATCTCTTTTGCCTGAAGCTGCTCTTCTTGAGCCCCTTTCCACCTACCTACCATGACTGAGACCTGGGAATGTGTCGATAATATTGTTGGACAAAAGTCACAGAATACCACGCCACAAGCTCCGCTGTTCTCGTATGATCATTTGACACACATGTAATATGAGGGTTCTGGCACAGCAGTTTACAGACTTTCTCTTAACGGTGAAAGACGATTTTCCCAAAAACGAGGCCACCAATGCTAGCCTCGTTTTTGGGGAAAATCGTCTTTCACCGTTAAGAGAAAGTCTGTAAACTGCTGTGCCCAGAACCCTCATATTATATGTGTGTGCGCGAGAACAAAGAGAGCAAATAACGCAAACAAAGAAGTGAGCAAAGCGCGTCCAGGGACCTTAAGCCAAGCCAAGCGAGCGATGTGCCACAGAAAATAATCCCTGTGTGTGCGATGCCGTGTATTCATTAACTTCCGGTAATTACTACTTGAGTTGCAACTACTGAGGAAGGCGGAGGGGTGATAACGGAATAAAAACAGAAAGTGGGTTTTACTGCAGAACATTTTCTTTTGAATAGCGGAGTTTCAGAGCAACTTTATAAAATGGCTAGGAAAGTTTTATAATTATTCTGTTATTCGACCAAAAACAAGGTCCACGGATGAATAGCAGCAGGGGTTATTAAATTTTATTACAAAATCAAAGCGTGGGTTTATTTTGACAGGAAGACCATGACAACACTGAATTTGTTTATTGTCCAGCACGCATGATTGAAAACAAAGCGCGGCTCAAATGACTGACCTAACGTCTAAATATAGTGTTAAGAGTTTTCTAGAAATGATGTTCTTTTTTCAGCATATTACATCACGGCCAGTAATAAAAATTTCAGTAAACACCTCTCGCTCAATTTATCAAAATGTCGTTAGACTGGGATGACTCGTACGATTTTTGACATGTCTCCTATTGAGACCACAGAATCATCTACTCAGACATCGCCAATTTCTGAAGAGGAAGAACTCCTCCTAAAAGAACATATTCAATTTCATAGCGAAATGAAGGATTTTCTAGAGCGGTCTCTTCTTAAAGGGCAAAATGAAGGGGTCTTAGCCCTTCGAGTTTTCATAAAGAACAAACCAAAGAAGCCAAAGACAAGCCTTAATAGATTATTTCTTGAAGACAACTCTCCTCAAAATGATGAAACAGAGAGTAGCACGCACGAGTACCTAAAAAACCAAGCTGACACAGGAATCGTTGCCTATTTTTTTTCGTCGCTAAGTTTGTCCGACTCGGAAAGTTGGAATACAGTCCAGCGAAAAAATCAAGAATACTAACCAACGCTGCCAGCGAGGAAGTGGGGTATGTCTTTCTGGCCACATACAGCTTGGGCACTTGTTGGAAGGCGGGGGCAAAATTGTATCAAGACGAGAAGCTTCTCGGTCGAGCGGAAGGAACTTTTGATGAGTGGGTTCGAAAAAATGTACAAATGTCATCTCGCCATGCAAGGAAACTACGAGCAGTTGCCAGGGTTATTCAACCTTTCCCTCGGCTTGCACAACCTTGCTTTGTCCTCTTACGGAGGTCTATCAGCGCCTTCCAAGCATCCGTAGAGTTCTTGAAATTCAGGAATACAAAGAATTTTGGTCGCTGGCTTCCTGAGCTGGCAATGACAAAAGGCCTCAGATCCGCCGTATCCAAGGATGGTTTTAGTTAGCAACCGCGGTCTTTGCAGATCCGCCCGTATCCAAGGATGATTTTTAGTTAGCAACCGCGGTCCTTGCAGATCCGCCGTATCTAAGACGATTTTTTGTAGCAACCGGCTTATTTTATTAATGTTTTTTGAATTAGTAGAAAATTACAACAAGATAATGTACTCCTGATTTTCTAGTTCGATATGTTAAGTGAGCAACTTTAGGGCCATTAATGAAATTAATTTGTAAGATAAATGTGTTATTAAATAAGCAGCTGAATAATGTGGATTGTGGAAAGAAAAGCGGCGTCTTCACAAGTAATTAATAGTTTTGAGATGAACCAATGTCTTTTTTTTACTGTTGTCATGGCCTCAACCACTTCGCGAGAAACATCTCGCACGTTTTTTTTTTGCCAGGCTGGCGTGAAATATTCATTTACAAGAAACACAGTCAAGTGAAAACATACAATCATGATTTTAATTTATGTAAGAAACTTGGTTATTTTTAATATGAAGTTTTGCCCTTTTTCATGACCCATCACACAACGTCACGCTTCTGTGTCACAGATATGTCACGCAGTGCATTTAAAAGCGTTTTTTCAAAATGAATATAAAAACCTGAGTTTATTTTCTCAAATCTGAACTGGACACGGCTGCAAGTTTTTTGTAAATTCAGAACGAACTTGTTCCCGTATCTCTTTCTTTATTTTTTCAAGGTCGGGCAAAGGAGCAAGCTCTTTTATATTCTGCGAAGGTTTAGTCAGTGCGCCAGAACGAATGGCCGCTTTAAGTTCATGATATTTCTGAACTTCGCGGACAACAATGTTGAATTCGCCGTCCGAAATCTCGTTGTCAGCGAGCGCCTTCGAAACAAACTCACTTACAGAGTTTTTCTTTGTTATGGCGAGAGTACAAATTTTTTCATGTTTAGTTACTTTAGTTTGTAATTTTTTGCCAAAAGCTGTCAGACCTGCAGATGAAAATCCGAAGAGAGCCGCAATGCTGGCTAATGGAATGGTTGCAAGGATTCCGACACCACTTATAGCGGTTGTGAGCCCAGCTGTTGATAGCCCGGCAGCGATAGATCCCAGGCCAACCGCAAATCCGTTGACGACAGAATGAGCTTTCTTATACTTTTTTGCCACTGTGCGGTAATGCTCCACCTCATCTGAGATCTCTTTTTCAAAATCTGATATTTTTGTCAGCCGAAAGTTTTCACCATTCGACAAACTCGGATAAATCCGCTGTGTTGTTTTGTTGTGAAGCAACATGGTATTCAGGAGCACTCGGTAAGACATTTGCCGAAGACATTTGTCGTATAAAATGGAAATTAACTTATTTCTAATTCAAATTCAGCGGTGTGTCGTTGAATTCAAACAGTTCATTGTTTTCATCTCTGACCGAAAGGGTCACACTGTTTACAAATTCACCTGTCGAAGCGGCGCGAAATACTTCTTGCGTCTGTTTGTAGTGGACTTTTTCGTAAGGACGCCCTCTTATGTCAAATCGCGCAAGAATATTTGAAGGCTTTCCGTTGTATAAATTTTGCTCTCGATCCATCAAGTCACAGTGGATTAGATACGTAGAAGGTGTATTAAACCGCTTGACATATTGCACAAACGCCAAGTCTCTTGAGACGCCTAACATGTTTGCAAGATTGCGATCAATTTTGATTTTGTTCAGATATGGAGAAATAACGAGCTGCCCGACTGGTGTGAAGGTTTCAGTGGGTAATTCTACGTCTTCATTTTTAAAAACTTTTGGCAGCTCTTTCGCCAGATATTCGACTGTATAATGCCCCTGAGGGAAACTACGGCTTATTTCGTTCCCGTCCCTTTTTGTGAGGAAATATTTTCCCACTGTGCTTAAGTGTTTGGAAACTGTTGTAAAGTGAGCAGCTTAGCAGCCTTACATAATTTGGTTTTCGCAGGGGCTGATTGAAATAGACGGTGTGTTCATTCGAAGGCGCAACGATCGTAAGCACAACCATTTTATGTATTGAAAACAAAAAAAAGTTCAATATAAGTTGCGATGGAAGCTCTATTGAAGTGGATGCAAACACCCGAAGCTCTTAGAATCTCGCAAGCCGCAAAAACAAGGCGTGGATACCTTTTATACAAAAATACCCAAAGGCTGACAAGAGCAAATTTGAAGCGCAGACTGTGTTTGCAACGAACCATACCGCAACAGCGGAAATTTATTATAAGGCAGGGCCTGGCTATTTGGTGGATGTCTTCGGTTCAGACAGCAAATATTGGAGCCCGGAAATGAAAAAAGCCCTGGGGTTGGGTGAGGCTGCCGGCGGTTTTCCACCCCAACTGACCCCAAGCGGTGCGAATGACTCTTATTCACCTATTCCGGCAGTTGGCTTTCACAGCGCCGCACCGAGTTTGAAGAAAATATTCAACAACTCACTGGAAATTTACGTCACACCTGACCAACATTTCACAACAAAGTTCAGAGACATCTTTCAGAAAACCAAACTGACCCACCATTCAGGGAAAGAGTCGCGAAAATGGCTGGCTGGTCCTGATATGAGCTACTGGGCGCAACAGCTGAACTTCGCAGTTTGGGGCGCTACAACTGGTTGTGGTATTAGTCGGGATATTTTCGATAAAGATCACTCAACTCTGAGTTTGCCGCCCCAGGTGCACGGTTTTTACATTTTCCATGTGTATTTCACTGTCAGGCGCCTCTTATTTCAGATGGGCGGAATTCAGAGCACAAGCGCTCTGCCGGGTGATCCAACTTTCAGCCAGACAAACAACAAGTATGACGAGGCTTCGTACAAAAGAATATGTGCGGAGTTTGGAATTGACTCATCAAGTGATTTTCGGTTCACACGTGGCGCCAACCACGGCCTGGGAAACGTTTACATCTATGTGTCATATGTTGGCCCCGAATCCACAGAGTACCCCTACCCCGGCAGTTCAAAGTTCAATGATGAAGGGGGGACCGCGAGCAAAGGGAACCTTATCTATTTTATCGAATCCGATGACGCCGCCGATTCTCAATACGATTGGTTTTGCCCAAACGGTGCAGAAGGTCTGACCCAGGCGGGTTTGTCGCGAATTAACCAGTCCATCGAGGCGTTTGTTTATTGTGTTTTGGGGGCGCAGGTTAACGTGAGAAGCAGCATTCTGGGCAGCGGAGGTCGAGCGAAAGAAGCACAGAGCGAGTTCCTGGTCTTGTTGGAAGACGCAATAAGGCAGCCGGACCTGTCCAAGAGCGTGCAACGGTATCAGCTAGCGGTTGACGAGGCAAAGGTTAGGCTGAATCTCGCGGTGTGCCCGGGCGCCTGGCTGATGCCCGCGCGCTTGGTGATCAACACAGAGAGCACAGTGGGCTACAACAACCGGTTGATGCAGGTAACGAAGGAAATGAAGTTGGGGATCAATGATGGTGTCAACACGGGCACAAAAAAAGTGGGCGTCCCCAACATGGCCGGAGGGCCGGCCAAAACAAATCGTCCAAATAGTCACCCCTCAAATCCAATACACAAAGCCGCGGTTACCGCCCAGTCCGGAAAGAAAACAGCGCAAAGTCCAGCGAAAAAAGAGCCACCACACCCTGACACCTCGAGTGTCGTTTCGACTTGCTCTTAGCCGCGCTTGGTAGTGCGCTCGATGAGAAACGCGGCAACCGCGAGAATCAATAGCCAAGCGTTTTTGCCGAGAAAGGAGATCACCTGGCCGGCCGTGCGAAACACAAAGCTGGCGATCGAGCCAAGAAGCCCCGGCAAAAGGGAGCCAAATTTTTTCCCCAGTTCTTTCAAACCATTGCCAATCCCGGTGGCAACCGATTTCAGACCATTTGAGAGAGAGGAGAGGATAACACCGATTGTGGTGCCAACTGCAAGGAGAACAGCAGTCACGGTGAAGCCGTATTTTTGAAAATCGCTTTCACCTTTTCTTTGAGCGACAAACCTTCCTCAAGCTGTTCTCTCTCGTTTTCAAGTGCGGCCAGCTGCTCTCTTCTTTCAATAACTTTTTCACGGGCTTGCTCTCTGACAGCAGGCTCTTCATTTTCGTTATTTGCGATCTGCTCATCTTCAACGATTTCTTGACGGACTTCTTCAGTTTGTTGTTCGTTTTGCTCAATGAGAACCCTCCTCTCTTGTCCGAGAGTTTTCATGTCTGTTTTTGATATTTTTGTGTTTACTGACACTCCATCGGCTTTGAAAAGCAGGGTTTCGCCCCCTCTTGGACCTTTGACGACAACTTTCCCAGGATATTTTTTGAAACTTCAAGGTTTAAAAATTTTCCATCTTTACCATAATCAGGATACATTTTTTCAAGCGTCATATTCGCCACCCTGATTCTTGAAGTATCGGAGTTCAAAACACTCCCTGATGGAGTCCCCTCGATGAAAGAGGTTTCCGCAGTCCCACCTTGCTCACGATGCCCGCCGGACATTGTGGTCATCGGATGCTGTTCGCCCGAAGGTCTGCGAGATGAGGAAGCCGTAGGCTCAAATCGCCCTGTTGTGTCAGCATCATCATCACCGCCTTCATCGGCAGCAGCCCCGGGTTCATCAGGATCGACCTCTGGAACGGGCTCATATCCTACTCTCGACATCCTTATTTTTTATTCGCAAAATAGTTTTACTAACATATATTGAACATTATTTTATCTTCAAATAATAACATGGCTTCCGTGAGCGAAAGATTCAGACCGACCTTCAAAGAAAAAACGTCGAACGCCCTCAAGGCCGACAGGGTCCGGCATCGGGCCACCTTCAACCCGAACAAAGCCTCGCCGGGGGAAACCGTGTATGTGGCTGTGCCCAAGCTTGAAGAGGGGGTGGTGCTCGCCCCCGGCTCGTTCGCCCTTGTATTCGATTTGACCGTCAGCGGGCACGCTGACAACTTCCTCGTGAACAATGTCGCGCGGGCGCTAGTCTCAAGGCTGGTGGTCAAGTTTGCTGGAGAGATACTGCAAGACACCAACGCCATCGACATCTACAAGCTCTATGAAGACCTTTTCCTGCCCAAGGCCCAACGGGCCAACATGTTCCTCGAAGGAATACAGAGCGAGGCTTTATGCAAAATACGTTCAAACTCAGGGGACAAGAAAACTTCAGGCGTTGACGCGGAAAAAAACTGAACAGCGTTTATGGCAAAAAATACCGAATCATGCTGGGCGGGCACGAAATCTTAAAAAATCACGGCGTTTCTACCCTCGTTCTCTGGCCGACGAGCTTGTCTTCGAGCTCACGCTTTCTCCTGCGAATGTTGTAGTGAAGGGCTCGGACGCGAATGATCTGGCTTATGAGCTGACGAACATACAGCTCGAGTACGAGGCTCTCCACGACAAGGGCCTGGCCCAAGAGGCCCGAAGTACATATCTCAATGGCAAAGCGTTTCTGTATGACCACGTCACCCACCATAAAAGTATCACGATCAATAAAAACGCAGACTCTGTCATCAACGAGAGCATCAACATTCCTCGCCGCTCCATGAAAGGTATCCTCTTTCTCTTCTGCGAGCCTCACACCGGCGGCGCAAGGGACTCGGAAAAATTTGAAAACCCCGACATCACCAGTGTGAAGGTGACCGTGAACGGCATGCCAAACAAAGTGTACAGCCAAGGAATTGAAGGGCGCGACCTGTGGGATGAGGTTTACCGGCATTTCGGTGATGTTGCGGCAGCAGGAGAAAGCAACATGAACGCCACTGACTTCTACACAGGTGACAAGTTTGGGCTGTTTATCGATCTCCGCTCCATGGAAGACACCAAACTGCACGGGAGCGGCCTCCGGCTGGTGAACACCAAGGATGGAGTGCAGCTCGAAATTGAGCGAACCACCTCGGGGTCCGGCGCCATGAAATGCCACATCTTCATCATTGCAGACGCGCAGTTCAGCATTATGAATATTGAACTTGAATCTATACAATATTAGGATGGACCTGATCAAGCTTCCGTTCAACGCTCTTATTGTGGGGCCGACGAATTCAGGAAAGACGCAGTATCTTGTGAACCAGCTCCAAGGCCCTTTCCGCGGCAAGTTCGACTTCATCGTGCTGATCTGCCCGACCTTCGCGCACAACAAGACCCTCTTTCGCTTTGCTGAGAGAGACCCGCGATTGTTTGTGTTAATCTGCGAGCAGCACCACGTGGAAGCTTGGTTGAAAGGGGCGAGTGGGATTTTTGAAGGCAACAACACGCTAATAATACTCGATGACTGCGCAGCCTCGAAAGATGTGAAAGGGCGCACGGGCCAGCTGGTAAAACTCGCTTTTTCTGCGCGCCATACAGGCCTCAGCGTGTGGGTGCTGGCCCAAAAGCTTACCAGCATAACATCCTCCTTCCGCGAGACATGGCGGCGATCGTTCTCTTTTACACCCCATCGGCCAAAACCATGAATGCCATTTTTGATGATTACGCCGGCGAACTCTCCCTGGATGAGCGCAAAGAGCTGATTTCAAAGCTGAAAGAGCACAAGTTCTCGCACCTTGTTCTCTCCCTTCGCTACCCTTACGGGGTGACGCGGCATCTTAATTAGAGAGTAATAATTTTACAATAAGTAATAAGAAGAAGCAGAAGCAGACACGCAATGACTTCGCAAGTTGCAACCGACGAGGGCGGAATCCCTGCTGAGATCATGAACATACTTGAAGCAGAACCCGGCGCTGTGCCCGTTGCGGGCCTTACGGCCGGACCTGACATTCCAGCTCTTCGCGAGCAGCTGGCAATACTCGTTTCCACCGGCAAAGCCAGAAAGGCCATCGGTGTGCAGTTGACACACGAGCAGGTGAAGCGGCTGAGCGACAAAGATGTTGAGAAGTATAACAAAAGGCACGAGAGCTACATCGCGGGCAAGACCACTGAAACCCTTATCGACAGCTTTCTCGCGGTTGCTACCAAAGCGGCTGGAAGGGTTCTGCCCATCAAAAACGTTGAGGCCCTGCAGAAGGAGCTTCAAAGCGACTACATCATCACAAATGAGCTCTCCGCGCTCGCGGGCAATTTGGCCCTGAAATGTGGAAAGTTGCTTGCACTGGCCAGCGCTGCTCTGATAACGACCAAGCACATCGATTTTTCCACACGTCCGATCGACGTGACGCTGCACATGACCGCCAGAGCAAAATCCTGAGGAATCCCAGTAATTGGTGAGCAATCCTCAGTAATTGGTGAGCAATCCGCAGTAATTGGTGAGCAATCCGCAGTAATTGGTGAGCAATCCTCAGCAATTAATTAGCAATTAAAAAATAAACCTTTCAAATATAAACAATGGCGGACGCTATCGAAACGCAAACACAGCAAGTGACTTCAGAAACTCCTGCCACGCAAACACAGCAAGTGACTTCAGAAACTCCTGCCACGCAAACACAACAGCAAGTGACTTTAGAAATTCCTGCCACGAAAAACCCAAGGCGAGTTGCTGCCGGCAAACTCGTCGCTGAAAGAACAAGACTGGCTCGCAAAGCCCAGAAAGCTGCGGCAGAGGGCAGTTGCGCAGAAAGACACTCCCGCGCCAGAACCACCGCAACCTCAACCAACTGATGGCGGCACTGATAGCAGCAAAGCTGCCTCAGCAAGCAGCAATGCTGCAATAAGTACCACTCAGTGGCTCGCTATAGGCAGCTTTGTCGTTTCACTGATTGGTATTTATTACAAGCGTGAAGAAATCAAGTCTGCTTTAAGCTTGCAAAAAAGCGAGGCAAAAGGCCCGCCCCCGCCGGAAACAAGCCTTACGCCGGTCGTACCTTCAAAGATTCCTGTTGCGAACAAAAACCCCGCCAAAGGTCTCCGCGCCATGGATTGAACATTGAGAAACAAGAAAATACAATGCCAAAAAGATGTGACGTTCTGCAGCTGTTTATCAGCACCAGCGTTGTTTTAGGAATTGGGCTGATTTGGGTCAACTTCAACGTAAAGGTTTTCAAAACCGTCCGCTCCCTTCTTGCCGCGCCATTCACTGATGAGGAGGGGGATGCGCCCGCCGATTTAAATACTTGAACTTTTATGAAACATTAAAATACAATGTCTGACAACAAGCTCGTTAAGGCGATTACAAGTGCCGCAACGCTCACCGGCCTTGCCGCCGGCATTGGCTGGCTGGCGAAAAAGGCTGTAAAAGAGAATTTCACCGCGGATCCCAGCGCCAACGTGATGAACTATGTCAAGTTCACTGCGGTCATGGCGGGCAGCATCGCGCTCAAACAGTACCTCGAGGACCAAAAGATTCTCCCCGACAGCATTTGAAAATAAAATGAAACACGTGTATAGCCCGCGGAAAACATGGCAAGCATCGCGATTATGATCGGCGGCGCCGTGGTTAACGCTGTAAGTTTTATTGGAGGAAATTATCTCGCCCAGTATTTGACAGGTGCTGATCCCAAAGCCGCGCAAGAAGAAAAAATACGGCACGATAAGGCGCTGGAGGCGTATAAACGAGGCCTACGGCCGCTATCAGAAAGACCGCCACCAAACTTCTTGACTGGATCGCCGCCAACGACCGGATGAAAGATCAGGCAAAGCAGAACTTCACAAATACCGACTATGCCTTCAAGCTCTACAACCAGGCGCATCCTGACGAAGAGATCAGAGCGCCGAAGGAGCCCAAGTTCGCCGACTTCTACCAGCCCAGCGCGCAGCAGAAGCAGGGCGAGCTCATGTTTGTTGGCGCCGGGGCGCTTGCTCTGGGGTATGCAGCCTTCCGGTTCCTTTGAACTTTTTTACTCCTTACTATATACGCGATGGACGCCAAACTCGCAAAGATTTACTACGCCCCTGGTGGATATTGGACAGGCATTGCCGCTATCAAAAAATTATCCGAGGCCGCCAAGGTCTCGGAAGACAACGCAAAAAAGTGGCTTGTCAAGCAGGCGTCTTGGCAGATTTACCTCCCTGCGCCGCGGCGCATTCCTCGCCCAAAGTTCGACGTGCCCACTCCAAACTCGGTTCACCAAGCTGACCTTCTTTTTCTGCCTCACGACAAACTACCACGTGGGCGCAAAGTTTTCAAATACGCGCTGACTGTTGTTGACATCGCCAGCCGCTACAAAGAGGCCGCACCACTGACCTCGAAAGAGTCTGCCGAGGTTGCAAAAGCATTTCGGTCTATTTACAAACATGGGCCTCTGAAATGGCCAAGCATGCTGCAGGTTGACCCCGGGCGCGAGTTCATGGGCGCTGTTACAAAAGAGATGGAAAATCACAAAACATATATCTGGCGCGGGCGCGTCAACATTCACCGCGACCAGGCCATTGTTGAACGTTTCAACCTCACCCTTGCCGAACGCTTGTTCAGGCACCAGTACGCCGAGGAAATGCTACTCCCTGAGGGCCAGCGGTCCACTGCGTGGGTGAAAAGACTTCCAGAAGTTGTTTTGGCTTTGAACAACGAGGTAACAAGCCTTATCGGCAAGAAACCCGCCGTTGCCATCAAAGAAAAAAGCTGTTTTATGCAAGGCCATCGACATCTTATTCAAGGCCTGTTGGGGAAAGCGAAAAAATCCTCCCCTCTCTTGTCCAAGTTCGTTATCTCTACCAACCCGGCGAGCTTGAAGGTGGCGTAAAAAGGGCCACAGATCCAATCTGGTCATTGAAAGTTTGCAACATTGAAAGATCTTTTACCAAACCAAATCAACCCGTTCTCTACTATTTGCACGATGGACCAAAGCGCGGCTTTGTGCGTGAAGAACTGCTGGTTGTCCCTCCAAACACACAGTTACCCCCGATAACGTAAACCAGCTCGTATTAAAGAATAGCGGCTTTTTTAAAAATGGGACGCGGACGCAATGGTGTTACCGTTCAAACCAACAATACAGGCAAAAAATGAAATTAAATGATGATAAAACCAGGAGCTTTGAGTTGCCTTTTGTTTTGCAAAAACCTCTCCACACCGGCAAAGAAAAGCACGTTTCTCTCGAAGCCTCCTGTATCGATTATTTGCGCAGTCTTGACCCTTCCGTGGTGGTAAGTATGCTTACAAACAAAAGGTTGCTTTGATTTCAGCTTCAAGCGTGCCCAGTTGAAATCAACATCTGCTTCTGCAAGCACGTCCCAGTTGAAATCAACTTCAACATCTGCATCAGCAAATAAAGGCCTGGTGTACCCGTAAGCATTTGTGTGGATCCCGTCGTCCGATATATGCCGCTTTGAATCGAACGCCGACAGCGAGATCTTGTTTACATGCACTCCATATATCTTGTGCCCTCGCTTTGAAGAATGTTCATTCCGTGCCATAAACTGCTTCGCACCGAAAAGCGTTTCCTTGTACTGTTGGTGCGTTATCTGTTTCTTGACAACGCACTTTTTCACACCCTTCGCTTTTTTGATATATTTTTTCGTCCACCTTCTCCCAGACAAGTATGCCAGGTAAAAGGAGACAAAATATTGTTGTTGTACAAATTTGTAGATTTTTATTTGTAATCGTTTTAGCCTTTTAGAATTTTCACTTGTAATAATTATTAGTTTATTGTTTTCTTTTTAAGTTTTTACAGTATCTTTTAAGAATATTTTGTATGTAATTAGCACCTGAGAAAAGGCACTATAGAAATCTATTATTATTATTATTATTATTATTATTATTATTATTTTCTATTACTTTTATAATTAGAGTCTGGCAGCAAACAAGATTCCAGCAGTACCCAACCAAAACCAGTCAAATTCAATCTAACAGTACTCCAAAGGATTCTCAAAGCAACAAGTGTGAAATTGCAACTGATTCTGGTAGCAAATTACCAGAAACTGGAGAAATTCAATCGACTTCAAGAGTCTGGGCAGCACCCAACCAACAACCAATCAAACAAACACCACCTGCTTCTGACAGCAACCCAACTACAACTAGTCAAAGCAACTACAACTAGTCAAAGTCCAAAAAATGGTCAAACTCAAACTGCACCTGTGTCAACTAAAAATAGAACCAACCAGGCAAAAAAGCAAATACCCATCAATGTACCAGCACCAGGTCTTTCAAAGAATAAAAAATGTAGAGAAGCTAACCAAAGTGGTCACCAGAAGGGCATGAGAGAGTTTGTCTGCAAAAAGGAAAACACAAGAACCTCCTCTTCCCCAAGTATAGTGGTTGGTGATAGTTCCCCAGACTCCCCAGTTTGGCTTTCAGTGCACAACAGCATTTCTGATGATCCTCAGTCTAAGGTGACCCTTTACAGAGAAACCAAAACCAGAATGTTACACAACAGTACCTGGCTAAGGGATACTGAAGTTCACGCTGGCCAAATCCTACTCAAGAGAGATTTTCCCCTTATTGATGGTCTGCATGATCCTGTCATACAAGGTTCATTGGTCACTCCTGCAACATCAAGTTGTGAATACTGGGAGTCACTGGGTGTGTAAGTACCATTGGTTGTGATGCTGGTACAATTAAGGTGTTGACAGCATGTTCCGCATGCCAAAGAGTATTGTAATAGATCACGCCTGTCGGATGCTGCACCATTCCAGTGATACGGTGACATTCATTAATGAAAAAGTGCAGAAGCAAGTTGGCGGTGATGATTGTGGTTTGTTTGCTCTTGTATTTGCCACTGAGCTGTGCCATGGGCTAGACCCAACAAACCAACGATACAACCAGGGAGTAATGCGTCAGCACTATGTCAGTTGCCTTGAATCAGGGTCAATGGTACCTTTTCCTAAAACAACAAAGAGAGTACCATATCACTTGGATTCCAAGAAGACATCAGTACCGATTTACTGTATCTGTAGACTCCCGAACAACAAAAAAGAATACATTCAATGTTTTCAGTGCCATGACTGGTATCATTCAAAGTGTGCTGACATACCAGACTGGGCAGTCAAGACAATGCAAAAGTGGAGATGTCAAAAGCGCAAGGATGCTTCAAAACTTACACGTGGATGCCTGGCAGAAATAATAAAAGGGAAGAAATAAATCTAAGTACATACACAGCAAAAAGTGTTGTTCAGTTGTCCAGGACAAGTAAATAACTTTTCAGACAGGCTTTGACGTGCAAAGGCAAGGGTTCAAGCCACAATGAAATTGCCCTTTGTAAAACATTTCCATAGAGGATTTGAATTACATAACATCAACTTGTGGCCTTCCATTTCAAAATTGGATCCACGTCATTGTTTATCAATCTCAGTCTTTGAGCATTACCATGAACAAAGTGGTACACTTTTAGGAATGAGACATTTCAAGCTTGCATACATGTATAGTAAATGCTATCTTTGTTTCAGATTACATGGAAAAATTATTTAAAACAACTGTAGCTGTGTCTGTGCAGAAGAATGAGAATCATGTGGAAATTTAAATATTCATGACATGTCTGTATTCACCATTTTCAATAGAATGTCTTTGTTTGTATCTTTGTGTTTTATTTCTATAGCCTTAAAGATTATGTATCAGTCAAATCCAAGGGCGGTCATCCCCCCCACCCCCTGGCATACCCGGGCATTTGATAAGAGGTTAGCTCCATATAGTGGGGAATTTGATGCAAAATGAGGCCCGCCCATCGGGCATTTGACTATCAACAAAACTGTTGGTCAGCGCCCGCAAACTAATGGGATTTTGTAATGGGGATCCATGTAATTGCTCGGCTGGGTCACAATTCTACATGGTTCTTTGTTCCTTCGTTGTTTATATTGTTTTATGGAGTCATAAAGATGCCTTTATTCAAAGTTTGGAGCACTGACAAGGAGAATCGTAAAGCTGTATTAGCTGGAAATTATTTGGAACTTGTTTTGAAAGGTTGGCGTTTGAATCAATAATAATTATTGATTCAAACGTTATAATTGTTATAATCCTTGCTGTATGAAGCCCTAACCAGTGGGGCATTTGACGGTGTAAACTGCCAACATAGTGGGGTATTTCACCAAATTTTGAAAAAAGTCAAATGCCCAGAGGGGAGGGGGGAAGGGCACTCTTGGTTAAATCTGATTAAAGCTGTTCGTATTGCCCAATTTAGGAAATGTATTTCTTTTAGTTGCTAATTAGCTTGTATTGTAATTCCCATAGGGCAATCAGACCTTTATAAACCATTCCTTGTTAATATCACACCACTTGACGCTGACCAGTTTACTCGAGGCTATTTTTCATTTCATTTACCTGTTATTTTGTTTATTGTATTATTTTAGGTTACTTTTGACTGCTTTTTCCTGATTCTGTATCTTGTATTTACTACTATTTTATCACAATTCTTGTATTTAGCACTATTCAGAGATTTGTTAATAAACTCGATAATTGCTGGCAGCTCCCTCCACAAACTGTTGTGTTGTTTGTGTCATTACTTATGATAGAAATGTTTTCTATTTGGCTGAGCAAAGCGAAAGAGAAAAGAACAGGGCATTTACTCCCATTAGAACAAAAAGATGCCACAAGGAATGGGGCTTTAAACAACTTTTGAAGTAAGTGCCAGTCAAATACCCCACTATGTCACGGATGGGGGAGGGAGGGGGGTGGGTGCATTGACTAGTGCATTATTTATTGACCGACATATATCATACATAGGTCGGTATAAAAAGCAGCGTAAAGAAACTATGTGAATCAATTTGGGAGAATGTAAAGAAAAAACAAGTTGCAGCGTTCAGCAGCCAAACTTTTAAATATCAGTCGAAAGAGTGTTGGACGGGTATTCAGAGAAGAATCAAGATTCTTAAAGGAGATGAAAATAACTGGCTTGCAACAAAGAGAAAGAGAAGGAGTGATGCTGTTTCGGATGAACTGCACTGCAAGCAGACCAACTGGCAATAAGAATGAAAATCTTCGAAAGAGGTGTGGTCCGAAAGAAACCTAGAACATCCTCATGTGCTAGACAAAACCCCCAAACAGAAGCTTACATTGAGTTTTCCAGATGCACCCTGAAATCAAGATTTCACAAAGGAAATTTGAAAGTCTAAAACCATATTTTGTCACCATAGCCAAAGAGCCAAAGAAAGAGACAGACTTTCCTGCCTTTGCAGAAAGCATGTGGAGGCTAAGATGGTTTTTAATGCATGTATGAAGTTTCGCAAGAGAGTGATTAAAGATAGAGAAGATGTCACGCTTTTTTCAACATTGACCGAGGCAGTAGAATCTACTTTATGCCCTCTAGAAGGCGATGCACAAATTCACAAGTTGTGCTGCCTAGCAAGAGAATGCCAAGACTGTGGGAGAAGTTTATTCCACTTACTTCCAGAACAGCAACAAATGGAACCAGAGGTTTCATGGAAGCGTATTGCAGGCTGTATTGAAGCGTATTGCAGTCATAAGTAGTGCTAAACATCTGACTATCTGAAATCTTCCTTGTCTAAACCCGCAAGTTCTGCATTTCCCTCCAGGCAACAAGCCACAGAATTAAACAGGCACCTCTACTTCTATGTTCCTGCAGAGGGGGAAAATGCAATATTGCGAGAAAGACCAGGGTGGCAGTTTAAACCGGTGAAAGGGATCAGAAAGCTTCATAGCGTTATGGCCACTGGACCGGAATGCAAGCTGTTGACAAGAAGGTTGAGCTGTTACTGCTACGCATGTCTCCACAATGATGGTGAAAATGTAGAGTGGGTGGGGGAATGGGAAACAGTTACACTGGGAAACAGTTACACTGGAAAGAGAGGCAGGAGGTACCACCACAAGGGCAACCAATGTAGAGCAAGACCTGGACATGGCACTTGAAATGGCAGACCTGGTAGCACGTGACAGTGTAGTGGCCATTGCTGCAGATAATTCTGTGTATGACTACTTCTTAGTAAAAGTTACCAGTAACGGTGTGCAGATTCTCAACGACCAAACAAATGGTGACTATGGTAGCTCCTTCAACAAAGGATCTAGAGTTCTATACGGCAACTTCTTTGTTCGAGAAAGTCTTATTGACATGACGTTCAAATTGGATGATACAAAGACTGCTATTGCGTTTGCTGCCACAGTCTGATATGTGTGTGCTGACTTGCTGCCAAAACGGGGAACACAAGTTTATAAAGTGCCATTAAATCTACACATGAGGAGATTTTGGCATCCCTTTAAACGAACCCATGTTTTTCAGATATTTATTGGTAAATGTTATGATGATCCAGTAGGCTGTTTATACCTATATGTCCACAAATAGTAAGAAATCTGGTGAGATGTTTTTTGTAAGACATATCTGTACCTGCAATGCATCATGGGTAAACTTGTTTAGTGCAGTTAAGTGTGTTAATGATGTTTTGCCAGACTTTCATCAGAGATGACTTTGAGATGGAATTTTGTGGCAGAATTTTTGGTTTAAAATGACTTTTGAGAAATTTGGGGTTTTTAATCTATGTTACACCAGTGGGTATCAACACTGTGCTACACATCAAATACATATCTGAAAAGAAAAGTTGTTTGAGTGAATTGCAAGAAGGGTAACTTTGCGATCAAAATTCGCTCTTAAACGCTCTTAAGCCAATGAGAACCACTAGAATTAATTTGATTAAGGCAATTAGCACGAAAAAAGTAACTGCCGCTATTGCCGCGGCCTATTGTTCTTTTGCCTACTTCTTAGCCGGACCATAACTTAAATAATTGCAACAATGTACAATTATTGTAAAAGATTATTTTAAAGACTTTCTAAAGCACTTAATGTTCTTATTTTTAAAGAGCAATAACATTTCTCTATTTTAATTCAGTCATTGCTTGATTAAAATAACTAATTCCCAGTACTAGAAAATGTGCCCCCAAAATGCCAAACCTGCTCGCACACATGGTCTCCCGAAGATCCACAAAATGTACGATCGCCTGCCAAAGTTCCGCCCTATAATCGACACCACGGGTACCACACATTACTCAGTAGGGAAATACATTAAGCAAACTTCTGCAACCACTCACTCAGAATGAATTCACCTTACAGGACACTTTTGATGCTGCCAATTGCATCAAATCAATACCTCCCAAACTGTTTGATCAAGGTTATAAATTTGTCTCCTTTGATGTCGAATCCCTCAAATGTCCCCCTTCAACGGACACTCAAAATTATTGTGGACAGAATCTACAATAAGAAACTGATCGACACAAACCTCAAGAAATCCACGCTCCAGAAGTTAATTTGTGATACTTGCACCAAAACTGCGTTCTCATGCAACAACCAGTTATACGAACAAACTGATGGAGTCAGCATGGGTGGCTCGTTGGGCCCAGTATTGGCTAATATTATTATGGGACTAATAACCTGTTATTGTAGATATGTTGACGACACACTACTCCTGATCAAACATGACACAATCAACCTCATCCTAGACCTCTTCCACAAGTTTGACAAGAACATGCGCTTCACTTATGATATGTTTAAAAACACCACTCCGCACTTTCTGGATATCAACATCTCAACCAACGGCATCTGAATCTACAATAAAGACACCTTTACGGGTCAATACACCAACTTTGACAGCTTTGTTCCGTGGCGTCAGAAAATTTCCTGGATCAGAGCATTAGTCGACCGTATCCACAGAATCTGCTTAAACAACTCAAAAAGATCATGTCTTGGAACAACTTCCCTTCACATATTGCAAACTCGCTAATTCGCCGGTTCTCATATAGTAAGTAAGTAAGTAAGTAAAGACTTTATTCAATGAGGGTAGCCCTAAAATAGTTAAAAAACTAACAAACCAGTGGCCCTCCTACATTATATACAAGATAAGATAAAATACAATAAAATATGAATATTAAAACTATGAGATATGTACAAGATAAAATAGAAGAAAATAAAAAATAAAAATAATAATATATAGCTAAATTAAGGAATAAAATGATTTAAAAGCTGTTGTTCTTTAAAAATGCTCTTCCAAAGGGAGTTCTTAAAAGAATTCAGGGATTCCATTTTCCGCATGGAGAGGGGTAATCTGTTCCATGCTTGACAGGCTGTCACAGTAAATGTTCTTCCTCCTTCGGTTTGGCGTTTGACAACTGGACAAACTATATTAAATAAGAATAAGACCCACACAGCAGATAACAACACCAAAGACAAGACTCCACCACCATTTGGCTTTCTGTCACATACATTTGGGCGACAAAACCTCGCAACTCTTAAGATCCTTCAAACGAAAGCTCCGTAGATGCCTCTCAAACTCCAACATTGAGATAAAAGTACACGATAAAACAACCAAACTGTGTTTCTACACCAACAACAAAGACAAAATACCGCCATTGAATAAATCACATGTTGTATACAAATTCAGTTGCCCCGGTTGTCAATCAATGTATATTGGCAAAACAGATAGAACTATTTTCATCCGAACACATAAACATGCTATCTCTGACAAAGAGAGTGCAATATACAAACATTTGCGCACTTGTGAACATTTAATTTTCATTCGTAATTTGTGTAATTTACCGGATACTTTAAATACTGACAACGCTCTACCTACTATTCCTTGTAATAAAGAATAAGAATATTTCACACAATTAGTCTGCAACAACACCACAGTATTAGACTGCAACACAATAATTATTGGAATCTTCACCTATACAAAGAGGCATATTATAACAAATGCCTAACACCTTCTCTCAACAATGGATTGAAATCCAGCAGAGAACTTTGCCCTTTCTCATGAGTATACTTTTTGTTTCGCTTTCTTATTGTTATTAACACACTATTTAAGACCTACTTTGTATGAATATCCTTAGTCTGATGATGGTATAGTTCATACCGAAATATAACTTTTTCCAACTTAGTTTTCTCATTTGTTGTCTAAATATTTTGACACAATGAACATACTCAGAGTATCTTTCATTCTCAAATAACTAATTGTTTATGTAGTCTCATGATATCAATACTTTACTAACCCTTTAACCCAATAGTGATCAGCATCAGATTTCTCCTTGTGATGTCAATGCATGATCAAGCATAAGGGTCATGAGAATTGAGAAAATGATAACCAAAGATGAAATGCATTGAAAAATATGAGAAATGTATGGAGGCCAGTAAGGAAAACTTATGTGTTGACATTTAGGGTTAATGATATGTTTTAGGCTCTGTTCTAATTATTTACAACTATTCCATGAAAAAAATGAAATGTTATAAAATGGAAAATTGTAAAATAGAAAGTTTAAAAGATTTGAAAGAGTTCCATACTCTTCTCTCGAGGAATGATTGCAATGCCAGGGAATTGCTTGACAGGAAGTAAAACTCATTTAGAAACCTCAAATTGTGTTATGACGGCGAAATCGAGGAGCGTCCAGAAGATGTTTTTGCCTCAGCCTTGATGCCCAACGATTTTGGAGGAGAAAAAGAAGTCCTTGCCCTCAAAGCCAGCGCTGATGGTGATTTCCTTTATAACCCAACATCCATTGCCCTTTGTAGTGACGAATCTCTGGCATTGTTACGCCTTCTTGTAGCTTGGGAATTATTTTTCAACGCCAATTACTATGCGGAGCATTCCATCTTCAGTGAAGTGTCCCATGATACCAACATCTCTACAGAAACACTGTTTTCGATCACACTGAAAAGTCCAGCAGAAAAGAAGTTTACCGATACTAAGGACAAGTGCGAAGCAGTTAAAGACCAAGCACTGTCGACATGTATTGTTGGAGAATGGTCGTCTCTCTTAAATATCTTGGCGCTAGCCTCTGTTATTTCACGGCCCCTGTTTTCTGTTTACCCGGATGTTAACTTTCATTATCTCACGTTATTGCACAGAATTGTTAGGTGAAGATTGTCACCTATATCAGAAACACCAGCAGTTAACATCCTATGGTCAAGAGCCGGAGGTTTTGACAATCACCCTGGAACCTGGTTCAAACCAAACCACTTTGTTCCCATTGTACTGAGCAAGTTGAAACAAAATGACAAAGGCACAGAAAAACGCCAGAAAAAGTTTTCTGGAAATGCGAAACCAAAAACTGTGAAGCCAAAATCACAGCTTACCCTCTTTTCATTTCAAAAGAAA
Organism: Desmophyllum pertusum; assembly: GCA_029204205.1. Lineage (NCBI taxonomy): Eukaryota > Metazoa > Cnidaria > Anthozoa > Scleractinia > Caryophylliidae > Desmophyllum > Desmophyllum pertusum. Next base: position 1,457,007 of record MU825882.1, read on the forward strand.
TTGGCCAGCACCCACCAAACACCACCCAGTGAACCAGCTCAGAAAAGAACTGTGGAAATGGCTGGAATTGGGGATAATGGCCAGGCCAGTAAGAAGCCGGAAACATCAGCACCACCCGTGAGCCAGAAAAGATCCTTTTCAAGTGGAAAGAAGAGTTTCCGTGGCGTTATTGGCCGTTGCAGCAACACCCAGATTTAGAGAAAGGTATACTATACCATTTTATAGTGATCGTCGAAAAAATACGAAAAAGACAGTAGATTTTGTAAACTCAAACGAGCGAAGTACAAAGTGGGACTGTGAAAGCTATTGATCAAGAACTCTGGAATTTGTTTGCGCACTTCTAGCAGGCCGACCACATTTTACTGAGAACATATCTCTACCATCGCTACTAAAAGATAGCCAGAAATGATTCAGTAGCGCGAGCATGGATCCATAGTATCGTGCATCTGTAATGGCATTAACATTTCTCCTTCGTGCGAATTTCTTTCGAAGGATAAAATAGTAAAACTGACAAAAGATTTGAACTCCAAAAGTAATACATTGTCATAACACAACATTGATGAAATCCCACACAAACCACAATCAAATCAAGTCAGCTGTTTTATTGGCATGCGTATAGGAATATGCTTAAGTTAAAATAAGATACTTTTTATTTATTTTTACTTAAGATAAGATACTTTATTTACCCACGTATCACTCAGGAGCTAAAAGAAGCTCGTTCCAACGTGAATGTGAAATTAAAAATAAGTAAAATGGTATATTAATTACATACATTAAATATAAAGCATTTATAAAAATGCTTCAGTTCCATTAGTAAAATAAGGAATGAAACCTTTGTTTTCTACTAGGAATTAAAAACAGCATTGATTCCACATTTCAAGATGCTGGTCTTGGAACATGGAAAAACAAGGCAGTTGCATTTTGGGCTGATGGCGCTGCTGTCAATCTGGGGAAGAAAGGAGGAGTGGCGGCACTTTTAAAGAAAGAGGTTCCATATATTCTCGACTTTCATTGCCTTCTGCATAGGCTGGAGCTTGCGCTCCAAGAATTACAGAAAAAATGCATTTCGGTTGAGTACATTTACAATGTCCTTCATCTCATATAGAAGACATATCACTATAGCCCTAAAAGTGTACACACCCTCAGGTCCATTGCAGACAAGCTCTACGTAAATATTCTAAAGCCCTCCCAGGTTAGTGGAACTCGTTGGCTTCCCCATGTCAGCCGTGCATTAAATGTGTTTGTGGGCCACTCTGCCAAAGATTCCTCTGGTGGTGTAGCCGGAAAGTATGCTGCAGTATTATTCCATATGGAACACCTTAGCACTTCTTCAAAGAATGCGGACATTCAAGGATGGGCCGAATTTGTTGCCGTAAAAAATGAGGGATGTCCACTTTGCAGCATTTTGTCATTTTCTGACTGACTTGTTTTCTATTCTAAGCAAGCTCAGCCTTCAAATGCAGCAAAATGATTTTATCCTGCCCGCCTCTGTATCACTACTTAAGCTGATTCCTCAGAAATAAAAGCAGTCAAACGATTTTTTTGAAACTTCCCTGAATGTTCCCTACCAAGCACTGTTTCGAAAAATACAATAAAAAAGATAGGTCACCGTGCTCGCAAAAGAGATATGATGGACATATGTTACCCCATTTATGCCTGTACTGGTACTAATCACGCGCTTAATTATTTCATTGGTTTACGTAACAATTCGCGGTAGCTAGAAGCAAAGTTTAAGGTAATACTTGAAAAAAACTTGATAAGTTCAAAGTCTCGACCATATGGAACAATTTAATATATAATTTGTGGAAAAAATCACACAAATTCAAACTACATCGACTCAAAATGTTCCTCGCATCGATGTTTTCAAGGTCATAACTTGCACCCACGAGTAACGGTTTTGTGCACGCTTTTAGCGATATCTTTTTTTTCCTTCCGAAAATGTTTTTATTTGATTTGTTTAACTTAAAGAGGATAATTTGAACATCAAAATTATGCAATAAAAAATATAGGTCACCGTGCTCGTTTACAAGAAAACTTTTATTTACCTCCCTGGCGAGTATAGCCACAAAGAAAAAGCCGCCATGTGCGCGCGCTAATTACGCGCAAAATTATGCGCAGTAAGGATGCGCAGTGCAATACTAAGGAATCACCTTAACCCTTTGAAGCCTAAATTAATTTTTGCAAAATTCTACAATTTTTGAATGGTATTATTAAATTTGCTCTATCTTCAGTTATATTTAAGGTATTAAAACCAAATTTGGATATGTAGTAGACCAGACATTGGGCTATCTGTCACTCAACATATTTATTAATAAGTTACTAGTTAATAATGTTTAACAGGTGGTAGAACATTAAGTTAATGTCACGCAACATCTTGACTATAATGTTTTTCAGTGTACTGTACTCTTAAGTTGGTCATGAAAATTACTGCCGGTGTCTAGATTGATAGCCAAGTTACTGAATATCATTTTGATACCACATTTGCCTACTTTTGATTCTTTCAAAGCTACATACTGCCCCTAAAAATAGAGTGGCTGAGTGTCACGAGAAATGACTAAATGCAACTTTTCGTACGAAAGTGTTTTGCTGCTGCATTCTATTGTTTCCTATTCTCCCTAGCCACCAAAACAAATGTTCTGTGGCCTTCCTGGACCCAGGGAATCTCCATTACTGCCATTATCTTCAATATCAAAGTCATGAAGGTTAAGTTCCTCTTGTTCTTCCACAAAATTATCGTCCTGGTGGATAACTGCATTATTTTCATCCTCGCTGTCAGCTTCTAAACCTTCGGCATCAGAATTTGAAACCATCGTCGGGTGCATCGAAGTTTCCATCGAGATAATCAATAATTTCGCTCAAAATAAAATGTATCCTACCTCCAGACATGTTGGGCAACTAAAGGAAAACTTGTTCTCTTCATAACAATCGAAAATGTTACCAAAATCTCGCAGAAACTCGCTCAAAACAGCTCAAAACGGCGGAGTATTATACTACCAGGCGTTTCAACGGAGGGGGAGACTGGGAACTAACTAAAGGGAAACTGCTGTTGAAAATAACTGCGGGCCATTTCTATGGCCGATATATCGGCCATCCGGTCGCAAAGGGTTAAGGAAACGATGGCAAGAGTGGAATGTCTCAAGAGCCGACCCATCCCTGATGGACATTTGGCTGCATTCCTGAGAAATGTCAAGAGTGCAAGTGACTTTCAGGGCATAGCTTTGACAGGGTCATTGAAAGGCACAGTAAAGCGCAGGGGTGGCTTTTCTAAAAGTCTACAGTCAGAGATCGAAACAGCCGTCGACCTGTGTAATCAACGGCTTAACATGAAGTTTGGTATTTTGATAAATGCCTGCAAACCAGTTTGTAACTTTGGAGGGTAAATTAAACCAAAAACACATCACAGTACACGTAGGTAGAACAGAGAGCCAAACTGAAGGCCTAACCCAGTGTATTTTCGTTTTTCTTTGTTTCATGAATCATTAATGAGTTTGAGAACCTGGGCAAGGGGGGAGGAGCCCCGGGCAAGCTTGCCCAGCTGGAATTCCAATTTTTTTTAGCCCTGCTCAAATTTAGAAGACTTGGGCGCCCAGTATTTTGACGCCGCCATTGCACAGCACCCCTTAGAAGACTTGGGCGCCCAGTATTTTGACGCCGCCATTGCACAGCACCCCTCACAAACCAGCAACAGTCGCGGGGACAGCCGTGGGTCAACCGGGGAAGAGTTCTGTTTTCGCTGGAATGTCAACCAATCCGCAGTCTTGCCACTACAAGCACATCTGCATTCACTGTTCTTCAGGCCAACACAGGGGTAAAAGCTGTGCATGTGCCACTAGTGCCGTGGCAGGCAAAAATAAACAAAGTTTGCATTCAAGAAACAGGTACCGCTCAAGTCTAATAATGTTTTTCTCTCACCCATATCCATAGGATATTTCACGCAGCTGGACCTGCATGCCAATTTTATCCGCCATGGTCTACGCACAGTCAACTCTGAACAAACGTCACTCTCAATGGCATACTTTTTTATTTTTTTTGTGCTAAGTATAACATGGTTTCCATCCCGGCAGCACACCAACTGCAAGTACCCACGATAATTAACCATCTCTCTGCTACTAATGTTCTACACCGACACTTTACTGACCATAACGGACCATAACGTTACGTATCAGGACGTCTTTTCATTTATTGTTCGCAGACTACGTGGTTTCTTGGCAATGCCCAAGAACAAAATTGTCCACAACTCTGGTGATTCTTATGCGCATTCACCCTCAGCTTGCATTACATTCTGACTCAGGTTTCTGGCTGTGATGTCAATCGGGTTCTTCACCTTTTTCCGTACATCAAATCTCAAAGCCTAAAACAGTGAAGGATTTTGATCCCGCCCAGAACTTGTCTCGCAGTGACATCATCATTCCCCCTTGGGGCTTGGTTATCCGTGTTTGTTGATAAAAAAAACATTCAGTTTCAGGAGTGTCAGTTACTTATTCCTGTTTTGCGATTAAAACAGGACCACCCACTCTGTCCCGTGCAAGCATATGAACATAATATTTCAGTATTCACGGCCCCTCCCACCTCGCCAGCATTCTTGCATTTCAGCACCGGTTACGCAACTCTGATAACGCATTCTCAATTCACAGCTAAACTGCGCAAGGCTCTCACTCTTGTGGGCCTTCCTACCTCGAAATTCTCCGGTCACAGTTTTCGCTGTGGTGGAGCTACCTATGCTTTGCTTTCCATTGTGGTGCCGCCATAGAACTTAGCAGTCTCCAGGGTGGCTGGTCATCTGACGCCATCCTCCTCTACATTGCACAGCCACTGGAACGACGGCTTTCAGTGGCCAAACTGATTGCTCAAAACATTACCCGCCATTAACATTATTATCTCTCTGTCTTTGCATTTCCATCAAATACCCTTTCCCTTTGGATTTCTTTTTATCATTTTACCTGTTTGGGCAAGGCGCATCAGGTGGCCAGCCTCTTGTTTTGCCTACCCCTTGCTGCGGCTTTGCTTTTACCGGCAAACAATAAAGTCAACGATTGTATTCTGTATATAGTTGTTGTTGACCATCGTTTATATTACACAATAGTCTGATGGATGGTTCGCAGGATTATGTACAGTCAAACTCAGTATTGGTTTCCGACCAATGGCTGTATAATAAGTAGGTAGTGACAGTTAATCATTAGCCAGTGTGGCACGCGTTCGCGTGTGGTTGCAGAGATATTATCATTACATATCATTTATTATCATCATTTATTATATATTATCATCACCAGAGCTTTGCATAGTTACAGTAAAATTTTATACCAACCCACCCGTAAGCCACATCAGGGGGTGGCCTCTGGTTTTGCCTACCCCTTGCTGCGGCTTTGCTTTTTTAGCAAAAAATAAAGTCAATGTATTCTGTATATAGTTGTTGTTGTCTGTCGTTTATATTACATAATAGTCCGATTAACGGTTTGTAGGATTATATCTTTGTATTAATCAGTTCGTCCTTTGTCGTCGAATCATCATGGAACTTTCAAGGACTATAAATTTAATATTGACTGCACGATTTCACCTTTATAATGCCTCCGTAAGCAAGACTCATTGGCGCCTCAAATAGTCTGTTTAGCCTAGAAGTTGAAATTAAGCCCTCAGTGACTTATTTTATTTTCATTTGTTTAACTTGGACACTTCGTACCTCCTTATATAGTGCTATCATAGTTTGGTCACATGACCACAACTAGCTCAAAGTCGCACATGTTTTCACATCGCATTTTACAGGAGCAAATGTTTTCAAATTGCTCTTTGTTCTGGCACAGAATGTAAGTAATTTCTCTCATTTGTGTCCCTTTAGCTATCCTTTATGTTTATTCGTCATTTGTTTTTATATCCCATTTAGTTTTCACTGTTTTTGTCCAGTGTTTTGTGATCACTCATTGAACCACGCAACCATTGTAAACCGTTGCTGATTAAAGTTAAATAATTTAATTATATGGCCATTTTACACGTCAAATTACTATGCTGACACAACATAGTCCATGCCTTAGTTTTCTATCACGACATTCTGCAATGATTGATGGGATACCACAGGATAACTATTTAACACAATGACACCTATACCGGCCATAACCGGTCATAACTGGCGAAGGGGACTTGTACCACTTGTGACATCATCACTGTTCACACCAGAGGATGTCTTTGACATTCAACTGATAGAGTAGGAAAATGCCTAACAAAGCATGACTATCCGAGCACGAAACACTGAATTGGGCCAGAGATACACACAAAACAACGTGGAACTTTTCCTCCAAAATCACCAAAAAACGTGACCATTGACACTCTTTGTTGAAATAGTTCACTTTCCCCATGAGAGAAAGAATGGCAAAAAAAAGGAAACAAAAAGCCTGATTTCTGCACATGCCCAAGGAAAACATTGAATTCATGGCTTCTAAGTAGAATGGGATGTTGTTTCTATGTTGCAGACTAAGTTATAGACAGTTGGGCAGAAAACGGTTGCGATAACGGCTAGAAATAGGCATCTGTGAAGTTAGATTGCTGTTTTTTGGAAAAAGCCCAGGTGTCAATGCCCTATATGCTAAGGCTATCAGGCATTGCCCAGCTCGTAGAATTTATTAATCAAAATGAGGCTGGTTGTCCTGATTTCAAGAAAGACCTGTGGCAAGGATATCGACAAATTCCCCACGACCGACACAATTATCATTTTATTAGGAATGACGATTGATGGCATGTTCTACTTTCACAGTTATGCCTTTTGGATTACGAATCTTCAGCAACTCTCGCGTGTCGACGCACAACAAAAGCCATTGCTTACATCCTCAACAAGCAAGGCCTTCTCGTTGATGTTTATACTGACGATTTTTACGGTGCCAAGAGAAAAGAACATGTGAACACATCTTTCTATCACATGACTCAGTTGCTTAATGATCACGGTTTATAAATGTCTACCGGGAAAGATGTACCGTCCACTCATGAAAAGACTTGCGTAGGCATTCACGTCAACATCTTATTGTATTTGAATTGTAATAAAAACATGATTAAGATCTCCAACATAAGATTGCCCTATTGATTGGGGATCTTTTCTGCGGGGTACAGGACTCAAACAGTGTTCCGAAGCAACCTATTGCCCAAAGAACTGCCAGTTAAAGGAGCTGAAAATGTTTCCCTTTGGTATGAGTTTGAAAGGGAGCAAAAGACAGCTAGACAGATTTTGAGAGTGTGTTCATAAGCATTTTCCCTTTGGGATGAGACAGAGTACAAAAGGAAAGATAGCTTTTAAGTGCATGTTCACATGTAAATAGTCCTGAGGATCATTAAATAATAATAATTTTTACATGTATCTCTTTGACATACATTGTACAGATCTTTTAAAAGCCACCACAAAATGGTGCCATCAAATCTGATAAAAGCAATGACTAAGAGAAGAGACTCATAGCAGTTGCATTAGGGAAAGAGCCAACCAACTTAAGCGGCAAATGTCATCAGTGCTGCAATCTGGAGATGAAACTCAAAGAGTCCCGCAGTGGTAAAAAATATTAGTCCATTTTGCCTCTCTTCACCAAAAAAATCATCAAACCAAAAATTACATTATTCTTTCTTTTTATCAATTCTGAAACTTACAGTCTATCTTGGTACATGTATTTTTATTATTACAGCATTGTAAACTAAATTAAATTATAACACAACTTTAGCAAAGCGCACACTCTGATTGGTTAATTTAGCGTACACTACATGTATTTGCCCATGTTCTTCTAGATTTATATATTTTCAACAGTTTGGAGCGTGAAAAAGTTACGGATTAATGTGTGTATGCTCCTGGTAAAAGATGACGAATGCGAGTTTAGCAAAACAATAATTTTCGTAACAAAATGGACGTTCCTATTTGACAAAATGAAGAGGATATAGAGTCGATAGAGATGCCATGTTTTAACGTGTTTCCAGACTTGACAGTGACTGAGCCACCACCAGCAAAGAGATTTGCAAGTTTAAGCGAAAGCGAACTTGATGAACTCGTGAACGAGCGTCACTCAAAGACCAGAGAAATCACAAACTGGTCTGTCGCAACATTTCACGGTAAATTAAAATAGCAATAAATAAAAATTATTAAGTTGTTATTCTCTGATGTGTACTCTGCCACCAGCAACCTAATTCAATGCAATGCTTCGTAAACAAGATTGTTGCAAAAACCTTTTCAATTTAAGCTTTTAAAATAAAATTCTGATAAAAATGAGTACAATAAACAATTGGAATTTACATGCACTTGCTGTTATATGGACTAGCTTACGTTTTTTCTTGTTTTTACTTCCAGCTTGGTCTTGGTGTGCAGAAAAAAAAATCAAACACCGATTGACCAAATGACCATCGGTCAAATTGACCAAAATCTACGGAGATTTTACGCAGAACCACGAACAAAGAAAGGTGAAGCATACAGTAAATCCACCTTGCTGGGTTTTCGTCACTCGGTGGAGAGATATCTAAATGCACCTCCATTCAACAGAGGCCTGCAAATGTCAAATTATAAAAGATTTGCCAGATCAAACCAAATGCTTGATGCCCAGATTGTCAACATAAAGCGAAGCGGTAAAGAAAATGTGACACACAAACCTGCCCTTGAGGAAGAAGACTTGAGGAAGCTAAAATCCAGTGAAGTTTTCTCCTTGTCGTCGCCGCTTCTTTATTGAAGAATGTCTGGTTCCATGTTCTTTTGTTTTTCTGCAGAAGGGGCCGTGAAGGTCAAAGAAGCCTGACAACTAAAAGCTCCAAATTTGAGACCGAAGCGGCTGGGCACAATTACGCAACCATGAGTCACGACGAAGTGTCAAAAAATCATCCTGGTGGTGTGAACGACATATCCAGTACAGAGAAAGAGGAGAGGATGTATGAGAGCAAAAAAAAGGATGATAGTTACAAGGCTCTGAAGCTCTACTTGGAGAAAGTCAATCCAAAATGCACAACATTTTTCCAATATCCGAAGAAGAACAACAAAACCGAAGACGCTATTTGGTACGAAGCAAGGCCACTTGGAATACACAGCCTGGGCAAAATGATGAAAAGCATCAGCGAGGAAGCGGGTTTGTTGAAGATTTACACAAACCACAGTGTCAGGGCTACTGCCATAACCCTTGGTCTAACGCTGGAGTTGCGAACAGACACATCATGGCCATTTCAGGACACCACCACTATTCTGTATATTATAAACACGACTAAAGTCGAGGTGCAGTGCCGTCTTTATGAATGAACTTTCGCATACTTCGATGTTTTTTTCATTTCATGTAAGACTGCATGAATTAGTTCTGATGAATTTCAATAAAAAAACTTGCTTTGTAGGTGCCTAAGTTGTGCAGTTGTGTTATAAAAGAAATGGTAAACGTGCAGCGTACACTATCGAGTTATAGTGTACTCGGGAGGATTGCTAAGCACTCAAGAAGCTAGAGTCGCCCTCGCCGACCCTTACGCTTCTTTCGTGCTTAGCAACCTCCCTCGTACACTATAACTCAATAGTGTACGCTGCGCGTTTACCATTTCTTAATAAAGGTTAAACTCTAACCAATTTTTCTCTGTGGTTTCAATGAAATGTGCCACTTTCAGGTGTTGTGCTACCATGTACAGTTTTGCTTTACTGTACTGTTGGACAGTTGCACAATCATTCTTTGCCGCTGTTCCTTATTAATGTTATTTGTATTGGTTCAATCTCAATTGCCTTTTTTTTTTAAACGGATGTCCTGTCTTGTACTAATAACTGTATGTATTAAAACACAAAAACCTGAAACACCAATTTGTGGTTACTGGTTATGGTTACAGGTTAGAGTTAAGATTAATTTTTGCTGGTGTTCTGGGGTGTTCAGATGTCCCAGGTTTAGAACATGCAAGTTTGAATGCTTCTTTTAACTTGGAAGGCAGTTCTGTCCATTCAACCATGGATCCGCAAATGATTCATTTCCCAATACACTGACACTGCTGACTGCTACTATTGTGCAAGCTCCTCAGTCCCTTACTGCTGGGTCCCAAGCCTCTCCTGGTCCTGCTTTGTCTATAGAGATCTAATCAGCAACAACAGTGGAAGTAATTTATTCTTGTTTGAACACAAATCCTGTTAAGATGTCTCGTTCTCTTATTATTTCCCATGTTTTGAAATGATGTGTCATTAATTAAATTGTGATCAATGCATGATAGCGTTCCAATCAGCGAGAAAATCGCACATTTTCAAAAACAATACTGGACAAGAGGACAGGCACAAGTCTTGAAGTGGAGGGTTGTGAGGCTATTCACATGTAGTTGTGTGAAGCTTTAGCTGCATGTAACTCTTCAACAGTACAGGTTTTGCATCTCAATTTTAACATGGCTAGAAGCAACAAAGATTTCACCTCTAGTTTTTAAGACTTTCCATTTATTTTATCTTGCAGGTGTAACTGCAACCTGTGCAGTGAAACTACTCATGGTATCCGCTCATGAATTGAGGTGCTGCAGTGACTGCATTTCTGGGCAAAGTTGTTCTGTATACACAGCAGCCTGATTACCACACCCTAACTGTAGTGTATATAGATTAACGCTAAAATATCAGAGACTGAACATTTCCATTTTGTTACCACCGTTGTTGATTTAGTTAATATTTAATTTTTGTTTCTTGGCTAGCTGCTTTAGGTGTTTCGTCATTGTTTAGGAATGTAGATATTATATTTCATAAGCAGGTTTTCAGTTCATCGGAATCTCATGTATCGAAGAGTCGCTCGGAGCTAAAACTAGGAGTATTTGGAGCTATTTCTTTGGAGTTTCCCACGCCCGGAGTGTAGATCAGATGTAAGTCGTTTCTTTACCTTTTCCTTTCTTACAGTTTTATTGATTTTCATTTTATAGCTTGTCATTCCGTGTCCTTTTTTTACTCAAACAATCGTTGATTCATTTCTAGTTTTTACCGTAAGTGATGTACAGCAGCTCAGCCTGTCCTTCAATAAACCTCGTTGAATCTTGCTGACTGTTGTGTGCTCCACTTTGGTTAACCTGGCGAACTCCGGTGTGCAACACCTCGTGTCTGTCACATCGGGAACGCAACACTAACAAAAAGTAGTCCTTGACACGTGGCATTATTATTCAAGAGACAACAATGGAAGAACGTACACACTGAAGCATCATTATAGAAAATTTGTGAATGCATGTTGTTATCATCAAATTTGAAACTACACACTAGTGGATAATAGATTATTTAAATTTTTAAAATATAGACAGAATTAATAATATTTCTAAACTATTATCTGTGTATTAATTACCAATGTTTACATCTGTTTTTAGTTTAAAATAATTTCAATAATTCACAATTATTGTGAAGCTGTGAAGACTTTCTAAAGGACTAAATGTTCTTATTTTTTAAAAAGCAATAACATTTCTGTATTTCAACTTAGCCATTGCTTGACTCAATCTGCCATTGAGGCCTACAATAATAACTATTATTGGCAATTAAATGGCTGCATTCCAAGTCAAAACAGGCATTTTCCATTTTGTTTAGGTGGTTAATTTTAGCCAAATCCTGCCCAACTCCATTAAGGAGACACTTCTCCTTGTCCCAAGAGTGCTCGACACTAACGCTAGTACACTAGCCCAGGACTAGTAAAACTAGTAAAAATACGCTCCTACTAGCCCCTAGACTAGTTAGTTTCGTGGAAAATAAATTTACTACAACTCTATAACTTGGGACGTTTTTTTTCTAGAAAGCTTCATCGGGAGCTAGTTTCCATAGCTTGAGTAATTTAAACCAGAGGAGTTGCAATCCATATCATATCGTTTGCATACAATCGACTCGCAAAACCGACGCCATCTTGGAAAAGGCCTCATGTCACTCAAAAGGGACCTGGGAAAGAGCCACCATAGGTCCGCCATCTTGGATTTTTTTCGCGCAACAATGAATGAAGAAGATTTCAAGCTTTTTTAACACCTTGCCTTCGAGAAAACATCCTTCTACGGCCGATGATCCTGAGCCAGATCTACATTGTTCACCAGAGGACCACACAGTGACACAGCATGAAGAGAAAAAGAAGTGCGATCAGTCAAGAAATTTTCAACCAAGTTGGAAGAAAACATATCCGTGGCTGCGATTCAGTGAAGGAAAGATGTACTGTGGTTCCTAATTCCCTAAGTGGACTTTTTTTTTATGGCTTTTTTTTTGGACTAGTGGCTTGTCCTTGTGGGCTAGTGATTTTTTTTACTTACTAGCCCATTGCCTAGTATCCCAAAAAGTTAGTGTCGAGCACTGCCAAGGGTGTCCCCTTAATGGAGGTTTCACTGTACTCTCATTTCACTCAGTTACAAATAATTATTATATAATTTGAAAAAAACTAGATAAGTTTATACAAGACTGCAAAAGCCTTTCTCTTTCAATAGTTCTGTAAGTAGACCTAAACTAACAAACCTTGCCCTGTTATGATCAGCCCTATGCTTGCCCTCTTCATTCAGGTGGCTGATCAACCTAGATCCCAGGCTCTCTCCTTTTCCTCCCTCGTCGTTGAGGGGAGAGACAGATATCTTTGTTATATGCTAACAAAAAAGAATCACAAATGAATTTTAGTCAGTAATAAACTATCAAATTAATGCACTACAAATATGGTCTGGATGTGACAATCGACCGGTATCTTCGATCCTTCCTGAAGTGAACATGTAGTGAAAAAAACACTGCTTACTAACAAATGTAACGGGTTTTCACTAGACTAGAAAGGAGTATGATTTAAAAAAAAGGAGTATGATGCTTACCTTTTGAATGCTACGTCTCCGTGTATGGTTTGTACAGCGAGTGGTCAGGCGTCCATATTTTCAAATATTTTGCAATGTGTTGACGACCTTCAGTCCCGGGCGTTCAGTGCACAGTACTGACCTGTTAAAACATATTTGCCAAAAGATAAGTTAACTTAATTTTATTTGCTAAACATTACGAAAGTGAACTAAACTACAAAACTAACTCTGTTCTGACAGTTCAAAAACTCCCCCTTCCAATATGGCGTTATTAATTTCTCACTCTCTTTCTCTTACAGCCATGCACACAGTGTTGGTGTACAGTTGCTAGTTATTGACAATGTCCGACTTTTACCCCGGATTTTTTTTGTTATTGTTATGGACTGAATATGAGTGAAAATAATCATATATAGAGATATTCTCTGTTATATCAGCTAGTCATGTTACTGTTTGAAGTGCAGGAATGAGTGCAGAAGTGCAGGAATGAGTATGGCAGAGTTAAGCGCGCGTGGAAGATTGTATGATCGCGGAAAACCTTCACTGCCACTGGCTTGATGAACCCACAACTTTAGAAGAGGAAAAAGTTAGCTTGAGCTGGGATTGACTGAAAGTTTGAAGACATGTCCTCCTTCAATGGCGAAGCAAGATGTCGCCAAGTCTGATTACGGCCTAACCTTGTTGTTTGAAGTGGCTCAACTGGTTGGTGACTGATAACTTTATACGAGAATACTCTTTACCGGTTCATAGAATGTGAAAAACTTTGTTGTGATTGAGTTCTATGAGATTGTCGGTCACGTCTGACAATTCGTTTTGATACAGATCAACAAACTTTGTTATTGTTTTGCACTAGGTTAAAAAACCTCAGACTTTCCTTGTCAAATTTTAGTTTGGTTGCTGTGTTATTGGTAATAAAACATGCTGTTGAAATTGTCTTTGAAAGCACAACATTTTTCTAGAACACTGGATTAATCTAGTTATATGCGGGTAAATTTTGTTTTTTTTATGAAAACAAGCTTAAAATTAAATAGATTGGTAGGCATTGCTGCACTAAAAGTCCATAAACAACAACTACACAGTTCAAGGGCTTACCTTATGTTATTATTGTCCGTTGTCTTTAATCCCTGTTCCATACAGAAATGAGTTGTTTGAAATGGTTATAGTATGCCATAAAACTGAATACACAGTTTCTACTTCATGATGTTCACTGACTCCTATAAAAATTCTCAGTTCACTAAAAATACAGACTTTAGATAACATCGATCAAACGTGATCACCACTGCTAAAATTTAGAAACGACAAAGACAGTACAGAAAAGTTGTTATTCAAATTCGGTTTTGACATTCCGTGATCCTCGTGCATGTGCTTTCCAATTGATTAATTCAGTGAGCCGTGTTCCGCAACGCGTTGATGTAAATGTCGGTTGGTGTAACCAACATAGTCCATATCACATAGACCACATTTAAAATGATACACGACGCATTGCTCGCTGATGAGCTTAGGTTTCGGTTCCCTGGATTTTAGGAGGCTTCCGATTTTGCGGCTTGTAAACACGGGTTGTAAACGTGTTCCAATTTTGCTGCCAAGGTGTTGTAGTTGTTTCTTTTTGTGAATGCATGCCACCCTTCAAAGTGATGTTATTATTTATTGGTCTTGAAATCCGAATACATTTTTAAAACACACTGTGATGCAGTTCTATAAGTAGTATTCCAAAATTCCTTTATCTGTCGGTCCAGTCCACTCCTTAAAAATCCAAGATGGCTGCGTAATTTCGCTGTTGTTAAAACAGACCATGGTTTAAAAGTTCCAAATAATCATTTTTTCCAGCCAGTGCTATTGTTAAGCCGCGGACATAATTTCACTTTGTTGTTGGTCAACGATTCCTTCTTGGATGGATTTTCAGAAGCCAATCAAAGCCTTGTTGAATCCATCGTGCGTGTCCGTAGTTTACAAAACATAAGCTTATTTCCTAGAAACATTTCAAAGCAAGACACGGTCTACCTGAGCTTATTAAGCCACAGAAGTATTTTCACTTCGTGGTCGGCCGAGGCATCCTTTCTATGGATTTTTGACACACCGAGATGCACGAAACTAATGTGAAAACGCCTCCTTCTATGGATTTTCAACGTAGTGAGATCGATGCGAGCTGATGTACAAAGTACAAACACTTGCAGACACCAAATATGGCATATGGCATTATCGCACCTTCACTAGTACACCAAATATGGATTATCGAATTAGAAAAACACATGTTCATTGCCAAATATAGCTTGACAATACACGCGCCAGCAAATTTTGGGGGGTATAAAATGCAATCGCTAGTCGGCGGCCCATAAATCTTTCTCAACCAGGATTAGAGTTGCGCCTAGCTCGCGTCGCAGGTGCTCGTTCGCTGGTCGCAATTAAAAGGCATATTAATTTATGCATAAAATTATTCATGAGATTGAGCCCACGATACATAATGGTCACCTGCCTTACCCATGGTGACGGGATTGGAGGGAGGGGAGGGTGGGGAGTCAGAAGCAGGGGGTGGGGTATCAGTGAAGAAATACGCCTAGGAGAGGGGAGGGTGCGAAGGTTAGAGCAGTCAACAGGGTGGATTCAAACAAAATGGCTTCTCGAAGAAGACGGTATATTTCACTGCCGCCCGGGATTTCATTCCTTTGAAATGGAAAGAAATATCCCTAAAGAATACTCGAGTGCCATAAAAGACATTGGGAATCTTAGCGATGAACATTTAATGGAGTTCTTCCATTCTCAAGGCACAAGCTGTCTAAAATTAGAACCGAACTGCCGACTTCAAATGGAGTTTTCAAGAGTCGGGAGAACGGTGCAGTACGCTAGAAGTACTAACAGTGATTCACAGAGAGCATAGACAACAAACTGAAACGAGAGAAGGTATTTATTTATCTGAATTATGTAAATGCAAAACATCACACATCGAAAATCAATGGAACGGAGAACTCATCATTCAATCAATCACACTTCTACACTGTGAATAAAATAATTCTTCTTTCAACCGAGACAAGAGTTCTGACATTAACCCATTGACTACTAAAGCAGCCAAAAGCGGCCAGGCGCAACGACCTCCGAATTTCCTAAAGTGGCCAAAAGTGGCCAGCCAAAACACATGTTGGCAAATGCACTTGCCCTCCCTCCCTGGAGATTTTTTGGTTCCCCTATTGTTCTATTGTTTTAGAGGACAAATAAACCAATCAAAATCCGTCTTTTGCGCATATTTTTAGAGAACTCTGAGGGTCCTAGAAAGAAGGTTTTTTCGTCTTGATTTTGCGCGATCAAATCAACAAGAAAAGTATGGCGCATCTTGCATGTCCGGGAGCGAATGTACAAACTTTCAGGGCCTTGTTTTCATTTTTTAACACGGAAAATTACCTCTTCGAAGCTGGAAATGAAAAGGAGAAACACCAATTAATTTCTAAGTGGCTTCAAAACAGATGATCACTGAGTACAGACTGAATAAACCTTGCTTGAGAAGAATTTATACTCTCCTTCGGCGGCCGGGAATTGCGAAGACATCGAGCGGCCGCTTCAAAACAAATATTCACAGACTAATTATGGATCTTCTCAAGACTTCTAAAAGCGAAATGGCAATGTACTTTATTTCTTTGAATGTGTATGCACAGGCAGCCCAGGCTCTGTATGTGTTCACTTTACTTGTAAAGTATAGTTAACTACAAGAGCTTAGCTTTATTGCCTATCATATATCTTGGCCTCAGAGACGCTGTGTAATCGACATAATGTGTTACAAACATTCCAATGAACTTGATATCCAAACAATGGATGCTATTAGCTCCATTAACTTGGTATCGCTATCAGCACTTAGTGCCCATGTCAATCATTTACAATTGCGTGCCCGTGCTTTATCCAAATGTTATCAGTGTAGCCATCTGTGTACCCTGGGTGCCAGAGGCTTTTCTTGCGCGGTTTCCGGTTTCAAATCTCTCTTATGGCCCGCGCGAAAAGCCTCTGGAGCAGGGCGCTATTGCTTTGATAACGCCGAGCCAATGGCAAGCCTGCTTAAATGGATTTAGTCCAGAATTTGGACTAGATTGCTGATTGGCTCCTAACGACTCCCTAAGGTATTTTGAATCTAATAGTCTCTGTGATTGGTTGACAAGAATAGTACGCTGCGGGAAAAAAGCCTGTGAATGACGAGGCGATGAAGAGATAGAACAGTGATCGATAGAACAGTGATTGTTGTTGTTGCATGTTGTTGAATAATCGCGGATTCTGATGGAAGTTTGGAGAAAGCACTTGAAGAGGCCTTAGCGATAGTTTTTAAAAAACGTTCGACGGTGTCGACGAATTAAGCGCCGAGCAGACAGATGGCATTATTAATTTTATTCGCTGCAAGGACGTTTTAGCGGCCGAAGGCTTGTTGATATCTGCACATGCTGCACCGCGAGACTTTTTGATGCCCAAACCGGGAGAGCTTGAACATTGCTTAGTTCGCGCATGCTGTTCGTCTGCTTTCCAGTGGGATAAATTTTCATGATACCGCTCTTTAAAGGAGGTTAACTCCTTGAGAGTTGCCTCATATCGTTCGATTAAAACACTTCTTACAGAGAATTCGCGGGCCGACTGAAAGATCACTGTCGATCGCCAAAAGCTCTGAAACTCTACCTGAAATGTTTAGTTTTCTGGCGTTTTCCGAACGTATCCACCATTAACCACCACACCAGCTTCACATAATCGGCACGATAGCGAAGACTTCGAGGTAGGGACCCTTTTTACAGGAGTTGTTTTTGTTCAACGAATACCGCCATTTGACACCTTGTAAAACTATCTGCTGTCATATCTCCACGTGCCATTACATGTGATCACAGTAGGACACTTACGCTGTGATTGGTTTAAATGTAATAAGTTAAAAATGATCAAAGTTCAACGGGAACGGTAAATCAATGCGCCCTGTGCCAGAGGTTTATTTCTCGCGGCTCCGCCGCTCGCCGGGGCGTCGTCGGCCTTCAGCCGACTTCGGATCTCGACGCGACGGAGAAATAAACCTCTGGTACCCAGGGTACCATCTGTGGCATATCAGGTCTCAAATGAACATTACTTACATGCATGTGTTTTGTTACACCAGTCTTTGTACTAGTAGCACGCTAGATACGCTATCTATTTTTCCCTTGTAAGTTTGTTTTTCCCTCCCCTACCCTCCCCTTATAAATAAACTTGGACTACTGGCCTGGGTGCACACCTTCCACTTAGCTATCGCCCGTGGCAGGTTGGGTGGGTCCCTTATCCCACCTTATCTTTAGCTACCTAGCTGGGTTGGGGGGCTTCGTTCGCTGGGTGAGTTCGCTAACCACCCCAATTCATTCACTGGGTGTGTCCGCCAACCGAAACGCTCGTGTTCGAGCTGTTGTCTTTAATATTTTCTTTCGCGTTGTGCGTGTCCCCGACGTCTGAGACACCTCAATTAAAATTCAGCGTCATCGTGTCCAAATTTACCTCGACCGTGGAGAGGCATGGTGCAATTGTTTTACTTGCAAAAAAAGACACCATGGGATGGTCCCTTCGGTCGTTTTTTTTACTTTAGAATCTCGCGACTCTCTAGTTTCATTTTTTTTTTTTCGGTGTCAGAACTATCCTCAGTTGAACAATTTAAAGGCAGCATTCAAATACACAGTGAAACTTCAAAAATTCCTCGTTGCGGTTCACATTCTCCGAAAAACCCAGAGTTTGGTCTGGATGTTTCACGTCAGTTGTTTTGCATAAAACTGCACGTGCGGAGCTATTAAACGGCGTGCTTTTTTTATGCCATTTGAAATCGACCGACTGAAAGCGTCGTCTATGTTTATAGCGGTTATTAATTTACAACTTACGTTGTAAAAACGTGTTGAAAGAGATTTTATGTAGGGTTTATAATCACGAGCATAAACCCGCTTACTCCAAAACAAGCTGAAATCAGTCTTGAGTTTTGCTAAAAGTGGGCACAATCTAACCGCAACGAGGAATTTTTGAAGTTTCACTTTGTATTTAAACGCTGCCTTTAAATTGTTCAACTGAGGCAGGAGCTCCTGACTGAGGATAGTTCTGACACCGAAAAAAACCCTGAATGAAACTAGAGAGTCAGCGCGAGATTCTAAAGTAAAAAAAAAAGAATTTTTAATCGACGTTGTATCCGATTGTTTTCGTTCCGTTTCCGGTCAAATTGACCGAAGGGACCATCCCATGGTGTCTTTTTTTGCAAGTAAACAATTGCACCATGCCTCTCCACGGTCGAGGTAAATTTGGTCACGATGATGCTGAATTTTAATTGAGGTGTCTCAGACGTCGGGGACACGCACAACGCGAAAGAAAATATTAAAGACAACAGCTCGAACACGAACGTTTCTCAAGCAATTAAAGTCAACCTTGGAACCCTGGGGGTAGCGAACAGAAGCTAAGAGCATGGACGTCTGCAATGAAGGTAATTTTGAGGAGACTGGAGCATTTTTGTGGAATTTATTGAGCTTCGAGTGCGGACCATTGGATCCGTTCTCACATAATTGTCGCCGGCCTTTAAATTATTCATAATGGACGGTCAACTGAAAAAGCAAAATTTCATCTAAATGGCTTTAACCCATTGGCGCCTGGAGACTTTAAGCGCGCACCTACCCTTAAATACCTGGAGATTTTACGGCATTTGACCGAAATGTGTGAACTGAAAAATAAACCATATGCATATGCGCAGTAAATACAGACAAATAATTAGCTTCTTTAGTACACTTTATTCCAACTAGACAAGTTGAAAGAACAATTTATAACTACAAAAGGTCATCGGCCTGAATAAATATATCTCATTACAAAACTTGAAAACAGCGATAAAATTTTCTTCACATAACCGCACGCCATTTTAGAAACTCACGAAAGCACAAAGTGAAAGACTTTGCACAAAAGATAAGAATATCTCTAAATACTCTGGTAAAAAGTCGATTTTTATTTTGTTCAACTTGAACTTTCATTAATTCAACGGCTTGGTATTAACGGAGGTATTAAATCTTCGTGCAAAAAGCGGTAATTCGAGATGACAAAACTGATTGCGAGTTGCCGCGGCGTAAATCGCTTTCGAAACTAAAAATTTCTACGGCTAAAAAACACTTAGAATTTCTCCTTTTCTCTCTCGGTGGTATTATTAATAAAACCATTCAGAATTATTTTCTGAAATACTGTGGTCACTTCCCCGAAAATAAATTTCGAATAAAACAAATTTAGAAGCTAAATAAACAAAGGTGATAAACTTCTTCAGGGGTTCGCTGGCAGAACAAAGGAATTCTTCAGGGGTTAGGCTGGGGGAAGGAAGGAATTTTTCTAGGAACTCTTGAGGTGAACTGATTTTTCAAGGAATTCTTGAGGGGGTGAACTGATTTTTCAAGGAATTCTTGAGGGGTGAACTGCTTTTTAAAGGAATTCTTGAGGGGGTGAACTGCTTTTTCTAGGAATTCTTGAGGGGTGAACTGATTTTTCAAGGAATTCTTGAGGGGTGAACTGCCTTTACTAGGAATTCTTGAGGGGTGAACTGATTCTAGGAATTCTTGAGGGGTCTACCTAATAAAAGAGAAGTCCTCAACAGGGGGGGTACGGATATTTAATGCAATAGCCCATTTGAAAACCTAAAATTCCCGTTAAAGGTGAACAAATGAAAGAAACTTGAAACTTGAAAGAGACTTTGTTTGATATTAATTTTTCATTCAGGCCGAAGCCAAGAAACGAATTAAAAAGCGTAAAAATATTTTAATTTTCCAAAACATGGAGCCGCCGACCCGCCGCCGTTCAATTCGCTGGCAATTTCGTTGCAAAAGTTTTTGATTTTTAGCGATGACTTTTGTAGTCATTTAATAAATCGATCGCTTTAAATATCCTTCCACTAATTCCATCCACATTCAAAGAAATAAAGTACATTACCATTCGCTTTTAGAAGTCTTGAGAAGATCCATAATTAGTCTGTGAATATTTGTTTGAAGCGGCCGTTCGATGTCTTCGCAATTCCCGGCCGCCGAAGGAGAGTATAAATCCTTCTCCAGCAAGGTTTCTTCAGTCTGTACTCGGTGATCATTCGTTTTGAAGCCATTTAGAAATTAATTGGTGTTTTCTCCTTTTCATTTTCAGCTTCAAAGAGATAATTTTCCGTGTTAAGAAATGAAAACAAGGCCCTGAAAGTTTGTACATTCGCTCACTGACATACAAGGCGCGCCATACTTTTCCTGTTCATTTGATCCGTGCGACATCAAGGCGAAAACCCCTCTTTCTACTACCCCTAGAGTTCTCTAAAAATCTGCGCAAAAGACGGATTTTGATTGGTTTATTTGTCCTCTAAAACAATAGAACAATAGGGGAATCAAAAACTCTCCAGGGAGGGAGGGCAAGTGCATTTGTCAACACGTGTTATTTACGGCCGGTTTGAGCCGGCACGGGTATTTGGGGGTGGTTTTCCGCACGGCCGGTTTGAGCCGGCACGGGCGCCATTGAGTTAAACTGACACCAGGAACACCCAAACATCAAAATAACAAAACACTTGCACAATGTAAGTCAGTTTTAGTTAGTTTCCTTCGAAAATATAGCATTTAGAATGTATTTCGTGAGTTTCTCATACATTTGCTATAAATATTCAAATCGCCGCCATGAACATCAACATTGAATATTTAATATTCGCATACAGAGCCTGGGCTGCCTGTGGTGTATGGAATTATTGGAAGGATTTTTAAAGCGATCGATTGAACAAATGACTGCAAAAGTCATCGTTAAAAGTCCAAAACATTTGCTTCGCGGACGTAATAAACAAGTTACGAATTTGACAGCGAATTGAACACAGCAGCACCAGATTTTTCATAAATATTATTATGCTTTTGGACACGTTTCTTGCCTTCAGTTTGAATGAAAGTTAATATCAAACAAAGTTTCTTCAAATTTCTTTCATTTGTTCATCTTTAATGCAGAATTTTAGTTTTCAAAAGTGAACTGAATGAACAACAAATCTTGAGTCTAGCACGCGGTGATATTTGATCTGCAAATTTACGGCGAGTTTCGTCGCCTTTGTTTATTAAGCTTAATCGCTTTGTGGGAGACTATTTTGTTCGAGTATTTTTGAGAAATGACCACAGTATTCAGAAAATAATTCTGAATGGTTTTATTAATAATACTAACGAGAAAAAAGGAGAAATTCTAAGTGTTATTTAGCCGTATAAATGTTTTATTCGAAAGCGATTTTGGCCGTGGCTTATAAATACTCGCAAACAGTAATATGTTATCATCTCGAATTACCGCTTTTTTGCAGCAAGAAAATACCTCTGTAATACAAAAAACCATTGAATTAATGAAAGTATAAGTTGACCAAGATAAAAACCGACTTTTTACCAGAGTATTTTGAGATATTCTTGTCTTTTGTACAAAGTCTCTGTGCTTTCGCGAGTTTCTAAAATGGCGTGCGGTAGTGAAGAAAATGTTATCGTTGTTTTCAAGTTTTGTAATGAGATCAATATTTATAAAGGCCGACGGCCTTTTGTAGTTATAAATTGGTCTTTCAACTTGTCTAGTTGGAATAAAAGTGTACTAAAGAAGCTAATCATGTGTCTGTATTTACTGCGCATATGGTTTATTTTTTCAACTCGCACATTTCACTCAAATCCCGAAAAAGCTCCAGGGAATTCAGGGGTGGCGTGCGCTAAATCTCTAGTAATCAATGGGTTAATACATTTACAGTAAATTTGACTCTAAAGAGGCAGAGACGAACAAAACAAATTGACTGCTCTTTCACAAATTTCACGAAATTTGCATAATTTGCAAACGTACTGAAAACGGCGTTTTTAAAATAGCTCAGTGAGTCCTTAGTGTGAACTCCCCGCTTTAAGTTTGGATCTTTTCATCTCAGAACATATTTTATATGTTTTTCATGTGGCAAGCTGCGGCCGGGTTGAGATCAATATTATTTATCGTGTACGGTATTAACGCTGGTGTTTACAAATCGGCGACAAAGTCTTTCCCGGTCGCGTGTAGAATACTTGAAGTAGTTTGCACTTCCCAACTTGAAATAAAATGTTTTTTCTAAATAAAATTAAAGTCCACCATCTGTGAAAAAAAAACTACTAACAATTATTATTTTAATCTCACCAGCGGAGATCTTTATATCTTGAGAAAAATAAAGAAAATATTAATTAAACTAGATTGATATAACACTTTTTGTCTCGTGAATGCGAAGGCAACGAACACCTTATAGCATTTGGCCAACAAATTTCTCTTGTTCGGTCAGTCGGTAGGTGGGCTGTAAACTTTGATCATGCTATTAATTTATGTATATTAATTAATTAATGCCAGCCTAGTTGCTGAATGGGTTACCCTGGATAAATAAAGTTTCCATCCACCCATTCACGAGTTGGCTCATAAAGCCTTTGATTCAATGATGTCTTGGATAATTTTACTTCTCAAGTCTATGTGAAGGGCTTTCCCGCGATCATACAATCTTGCGCGCTCTGCCATCACTCAATACTGTCTCAATCACTCATTCTGAGCATAGTAGGGACTATGTTCTGAGCCGTTACTCAAAACATGCACACGGGAAAGGAATTTGATGACGTCGGTTAACGAAAGTGGGCGGGGCGGTGATGCGTAAATTTGGGCTCATTCCGCGGATCGGTGGTTTCCGTAGAATATGGCTTCTATGCGACTATGCCATTTAGTAACTGTCACAAATATGAGAGAGGAATGCGTTAATTATTGAACTCGGCACTATAACTCAATTTTGCATGTTCTTTTTAGTTGTGATATATATTTTATATCAGGCGAATTAAGCTCAATTCCATCCAATCTGAGATGTAAACGACGTCACAATGAATTTGCCAGGATGTTAAAGGGGCACTATCATGAACATCACAATAGAAACCTACAAATAATGGTCCAGTGTTGTTAATTAAAATAACTATACTAGTGTACTGAAGATAAAGGAGGAGTGCATGCAGGAGCTTTTGACCTCGATTGGCAGACTAGTAAGTAGTAAAACTTTATTTAGACACGGTATCAATTTCACAAACATGCTCTTCCATCGAGCTGTGTATTAAATTAATTACAATACTAAATTAAATTATCTATAATCAAGGCTGTGCTCTAACGGCGCCCGGTCGCCTGAGGCGACTAACATTTGCCTTCGAGCGACAAGAAAAACTTACCGAGTCGCCCGGCCAGGCAACCTCTTTTTTCAGTTTCAACTTAGCTATGAAAACAGTCACACAATAAATTTCCTTTCTCTCTTTCTTGTGTTGTATTGAAGTTTAGAAGGCAAAATGGCCCAATTCAGAATGTTTAAATCCATCGGTGAAGTCAAAATATCGTCGAGTCCGATCTACGATCTAACACATGCTTTACACTTCATGTAGTGTCCACAAAAAGTCTTCTCAATTCTTATGCTTCATGTAGTATACATGAAAAGTCTAATTAAAGAATCAATTATCCAAAGGATAGAAGGGAAAAAAGACAGCATTTTTCTATCTATGTATATCAGTCAGTTTATAACTAAAAAAGCTTTCTTTTGTATACTACTATGACAAAGTATTACATAGAACCAAGCTGAATGCCTATCCGAAACCTGTTTATAAGGTGGGAGCCCAAAAAATTTTCGGGCCCTTTCTTTTCTTTCAAAAATATATTTTTGTTTGTGGGTTAATTGATTTTAATTAATTAATTAATCAATCAATCAGTCAATTATTAATTAATTAATTATTTTTTTTATTTTTATTTTCTTTTGGGCCACCAACCTTGACTGCCGGGCACCCTAGCTTATAAGGTTGGCACAGCCTTGATAATTATCTATAATTAAGCTTACTTTTTCAAACTCTGCCATTATGTCTTGGAAAAATCGCTAAACACGAATTACATTTAGCTCTCCCTTCATCGATTCACTTGATATCGTCCTCTTGATGTTCTAGGCGCATTTCGTTTATGAGCGAAGGTAAGCTTACTGAATCATTAAGCTTTATAATAGTTTAGCGCCGTTTTGATCAAAAAGCAGCAAAATCCCCGTTATAGCGATGTTTCTCGTTACGTCACCTATTGTTATTAATGTGCCAACCAGAGAACTATTGGCTGTCGAAACAAAGAGTTCTTTTGTTTAATGGTTGGCAAATTTGAATAACAAAACAAATTTGACGTAATGTTGATAAACAGTGAACACTCCTTATGCCTATTTTTCTCACGCAACATAGAATAATGCACTAAGTTACCTTAAACGTCCCTTGGTCCTTGGTAAGGAACAAATTGAGGTGTTTTGAACGGCCTGCACTTTCTACATGCAACACACACGACGCGAACACGACGCAGCGCCGCCATAAAATCTCCTTCGACCCTTCCCATGACTTCCCGCGCGCCTCTATCTACTCTCGTATCCAATCTTCTCTCATCTCCAAAAACACATAAATAGCGACTGGGTACGAGTCTGCCCTCGTCAACAAAGTCGAAAGCGATGCCGTCGGAAGGTGACTTGAAGCACTGTTATTTTGCTATTAACAGCCCTCAAACAACGCCCACTACTAGCTAAGTGTTAAGAGAACCTTTTTATAACTGCGATGTTTTATTTTTAGGTGTGGAAGTGTTTTCAAATCCATTAGCTCCTCCATCTTCATCAGGCTCATTCGGCGGCCATCATGGCGGCGGGTACGTAAAGTATTTCTCATTTATTCTGTAGCTTGGGCTTGTCTGCAATTCTTTCGATCATCTACTGCAGTGTATAGAGCTCCAAATTTAGTTAAACTAAACCAGTGCTACATATACAGAAAAGCCATTTTATCTGACACGACAGATGGACGCAAACATAAGCTGCTTTATAAACTGATTATAAGCTTAACTAAATTGCTCTGAAACAAAAAAAGTTTAACCTCGACAGAATTGCTTAAATCTTAACTGGAGAAACCTGGCAAGTGAAGAAGTTAATAATCAAGTGAACTAGAATGTTTTCGACGTGGATTGATTTTGTTTTGTAGAGTACCAGCTTTGACAAATGAAGATTTTCGTAAACTGTGATGACCCCTCGGTCTGGTGTACCATCTGTTGCTCCACCGTCAGCTAAGTCATCATCAAGTCACAGCAGTAAGTCGAGCGTACCAAGCAGTATCCATTCTCACCGTAGCAGCAGGTGGGTTGTATTTAATTTGTTGTTCGTGATACTGGTGAGCAAATGAACTTGAGCTACATAAAATTTGTTTTTGGTTTGAATTTTCCAAACTACATGAAACAAGTAAAGAGTTTCCGATTCTTATTATCCAATAGTAAACTAGCACGAGCACTCACAAAGTCTACTCCGAAAGCAATAGTGCCAGTATAGCACAATATGATACATCATGTTGCTTAGCAACTTTGGGGATGAAAACCGCAGGCTCAGTCCATCTCGGAGGCGAGATTTCACCATCAACTGGTACTTGTACCCCAGACAGTACTCATTTATAATCTGAAACAAAGAAAAGC
The DNA here is from genome assembly GCA_029204205.1 of Desmophyllum pertusum. NCBI lineage: Eukaryota > Metazoa > Cnidaria > Anthozoa > Scleractinia > Caryophylliidae > Desmophyllum > Desmophyllum pertusum. The sequence continues at coordinate 1,483,167 of MU825882.1, forward strand.
AAAATCAAACAGAGGCTCGCAAAAAAAAGCCTTGCAACTGTAGCGGCTCGCAGTTTAGCCACCCTCACACAGATTGTATGTGTTGTGGCTTTTAATTTCAACATTTCAAACCAGTTTTATTTTAATTTTACTTTGTCTAATATTCATTATAATAATCTGAAGCAAAGGAAAATCAAAATCAAACTGGTTTACAACATTTCAAACCAACAAACAAATTTAAACTTCAATTTAAAATAAATAAAATAAAACGGAAAAAAGAATAAAAATAAAGAAAAAGTGTCATATAGCTATAGTGAAAAGTCACAAACGTTTCGGGCATAGCCCTTCATCACTGGATACTGTTATTAGTATGCGCAGCTGTAATTTTTGAATAATACATGGACACACACTGAGGTCGTACCATGCATGTGCAGTTTATAGGAAATGGAAATCATTATTGAGGCCTTGTGGTTGTGTAGTATCAAGCCTAAAAATGATTTCCATTTCTAGCTGTTTCCTGCGAAGGCTTGTCCCAGTACACATTTTCAATCCCCTGACCACGACGTCAGAAAGAGTGTGGCCGCCAGAATTGAAATGCTCGGCCACAGGGAAACCAGGAGTATTCTTTTGAACGCTGCAAAGGTGTTCATCAAAGCGTTCACATAGTCTTCGACCAGTCTCTCTGGTAATTATATTAATATTTAAAAGGCTGTAAATGTGTGCACAAACAGTTATTAATAGCAATTTCATGATTGAAAGGAATAAAATCTCGGTTTGTACATGATAACTTTGTACTCTGAAGGTTATCCTTTTCTGCAGGCGACAAGCAATTTTCACTGACTGAAAACAATTCCACTGTCAGCAACTTTGATTTTCACCACCCATTGATCCTAGGGTTTCTGAAGAATTATATTCCAACTGTATTTGAAAAAAACGCCCAGCATTCTATGAATTTATTTATCAGTGTGGTGGACTTTATGCTTGGTTGGAGTAGAGAAAGATCTGGAGTCTGTTATCAGACAGGTCACAGTTGCGGGACATGCTACACTAAGTTGCTAGGATGATGATAACTGAATGCTAAGCCATGGGTAGATAAGCAAGAGCCATGTAAAGAGAATTAAGCGTGTTATTAATAATGGTGATTTCTTTTCAGGGATGAGGAAGAAGATGATGTTGATGGTGATGACGATGATCCCTTGTCAAGAAGGAGAAAGAAAAAGAAGTGAGTGAATATTATTATGTAACTAATAAAATAATGTGAATGATATATGAATGATATATGAATGATTTTTTGTTTGGAAATCTTACTTCTAGGCTGTACAACATGTATACATGTACATATTATTAATTAAAATAATTATGGTTCTCTGTGGTCTACTTTTAATCATGTTTATTTGCTTATTGAATGAATATTGTTGTGCCCAACACATGACCACAGTTACAGGACAGAACGTTGCCTTAATTTGAACTATTTTTGTTCTAACAAGGTATTATGCAAAACTCAAGAAGATGGAAGAGGAAAGAGAACAAGAGCTTGCAGATAAATACAGAGATAGAGTAAGTTACCAAAGAGCACGCTAAAGGGAAATGTTTGTGTGAACAAAATGATCTGCTAGGGATTACACTGTAGATGATGTCAGGAAGAGGGAACCACAGTCGCATACAGTAATACAACATTTACAATGTATTTGTACTTAAATATGATACAGTCAAAGTTCTCTGAGCAGACACTCTGGTAAGCGGACAGCTCTATTTACCATCGTCTTGACAAAACCCTGCTTGAACTCAAGCTCATACAAACTCTGTATTTACACATTCCCGTAAGTGGCCAGCTCCAATTGTGGACAATAACTTTTTCTGCTTTCTGAGGGTGTCAGCTTACGGAAGCTTTCACTGTATTATAAAACTTTTCATTTCTATTTTTAGGCAAGGGAACGACGAGATGGTCTAAATCCTGACTATCAGTCAACAGACTCCCTGAGCGCAACAGCCAACTACAGAGCAGTTGGGCCTACGGCAGAAGCATCGTAAGACATTAAAATTATTGTAGATGATGAAATGGAATACAGTCAATGCAAGTTCAGAGCAAAAACAAATGAGTTTTTGGCAATCCATAATGATATGTTTCCAGGGGAAGCGATCTTTGTGCAGTTTTACGGTAACTTATAAGCAGTTAGCAAACTTAACCCTTTGCAGCCCAAATTAATTTTTCTCCATTTCTTAAATTTATATTTGAAGGGCATATAAATACAAAAAATTATACAGGAAATGTTACATGTATATATGCTTCAGGGATCACCCTCAAACTTGCCAATTATTTTATTAAGTAGAAGAGCTACATTTTAAGATGTTTTGAAAAAACATTAACATTGATTGACACCTGTCATATCAAGTTAAATATTACTAATTGTGTGAAGCAATCAACATACTTTTCTCATTGCAATGCTGTGGCTACTTTATCTTTTGAAGGAAAATTCTGAAATTCGCTTACATGTAGATACAAAGATAATTGTCCACTGAACATTTCGATATGAAAACACACCTTATGTTCAATGTCTACCCTACCCTACAAATGAATTTTTCTTTCTTTCTTTCAAATTCATTTTGAAGAAATACACTAGTCAAGAGTACTTATAGCACTTCCAAATCACTGCCTTGGCTGCTCCAGTCTAAGCATCCACATTTACATTGTCAGGTCTTCCTATACTCCCGCTTGCTTGGGGAAACATCTTCAGAATCCTCTATAATATCAACTGTTCTCTCTGTCTCCATCATTGTCAAGGAAAGTCTCTGGTTCAAAATGTAAATCATCGTTGATCATTCCTTCGAGATCTGAATTCACTCCCTCGTCGGGTATGTTGAATTGATCGTCTAAATAGTTGATGATTTTCTTGCACTATTAGCGCTAGCCATGTTGCCAAAGGCCCTTTAAATTTACCCGGACATGCAACAACCAAAAATGTTGAAAAAACCCGATTAAAAACGACAAAAAACAACAGAATTACAGAGAACTATATAATCGAGATGGCGGAAAACATTATACGACTGATGGAAGATTGGGTACTAAAAACAGCAAGTCCGCTGAGCGAAAATTAGTAAATGTGTCTGCCGTACGATATATCGTATGCTGGGCGCCAAAGGGTTAAGGAAGCTTGAGAAAATTCAGTCTCCAATGGAATTCAAAGCCATGACCTTTGGCAATACTGCTACAAAATAATACTCTTACTACATGTACCACTGATCTACCAAACTACATGTATCATGATAGGAAAAGTTACTAGTAGATACATGTAAGTAAACAGACATCACTCCGTGTGCCTTTCTCATCATTGGCAAATTGTCAGCGTGTGGGCAACCTGACAAAAATGCTGGGAGCTTTTTAGACATTTAGACTGTTCGCGCTCGGTTTCTATTGACTTTGATAGTTAGCTTAGGCTTTGCCCCTCGCCTTGGCAAAGCTATTAGCCAATTGAACCTTCAAGTTTGGAGTAGCTTGAGTTATTGTCTACTTGAATAGGAACACTGCAGCGGAGAGACGTCGTCAAGCTATTCAAGAGAGTAAGTTTCTTGGTGGTGACATGGAGCACACTCATCTTGTGAAAGGCCTGGACTTTGCCTTGTTACAGAAGGTACTGTAAGAGTTTTTCACTTTTACTAATAATTATTATTATTTATTTCCTCATTAACCCTACACAAAATAAATCTTGTCACCATGTACCAGGCAGGGACATGTTTTCATTTCTGGGTTCTCGACTTCTTGTACATGTACTTCAAATGTTACATTATCTATAGAATCAACCTTGTCAATCGTGATTCTTAAAATTAGGATTTTGTGTGGAGATCGACTTAGCAAAATGTTTAACTTTGGAAGAGCAAAAAATTAATCATAGACAATTCTTGAGTTACAGCTGTAATATAATTAAACTCATCACCAATAGATGAGCTTGGGGAAGGTGCCTTGATATGGTGGAGCCAGGCATGATTCGCGCAGAGCGTGCAGGTATCCATGGCAACCCTGAGAGCGGCAACCACCAGGCACCGTCACACTGATATAGAACCAGTGGAGATACTTACCAACCCATATACTTACCAGAACCAACTACTTGCCAAGCCAAAGAAGGGAGGGAGGAGTGGGAGCAGCAAGGCACACGGCAAGTGCGACGAAGCTAAACGCAAGCTGCACTTCCACACGAACCTGGAGGCAAAACATGTGAAGCCCCTGAAAGCCCCGTATATGCGAATCTATGCGCGTGGCCACCGGAGAGAGCCGCTGACCACCATTGACTCTAGACTCATCTTCTACACCCCTAGAGAGGCACAAAGGCCGCATTGGCTCGATTTTAACTTAGCCTAAATTTCATTTAGCCACATTTAATACAATGATGACTAATGTGCTGTGCATTACTTCTATTTTTATTCAGGTTCGCAGTGAAATTGCAGAGGAGGATGAGGAAGATGAGGAGCTACATGTTAAGAAGATGAAAAGTAAACAAAAGGACAAGTATGTACTGTGTTCATTTGGTCTAAAACCAGCATCTCTCTTCCTCAAAACCTGTTTTAAACTACAATGTAACTAACAGTTAAATGTGTACATACATGTAGCATCTATAGAATTAACTAACTGTAAACTTGCAATACTGATTGATCCGACCACTATTTCAAACTTGTCCAAGGTCCTCCCTTCATCTTTTGAATGGGCTATTTAACATTCTTAGCAATAATGCACATTATATACTGTTATAGTATTGCTTGCTTTTAAAAAGTAAAATAACCAAAATTATGTACAATAACAACTCTATCAAGACAACTCTCTGATGAATTTTTTTTATAGGGAAGAAGATGACAATGCAGCTGACGAGATTGAGTTCACAACAAAATTAGGTACATGTAATTATATGGTTTTGCAGTGAAATTTGAAAGTCCTTTTACAAGCCGAGGTGGCTTATCAGGCCAGCACTTAGTCCAGTTCTGGCCCCTCTCTGTCATGCAACGTACACTCGCGTCAAGGGTCCAGCGACAATTGTCTGCGCATGCTCAACGGTTAGTCAGCTTCTTAGCTAATCGCTACTGCGCATGTATTTTTATACTGACAAGATGACGGATGTTTCGATCTCTTTGGGCGCCTCGGTCAGTGAAAAGTATAGAGAAATGTTTCCTGAATACGATCCTGTATTTGTAGATGCTGTAAGTTCGGCTGTTTCTTCTTGTGTAAAGATGTAGCAGGTACCAGTAACGGACAAAACTACTCCAACTACAATCTAGAAGGTTTATTTCGCTCGGTGGGAGAGCTACACCGAAACGGCTTTTGTTACAAGAGAACTCACACACTAAAATAACAGCATTGGTGACTTAAGTAATTGAAACAACATATATCCGACGAAACAACAAGGCTACAATTAATCACGCGAGAACATACAATTATTATAAACATGCTGACATATAAGTGATTATTATAATTAAATACGTGAACGATAATATACCGACTGATCAAGATAACACTGAAATATGTTCTCCTACACATTCCCTTCATGCCTGTGATAATTTGCGAAGTGTTAAGTCAAAGGAAGAGCGGAGTATTTTAGTTTTAAAATCTCCACTGAAGGCACTGATGGCGACCAAATATATTTTCTCTTTCTCCGGTTTGTCGAGTTTAAAAGTCACATGTGAGCTAAGATGCGCTGTGATTGGTTTATCGTGAGCATGCGCAGACAATTGTCGCTGGACCCTTGACGTGAGCGTACGTTGCGTGACAGAGAGGGGCCAGAACTGGACTAGCCAGCACTTCACTCCAGTTTCCATAGCATGAAGTGACTAAAGGGTATTGCTACTCCCTGGGTGGGTTGCTACCCATTCATTGCAGGTATTGGGTTACTGTAACACCCAGCATTTTTTGCCCAGGCTCCAGGTATTTTATTGCTGTTGCATTTAATTAACATTAATGAATACATGTACAGTATCTGACCGGAATTGCTACAAATCTACAAATCTGCACTCACCCACTCCAGCCTTCCAGATTGGCACATGACGTAACCTGCAGACATGCGTTATGCAACTGCTGGAATGACCAATCTCCCAACTGAAGGAGTCAAAAGACCATTCTCCCTTCTTCCCTGCTTTTGATATTTGGTTGCTTGCAAACCACCAGCTGTTAGCCAATACTCAGGGCTCTGTCACAGCATAAGCCATCAGATGACGTTAACCCCCTCAAATTTGAACGGCCGGAGAAGATCCCGGATTCAAGCGAAACCTACATGTATTGTGGGTATGTTCCACACATTGATATATATTGCAAGAATAAATAATACAAGATTTGTTTGCTTGTGATGATGACCATACTTAGGACACCTTATGATTCTAAGTGATTTTGTCAAAGTTGAGTCTGAACAGTACAAACAAGTCTTTGTATTCATCTGTTGTGTGATAATGCAACATGAAATAGCCACATGTCCAGAGGCTCAAAATTAACTTTTGTCCGGTTGTCGCAGACAATCAAAATTAGGTTAAGGTAAGGGTTTTAAGAATGGGGTGGCACTCCCTGGGCAGAAAAATGTCTCAGGATTATCCTCTGGTAGACAGTGTAGTTAAAATTACACAACAGAGGTAAATGGACAAGTTATTTTATTTCACAATAGGTCAAAAGATATACAAAACTTTGTTCAGGAATCGACCAGCAGAAAGAAATGAACTGTTCCAACCAGGACGAATGGTAGTTACATGCTTTCACCATCTCTTTGTTTGTTTGTTGTTGTTGTGGTTGTTGTTGTTGTTGTTGTTGTTGTTGTTGTTGTGGTTGTTGTTGTTGTTGTTGTTGTTGTTGTTGTTGTCTCATTAAAAAGCCCTGTGCAGCTTTAATTCAGGGTTGGTTTATTAGCATATAATTAATATTTTTATATATACATGCCTGCTCAAGAGGACATTGATCACAACAATAATTTAACACAGCAAATAAAATTATTACACCCTGGCTACACATATTGTCTTGATGTACCACCAATTCTCAGAGCTACATGTATCATAAAACAAATGTATGGCTATACAGGTATTTTCTAATTATGTAATATTAATTTCAAGTTTGGGACTACAGGAAGCAATTTGACTGTGTTACTTGGGTCATTGCCAGTTACAACTAAATGACTGACTACATCCAATTTGTTAAATATTGACAGAACTACAATATAGAGGTGATGACTTTAATTTTTCCCCAACATAGGCCTATGTGTTTGATGTAGAAGATGAATATGCTGAAAGTGATATCCCCACGACCCTCATGAGGAGTAAAGCAGATTGTCCTGGAATTGAAGTTAGTCTAACTTAATTATCTCTTACAAGTAGGTTTTGGCCTTTCTTTTGGATGATAAGAACATTTGTCTCAGAAAATAAATGTACTACACACTGGCAGTTAAATCTGTTGAAATCAGATGCTCTTTGAACCAACATGGATTTCTATATTATATAATTTTTATAATTTAAATTATTAACAGTTTTGAATTGAAACACAATCACAGTCCTATGCACACAGACACCCTTTGCAAGCTCTGCCTGTTATGTAACTATACTAAATTACTAATTGCCTTTGCCAAGTAGCACTGTAATCATTTATGACTTGACATTTAAAGAGAGCACACTCCCTTTACATATATCATATTGATAATTTGTTCTTTGTTTATTCTAGACTCAAGCAACACTAACTACCAATGACATTGTGATCAACAAATTGACTCAAATTTTGTTGTACTTGCGTCAAGGAACCAGAGGAGGAAAAAAGGTTAAGAAGAAGGATAAAGGTACATGTACATTGTATTGCCCTCTGCATCATATGATCCTATTTCATCTCTCTCCTCCACGGAGGCTTCTTGGGATATCGGCACAATTGGGGAGAGGGAAATATAAAGCGTGCAGAGGCTGGAGGGTGAGAAAAAGCAAGTGTGCTGGGACGCGCACTCTTTCTCCCCTCTCCCAAGGGAGCCTGTTGCGGAGGATAGAGCTATTTCATAATCATTACATTCCATATGATTTTTACTTTTAAATGTGCTCTACAGTACCACTTTCTTTCATCTTTCATGCCATCCATGTCTCTTTTATCAAGAATATAGTGTAGGATGTTATGTGACACGCAAGAAGGTGGAAACTTTTAAACTACAGTGTATTTAATAGTATTGTACAACATGGAGGAATTTTTTGTTTTGAGACACTAAATCATTATCTTTCAGACAGTTCTTTTGTTTACTGCAATTTCATTTTCATTCATTTGTGAACTGTGAGAGAGTTAAAGCCAAGTTATATTGTAAAATCATTAATTATCATGACATCATTCTTTTTTTTATTAGGGAAAGATAAAGAAAGAATGATAAACAAGCCGGACAAAAGATGCGTGTTGCTGGGGCTGATGACAGGTAAAAGAGTAGTGTATATGTTGAGGTTTTTTGGTTAAGAAAGTTTTCAAACCAGTTTGATTTCCTTTGTCTAATATTCATTATCATATTAATCTGAAACAAAGGAAAATAAAAATCAAACTGGTTTGAACAAATTTCAAAACGAAAGCAATGTAAACCACAATATATTCAAACATGTTTTGGTATCAAGAAAGTAGCGCCCCTGGGGGGGGGGGGGGGAGGGGATTCCATACAAAAGTGGCAGGATTAAAATTTGTGGCTTGGTACTGCTTAGGGTGTTAAATGTAAAATGACCACTGTTGGAGTTATCCCAGTACCTTTAGGAACTACTGTCTTAGGGGTGACTGAATCTTTGAATGAATAGACCTTTCTCCAAAATGGCCGCTGCAAATTCAAAATGATTAAAATTAAACTGAGCGGAAAATCAATACCAGCACCTGAAAGACCACCTCTTGTTTGGTAATCGTACAGAGTTTCGTTATTTTAGGTTCTACCTGAGTCGAGAAAATGGAAGTTGAAAACTGGAAAATTTAGAGACGTTTGTATGACTGGGGGTATATGCCATACCCCCAGTCATACAGGTATTGATTTTCCGCTCAGTTTAATATGAATTTGCGGTGGCCATTTTGGAGAAAGGTCTTAAGAGGCTGTCTCTGTAAGATCCTCATACCAATTTGGGCCACATAACAGATTTCCTTGAAACTTTGCATGCGAGTAACACCTAATGTGGTTAGTTTCAAAATGCATTTCGTTTTGGCTCTAACTTCATTTTGACGGATTTACGAGGGGGGTCCCGTGGGAGTCCGAAATGGTGATTTTTAATGGGTACTGCGCTGCGCAAGTGCCCATTATTGTCGTCGTCGAAGCATTCTTAACATTCCTTCGTAAGACTTTTTGTAACAATTCTTTGAATAACTGAACATGATATGGCATTGTTCGATTGTTTCGCTTCATTGACAGTGGTGTCAAGTGCAATGCTCAAAAAGAAGATTGGCATATTTAGTGAGCTACATGGAGAGAAATTGCGTTGCAAAATAAATATGAAAGACACGTTTGTTTTTAAATGTTTTTATTTGCGTAGGTGTATTTCTTTGACAACTGCACGAACAGGGTCGCGTTTGATTGAGTCACATTGTTGAAGCTTTTGTTGATGGGAGGTGTAGACAACTACGAGCAGGATCGCGTTTGAGCCACAGTCTTGAAGCTTTTGTCGCGAAGGCGCTGGTCATTTTTCACGCTTGAGGGAAAAGCCGCGATAATCTAAGGCGGCGAGCTTGTTTACTGGAGCAGAGTATTGCTGAATGACCTGTAATTACCTTTTGAAAATCATTCACTGTTGAAGGCGGATGAAACAGTATCATCACATGTACAATTAGTTTTTCAAAACGTACGAGCAATTGATAAAAAGATAAATGACATTTTACAGCTACGTAAAAGGTTGTCGTGTGGACCTGATATTCGTTAAGCTTGTCTTGGCATGGCTAGGCTACGACAGACTCATTAAGTCTCACATGCGAGGGGTGAAGTCGCGACAAGAAGATGGCGGGCCACTAGTTTACGAGAGGAAAGTATTGCTTTAATAGTGACCAAATATTTTTTGGAATCAGTGGTGCTGTGTCAGTTTTTGACTTTTTAAATATTTGAAAATCGTTAACGAAAGGTTGATGGTGCAAGTTATTAGTATGAGGACTGATTTGAGAATTTTGCTATGTCAGCGCGAATGGTGCTGTATAAACAAAAAATATTACATGTTTTTTGCTGATGGGCCACGAGACTTTCGCGTTGGACATCGTGACAAAAAATATAGGCTTTTAATTTCAAGACGAGGAATGATTATCTTCTAAAATTGTAAACGAACTTGTCTGCTTCAGTGGTTTGTGAGAAATTTCGAGAACCATTAAGAATGTAGACGAAAGATAAGATCATCCCATTAATGAGCACTATTTCCGTTGTTTTGTAAAGAAACAGTGGGTGATTGTAATTGTATTCAAAGAAGGGTATGTTTCAAGTTTTGTTTATACTGGTGAAAATGACACGATAGTAAAGTGAACAGAGTTTGTTGTCCGCGAGAAGGTTCGCGAAGTCGGCGAGCTATTGTAGTTTAAGAGAGCAGGGTATTGCTTAGTGCCCGATAATATTTTTTTTATGTTGATGTGAATCGTCCTGTGTAGAATGTACTGTAATATAAGTATTTTTTATAGTACCCTGGGTGAGAGGTTTTTTTTTTTACTCTGCGCAAACTGTGAACGGCAAGCCGCGACGACAAAACCCGCGGAGTAAAAAGAAAACTATTTTCGTTCGTGGCCTCAGCGCTCCTCTTCAAGGGAAAAACCCCTCTGGCACCCGGGCCGTATTGTTGTAGTTTTGTATTCGAACAGTTTGATGTCTGTCCAGCACAATTTCCTGTTTACGAGATTGGACTAGAGGAAGGCTTCATCAGAGTTTGCTATAAATTGTAGATCTTGGAAGAACTTGGACTTAGGTTAAAATCAACAGACTCATTTGCTGTGTCGAGGAAAGATAACTCTGAACATACCACAACCTCCCCGGAGGGGGGAGTACGCCCTGAAATTTTGGTAGGGTGTGCGGCCTGCTTCTTGAAACCGTTAACCTATTTCAGACCAAAATATGTGATTTTCCATACCCTATTTCAAACCTATCAAATTAGTACACAGGTCTAATACATGACTTCAGCTACCCAGGAATGGGTTCCATTTGCGCAAACATTTGTGGCATGAAAAGGGCTTCAAATTTCCCGATGTTAATGGGAAAATAGTTTCGTCTAAAAGCCAAACCAAATTCCAGGCCAAAGGGCACAAAACATACCCTATTTTAGACCAAAAATGGTCAAAATCTATACCCTATTTCAGACAAAAAACGGCTCAAAAATCGTACCATTTGGGGCCGCGCATACCTATATAGCTTATATAAGGGAGTACCCCCCTCCCGCCCCCCCCCCCCCCCCCGACCACAACTTACTGATTTCATTGATTTGTAGAATTCTGCTTTTCGTTAAAGAAAACAGCATGTCACTTAATTATGAGATCAATTTCCGCCCGCGATTGTCAAGTCTTTGTCATGTCAATGATAGATACCGATTTGGCCGTTCCATTATACTCGAACAAATTAGGCTTATTAGGCCACTAGCTAATCGCTAATGAGTTGAGTTGTTTATCGTATGTTCAAAAAGCTAAAACATGTACGGACATGTTGATATAAGATAATAACAGCCTTAATTGCGGTTTCTTTCTAAAAGAAACAAAGACGTGCTTGTCTTCATATTGATAAGAAAAGAACTGAGATAAACGAAAATAGTTTTTTAGAACTGACCTTATAGTCACGAAAGGCAACGTAGTTAGGGTGGCCGTGAAGTAGAACAGAACTTCAAAGCAAGAGATGTTTGGCGTTAGCCGGGGTTATCAAATACAATACACCAAAGAAAAAAGAAAAAAGCCAGCAAAGTTGCTACATCGCACAGGTAATCAATCTAGTCAATGCACGTGGCAAACATGTAGTGCCGGGTTAGCGTGATAAATTCAAATGCAAAGTGTGTGCTCGTTCCATGTTCATACATTATATTTACATGTCTCTAGCTTAAGCCAGCTACCACCTGTAGTTTGTTTGTAATTCACGAAATTCAAGTTGTTTATTTCGCGTTACAACTTGTTAATATACAAATAACTAGTATACCTGATAGGTAGAAAATGCTGCCGGGGGAAAGGAATGCGCAGTATGCGCATAAGTAGAAGTTTGAATGGAAATACAATTTATTTCTTCGGATGAACTATAACCACTGAACGCAACAAAACTTACCAAACAGCAAGATCAGCGAGCAGATTCAATATTACTCCTTCGGAAGCTTCTTCATTCACTTCGGAAGCTTCTTCATTCACTGAGTGCACAGCACATGACGCTGGTTTACACATTACGCTGGTTTATTTCTATATGTTAATTGTGTAACCTAAGTCTCAAAAATGTCGTTATCAGTTAAGTGAAGGTATACGCTCACTTTAATGATACTCCTTAGAAATCTGTTTCTTAGAGTTTTACAAAGAGCAATCAGCCCCATGTAAACAAGCTCTTCATAAAACATCTGCAACTCCTTATGGAGCACCCAACGAGTTAACGAACAACAAAAGCCGTTGCTTACATTCTCAACAAGCAAGGCCTTCTCGTTGATGTTTAATCTTATATTGACGATTTTTACATTGCCGAGAGAAAAAAACACGAAAGAATATATTTTGATCGCATGACTCATTGAGTTGTTTGGAGCCAAAAATACTCGACCGTATATCTTTTGATCGCATTAAATTAGTGGCTTAATTGCATTCACGTTAGACTGCAAAACAGTCGTATTTTTCGCGTTACGATTCATACGCGCGCGGTCTTCGAATGAAAGGTCTGGAGCGAGTGTGAAAACGGAGAGTAGGACTGGGGAGAGACGCTGAAAAATACGACTGTCGGCTTTCCATACAACGAATTCGTTCGAATTTCCCGTTGCTCCAGGAACGGGAAATTCCCATTGGTTGAATTTTGACGCTACCTGTCAACAAAATGTTCATCGCACCTCATCAGAGATATTCGAAGCCGTGTCAATTTCACAGTAAAACGAGCTCTTCGTGGAATTTGCATAATTTACGACAACTGAAGTTTCAGCGGGTCTAAAATGGGTCTGTTCCGTTGTGGAACGCGTTCTGTTCCGGGAAGATCTGGCAGAAAATTGTCCTTGTCCTAGGAGCCTAATGTCAGAGAACGATGAGTTTAAGCTTCCTTTAATGGCTGCTGTTCGGGAAATAATAATGATGGCGTTACAATAGCTCTGTTGATACACGCGCGCACTTTTATGGAGATTTACCGGGGATATTTACTCCTTCGTTTCAATCTCAAACCGTCCTCCTCTCAAGTTGCGGTGTCGTGATCAGTAGCGATGGTAAAAGTTTGATTGCTCTTATTTAATTTATCTTTTAAATTTGCGAACACAGAGCGGGCACACGGCGAGCAAACTCTCAACGAAAAGATAGTTCCTTCTTCAAATTGAAGCGACAGATCGACTTTGATAACCTCGGTCAAAGGCTGCAACGTTTTTCCAATTCTTTGGGGCTCGGCAAGTATGTTTTCTGTGGATATCCATTTAGTTTTAAAATGCGATACAAATCTGCCATTGTCTGGCGCGCTCGCTAAGTGTACTCTTATTATTTTTCCCTCTTCGCGAGGCGGGTTTCTTCAGTGTTGTTTTGATTCATCCGACCGATTTCTCTTCAAACAGAACACTTCCTTCATTTTACAGGCAATATAGAACCAAATTAATCCTCAAGACTCTCGTTGACATCAACACTGAAGAGCGAACTTGGACAAACAAAAATGTGGTTGGAGCTGTCAAGTATTTTTAACACCTCAGCGATATTATTTGAACCCCCGGTCAGAACGAATTCGTTGTATGGAATGCCGACAGTCGTTATTTTTCTCGCCTCACCCGCCCTGTGGGCGCGCGAGGCTTGCGCGCTTCGCGCGCGAGGATCACGCTTACGGCGCTTCGCGCCTTATTGAGCGGAAAAATAACGACTGTTTTGCAGTCTACATTCACGTCAACACCTTGACAACGAGTGTCGCTGTTGCCGCTACTGACTCGTACTCCAGGACGACCTTTTTGCACTGGCTCCAATGCAAAAGAATAATTATCTGCTACGTTAACTCCAACAGCCACTGGCGAAGTGTGCAGCTTTCGTTTAATAGAGCAGCCTGTGTTCGACCTCGTCGAACTTTCAGTTGTCGATTATTGATTATTATCGCGAACTCTCACGTTTCACCGCCTCCAGGTTTCTCTGTCAGTGCTCTTCTTTTGAAACCTTTCCCCACGGGGGTGAGACTCCCCAATAATTATTATTTTTTTCTGTCTTCTTTTTGTCTTGAACGGGTTATATATTTTACGATTTTTTTGGTCTTAAACGGGGAATATATACGCAGGGTATGATTTTGACTTAAATGTCTTAGACGGGTAGCGCGTAGCAGCAAAAAACCGGAGCAACGAAATAACTCACCTCTGAGCCTAGCCGGTCGAGAAAGAGAGAGCACGTGGAACTGCGCATCTTACTTTGTTCCATTCGCGCATAGCCACAATTCCATGCGGTCTGAGCCTAGCTGTCGAGAAAGAGAGAGCACATGGAACTGCGCATCTTACTTTGTTCCATTCGCGCATAACCACAATTCCATGCGGTCTTAGAAAATTTTGGTTTCAAGGCCCTATATTGTAATTTTTTGCCGATTAGGTCTGCTGCCTTGTTCGTTCGCTTCAGGCTCACTTACAGCGGCAGCAAACATTGCGTTTCAAGTCTACCTGCGTCAGTCCCATTTGAATTGCCATGAAATTTCATGACGTCACCGGCTGCCATAGAAGAAGCACGCAAACCCATTCCCAGGTTCTTACGTAAACTTCCCGCTTGCCAGAGAGCCAGAGAGAGGAGGATCGGAAGAGAACGGGTTTGCCTTGGTTATTTGTCTTTTGGTTCCTATTAACGAATTATCTGTATGCATTTACAGTCCGTACTGCGCAATGTCGGCCCTACAATATTTTCAGTCTCAAACGAAGGAATGTAAATTCTATCCAAAATAAAAATTCATCATTATTAACGCCAGATAGAAGAACCTCGACGAAGTGTAACAAGTAAATCAACAAAATCAAAAAAAAATGAAAACAAACCCTGAGGCTGCGCAATACTCTAATAAATACTCAATATAAATAATGTTTGATGCCGGAGAAACTGTATTTAAATTTCCCCGACACAGGCTTTACTTCGCGCAAATATTTGCTTTGAGCTACAAATTAAATTTTTTCAATAAATAAACACATACTGTAATATAATTATACAGTGGATTGTGATATCATTTCTCTCATCACAAGAAACTAACTAATAACTAAGTAAATTTATTTTTGATGAACGAAAACTACTTAACCCCAAGTGCAGGCTTTATAATTGATACCCGAGTCATCATGACAGAACAAGAATGCTTCATAAGATAATTAACACCTAACACAGCACACGTGAGATAATGAAATAAATTTGTATGGATCTGGAGCGAGATGATTACAATCCAACAAGATCTAAAAACGTTTTTGAAACAGCAAAGCATCGTAGTGGGCCTTGTAAATAAGTCCATCTTCCCTTCGAATTGAAGCATATCGTAAATCCATTGCGTTAGCGTGAACAACATAGACAAGTCGTTATTAAAACGTACATGTAAGATGCATGATATTTCCGAGAATCCACCTAATACTGAGTGACATCGCAGGGTCCCAATCCATTTCGTTAACTCAGCTTAATATTATCCGCTATGCGCATTCTCCGCGTAAAAACCGCAGTAGCCATTTGAGTACGCGTCGCGGACCTATTTTTTGGTCTTCAAATTTCCATTTTTTCATAATTTTAACATCCTCTCACTTCCCTTGAAATTCATTGCAAGACATCATCCTGCCGTGTGGTGGTAGGTATATGATCTGTTAATACTATGGTATTATTAAAGTTTCCGTAACATCATTTCAACTAGTTAAATTTTAACTTTTATGTTATCTCCATTGACAGCTTATCCGAAAAGGTTAAAAGTGGGTTTACAAAAAATCATATAACTCAAAAGTTAGACTTTGCACAGATGTTTCGTTGCATTTGTGGAGGGATAAAGACTTGATCTTCAATGCTATTAAATAAAATTTTCCGGCCAGCAGGTATTACCGCCTAGAGGTCATTGTGAACTATCAGTATTTCAAAATTTTCTAATTAATCGGCGAAAAGAAGGTCACTGATACGCGTGAAATTTTGATCCAAATAATGTTCTTTATAGTCTTAATCACGTATGAATAGTTTCTAAACACGTTTTACTGCTTTACTTTAGCAGTACTCATCCAAATAAAGCTGGGAAAAATCATAAAATGACCTCATTATTTATGCATATTGATGCTCAAAACGCAAGTAGCTGTCAAATTTACTCTACTAAACAGCTGATCAAATTTCTTGATATACAGATAGTTTAGCTTACTTATTCGATGGGGAAAACAGTAATCCAAGAACAAGACAAAACAAGGTATAGATGGTATATTGTAACAAATTTAGACAGTCAAACAAATCTGAAGAAACTTACCCTTGATGACCTTGAAATCGACAACTCGCATGTTGGCATATTTGCCTAAGTATGTATAGCCGATTTCGCAGACAGTTTCCTTGAGATTAGATTACAGTTATAATTGTTGTTCAATTAGATCTATAATGATTAAAATTCACATAAAAATTGAAGCAATTACCTTTGTGATTGCGTGAACATTCTTCGCACAAGGGACGTTAATTCCCACTTGCCGTGACAAGAATCACACTGTTATTCAACAAGGTAACCGCTGACCTAAACACGACAATGTTTCCGAGAAATGATAACTGCGGGGAATCCCGTGGAATGTCTAGTTTACTAGGCTTGTCGATTGTAAAGATGATATCAATGACATGGCGAGGTGGATACGGAAACTTTACGGTTGCAATGTTCAGATGGGAAGTAAGAGGAATTCCCAAAGGGGGGAGGGGGAGGGGTGGCGAGTAATTGAATAATAAAGTGACCAAAATTAACCCCCAAATAATAACATATACCTTTACTATAAGCCCTGCTCATATTTATGTACAGAAGGATTTTTTGGTTTTTCTTCATGAGAAGAATATTATAGGAACGAATTATGCGTTTCAAAAATGATTTGGTTACATTTTGAAGGCCGGATGATTTTTTTTAAGTGTTTGGGCTTATATTCGTTGGGGGAGGGATCTGAGGGTTTTTCCATTGTAGTTAATTCTGATTTGGGGCGGTTATTTTCAGTAGGAAACAGTGATGGGGAGACATGATAACGTTGCGGTGTCTAATTGGTGATTTAGCCATTTTGGCCTGTATACCTTTTCTCAAATAATCTGAGGCATTTTTGGCAGGCATTTTATGATTTTAAATGCGGTACATCACAGTTCCGTGATATACCGATAGTAAGCCCCACCCATCCCGAAAATAAGCACCCCCTACCGAAAATAAGCGCCCCTACCGAAAATAAGCGCCCCAAATCAGAATTAACTACAATGGAAAAACCTTCAGATCCCTCCCCTAACGAATATAAGCCCAAACACTTTTAAAAATGTAATCAAATCATTTTTGAAACGCATAATTCGTTCCTATAATATTCTTCTCGTGAAGCAAAACCAAAAAATCCTTCTGTACATAAATATATGAGCAGGGCTTATAGTAAAGGTATATGTTATTATTTGGTGGTAATTTTGATCACTTTATTATTCAATTACTCACCCCCCTCCCCCTAATTGAGAATTCCTCTTACTTCCCATCTGTACATTGCAACCGTAAAGTTTCTGTATCCACCTCGCCATGTCACAGATTACAACACCTGGTGACAGCAATGGCCATTGATATCATCTTTACAATCGACAAGCCTAGTCTCGGGAACATTGTCGGTGTTTAACTGGTCAGCGGTTACCTTGTTGAATAACAGTGTGATTCTTGTCACGGCAAGTGGGAATTAACGTCCCTTGTGCGAAGAATGTTCACGCAATCACAAAGGTAATTGCTTCAATTTTTATGTGAATTTTAATCATTATAGATCTAATTGTAACAACAATTATAACTGTAATCTAATCTCAAGGAAACTGTCTGCGAAATCAGCTATACATACTTAGGCAAATATGCCAACATGCGAGTTGTCGATTTCAAGGTCATCAAGGGTAAGTTTCTTCAGATTTGTTTGACTGTCTAAATTTGTTACAATATACCATCTATACCTTGTTTTGTCTTGTTCTTGGATTACTGTTTTCCCCCATCGAATAAGTAAGCTAAACTATCTGTATATCAAGAAATTTGATCGGCTGTTTAGTGGAGTAAATTTGACAGCTACTTGCGTTTTGAGCATCAATATGCATAAATAATGAGGTCATTTTATGATTTTTTCCAGCTTTATTTGGATGAGTACTGCTAAAGTAAAGCAGTAAAACGTGTTTAGAAACTATTCATACGTGATTATGACGGAAAAGAACATTATTTGGATCAAAATTTCACGCGTATGTTTGACCTTCTTTTCGCCGATTAATTAGAAAATTTTGAAATACTGATAGTTCACAATGACCTCTAGGCGGTAATACCGGCTGGCCGGAAAATTTTATTTAATAGCATTGAAGATCAAGTCTTTATCTCTCCATAAATGCAACGAAACATCTGTGCAAAGTCTAACTTTTGAGTTATATGATTTTTTGTACACCCACTTTTAACCTTTTCGGATAAGCTGTCAATGGAGGTAACATAAAAGTTAAAATGTAACTAGTTGAAATGATGTTACGGAAACTTTAATAATACCATAGTATTAACAGATCATATACCTACCACCACACGGCAGGATGATGTCTTGCAATGAATTTCAAGGGAAGTGAGAGGATGTTAAAATTATGAAAAATGGAAATTTGAAGACCAAAAAATCACCATTTCGGACTCCCACGGGACCCCCCTCGTAAATCCGTCAAAATAAAGTTAGAGCCAAAACGAAATGCATTTTGAAACTAACCACATTAGGTGTTACTCGCATGCAAAGTTTCAAGGAAATCTGTTACTTTACCCAAATTGGTTATGAGGATCTTACAGAGACAGCCTCTTAAGAGCCACACCCACCCACAAAGCAAGATTCTGGTACCGTGTAGGGGTTCCTTTCAAAATTGTTGACAATATATCCAGTCACTTTTATATGGGAGTCCCGCCCCCCCCCCCCCCCCCCCCCCCCTCTTTTGGGGAAAGTGGACTGTCCTCAGCAAAAAGTAATGTTAAACAAAAACAGAGATTTGTGTTGACAATAAATGAATAGAGTGAACATTTTTGGTTTGAATCTTTTACTTTTAAGATAGTTCTAGATCATAATATTCCCTCTTAAATTGCAGTATCTTTGGAGAAATTGGGGATTATGATCCCACTGCAAATACAAAAGAATATGAAAAGAAAGAAAAGGCAAGAGAAAGAGAGAGAAAGAAATCCAAGAATTCCACAAGCTACTTTGAGAAATCGGCAGGCGGAGAGGATGAGGTACTTTAAGAGAACTTACTCTGTCATTAGTTGACATTTCAGATTGTTGGTATATATAATATATAAACTGTTATTAAAGATATGGTTATTGTTCATCGTGGTTCATTAAGGTAGTAGAACTGACTTTAATAATTGAAGGGTTGAAAGCGAAACTATCGGTTGTGACGATTCGGCCTTGAAATTCCAAATTGCTCAGAATCAGCTGATTTTTTGCATTTTGGAATAAAATTTCTCAAATTCAACAAAAGCAATTGATTTCAAAACATGATACATGTAGGCTAAGACAGCTTAAGTTGAACTTCAAAATAATTCATGTCCGAGGTGACAATTTTCACTCCTCAGGTGACAAATCCCATTTAAATTGCGGGCTCAGAAATAATATTCGGTCATTTTACAGCTTTACCGTTGAAGGTAGATTGAAATAAAAAGCATTAGCTTAAACTCATACAAAAAAGTAAAAAACCTATAGGAGCCCCAATTGCAGGGCTATGTTTTTCTTAAGATATCGGCTTTTATAGTAATAAACACATGTCATCAAATGAAGCGGCTCTAATATCGGGTAGAAAGCTCTCTATGCTTGGGGCTCCCATGTAAAGTTTCTGTCGTGTCATTTTAATAAGCTGCGCAAATTTCATCCAGATATGATAATTCTACGTCTTTATTGTTAAAATACCTTTCAGTGCAGTCTGTGCCGACCCTTAAATTGCGGTAATTTATCGCCAAAATCTCTCCACAAGCTCTTGTTTATCAAGCGCCATTTTGAATTATCCATAGTATACCGCTGTTCAAAGTGTTTCTAAGGGCCGATTGTAACTCGAAGAATGCTGAAAATCTTCAATCTTATCCGTCCATTGTTGCAAGCTCAACATGGCATCGTAAACAATTACGTAATGCATAGCAACGATGTGAAATTGAGACCTCGGCTAATGGACCCAGCAGATAACATGCGTATCGAGTTACTGCGCACCTATCCGTGAATAATATCACACTGTGGGACAAATCCCTGTGGTTTTGCGTGAGTTGATGAAAATGTTAGCTATAAACTTCAAAACTGTGGCAGTGTTCTTAACTTATTGTCTTGAGCAGAAGTGTCAGGGAGAACTCAATGCTATATAACTAAGCAATTAGCAAGATGCAGTTGCCTAACGGTTAGCATGTTGGACTCAATTTAATTATATTTTGTTCACCAATAATTTATTGAACTCTCTTTTTTATAGGCACAGTTCAGTAAGAAAGGTGAGAGTGCAGATTGCTTTCTAATAAAATAATGTGTATTACTTGATTCTACTACATTGCAATACACCAGTAGAAGTGTGTTCTACTTTGCTGTTTGTGCGCCAGTCATTACGCTTGATTGCCATGTACAGCTGTACTCGTGATTTAGACTTATCAACTTTGATAGTTGACTCAGGGCTTCAGTTCTCCGCTTGCCACTATCAGCCAATACAAACCTTATGCTTGCAGTGTTGATAAATAGAACACTCTCCAGTAGTACTGTACTACATGGTTAATGTTATTTCTCTTAAAATTTAGATGTATCAGCTGAAGAGTTTGCTAAGTCTGTTTCACAAACCTACGGCAAAACGGTATGTTTAAGGTTTACGTTGTACAGTTTTGCAGTTACTGTATTTTTTGCAGTTACTGTATTTTTTACAGTTTTGCAGTTACTGTATTTTTTTAAATTAATTTAAATGTTTATAATAATAATATTTTATTATTATAAATATTAATTTGTCATTTTATTTGGCAGGAAATGGAGCAGAGAGCTGCATGGGACTCAGTTGACCCAAAGTATCCTTTCAGATAAACCTTTCACTTCATTCTTGATCAATACAAAGATAACAACAACAAAAGCAATAATATTTATTTTTATATTAAACTAATAATAATTCTCTTTTTCCTGGTACACTTGATGTGCAGTACTATGTGAAGATGTTTTGATGAATGTTCTCTGCTCTCACAATTTTTATTGTTTACAGTTTTGTGTGCTAGAATCTTGTTTGTTTTCTAAGTCACTTTCTATTTTCAAGTATCTCCACTTGGTAATACACTGTTGGTATTGAACTTAACTCTTTGAAGACGAAAGAAAAAGGATAGACACTCTCGCAAAGGGAAAGATGTCAATTACGTTCCAGACAGCTATTCAGAATGTTATCCAGGGTAAGGTTACACCAAGGGCCTCTTCATACCTGTATGAAGGTACATGTACTAAGGGGGGAGGGGGAAAATAATTTTTGTCTCCCATTCATTGGAGATTGAACACATTTTTTATGGTTCCCAGGATATCTTTTCCCAAATTTTGAAACAAAATAATTCTGCATTTCACACATGCGCATTTCTGAATATTTCACCTCTGGGATCTATCATTTGGGATATAATCCATATTGAGTGTCAGTTTCTTTTTCATCATGTGTACATAGTAATTTAAAAGTATGCTTAAGTGATTCCACTGCAAAACCTCACAGAGGTACTAGTTCTACAGTTGAACCTCTTCACAACGGCCACCCTGGCACCACAGAATTATCTGGCCGTTGTAGGGAGGTTTCAATAAGAGTAAAGTGTATGGATTGGTGCATGGTCGGGATGAAAATTCCTGGCTGTTGTAGAGAGGTGGCCATTATACATACATTATAGAGATGTGGCTGTTGGTGGAGGTTCGACTGTACTTAACTTACAAGTACAATTCTTCTAATAAAAAATAATTAAAAAGTACAATTCTTGTTCTTTCTAGTGCTGTAGATATACCATATGACAGTGATGAGGAAGCCGATTACAGTAAAATGGATTTGGTAAGCGTAGTTATTTTTTTTATTTTTTCAAGACAATATTTATTATTCTTTATTATGCACACTACTAACACATACATCATCATCATACATTGCGATTACGTTACATTATTCATATTTTGTATTAAGACTACCGCATATACATTTTTAAATAATAGTGATGATAATGATAATAACATAACATTTACAAACAAACAGTAAATTTACAACTAAACAATAACTAAACAACATTTAGGTAAGCTTAGTTATAAATCATGTAGTGTTAAACTAAATCATAGTTCTAAATTAAACCTCTGTTGTTAATCATTGACTTGATAGCAGTCCCTTTCCTCTACTGCGCCTCCTTTCGGAATGTTGTAAAAGTAATTTATTACTGTAATTTTGGACCAAAAGGCTTTAATGGAAAACTTCAGACTTTTGAGTTGGAGGGTGGAGGGGATATTTCACATTCTGATGCAAGTACATGGCTACCTACAGAAGTTTTTTTTTCACAAATCATCCATTTTGAAACCCAAATCATCACTTTTATGTCTGACATTTGTTTTTATTGTTTGTGTTGTTGTTTGTATCATCACTCCAGTTAACTAGGACCTTTGTTTTATCAATAGCAATCATTGCCAAATCAAAATTCATCAGAATATCCTCAGACAACCTCAATAGAATAGATGATTTACAGTTAAGTTAACATGTCAGAATGTTTTAAAGATAAACTTTACCTTTGAGTTGAGCACATCACTGTGTGATGCCTTCACTTTTGCTTCATTGTAATTCTTTTAATTAGTGGATCTACAGCCTTTTGGAGTAGAAGTTCATTCCTGTTTCTTCCTTGCCCTTCAGTCTTATAATTTCTATTTGTTTTAATTGAATTCACATGATAATGTATTTAGCTATCATTTTAATAATTAATAATTTTTAATTAAACCTAATAATAGATAAAAATAACCTTTGTTTGAAGACAACTTTTATTAACCTTTTAAATGGTGACAGGATTGTGTGGTTGGAACTTTGCGTGGCCGAAATTACTATGCACAATTTGTTAGTACTTTTGGTTTCATTCTTGTAGTTTTGTGATACAACTCACTAATAATATTATTGTAAATAAATGTACTTCTAATTAACTTTGTACGTAGAGTGACATCCTTTTGCTTTGTGTAAATAATGTTGCATTTAATTTAACTTTTCTTTTGGTTGGTTGGTTGGTTGGTTGTTCATTTGTTTGTCTGTAAATTGTTTACATGTTATTAATTTTGTTTTGTCATATTATACAATAGTTTCCCTTGTGTTTGTTAAATTGTCATACAATACTGTACAATGCTTGTTTCAAGTCATGTATAAAGTTAATATTGCAAGAGTTTAAAGATGAATGCAACATGTAGTTTCATACACAGCATTTTTTTATTCATAAACTTCTCAAAATTTATTCTTTAATGATCCTCAATAATTATAAATTACTGACAGTATGTCTGAGCTGAAATTGAATAATTATTTAAGACATCAAAAATATGGACAGTCGGAAAACATAATGGCAGGAAACAATGGGGCTCAAATGTACAACTTTAGATTATTGACCACCAGCTACCTCTCTTGTGAGACAATCAGGGTTCAAAATAGCAGCCGGCTGCCGGCAGCAGCCGGCACTTTGACCACACTTGCCGGCAACTTTTCACCGAAGAAATAGAAAATATCGACTTTGATCGGCCAACTGAAATCAAAGTCGCTGTAGATGTTATAGTAAACATTTCATATCAGACAATAAAGCAGCCAAGAAATGTTTTAAAAGCTTTTTGGAACGTTTTAAAATGAGTAGAACGAGTAGAAAAAGGTTTGGAAATTTGAAGCGTGCTGCAAAAGTTGAAATGGAGTATTCTTGTTCACCATGAACGACTAACTCTTTTACGCGTTTGTTCAAGCGTGAAACGTAAACATGCAAGTTTGTCCAGACAAACCGTTGCGTTACCGACTTTATGTTTCTACACATGTAATCAAGATTTATTTTGCACAAAAACTTGTTTAGTGCCGGTTGTTAAGACTTCACTCGTTCAAATTAAAGTCAGTTTTCTATTCATATTGCTCGACAGAACGGATTTCCCATGTTTGTGAGTGAAGAAGCGCGACGGTATTTTACGCTTGAACAAACACGTAAAAAGAGCCGTTCACGATGCTTTGTTTGGAACGAAACATGCACGTTAATTAAAATGAAGATTCTGACGCTGACATTATTTTAGCAGTTCAAGGCCATTTTCGACCCAGAGCTCTTCTCTTTTGCGCATGACTGACGGCGAGAAGAGCTCTGGGGAACCCTGCGAGAGAGCCTGTTGTGATTGGCGTCCGGTTTAACAATAAAAACTGTTCCGATTGGTCAATCTGGTACGCGCGTTAAATTGAACTTGTGGCGGGAGTTTTCCCTGCGGCTGGGGTCGAGAATGGCGCAGAAAAGAAAGTTTCATGAACTACACAACCTTGAGCGAAACCCCGAAAAACCCATGTAATACGAACGAAAATATTTGCCGTTGCTGCAATTCTGGCCTATCCAACATATATGATCGCATATAATTGTTTGGATGAACTTCCAAAAAAATTAATTGTTTTATTTATCGGGATTTGGACGGTTTCAAATGCGCCCACTTGACGGCTTACAATTGAGTTTTCGTCAAAATAATTAGTCACGGCAGTCCTAGAATCAGTCTTTACAACGGACAGCAAAATGAAAGTGAACTTACCCCTTAGTTACACATAAAATGGCTAATGATAAACGACGGACGTGAGTGTCCTTCATGGAAAACTACAGAATGCATTCAAAGAAACTATCGATCATTTGAATTAATTAAACTACGGTAAGCGTTCTTGCGCGCTCTCGTGCATATCCCGAGAGACACGCCACAACAACAATAGAGCCACCATTTTGGATTTGGATTTTAGGGCATGCGCTATCAAGTCAACATAGCCAGATTTTGGCTACGCTTGCGTAGAGTTCCCCAGAGCCTTCGCGTCTTGCGCAACAAAAAAGTAAAAAAAAACGCGTAGGCTCTGGGGTCGAGAATGAGTTCAAGGCATGCGATATGTGCGAAATGGTTTTAAAATCAGTTTATAATTTCAAGGTTTCTCAAGGAAGAAAGTGAAATTTCAATTCAGGAAGATTTTGGTCACGTGCTAGGCAACGGGTTCTTGGCAGATTCCTGTTAATTAGTGTAGCAGTACACACACGCAAATCGCGGAAAGTGAAAAAAAATTCAACTACTACGCGCTCATTCATTATTGACAGCCGGGAAAAAATGAGCCTTGACAAAAAAAGCCTACAACTTCAAGCTAAAAGCTGTGATTTTATTTTGAACCCTGACAATCATGTCCCCCATTGCCCTCTTGTGCTAACATTGATCCTGGATTAACAGTTAACCAACACTGTATGTTTTTCAGCTACACTGTATATTAATAATTTATTTGCCGTCATGTTGTCCTTCAGGGTAATAAGAAAGGTCCAATCAAACGGTGGGATTTTGAAACAGAAGAGGATTATCACAGCTACATGGAAAGTAGAGAAGCGCTTCCAAAGTAAGTGAATTGACATAATCTGTCAAGTTTGTGATTATAATTGCCATGAATGCTTTCAGTCCCAAGATATACATATACCAACCAAATTCTCATACATTTTATTTTAATGTGCGGTTCCAGAAAATTTGCATACAAACCCCAAGGAAGGTCATTGGAAATTCCGAGGGGGAGGGGGTCTCAAAAGCCAAATTTTTAAAAGAAAAGTACAGTGGAACCTCTACTTTGGGACACCTCCATTAAGGGGACACCTCCTTTAAGGGGACACAGACTTTTATCCCAGCAAATAAAATAAATATATTAATGCTCATATAATCTTTATCTATTAACCTCTATTAAAGGGACACCTCTATTAAAGGGACACCTCTATTAAGGGGACACTTCTCCTTGTCCCGAGGGTGTCCCCTTAACTAAACTGGAAATTCCCGGCGGGTGGGGGGAGGGGCTCAAAAGGGGCAGTATGGATGTTTTCAGAAAACACATTAGTTCTGAGAATTTGGTGGATCAGCAAGACAATAACCTTTTTTATAATAACGCCCTAGTTGATGGTTTTCTTTATTCTCATCACCTGTCTGCTTGGCAAAGTATTGATAGTGTACTTAGGAGAAACTACATGTACATGTTGACCACTCTTGGGAATGAAACGGTCAGTGTATAATAAACTTGTAAAGTTTCAACCTCAGCATCCTTTTTTTAATCTGCTGGAATCATACCTGGCTGATTTAAGAATCCTGAGAAGAGGGCTTGCCATAAGACATTACTGTGTGCAACACCATACTGACAGATCAGAGCGCTTTTTTCGTCACTGCAGAGCTGCTTTTCAGTTTGGTATCAAGATGTCCGAAGGACGCAAAACACGGCGTGCAGGCCCCAAAGATGAGAAGGCCAAATTAGATAGGGACTGGCAGAAAATTAGTCAGGTAGGGACCCATCATAATAAACTTACATGTAATATTAGCTTAAGGGATCATGATATACCTAACTTAAAGGATTCTTTTAGAAGTGATTTTAGTCCTTCAGACTAAAAGTGATTTTAGTCCTTCAGACTAAAATCACATTTTTCCACATCATTTCAAATGGTCTATAAGGTAAAACCCATGCGGAAGAACAAGTGGAAATAAGGTAGTGAATTTATATAGCACATTTTCCTTGCAAGTTGTTTCACTGAAGTAAAGTTCTCTATTATTCTTTAAAAATACAGTCAAAGCTCTTGTAAGCGACCACCTCGGGAATTCGAAAAAGTGGTCGTAACTAGAGGTGGTCGCTTATGAGAATGGGCTGTCGTAAGCGACCTAGTGCTGAAACAATAGAGGCTGGCCACTTACAAAATGTACGAAAGCGAATGTACAGGTCACGCTTCCACAGAGATTGAAAACTTCTTATTCAGATGATTACAAATAATACAATGTCTCATAAATGTGTAGCACAACAAGTGGTCGCTTACGAGAGCTTAAAAAGAATGGAAACGACCAGTTGGTAATTCCCTTATGAAAGCTTTTAATTACAGAGTTTGAGTGACAATTCAAACGGGGTCGTAACTAGAGCTTGGTCACTTACTAGAGTAGTCACAATGAAAGCATTGACTGTACATCATTCTGTAAACAATTTGATGTTTTTTTTAGATTCCATAAAATTTATATTGGACTGTTTTCTTCTCTTTTTGTCAGATGTTGAACAAAAGAAAAGGAGATGAAGGGTAAGTCACACAAAATATGGTGTTTTGGGAAATAAACAACAATAATTTGGCAAAAATACAAAGTCTTTTAAAAGTCCTCTCAGTTTTAAATCATTGGAATGTGGTATTAATTTTAGTGCTGTTGCATTTATAAATGCAATGAATATTGAAATAATACAAGATTTGTTTGTTTGTGATGATGACCATACTTAGGACACCTTATGATTCTAAGTGATTTCTTCAAAGTTGAGTCTGAACAGTACAAACAAGTCTTTGTATTCATCTGTTGGTAATGCAACGTGAGATAGCCACATGTCCAGGGTTTGAAATAAATGGTTGTCTTAGACAATAAGGCAACCAAAAGAAGAGTGGTTGCCCAAATAGTATTATTAAACTCAATTTGCCATGGCACTGTCTTAAGATAAGATCCCAAGTCTCTGAACATAATAATTATAACGACATACAATGTTGGGCTTATGATCAGAAGAAGTTATATCTTTGGGTGGGGGGCTTATTATGGGAAGGATTTTGGTGTCTGGGATTTGGGGAGCTTATTTCAAATTTTTTTTGGGGGGGGGAGGGGAGAGGTTATCACAATTTTACAGTATTCCCCCTTTTATTTTGACGTGTTTTCTTCTCATTTCTGGAAATAGCTAAATCTCATTGTTTAGGGATGCTGTATTTTCTCAATTAAATGCCAGGGGCATTTATTTAAAACTCATCCTTATAGACCCGCCGTTATTCGGGGCCCAGCGTTTATTAAACATGGGTATTTTAAATCATTTTTTACATCCTCATTTTTGGTTGATTTTAATAAATTTTACTGCATTAAATGCAAAATTTCACAAAATATTAACAAAACGTCCACTAAACAACACCAAAATGTCACCAACTTTGTCTCTAGTAAAATATTTTGATGACAAAATGACAATGACATTTTGTCATTGCGAATGCTGTACTTAGTGGTTTCTTGAATGTGGAGTGAGCAAAACTGATAAATTGAGACTGTTATACCATGGTGGCTTGTGAACCTGAAGCATTACATATATTAATCAAGGAGATTCAGCTTCATAGGACCAGATTCAAATAAACGCCGGACCTCAAATAAACGCTGGGACCTCGATTAAATGCTGGGGCGTTTATTTAAAACTCAACCTGATAGAGCACATGTTTACTTGAACCCGGCTTGGGGGCCCGGCATTTAATCGAGAAAATATGGAAATTGATTTATTACCAATAACAATGTTTGTCCTCGATACTATTTTCAGGAAAAGGGGACTCTGATAGCAAGAGACGAAAACACTGAGAAGAATTTGCTGAATCAATAGCAACACCTGGATTTTTATTGTGCCCTTTATAATACAACTACTATAATTGAAGGGCTCTCAGCAAAAACGTCCCCTTGGTTAATTGGTTCCTTTTGTTTCTTTTGTTTGCAAAAACCAAGGGGCCATTTTTGCTTAGAGCCCTTCGATTATTATTAATGATAATCCGTGCCCCTGCATCTTCTGTGTTGTATAAAAGTTCAAGATAATTAAACACAGTTCACATCAGCAAAATCAGTGTTTAGATTGTTCTCTGTTTACTTTTCACTTACGTTATTTTGTTTTTGGAACTTAGAGTTTAATAAGGTACGGGTCGCACTACAGCCAATTTTGACCAATTTTGTTTATTCAGGTGTCAAATCTGTCAACACGTAACGTAAAAATCGTAAAATACAGTGCGACCCCCAGTTTCAATTTTTTGCCAATTTTTTTGCGAATTGCCAAATTTTCGCCAATCTTCAAAGAAGCCAAAGTGTTGCCCTGGAGGCGACCAAATTTTTGAAAATCACACAATTTTGTTATTTTAGCCCGTTTTAGCCATTAAACTGTCATTCACGCAAGATGCTATGTTTAGCGCGTGCAATTACGGTACAAATAATTTTTTACCTGGTTCATCTGACTCTTTTAATGATTATTTCGACCGGAAAACGAAGAACATGAACATCGATATTACGCTGCGAATGTCTATGACTACACTGGGTCTGATCGAAACCAAATTTACCGGCGGCAATTTGGAGAACAATTCGTCTCAAGTTCAAAACAATCTCCTTCGATTGCAATCGAAGCTAGCCTGCGTCGCAGACGGACTTGATACCGGCGGTCAAGTCCGTCTGCGACGCAGGCTAAATCGAAGCCAGCAGCAAGAAAACGACGAAAACCAAGAAAGCGAAGTACGAAACCTGGTCCCAAGCCGTTTAAGTTTACATTTACATCAATCAGGAGAGTTTTGGAAAACACATCTTGGTTTGAGTGCGACCACCACCAAAATTTGGCACTTGCGAATTTTTTGCAAATTTTCCCTCGCCAAAAATTACAAAATTTTTTATGTAAACAAAATTGGCTGTAGTGCGACCCGTACCTAAGTAAAACTTGCAAGAAAATCACTGTGTAATGTTAGAATCCACCACATTAATGGGGTACCCGCACCCTCGATTTGTAATGAAATTTCTGGGGGAAAGGTGTGGCTTATATGCCAGCGTTTACAGTATGTTTCTACGATACATGGAAATTGTTGAAAATCTCACCTCACCTATCAGGGAACTCATGGAGTTTAAAAGATTCTTATTCAAGGTTATTCAAAGGTAGTTGTGCTGATCTTTGTATACAAAACCATTTTGTTGGTTTTCCTTTTTCTTTCTGTTCATAAGAATGTTTTGCTTCACATGCTGCCTTTCCCTTTTTCTCAGATATTTACATACATGTATGAACTAAGTTGTAAAACAGCCATTGAAGATACATGTCTTGTGTCATCTAATGACATCTTGCACATCTGGGTTTTTAATATTTAATTAAAGTGCAACCGAGAACATTCACTGTATTTGTTTTTGATTTTTATGCCACTCTTATTTAAAAACAGAGCAAGTTTCTGTGATTCCGTAGTTACCGAAAGGTGAGTTAAAGTTTGGGAGAACGAGAAATGCTGTGCAAACCTAGGCCACTGGCAAGTGTTTCCAAAGTAGTTTCCAGCTTTTCCACTTTTTCACAAGTGCTTCTATAACTACAGTCGAACCCCTATTAAGCGGCCTGAAACTACAATGTATTGTCAGTAAAATACTGTAAATAAAACCCCTATTACATGTAAGCGGCCACCTTTTGGCCATCCTGATAAGGGTTCTTCTATTGTTTTTGTTAGTGTGCGTTCTCCTAACGTCGAACGCACACTAATCCTGTCAACATGCAAAGAAAATCGACATTTCTGTTTGTGGTACTCGATGGCCCCCCCCCCCAAGCTTTTTTGCAGGGGCTTCCGGTAAAGGCCCTGGGAACACGGTTTCCCCGGTAAAGGCCCTAGAGACGAGGTTGAACGGTTAAATGCCATCGCGATGCACATCAGTTCTGAGTCGGGTAAAGGCCCTGGGAATGAGGTTTTCCCGAATTTTTTGGAATGTCAGGAAACCGGTTTAATAGACCCTGGCGTGCGATCGTTCAGTAAACAAATGACAGATCTGCTTCACTCGGAAAACGAATCAGCGACAGAGTTCAAAATCTGAACTGATGGAAGTGAGAATCCCAACTGGCGTGACCAGAGCCCGGGGGGGGAAGCACACAGGGTATATGAGACAAAAAATACCTAATAAAACCTGTTTTATCTGTTAGATAGGGATTTATCAAAATAGTAACACAATCCATTCTATGAACAACTGGACCCAGGACGCAATAGATAACTATTCAAACGCATTTCAATAATCTATGATTACCACTAGTTTTACCCCTATTATGCAGTGGAACCCTACCTTATGTCCACCCCGTTAATATGGCCACCCTGTTATTACGGCCACCAATGGCCAGATTTTGTGATCCCTGTGCGCCTATTTTCTTTGTAATTTCACCCCGCATTACGGCCACAAAATCTGCGATGGACTAAATATTATAGCAAATCATTGAAACAATGAACACGAGTAGGTATCACTTTACTTATTCGCACTCTCGCACAGATAGACTGTTTTCAATGTTAATAAGTATATTTAAGAGTTCAAATTGTCTTTAGCATCCCTCTGAACTTGTATACACAAGGAACGTCTATGCCATATCGTCTCCATAATTTCGACCAACCCGTATTACAGCCACCCTGTTATTATGGCCAGTTTTTTTTGGCCTGTAGGTGTCCGTATTAATGGGGTTCCACTCTAGTTTGGTCTTGTTTTGAAAAAGCTGATGACAGATGAATTGAAGGTGACGACTGATAAAAAGAGTAAAACACATCTTTATTATCGTCTTGACGTGATTCCGTTGTTACTAGTCTACCACACCTTATGCTAATTTATGAGCAACCCCTATTAAGCGACCACTTGCCGAGGGTTCGACTGTATGATAAGGGCCATTTTGATCTCAAGTTGTCAAGAGGTACTTTGATTTTATTCTTACCGACAATTGTCATGTGATAATTTCACATCAAATTATAATAATTTATTGTTATGAAATTATCACCAAAATGTTCTTAGCAAGACCTTGAATGGAGTCTACTAAAAATAATATTTATTTCATAGAAATCGGCAATTTGAAAATAAAAATAAATTTGCAATTTTAAGGTGGCTGGTAACGGTTTACAGCCCTTGCGCTTTGATTGATCGATACTACCATCTTATATCAGTTGATGTTAAAATAAAGGTATCAAACGATTGCCCAATCATCGGTGAACAAGTTATGATAATATTTGTGACATAATAGGTTACCATAGCAACAGTATTTCCTGTCAAAAACACGCTTATTTTTAGCTTTAAGTGCTTATAACTCAAAAACGAGCACGGTGACCCCATTTTTTATAATTGAATAATGATCAGCATGTTAAGATACAACTTTTTGCAAAGTTTAAAAAAATTCTGCGGATGGAATTCAGAGCCACCTTAAATGTTCGAAAATTTAAGGTGGCTCTGAATTCTCTCCGCAGAATTTTTTAAACTTTGCAAAAAGTTGTATCTTAACATGCTGATCATTATTCAATTATAAAAAATGGGGGTCACCGGGCTCGTTTTTGAGTTATAAGCACTTAAAGCTAAAAATAAGGGTGTTTTTGACAGGCAATACTGTTGCTATGGTAACCTAATATACCAGGAAGATGATCATAACGTGTTCACCAATGATTGGGGTTTGATACCTTTATTTTAACATCACCTGATATAGGATGGTAGTATCGATCAATCAAAACACAGGGGCTGTAAACCGTTACCAGCCACCTTAAATACCAAAGCAATATTAAAATACACCACTTATATTATTACAGTCAAATCTGTATTAAGCGGCCCTGTATGAAAGGGTCACCCTCTATTAAGCGGTCAGTTCTAAAAGTCCCGAAAATTTCTCCCCTAGTTTACTTAAGTGTGACCTCTATACTGAGCAAAGTTTGATAACGAAATGGAATACCCCATTATATATTTCATGTGTTCCTATTCAAACTAATCAAGGCCAATTAAATGCACCCCAACTTTAAATCCAGCTAACTTCAACACTCAGTGATATGCCAGTAACACATTGTTTATCAATAAAGTGTATTTCAAGAAAATCATGTTTAAAAACCTAACCTACTTAGTACATGTTCAGGTGCTAATGAAGCTAACACTCGTCAAAGAGATGTTAGCATAAACAAATAATTTGGACACAATTTTAAATAATAGTCAAGACCATTCTCGATAAATTTCTTTGTAATCATTAATTTTGTTAAATTACAAACTAAAAATTTATCAAAATCCGGCTTGAAAAAGGTTACAAAAATAATTATTGAAAATATAGAAAAGCTAATTAACTAAGGTGATGAAACAGACAAGGTTGGGTTTGATGGAGGTCCATCAATACTTGTAAAATCAATCACTATCTCACTGGCCTTTGGTTTGAACTGTCTGTGGAAAAAAATAGAAAGAAAAAAATATGAGTTCCAGTACTGGGGATCAGAGATCATTCTTGGGTGTTGCTCCCCAGCTAAAGCACGGTGTGGCTGATACATTGTACAGGGGAGAAAGTCTCCTTCCCATCAAGCCCTGTGCACCCTGTTTTTCTGCTCTTTACTTGAGATCGGAGAAGCCAGGTGGCTCATTACTGCGTTAACTCCGGTTTCTGTAGCATGAAGTGACTAGGAGTAATGTTGTTCCCCTTAGATGGGATGCTAGTCCATCAAAGATTACCCCCAGCATTTAGTCAGGTTACCCCCAACAAGTCACTGAGGTACACATTTCTACTCCTAACAACACAAGGCCCCTGGCCAGGCATGAACCCAGAGCTCTTGATCCAATTGACAAACTATTAGCTACCATTAGGCTGTCATGCCTCCCAATAAGGTCATACAAGCAAATTGATGAAAACACCTGTAATCTTGAAGTTTCATAATCACATGACATTTCAAAACAAACTTGATCAATAATAATAAAGGGCTCTGTGCAATAACATCCCCTCTGTTTGTTGGTCATTTTGTGGTTAGCACAGATTTGCTTGATTTTTAGCATGTGACCCTCACTTTAATAGAAAAACATTTCCCTGCATTTTTTTCTCTGGTTTGCACGTTGTTTTATTGTCATAGCCCTGATTACCTGTATGTTATCCCAGCCATACCAAGAAGTTTCCTGGAAGCCATGCAGTTGGGTTGGTCATGGTACTTATCAGAATAGAATATGACTTCCTTAAGACCTGCTTGAATGATCAGCTTAGAACACTCATTGCAAGGGAATAGAGCTACGTAAATGGTACAGCCTTTGATGTCTGCCGAGTTCTTGTTCAGAATGGCATTCAATTCAGCATGACAAACTAAGAAGAGATGAAGATGTTACAACACTGATAAAAACAAATGTTTAGAAAAAATAAAATACTCAGTGGCCGATCCAGATGTACTCAAAGGGGGGTGGGGGCAGGGTGAAGTGGGCCTCTTCTTGCTCAAATAAGTGGGGGAGGGGTGGGCACGGGGGATCCGCCACTGGTCAATATATTATAACCTGAGAAAACATAACACCTCTTGTGGTATGGTCATTCCTATATCCCCCTAGGGAGGAGGAGTACCCCCGGAAGACAATACAGTGGAACCCCATTAATCCAACCACCAACGGGCCACCAAAATCTGGTCGTATTATCGGGGTGGTCGTATTAAAGGGGTTCTTAAATTAAAAAAATGACTGGACTTTAGTTTGGGCAAAAGAAAGTGGTTGTAGGTGGTTACATTATCGAGGTGGTTGAAAGGAAGGTTCCACTGTATTCGATAGCAGTATGCCACTGGACCCTAGAATGGTAATGACATTTACATTTAGAAGCCCTTTCCCTGTACCAGCTAGACCGAAAATGGTATGCCAGACTGAAACTTGATATTACCTTGTTCCAGACAACGAACCCACATACAATGTACCAACACACACACTACCCCGGGGGCCCAACAACTCACAAAAGACAGAGAGATAATTTAGAGCCAGACATTAGAAATTTCAAAAGCATGCATAAATAAGCTTATGTCCTTTATAAGCTTAAGCTTACATGTAAACTAATAAGCTTACATGTAAGTTGAATTTTAACTTGGTTTATAGTTGATTTACCGTAAGGATATTTTGTATCCAGTTCATTTTCCGCGTGTCTTGCCCAAGGTAGCTCATCATCGCTACAGCCATTCGGCATCCCATTGTATCCAATTCCAACAATCTTCTTCTCAGGATTAACCACACACGCTCCAACTTGCGAACTAGGATCTTTGCTTCTCTGCGCGGAAAGAAATGCGACAGCCATGAAATACTCGTCCCAGCTAAGATAGTCTTTTCGCTTCTCAGTTTTCTCAGGAGTTCGAGGAGTGGTCTTGTCCATTGTCGCGACATTACTGAGAGAGGAGTCTTCTTTACATTCTACTTGTACTTTAGCCGCTTTTTCGGTCTGTGAGCCATCTTGGGCTGAGGTTAACTCTCGCTTTGGCATCCTCGATCAGTGAAAGTAGTGAAGTTCGCGATCTAAGCCGGGGTCACACAAGCGATTCTAAGCTGCGGCGTTTATAACTCTCTCAGCTTCTTCGACGAAAAATTCCCTCGCTCGTTCAAAGATGGAGGAATCTTGGATGGTATATTTAAAAATTCTGTATAAAATCCTTAGGCATTATTCCTTTGGACATCATATCAACAATCAAGATTTCCCGCGAATTTGCAAAACTGCGGCAAATATAAGAAACGTTTTCATTGGTCCTCAAAGGCTTTACGTCTCCAATGAACCAATCAATGTTCGCGTTTTATAGCATTTTCGAAGGCTGCATGGAAGGCCAAGGACAGCGGTGTCCAGGGGTGCTTACCATTTGTAAGAAAAAACCGGTTGGGGTGACCGTTGCATAATGGTAAGAAATTTTCCAAACTCAACGACCAACCGAAACAGGTGGCGCTTACCATTTACAATATTCTAATTCGGTCTTTCAGTCAATATGGCGGACTTAGCTGAAAATCTAAAATCTATTGACTAAGAAGAAGATGCCATGGCCATTGTGCCGTAACCACTTTTTATGCCAAGAAATTTAAACAGAATTCAAAGATATGAGATCACATACCCGAGTGAGTTTATCGCACGAGTGAGTTTCCGCACGAGCGAGCTTCAAAGTCATTTTCGATCTTGTGCAGGGAAATTATAAACATAGGAAGGACTCCTACAGGGAATGCAAGAATCAGGCATTCTCTTTCTCCTGAACAACAAGTGCTGGCGTTTCTGTGGTCCATCTGAGTTGAAGAAACAAACGCCACACTCGTAAAAGTTCGTTGACGCCATATTGAATACAACTAAAACCGCGCGAGGGGAGCCTGGAAACGGAATAAACTTTCAAATGTACGGTAATTTCGACGCTCCGTTCCGAAACGGAAAAATAGGACTACCTCTGGAGGTAGTCCACAATTTCGAACGGATTTCCGGAAAATGGCTGATCCATTTGACTTTCAACCGAAATTTCCGGATTTTTTGGCTAAATGGTAAGCACCCCTGGCCTCGCTTTCACGCAGGGTGTGTGGTCAGGAAAGGCTGCTGTGCTACATTTACATGCATGGACATTTGCATACACATATTTTTCCCGGTTTGGGAGCTTTATTCGGCAGAGGGAAACATGTAGCTTTCCTTTGCCACGTTTCTATTGAAATGCCATGGAATCACACGCAAAGAGATGTTCGTCGATACGGTAACGCGCAATGTATAGATTCAATTCTCACTCGAAGGGTTTAGGTGAGATCTTTGACGTTGTTCTATCCGGTGGTTCACCTTGGGGTTTTACATTGCAAGGGGGCAGTGAATTCAGGACGAAACTTTCCGTTTTAAAGGTCAGTAATCCAACTAATATGTCCTTCCCATGTGTGCGTGGTTTGTAAAGTAACGCTAGAAGTAGACTAGGAAATGATATTAACTGTAATATCCTTCTGGATGTGGCCTTGAGCGTTCCTTTGTTTACTGTGTGTTTTTGTAGTCAGAATTGTGGGTAGATTGATTAGGTATATTTCCATAACCAAAGTTTAAGGACAGCGAGCGATAAGCACGTCATAAATCGTTCATCCATGTTGCAAACTCTTGATTGAAAGATAATCATTTGTATTTTTCGGTATAATATTACCTTCCTGGTTTGCGACGAAATCCAACCCGATATTTTTTTTTTGCTTCAGCCATATAGCGATCGTTATAGCTTCCGTGGATTGACGCGATGGCTACGTTTTTAAGATGCTTCACACCTAATTACGTCCTCAAACGAGTAGTCTGTATTGAAGGTACCTCTTCGTAGCCGCTCGAAGTTTGAAGATTATAAAGTATTCGAAGAGAATATTCGAGAATCGAACGTAATGCGGAACAAGTGCACTGCTGAAATGTCTGAATTGCTGACTAAATGCCCAGCACCAGTCGCTGTGATTGACACTCGAAGCTTACTTTCTTATCACAGCCCTCAAGCGATTGTAAATTCGTGGGATGTTGCGTTCATGACAGACGGCAGAGTTTAAATATTGTGTTACGTCGAAGTTGTGCTAAAATCTTTCGCATTCCACAGTAACGTTGCTGAACGACGACACAGGTTCTAAATCCATTATAAGGCGTTCACGTCAATATTTTGGGGATTAGCTTCGCCGAACGAGGTTTGTGAATTTTGTGATGTAGGGGCTCTATGTGTTGTCGAATTTTGACAAGGTTATCTATCTCCCCATATTCCAAATGGCTTTTCCGCGACCGGAGAATGTTTGTGAAGTTAAAACAGAAATAACAGGTCAGAACGTTTCGCGATCGATCGATATTTGAAATATATTTGAAGACGTTTCATCGTCGTTTCATGTTTGGCATGTTGCAGTATGAAATATATAGACATGCTTGAGTGATTTCTTCTTTCAAGTCGTTTCCTATCCTGTAAAATACACGGGAAAAACGCTTATTTATTTCTACGTGGTCGTGTTACACTCAGGATGAAGAATGCCCGGAATCTTTCCTGTTATTGCTGTTAATCTCCGCTTTCCCTCGCCGTAGTTTATATAATTGTGTCTAAATTATTTGTTGATATGTCTGAGGAACTCTTAATTGGCACGTCGAATTTCCTTGCTGAATAAATTTCGTTTTATCTAATCGAGACGTTTTTTCCTTGGGCTTTCTATCGTTGATTTTGAAGACCCTTTTGAACAGATGCGAGGCGTTGTTTGAACTTCAGTTGGAATGCGTTGTGCAGTGTAAGATGATTCCTGACTTAAAGATAAATTATTTGGATGTTATAAGGTCGTGAGTTTATTTCCCTTGTACAATAATTTCCTTGAAAAGTGTCGCTTTTAAGCTACCTAGAAACATCATCTTTTATGGTGAAAGAATATATAATTTCGTTGGCTGTCCGAGAACTGTTTATTGATATTTAATATTGTTACATGTATAATATATATACATTCTAAACTACAGGTAAGATTATCTTGTCTACTTTTTATCCAGGTTTATCTTGTTTTTAGAGAAGACAAGCATTTGTCTGATAAACTAATAATCTAATTTAAAATATGATTATTAAACTATAATTTTGTAAGTCATTAGTTGTCAGTGAAATAACCATCCTTTCCAGACTAGCATACAGTATTGTAGATTTTATAATGAAATATGCAGATTTGTTAACAAAGTTGTTGACATTACCTTTAATTGTGCTGTCCTATGTTTATCTTACACTTGTGTACGTGTATTTGTCACAGAAAATCATCTAGTATGTGATGACAACATTGTAACCAAATTGTTTCATCAAGTTCTTCATATCATAGCAGGGGTTTCTTTGAACATGTATTTTCAGACTTCTAGTCAGAAATGTGACATAACTTAATGATTTCATTCTCTGCTGTTAAACTGGTAGAATACTGTATATTGTAGAAATTTGTCAAAACCTCCATGTAAAAATTATACATGATTGTATTTATTTATTAATAAGTTAAAAGTCTGTGTTAAAGCCTACAGTGTACATGTAGGTGGCTTACCAGGCTGGTGCTTTACTCCAGTTTCCATAGCATATAGCAACTAAGGCTTTGTTCACATTGTACTGGTACAGGTTGGATCCGTGCAAGTACAGTTTGGAGCCGTGCAAGTTTTACACTTGTTCACACTGTCCCGCTATTGCATGTCTGAATCTTTAAAATGGCATCCCCGGTACGACATTGTGCTGGTACAACGAAAACGGAACCATTCAACCAGTTCACATTGTGCCGGTACGACTTTAGACCATTACGGATCCAAAACTGTACCTGCTCCTGGAGCAGGTACAAAACTTGCACGGATAGGTGGGTCCAAAACCTGTCCCGATAGCAGTTATAGTGTGAACGGAAGGCCTATCGGTGCAAATTTTGTACCAGATCCAAAGTGGATCCAATGTGAACATAGCCTAAGAGTATTGATCACCACTCCCCTGGATGATGCTAGTCCATCACATGCTATTGCCCTAACAAGAGGGTCCCCTATAACTCATTACATAATAGAATTACACTAAAATATAAAATATTGGGCCTTTTCACGGATCAAAAACTGACTTTTAACTGATCACAATAAGAAGACTAAATCATACAGTACCGCTCAAAAGTAAGTTACCACCTACGCGCGAGACGCGCCTCGTTTCCTGCGAGGCGAGTCTCGTTTCCTGCGAGGCGAGTCTCGTTTCTCGCGAGAGGCCGTCAGAAAACTGTAAGTTTTTGTGTATCTTATCGAAGACTCCAGAAGACTTGATTCTTTGCGTATCTTATCGAAGACTTGATTATTTGCGTATCTTATCGAAGACTTGATTCTTTGCGTATCTTATCGAAGACTTGATTCTTTGCGTATCTTATCGAACGCTTGATTCTTTGCGTATCAATCGAAGACTTGATTCTTTGCGTATCTTATCGAAGACTTGATTCTTTGTGTATCTTGTCGAACGCTTGATTCTTTGCGTAACTTATCGAAGACTTTGATTCTTTGCGTATCTTATCGAAGACTTGATTCTTTGCGTATCTTATCGAACGCTTGATTATTTCGAACGCTTGATTCTTTGCGTATCGATAGAAGGTTTGATTTATTGCGTATCTTATCGAACGCTTGATTCTTTGCGTATCGATCGAAGACTTGATTCTTTGTGTATCTTGTCGAACGCTTGATTCTTTGCTTAACTTATCGAAGACTTGATTCTTTGCGTATCTTATCGAAGACTTGATTCTTTGTGTATCTTATCGAAGACTTGATTCTTTGCGTATCTTATCGAACGCTTGATTCTTTCGAACGCTTGATTCTTTGCGTATCGATCGAAGACTTGATTCTTTGTGTATCTTGTCGAACGCTTGATTCTTTGCGTAACTTATCGAAGACTTGATTCTTTGCGTATCTTATCGAACGCTTGATTCTTTGCGTATCTTATCGAAGACTTGATTCTTTGCGTATCTTATCGAACGCTCGAACGCTTGATTCTTTGCGTATCGATAGAAGGTTTGATTTATTGCGTATCTTATCGAACGCTTGATTCTTAATTGCGTATCGATCGAAGGTTTGATTTATATTGAGGTTTTATTTTTGTATCTTATCGATGGCGGCAGAAAGCCGACGTTTCGGCATTTTGTTTGTTTACATTGACAGTGTATTTCTGTCACGTTGTTTGTCGTCTACTCGTCTGGCCGCAATGTAAATAAATACTTTCGCTTGAGAAATCGCAAGTAAACTAGAACTCGTTACGCATTTAAGCTGAAGTTTTCGATTATTCTGTGAATGAAAACGATACTATTCTATTCCAATCTCGTTGTAAAGCGACGGCCGGGTCGCCGAATCAAGCGAGGGCTTTTTCAGGCATTTGAGATGACGCCACTTGACTGTGTTTTTAAAATAATTTGTCGCGCTTCGATCTCTACACGTACTTTTCCCGCCGTAAATAGCCTGATCGCAGGTTTCACTGCAATGAAAAGGAAGTATTTCAAACTTTAACCATTTCGCTGTTCGTTTTCTATTCCTTGTTTCATTCTCTTCGTGTTTTAAACTTTTATGTAGCTGTAGTTGAATTGGCGTTACGTTTCGCATTTCGTTGTCTCGTCTAGAAATCTTCGAACGAACGAAAACCATCGAGTGAGTTGTCTTCTCTTGGAGTATCTTATCAGTAAACTTTCCCCTGTACTGGCAACATATTAAACTTTATAAATTGCACAAGATCATGTCGATACATTTGGTTTGATTTCGGCAACCGATAGCAGATTAGAGCGTACCGTTTTGCGGGAGTTTTATTTTACGCGGTCAGAGCGACTTCGATTTCTTGCGCGTAATATATTCCATACTAGCCGGTTCAGTGATTTTCGCGAGTAACGAGACTCGTCTCGCGAGTAACGAGACGCGTCTCGCGAGTAACGAGGCGAGGGGTGGTAACTTACTTTTGAGCGGTACTGTACGTCACATAAAAAAAAGTATAAGGGACCATCTAACAATATTGCTGGTACTCATTTTATTAGTGGTGCAACATTTGATTAATTGCGATTATGACCCTTCCATTCGATTCACAATTTTTCGATTCACGTTCAATTCACAATTTAACCGATTCCAGCCCATGCGTTTTGTCAATACATTGTATTTTAATTAAATGTGGCAACTTCAGAGCCATCTTTACCTTTAGTGAGTTCTGTCTTGAAAATAAAAGATTCTGTACTCGAAAGATGTTTTGAAAGCGCCGTTTATGCCATTTTGTTGATGTGTACCCACTTTCTTCTCTTGAGCGTGTGCTCTCCCCATGGATTTTTCTTGGCATTTTCCTCAGTGTTTTCTGCTTTGAATCTGCCAATCTGCAGTCGTTGAGTGGTCTTTGAGGGATTATCTATTGATTTTGCCATCTCTTGCTTACAAATTTGTTTTTATAAGACGCCATGTTGTATTACTGCAAACAGGTCATGTGATATAATACTTGGTACTTGTACTGCATGCAAAGATATATAATAGCACCAAAACTAGTGAATCCACTGCCTCACTCTGGTCTTTGGTGTGGAAGTATGTTTTGAACTGTGTAAGACGGCATAACAGATAATTCTAAGACACTGCAGAAATAAAGAAAAAATTGTATAATCAAATCGAAATCAAAAGGCAATAATCAAAATCGTAATCGAATCGAAGGGTAGGTGAATCATTGCAGCCCTACCATTTATAGTCCTGGATTGGGGAAGATACTGCAAGAGTAAGGGCAAGATAAAATTCCCCTTACAAAGTTTCGCATTTCCTTGAATAATAGCCAACCCTCAATCAATCGCCCCCCTCAAATAATCACCCCCCTTGGGTGAAAATATTTGAAATAATCGCCTCCCTCGAATAATTGCCCTCCCTTGAATAATAGCTCCCCTTCCCTTTTTTTCACCCTCTCTCTGTCAAGTTAAAAATTTACACCATGGATAGGAAACAAGCTTTGATTTAATCCTTACAACAGAAAAGGTACAAAAGCACACCTTTCATAACTAACAGTTTTTTTCTACATGTATATTGTATAGTGAGGTTCATTATTTATGACCCTTTCCTTTATTCAGTGGAGCTCTCTAAAAAAAATTAGTACTGTATATCAGAAATGTTCTTGTTCTTTGTATGCAAGGTACATGTACAAACTGCTGAAACCACAAGTCCATTTTCTAGGGTTCTCTTTCTGATAACCTCTGCATTAGGGCATGACTGCAATTCCAGTGAGCAATATTTGAAATAATTACCCCCTCAAATAATTACCCCCTTTTGGAGCACAATAATAATCTCCCCTGGCTGGTATTCAGGAAATACCTAACAGTATTCCAACTAAATACGATGGCCAACAGAATGATTGAAAAATGCATTAAATTGTTGCAAAACATGTTTTGAGTTTGTTGTTGTTGTGTTTTGTTAGTTTTGCAAAACTTGAGGATTTGTGTTTGTCCACTACATGTATTTTTTTCTGTGTGGACTGCCAGAATTTTATTGTACATGTACATGTAATATCCAAGCAATAATTCTTGGTTTTGTATTGATAGAGAGATTTTCAGTTGAGTATCGAAAGTAATCAGAAATTTGTTTTGCTTTACTACATGTACGTTCTGTGATTGGTTTTAAAAATCTCGCGCCACCTACTCAACCAATCAGATGCTAAACCAAAACCAATCATGGTGTTGGTTTTACGACACTCAAATGAAAACCACTCTATTACATGTACATGTATTTGACAAGTGGTCTGTATGAATGAAATCACATGAACTGCAGATAGAATATAAAATGAAAAAAATAATCATTATAGTAGTGTTGTGTTTGCAATTTCAGTAATGACAAAGAATCCTGACCAAATTCAGCACTTCATTGGTCTCACTGCAGTCAATATCTGTTTCAACAAATCAAAATAATTGAAGACTTCTGTAGTGTCCAGCTCTAAGAAGTCATACCAATATCATAATGAGAGTGCAGCGAAAATTAAACGTTGTGCTTTATATCTTTGCACAATGGTGATATTGATAATATAATGTTGTTTACTCCTCAGCAGAAGAGGAATTCTTACTCTCTTGCCTCGGTAGTAAGATCTGCTGAAATATTCATTGCTCTGTTATATCTCATGTCAGGTTAC
The DNA here is from genome assembly GCA_029204205.1 of Desmophyllum pertusum. Classification (NCBI taxonomy): domain Eukaryota; kingdom Metazoa; phylum Cnidaria; class Anthozoa; order Scleractinia; family Caryophylliidae; genus Desmophyllum; species Desmophyllum pertusum. Next base: position 1,526,648 of record MU825882.1, read on the forward strand.
TCCTGGTGGTAAAGCCGATCTCTCTCAATCCATTGTCATTGGAGACGAGATTGTCGCTATAAATGGTATTGACTGCCAGTCTCGAGCAGAGGCAATTGAATTAGTAAGGTGTTCAAGGCAGAAGCTTAGAATTGCTTTAAGAAGGTGAGCTATTCTTCTGTGTACTATTCTTACAAGTTGCAGGGTTGTATATAAGAGCCGGCGAACTTCGCCGGTTACTTCAGTCGGCCAAGGAAACGATGTTGATCGGCTGTAAACTGTAATATAAAGAAAATTTGCTTTGGTTACCTTTTCAGATAAAATATAAAGATTTTTAATGCAAAAGCAGTTTAGAAACGTAATGTTTGAGACTGTTTCTTTGACCAAATCTTGGTACGGTAGCGGGATAGTACGTACGATATAATTTGTTGTCCGCCATATTGCATTTCCAAATATGAATGCGAGTGCGAGCAGAGGACTGGGAAGGAGTTTTTACCGTGACAATCAGCATGTATTTTGTTTGTAAACGGAAAAAGACGAGTGAAGGTATGTTGCACTTTTGAAAGAAATGTCCGAGATTAAACAAAAATATTATTTGCCTTGCAAATCGAGAAACCATTCAAGGGCAAGATAAAAGATACAGAGCAAGTGGAGATGAAAACTTGTCTTTCTTTGAGCAACATGATTTTGACAGTAAGGGTTTATTCTCAGTTTCTGGTTTAAGTCATCCCTGATATCAAAGTTTTAGGGCCCAAAATGTCAAGAAATACGTTTTTCGGCGTTCGGTTTTCAAAAACTTTCCGGGGGAATTTCCTGGCCCCCCTAAAAGTGACGGGCTAAAGCCCATCTAATGCGTCCTCCGGACCCTAAACCTCCAGCTACATGTACATGTTATTGTACTAAAAAAACTTAGAGAAAACCCTGCATGTGTAAGAAATGGAAAATGGCGTGCATGTTAAAGTGTTAGGTTCGATGGTTTTGCATTTTCGAAAGTTTACATGGTATTTACAGTGTACTTGTCAGTCCAAATCATTGTTTACAGGTATATGAGCATGGGAAGTCTGCTTTTCTCTAGCATATTTCTCAATAATTTTTGTCCGCCATCACTTGAGCATCTTCCTTGGAATTGGTAGCTAGGAAACGGAAGTGACATCATTTTCTCAATGCGAAAACTCCACGTGCTAATTTGAACACCCAGATCACATCGGAAAACTTCTTTGCTGCTACAAATTGGTTATCTATTACTACGCGCTAAATAAAATGCCTCAAAACAATCAAAGAAATGAACTGAACTGAAATGAACTACACTCAGCGTGCAAAGAAAGTCGTGTTCGATAGCCCGGGGCTAGTGGATTTTTCTGTCGGGCTAGTGGACTCTATCTTTCGCTTGCCTGACGGGCAAGTAATGTTTTTAGAGGGCATTTAGTTTGTGGAAAAAGTAAGGAAATTTAAATTACAGAAGTAATGCAAGCTTACAAAATGTAAGAGATCTTTTTTTTTTGTCTGAGCATTTTTATCGCAGCTTTTGTGATAAACTTACCGGTCGGCGGTCGCCGGCAGGAAAACCTGCTTTTTCAGTTCTAAACTTGCCATAAAATCAGTCACACAATAAATTAAAGTTAAAAAACAATTTCTCTGGTCTTGTTTTGCTTTCATCACAATAAATATCGGCCAAACACGTCAACAAAGTTTCTTTTGACTCAGCAGACAGCCATTTTGTAAAACACCTATAATGCATTGCGAGCCGTGCAAACCATAAAATACGTTGTGTATGCCAATGGATTGTGTCTCTGGTGATAGGCACAACCAAGCCTGCTGAATTTCTACATCAACCGCCAAATATTTTTCTTAGGGACAAACCTGCAAACCAGTTTGTAACTTTGGAGGTAAATTAAACCAAAAACACATTACAGAGAGCCAAACTGAAGGCCTTCTGGCGGCAAATAATTATTTTGGTGGTAAATAGCACAATCAAGCGCTGTTGCTGACAACTTTCCTTGTCGACGTTTTGTGTGTTTGAATAGTGTCTTACCAACTGGTAGTTAATAAAAACTTACCAAATTACGGGATTAATTAACTAATTATAAATAATTCATTAATTCAATGAATTATTAATTAATTACTTGATTAATTAATTGAATAATCATGCTAGTGAGAATGACTTTCGGGCTAGTACGTCCTAGTTACATTGGGCAAGCTGGAAAATTGATTTTCTTTGCACCCTGACACTTTAGAGTGAACACGAAGTTGAGAATCTGATGTAACAATGAAGTCACCCACTGTGAAATTGTCGGCTCATCTGGAACATGCTGAATTGTGAAGTTGCTTCTCAAGGATACTGTATGTTCTACTTCACTTTGGATTATATTGTTATGCTGACGAAGTGCGATTGTTTCGACCATCGAGTGACCATCGATTTTTGGCCGGTGTACAGTCAGCTCTCTCTTAACAGACACCTCTACATGTATAAGACAGACAGCTCAGCTATCCACTTCGTGCCATGTGGCACATAAGGGTATCTTGGGATTACTGGTGTCAGGTTATCTTGACTCGTTATAAGGCGGACACCTCTCTAAGATGGACAGTTGGTACCGGTTCCAATGGTGTCCATCTTAGAGAGAGTTGACTGTATAGTATAAGTCAAGGTCAATTTTGTTGTGCACAAGGATCACCCACTATTATTTCAGGCTCACGCCAATTTTCAAGTTCTCGCAAAGTCAGTAAGTCTTTGCCTCCATCACGCTACATGTATGTGTACATGTACATAATCATGCACATGTATTTTCTATTGTAAATATTTGTCAGCTTGCATGCTCTTTTTAATTACAGAGAAGGCAGCACTGCACCTGTACCTGTCAGTCAATCCAATGGTACTGTCGTCAAGAAAAACAGTGACGCTGTGCCAAATCTTTACAAGACAGCATCTGAACTGCTCTCTTCGTCAGATTTCTATTCCACGTTCAATGTAGATAAACAGAAATTTGATGCGATCACTCAACACAAGAAACCTGCCAATATTTACGATTCCACCGACAACCTCAGTGCTTCACATGAAAACTTATTAGAGAGCTATCGTCAAGCTGAGATACAACCAAGCATTGCTAATTCATCCATCATGGAGGAAACCAGTGAGAGATTGTCAAGGTCATCAACAGAGATAGCAAATGGTCGAACAAGTCCAGAAGTAGATGGACTAAGGTAAGACTGGCACACTGGTTGGTGACACATTAGGGGACATGTCCCAGGGATGTGAAGTGGGGATTATTCCCCTGTAGTGTTTATAAGGGGACACAACACAGAGAAAGTTGTTTAGAATACAGTGCAGGGTTGCAACTAATTTTTTTTCTTTTCTGTATGTGCAAGGACATAACACTACATGTCTTTTTAGTTTGTTGTCCAAGAACCGCTAAGCACATAGTTTGTTACTAGTCATATCTCCCACCTTGTTCAAGCCTTTACATGTACATGACATACTGAGATGCATGTTAAATTAAATCAGTTCATTGATAATGTACTAATTAACAGAACAGATCAAATTAAACCATTTATTTCTTAGGCTTTTGCAAACATCACAAATTAAAAGTTATCTGAGTAAGCAATAATTTATTAACAGTTAAATTAATATAATTAAATTTTTAACAATTCATCATTTGACTTATAATACTATTAAACATTTTTAAGTAAAAGAGGAATATTTAAATTCCATGTAATTTTCACATTATGCGCTTTGTTGTGCTCTAAATTCATCAATACATAAAAATAATATATTATTTACTAATTACAAAAACCTCTAAATTCATTATACATGTACATAAAAATAATTACTAATAAAAAGCACCTCAAAAGCATAACAAATGCAGGCAACTCAGAGCTTCTAAAACCAAAATAATGTAACGACTCTCTCTCCTTTTGTGATTCTACATGTACATTATTTGCTTATAAGAGTTTGTTTTGACAGTAGCAAAGGTTCCTTGTGATTTGTGAAAATGATGGCAGATATCTTTTGTGATTGCTAAACTGTGAATTGCGTGACACACGGGGCCCTAATGGTTAGCGTGTGGGACTCCCGATCTAGTGGTCCGGGTTCAATCGATTGCTGGCTGGGGTCATTGAGTTGTGTTCTTGGGCAAGACAGTGCCAGCGAATTGTCAGGGCAACCTGTCGAAAATGCTGGGAGGGCAGTAGCAATACTTTGGAGTCACTTCATGCTATGGAAACCAGTGCCGGCCCGATAAGCCACCTAGGCTTGTAGTCAGACCATTAACCTAAACTGTAAATTAAAACAATTTCCTCCCAGACGAATCAACTCACTGAATAGTGTAGCTGGTAAAAGGTTCCACAGTAGTACAGGCCTCCTTGGAGCAGCGCAATACAACCGGCCGCCAGGAATGGAAATCTATGGCAGGACATGGAGTTTAAGGCGGTAATTTTAACAAATATGAAGCTGAACATTAAAAATATTATGTGCTCTAAAAATAGTTGATTTGCTCTAAAACCAGTTAAGCTAAATAAAGACCTTTTAAAATGACTGTCAATTTCATAATAAATTTAGGTAAATGAAAATAATTTGATTATTTAATTTATACAATGTTGGACATAGTGGAATACAATAATCAGGGTGTAACCAGTTTAGTACTGTGTCTTCTGCTATAGGGAAGGGTGTCTGTTCCCTGATCAGGGACTTGTGTATTTCTCTGATAAGGGACCTGTGTCTGCTCTCTGATAAGGGAATTGTATCTGTAAAAGTGTTCCCTGATTAGGGACCTGTGTAATGTTCTCTGATAAGGGACCTGTGTGTCTGTTCTCTGATAAGGGACCTGTGTATGTTCTCTGATGAGTTTCAAAGAACTTTCGTAGTGATTAGCAGGTAGCAATCTGCTATGGATGTGATATGTAAACTCTTGCAGGGGTCACATGGGCATACAACACAAAACGTAACAGTACTAGGGTCACACATGTCGAATACTTGAAAATCTGAACTGTTTCAATAATTGATGTGCATTCTTATCAACTGTTTCTTTGCCTGGTACATGTAGATAAACAACTGCCCCTCACCCATTGTTTTCCAGTAATCACCAGTGTTGGAGAGGGGATTGGGGGGGCTGACTGCTACAACATTAAACTCTGCACTATTCTTTGCATCTCTGAATCTTAAAGGGACTTATTACTGTTTTCTGATAACAAGCTTGTAACCCAGTTTGTTCTGTCATCAGTGGTATCAGTCTTCCCGAGGGTCACTGGCCCGTGATGCATCAGCGCACACTTACCAGCCCTGGTCGCATACAGAAAGTGATGGTGAAGAGCACCAACATCCCTGTCTCACCAAAGGGTTCTCCTCCAGGCCACAAGGAAACTGACAAGTAAGGAATGTAGTAATTTTTCACCTTAAAATTAAACACAAAGGTGCACTACTATAAGTGGGTTTCCCAGGGAAGACCAGGACTCATTTGTCAATCAACAGCAAATTGGACAATAGGCTGAAAATTACATGTAGTCTTTATTGGGGAACAAAAAAATATTTGTTATCTTTGCAAATGTATCTGAACCCAACAGAATAATGAAACCTTTTTTAAACAGTTTCTTGAAATATTTTTGGTGTGCAAGAAATACAGTGTACAGTGTATATGTAACTAGTAAAAGAAGACAGAATTTGACGCTACATGTATGTTATCATAACTAGCATGTGTCTACACTTACACAGGCAGCCCCACAAAATTAAAAGTCACTCATAAAATTCTTCCTTTTTGATGTACACAATTTTACCAATTATTATCTAATTATCTAAAAGTTTTAATTCCCATTTTACTGAGGAGATCAGAAGCGAGTAAGGTTTCATGTTCACAGTGGATATGAAATTTGTAAAGGAATACAGAACATTGCAAAGCTCTAACCTCCATGTGCAAAACTAAAATGCAAATTATATGACGTCAAAGGTAGGAGGAGCCAAGTCCTTTTTCTAGCGTGCCTTCACGTTTACTCCTTTTACCTTCGTAGTGATTACTTTCTGACTTCTCTTTACATTTTTGTAATAAATTCAAGTTGGTAGGTAATAAGAATGAAGATTCTGATCATCTCGGAAAAAAAAAAGTCAAGGAATAATTTTTTCTTAAATAAAATAATAAAATAAATTTCTTAATTGACTAATCCCCAATAGGGCTTTTCAGGGCCAATGTAACAAACACGGAAACAAATATTGCAAATGAACATAACATGGTTAAGATTAAGAATCCCAACTGAAGAGACAAACCAGTTGGCTATTTCACAAGGCGTGGCCTAGGAGTTGAACCCGGCACTACCGGATTACAACACCAGCACCCTAAAGCACTCAGCCATGCTGCCTCCACAGTGTGGTCGAGTGGCCTTCATTGTTGGCAACCATGATATTCTCTTGAATGTCTTTAAACAGTAGGCCACGTTTGATATCACAAAATTCTAACCTGACTTTGAGGCTAACAGGACAAACTTCTATATTTGGTGTTTATTTGTATCCAAGTTTGTTTTGAGAATCGAGAGGCAAATAGGAAACTTGACAAGCTTGCAATTTTGTCATGGAAGCTTTGAAGCCAGGTTAGAATAATATTATTGATTTCTCAAACTCATTAATAATTTGGAAATCATGACTGTTGATCTTAATTAGCTTAATTAGCATAAATTTGTACGATTTACTCCTTAGTTTTAGTTTCGATTGAGAAGATATATCAAACACTCGAGACAGTGTTTTAGCACATTTCCAAACATCTTCAATTTCGTCAAAAATACTCCGCTGCGCGTCGTATTTTCAGCTCTCTTCTCAGTGTTTGTAAATGTGATGAAACACTGTCTTTCGTGTTTGATATTACAGTCGAACCTGTATATAACGGTCACCCTCGGGACTTCAGAAAGTGGCCGCTTAATACAGGTTTAACACAAGTAGCAAATACAACTCAGGACTTTGAAAGCTGGCCGTTTAATACAGGGCCGTTATATACAGGTTCGACTGTATTACATGGAACATGGCCCATTAACTGATTGGTTTTTGGTTTGTTCCTTATGCAATGTAGCCAACAGACAGCAAGAAGCGGCGGAAATCCAAAGAATCCGAATGATTGGGTTGGACGCTGGCTAATGGATGCACCGCATCAAACTGGCTCAATGAACACAGGCTCAGGGACTTTAGATTATAAAGACAGAAAGATCAGCATGCAAGAGAGATCAGACGTTAACAAGAGGTAGCGAACTTGCGGACATAGTTAACAAAGGAAATGGTTATAGGCCTTATTCATAAATGGCGGCCGATTTTTTTATATGCATGCTAATCAGCCTCGTTAGTATGCGCAAAATTCAAAAATTTTTACTCTGAAATGAGACTAGGGAGGCTGATTAGCATGAATATAAAATAATAATTAATCCACCGCCATTTATGAATAAGGTATATGAGCCCGGGAAACTTCAAAGGAGCAAACAAAGATGACAAGATTTATGTTGGAAGGTCCACACCTACATTGTATGGTTGAATTACGTTACCGAAGCGTTTCTATTGCTTAGTTTCTTGGACACAAGTTCTGTTTACGGTCAAGGGCAAAAAAGCGAACAAAAACATGGAACAAAACGCTGGGCTTCATAAACAATTCCCTTTATCAACTTTGGTCTAGAATATGGCTATTTGAGGGCTGGATTGTTGGAGGAAAGGGACCCAACTGAATATATTTGAACGTCTTTATGGGGGGGGGGGGGGTACTTTCTTCAGGTGTATGTTTTGATGTTTTCAAGTATTTCATTAAATTTAATCCTGAAATTGACTGAGAAAAAAAAAAGATAAAAACCACACTCACCTTTAGCGTTCCTGTGTTACTAAACCATGGTCCTTGGTAAATTTTTTTCTCATTAATCGATGTAATTTTTGTTTTTCAGCCAATCGCTTCCTCGAAGCAAAAGTTTTGGCGGTCCCACTTCTTACGGTGTCACAGTGACAGCAACAGCGGTAAAACGAAACGAATCCAGTAACGCAATGAATCACCCCAGACAACCCCACCGCTACAGTTCATCAAATTTGATACAGGAAAAGCCAGTACGCGCGGGACCTGGTAGTGATGCACGGCCCGACGATACGTCCCCGCGCCAATCTGAAATGCCTTGGAACTCGCTCGTGTACGCATCACCAGGTGACACCGTGGACATGCGCCTGCCAAGGGACATGATGGCACCAAAATGACTACAAGCGAGAGCACGTCGAGCCTCGATTCAGTGGGTACAATGGATTCCTCTGTGGGTGGTGCACGTAGACAGGGTCCCGCTCCCCCGCCCAGGCGTAGCGTGTCCAAACTGCTGAGCTCGTTCAGGACGCGCGATCGGAGACGCGTTCCAGAAGAAGTGCAGATTCCGGCAAGATTTGGCGCAGTTTCAAGAATATCGGAAATTACCAGCGATCAACCAAAGCACAGTGTGTCCAGGTCGTGGCCTACAGACCATGTGGCGGACAACAAGACAACCGGAAGTGAGATCTCAAGGCAGTCTTGCATGCTGAGCCCGCAGTCATGACTGGTTACAGCGGTAGAGAGGCGAATTCCTCGATGTCCTCGTCGTCCAGTGACGTGACTCCTGAAAGAAAGCTCTCCAAGTCGTCCAGTCTGCGATATAGCTCTTCAGTAGTGATCAGAAACATGCGTTCCTCATCTTCTTCATCCATGGATGAGAAAAGCACAGGCCCGACGGTGTACCGGTCGGGACAGATTGTGCCGGAAGCAGAACAAATCCGCTCCGACAATTGGTCAAGAACACTTCCGGCGAGGAAAAGATTGAGTGACGTGAACCCGCCGGTGAAATCGCCCGGTGATGTTGGGCGATGGCTGCCACAAAACGAGGAGCGTGAAACAGAAAAGAGCAGGATCGAAGACACGCAGATTTTACAAAGACTCATGAAGGATAATGTCAACAATGCAGCGGAGACGTCGCCCAGCGTCAGATCCAGGATCGCCAACTTTGAAGGAGGAATGAAGCCTACGGCTGCTGGGGCCCCTCCTCAAGAGAGACTCCGCTTCCAACATCGTTCTTTCAGTCAAGGAAAAATCGAGATTCCACAGCCGTTGAAAGAGTCGCACGTTAGTCAGTAAGTAGTGATTTCAGTTTTTACTTTCTATTTATCCCTTTGACTATCACTCTCAGGCCTTTGTACCCTCTATGCTGACTTTTGACTCGTCACACAATCCTTCCTTGTTTAGCGTGACACTAACAGAACGTGTGTGCGTTGTGTAGTCCTAAGCTCGGAATCTTCATGCCTCTTTCTGGTTTGTCGTACATTTTGGTTGTTTCGAGAGTTTGTACATCAAGACATTCTTCTCTAGTTGATGATTTTCTTGATTCTTACCACCTGTCTGCTTGACGCTGTATTGACATTATAAAGAGAAATTGGGCTTTGATCAGATACACACTCGCGATATTGACAGCATTATTTGTTTTATTCCTTGCGTGTAATTTGAGTTATGAATACCAACGGCATATTGGCCTGTTTCCTTTTACTTGATGATATTTTCACGCTTATTAATTAACCAAAATTCCTGATATTGATAACATAGGGAAATGTCTACATGGCTGACATATTAATCTTGGGCGTAAAAAAGACCTCTCGGTGTAATGTGGACACTCTTAACTCCAATGCGAGCATACAGATTGTCCTTACTGGTCTCCATACATTTCTCTTTGTAAAACTGTAGGTAAAACAACAAAGAAAAGGACGTAAGGACATTTCTCCCATTTTCTGTCAGTAAACGTTTCTTTCATCACGCCATACTATATTATTTCAAGTAGGCAGGCCATGTGAGCGACCTGATCATTAAGGAATAGTGTTTACTGGCAACTGAAGCACCAACTAATTGTTTATCTTTAAAGGAGAAATTTATTGACAGCGTTGCGACTGAAAGAGTGATAAGTTCGTTGTCCTACTTCAACTCGAAAGTGACATAACGGTACTTACGGTAATGGTTACCTAATGATCCGTTAAGTTAACTTCCGTATGTGGTGGTAAACGTGCTAAATATAGCCCCTGTATTATGAGTGCTTATTTCCTAGCAACTGTCCATGTCGCCAGGAAAACATATTCAATATTGGATTCTTCAAGTGTGTTTTCCTTTCCGTAACAACAGCGAACAGAGTTGATATTGGCCAAGCTGTCTTGCTGTATCACTTGAGGAACGAGACAGTGTTCCCTGCCCTGTAACCTTACGAGAAGTAATGCGTAACTTTACTCTTGATAAACATCGTATCACTAATTGCCTTTTGTTGATATGGCGCGAGGTTATCATCTTAATGGGGCCAGGTCGCGTTGTCGTTCCGACGTTAAATATAAATGAAATTTTCATTCAATGATGAAATATCTGAGCATACACTACATACCTGACCATATACATGTACTCTAGTCATGCAAGTGACCTTGACTTTATGTCCGTCATGTGGGTTTTGAAACGTCTGTAATCCGTTTGATCCTTGCCCAAGTTTGGCTGTCCGTCCACCTCTTATGACTGCCAAGTATTTCGTTTATGTTTTTCTCTGTCATTTCAAAGTCTTGATAAGAGGCATCATTTTGATTTTAAGACCAGGTTGAGTGAAGCAGACTCTTCTAATAGAACTGAATCAGTAATGAGGTGCTATGTCAGTTGATGTATAGTCGAGTCTGTCTACAGTCATGCTGAATGAATGAATGGAAATGAATGAATGTTTATTTCCCTTAATGTAATGTAAATACCTTTGGAAGGAAGACAAAGAAACCCTTGTGGGCTTTTACAAAGTAGTCTCCCTTTTAAGTTTACTTAGATCTACATGTGTTAAGGTATGAGTCTAATCTGATGGGCATTGTACCAATAAATTTACAATATCAGATGTCTTGCTGGGTACCCTGTGCGGAATTTGTTTACCAGATGATGATTTAAACATCCAAATGTGCCGTGTCCATTGTGTATTTGTTTCCACTCACTGCCCATCATAGATTTGCAATCCTGAAGCTTTAAACTCGGCCTGCATTTGTCTCTCTGCAGATCATCGTCCATGGATTCACTTCTAGACACACGTTCCCCTACGAGATTAAACGCGACACCCGTCTCACCAACAGACCAACAAGGTTCATTGCTCCAAAGTGACAGACAGTGGGAAACAATTGACAATTCGTACCGCAGCAGGTCTGACGAAAACTACAAGCGGCCGTTGTCGTCGAGTGCGTTCGGCGTTAAAACTAGCCCTGGAACGAGAGAGCTAACAAGGCATGATATTGAACCGTCATCTGTGCGTTTAGAAAGACAACAAGCTCTAGAAGAACCTTTTAGGAAATTCGAGACCTCCGAAGTGGAAAGAGCTGCCCCGGTGAACGATAAGCGTTTATTAATATCAAATATGCCTGAAACAGACTTGAATAGAAAACCTGCCGAAGTACAGCCTAATAACGACGACAATGAAGTGTTTTGGGATGCGGACGATTCTTTCCCGCCCCCACCCCCGTTGCATCTTGACCCGCTGGAAACGTCGCAGGACAGCTTGCCTTTCCCTTCCCCTCCTCGGGAAGTCCTTGTTGAATTTCCGCCTTCGTATAATAATTACGAATCGAGACGGAATAATCGTGTCCAAAAGGAGACATTTCAGCAAAACGGAGGGGATAGTAGTGATATTATAAAGCCAGAACAAACTGCCTTGATTGAATCCAGCGTGGAAATCGGCCAAGAACCCAAAGTTGAACTGAACGGACCAGGCAAGCTTGACACAAGCGGTGTGTCCGACCAAACGCTAGAAACGTCATCGAGTACGGATCTGTCATCAAAGGAGACTTCCCCTGCGGAGGTCAGGTCAAGGATTTCCCCGAGGGCCCCTCCGCCTTCTCCGCTCATAATAACGTCCACCCCTACCAGAGATGAACCCGATGACAGGGGCACTTATTTTGATGCCTCTACCAGTCCCTACAGCGCTGGTTCCAATACGTCCACTCCATCGGGCAGTCGTCCTAATAGCATGTTGAGTCCAAAACTCGAAGCTTTGGATAAAGAAAAGGTGAGATGTGATAAGAATTAGAAGGTTCTAAGGGCGTCTTTTACCGAGACGTTGCTTAGCAACATAGTAAGTATAGTCTGCAGTGCAGTCGGTTTTTGGCCAGCGGTCACTGAATTCGCTGGGGTTTTTTTTACCAGTCGCATAGGAACGAGGAGATCTGGGGTGACCCACTGTTTGACTCGGCCCAATTCTCCTCCTTCATCTTCGGCTGATCCCAAAACACGTGCGAATTTTAACTATACTGACCGTCCAAAAACGTTTGCACTGCAAGCTATGGTACATGGTCAGTGTTTCTTTCCAGAAACTTCTGTTCAGTTCAGAGAAAGATAATATTTTTCCTCACTGGTTTCTCAGACAACCTGGGACGCAGAGGTTTCTATGACTCCCGAAACAATGTGTTATAATAATTATTGCTCTCTCTTACTTAGATAATTAAGCTAAAATAAATCATATTCATATTGTATTTTCTCTTGTTTAGGCTGAACTCGTGGATAGCATGAAGCAAAGATAATCGACTTAAGTTCGCAGATGGACGAAATAAAAGACGAGATCGACAGCAACGAGGAGCTTGGTCGGAAAGTCACGAAGGTTGTCGAACGAAAGGCGAGCGCGACCGAGTTTTCTAAATATCAGCTTTTCACAGGCGAATGAACAAGATTATTGGACTGTTGTTGATTCTCACGCAGAGAATGCACAGATATGAGATGATGCTCAACGACTTGGACATGTCCGAAGAAGCCGACAGACATCAAAGGGTGAGGGCGTTTTACTGCCTCGTTTTTTTTTTTAGCGTCTTTTCTATTGCAGTGGCTGATCTAACTAGGGAAGGGGCGCACCTGTTCCCTCCCCCCCCCCCCCCCCCTCCCTTAAGCAAAAAAAAACGCCCATCCCCTTTTTGAACACATCTGGATCCGCCATTGTTAGTACAATGTAACCCTGGTAATCCGTAGAGATAGTTAGCAGTTTGCTCGACCTCTCAAGTTGCTATGGTGGAATGAATAGCCACACGACGATAAATAGTTTGAGAACTTCCCGTACAATTTACTCCCTCCCACCACCCCCCACCCCCCCCCCCCCCTTCCTGAGTCTCTTCCGCTTCTTTATACTATTGCGAAATATTACGAAACGTTGCGAAATGTTTTCCTATTATCCCTGTTCGCGTCAGCTTGGACTTGGGTAGTCCCACTTCCCATCCCTCCTTTTTCCCCAGGGTTCCTGTCACCACCCCCCCCCCCCCCCCCCCCCCCACTAACTCAAGCTAGCCGCTGGTAAATTGTTGGCCCTGCTTGGTTGGAACGCAGATTAATCGATTACTTTCGAGAGTTGATTCGTTTCGCTGTTACACATTTTGGACAATTTCTGTTGCAGGATGTTTTACAAGATAAAATTGAGAAAGTCACCATGCAGCACGAGGAGGCGTGTAAAATTAAGGAAGTGAATGATAAGCGAGGAGAGGTTGTGTCGAAGATTTTGGAAAAATTGCTTGGAGGAAGAAGAATTTGCGGACTTTCAGTACTACATAGACATGAAACTCAACTTGCCTTGATGCATGCGGAGATTCGCGATAAGGTAAAGATGGGAGAGGAAAAAGGGTTGAACACTTTACATTCCACAAAAATTGACTGGAGCGTCCTCAGTTTAACCTAAGTGTCACCACCGAAGATGGCCGGAAAAAGCCGACGATGTGGCCACGAGAGCTTCCCGAGCTAACGGCACTTCACTTTAGGGTTTGTATGTAGAGTAATTTTAGGCTCACATTTAGGTAGAAAAAATACAGTAATTTCGCCCGTGTTTTTATAAATTGGAGCCGCTGTCACTAGCTAAAGTTTTGATATAGTTTAACGTTTTGTTTCGTGGCGTGTTCGAAAACTTCTGAGTTGGAATTGCGTGTTGGATCGAATGTTTTGAAGTAAAAATTCGACCAATCACAACGATTGTTTTGAGCAGTCGAGGTGGCCATTGAAATCTTACACTTTTGGATAATATTATTATAATATTTGGTCGTGTAAACGTGCGCTTGGGGAAACAAGTGCTATTCTCGGTAAGTTATCGTAAACAAATAAAAAACACGAAGAGTTCCGAGTGTCGTTAACCAATAATAAAATGCACGAGCACTCCCGAGCGCACGTGGTGATGTCAGCTCTTCCAAAGATTACGTCATGTTGCTTAGCAACCTCGTGCGACAACTGCGGGCTCAGGCGAGGCGAATGGATAGTTTACCTGTATAAGCCCAGTAGACTTTATTCGGTCACCTGAATTTCAATGATGTTCCAAACTTTGAGGATGAATTTTCTGAGGAACTATTTTCCTTTTCCTCGATTTTAATGAAACGACTGTAAAATCCAACAATTCTGCGATCAAAGTATTTTTACCGCCAGTCTGTGAAAGATATCAAATCATGTACAGGTCAAAATATTAAAGGTTACAATCCTGTAAGGTCTGTTAAATGACGTACAGAATTTTTGCAGGAGAAATTCCCAGCTTTGAATTAACATTGCCGTGGTATGGCAACGAATGCTTTATTTATAACTCGAACGGTTGAATTTCATAGTCTTCATAGTAGCATGTCAAGTTACGGTAAACACCATCTCTGTTTCGAGCGAACTTAGTTTACAAGTAAATATAGTTTTAACAATGTATCGTTAGTTCTTGGTGCTATGTTCACACTTGGTGCCCGAGCACGGTGCCCGAGTACGATTCTCGCCCGGCACTAATGTGAACACACCTTTTTTGCAAGTACCCACGCCAGAATTCGGTCGGACACGGCCAACATGTCGATATCTTGGGTACCCAGTGTGTGAACACAGCACCATTTTGTGCCGGTGCCCAGGCACTAGTGCTCGGGCACCAAGTGTGAACATAGCCTTTAAATTTATTACTGAGGCTAGTAACTTGTCCGTGAGAGAACAGGTTTTGAAGGGGCTATGTAAAAATATTAAAATTGAAGGTTTCTTTTATAACAACTAGGTAATTTTGAAAGTTGAAATGGCACCAACGATATTACAGTCATCCATAAAGGAACGTGAGTTATTGGTGTGACTACTATAACCGAGGCCACTTGGACAACGAAAACCAAACCATTGAATTACGTTTTTCCTGTTTTATTGGTAATATAGCCCCGTTTAAGACTTCTTTCTCTCACGGTAAATGTATACGTCGCTATACTATCTATTAACTGGAGATCAATAGTTAGTTTTGGACTGTCATTTTATTTGCACTGAACCCGTAACTAGGGAAGCTAGGATGATTTGTAAATGTTGTGAAATTTGTGCTTCCCGGCCAGTACCGTTGACGCTACTGAATTTCACACTTGAAAAATGAATTTTCTACGTTTAATTTCATATTCTAACAGTGGGGTGATTTTCGAATTGTAAAATGCACGTTTTGTTTCCCACCGAACCCTCTCAGCCCAAACGGTAATCAACATATAACTTCTCTAAAATACCAATACAAAGTCAAGTATTCAGTTAGTGAGAATAAAGCAACCGATCTGCAAAACGCCTTAATTTATATTCAAATTCTCCCAACTGGTATAATAAGACTCATAAGAAACAGCTGTTGAGAGAATTTGTATGTTGACGTTTGGGGCATGAAGGGTTCAAAAACATTTGGCTTGGTTGTAGTCATAGTGAATATGCGTGGGAAGGGCGTTCTTAAATGGGAACATTTTTTACAGATTTATTTCTAACAGAGCAAACATATCGTTGGAAATGTTGTAATTTTGTAGTTATATTTCGTAGTCATTTTTGTCACAGAGGCATTTAACGAGTTATGGTAGCATGTGTAGGCGTCACCTTTGGTTTGTCATGGTTTAAAAAAAAAACAAAGAAATAAATTGAAATAAATTGGTAGCTTATTTAGTGTTTTTGTATGTTTTGTTTTGATTCGCGAGAGAGCTGGGCCCCGAAAAGATAACCTGCATCCGAACATTTTACCCAGGGTTTTCTCTGGCGTTCAAATCCACGATGGCGGTGTATTGCAGTTTGTGCTTCTGCAAGTTTTTCCGAGTTCACTTTCGCCTCTGTTTCTAAATGAGGCCTGGTGCAAAACCTTTCATACAATAGAAAATGGCCGTGTGAGGAACTCATTCCCATCTATCTCGTTCACAGCGGCCAAACGCACTGCGCGTGCAGTTCCCGCCAAAATTGCCGCTGTGAAATGTTTCAAATTTGTGAAATCCTCCACTTAGAACATTTAATAACTGTTTTCACCAGCTTTATCGCCTTGCATTTTGGTTGTCACTGCATGTTATGTAACGTTTCCTTACAAACGTCACGCTTCAAACTATTGAAAAAAAGTGGCGTTAATTTTTCTGCGTTGCCTGAGGGCTCCTTGGCGATCGGTGTCGCCCGCTTAGACTCCTTTACAATCAGATCATGACCCAAAAATATCGAAATGCCCTGGACGATCCTAGCTGTAAAGCTGTTTTGCTATGGATTTCTCGAAGGCTTTCGACACCGTACGCTACAACATACTTGGTTATAAACTCAAGTTTCTTCCACTAAGTCCTTACATCATAAATTAGTATTTGAACAAAGTGTGGCTCATAGTAGCCTGGTATGTGAGTGGAAAGAAGTAAATAAAGGAACCTGTCCATGGCAGCGTCAACGGCCCTTATCTGTTTAACATACCGTAGAATTCCGATAGTAGCGGCCCCCGTTACTTTCGGATTTAGCAGGCCAAAGGGGCCGTTACTTTCGGGGGGTAGCCGTTACTTTCGGATGGTTAAAAAACGTTTGTAATTCAACAGTCGTTTTACACAAAGAGGACGCGTAACATATTTTTCGCGTTCCACCAGTTATTTCATTGCAAGTTCATACAAATAGAGACAATTATTTGGAAAGAAACTGGTGTAATATTGACAAAAGTTTTTCACGTTCTAGTTATTTCATTGCATGTTCTAAAATAAATGGAAGACAAATTTTTTTTTCAATTTATAACGAATGTCGCTAAGGATGGAGCCAAATTGGAAATGGTCAAAATAAAGTTCCCTTGATATTTTGTGTGTAGTTAGCCCTTAGGGTGGAAACATTCATGATGATATTGTTTCACCTCCTACACTAACCTAGACTTGGGATCAGGGAGGGGATTTCATGCCCAAAAACTTATATATCACTTACTGATGCGAGGTTAAGACGAAATCCATTAGAAAATCGAGTAATAGTTATGGCCAGTGGACAAAAATCCTGTACTATGACGCCAGAAACTTTCACGCTTAAACTAGACATTCATGAGCCATACCTTTACGGTATTCACCAAATAATATAACTCCACAATCCTTAAATTGCTTTCCGCCTTGAGTTTCCTCCCGTGAATGGGTTGAGTCAGGAGGTGGCAGCCATGTTTCTGATAACATGGCTGCCACCTCTCATGACTCAACCTTTAAAATATGTTTTAATTAAGAAAACTCGATAGAAAGCTATGAAAACCAAGCAGTTGGCGGCTGTTAACACAGCTGTTGGAGTTCTCTTCGAAGAACGCTTTTAGAATTAAAGGAAGTCACGAACTCGAGATGATAATTCCATCAGGATCTCGCTTGATTTCTTTGCGTTTAAAAATACAGCATTGTAATACAAATCTTATCTCGTTCATTTTGCCATAGAGCTCCTTAGAACGTAAGAACTCAACGGTTACACTCTATAAATGCTCATTATACTAATTTAAGGGGGTTTGCAATTCGTGAAAATCCCGAAAATTGGCTGCAAAATTTTCTCGGATAAACTCTTCGCAGGAAAGATTTTCACGCACAAAAACTGAGAAAAGTGAAAGCAAATCTTTATCTTATACCATTACCATGGTTACCACCCTATATTTGTGTTGTGGCAAGCAAGTGAGTAATGTACAGCTCCGCTTATGATCCCGGGACCGCAAATGTTCCCCGACCGCAAATGATCCCCAAATTGGACCGCAAATGATCCCCGACCGCAAATGATCCCCAGAATGGACCGCAAATGATCCCGCTAAAAATCGAGGAATGGCGTGGACGGTGGACGTGATTTTTTTCCGATTTTGAATATTTCCCCAATTGTGCACGCTAGTCATTTTTATGACGGAAGTGATGTATATTGTTTCATTACTTAAGGCATTGATGCAGATTTTAGAAAAAAAATAAACTCAAAATCACTGAACGAGAATACCAGATATATTCTAAAAATAGTTAATTCGAGAAGGTGTTATTTTTGGTTTTCGCTGTAAACTTCATCCGCGTCTAGAATGATTGCAGATTTATATTGCTTTCGCGTCACCAAGATTCATTTATCTATAAATTTCGAGATTAAAGACGGTATTCTGCGCCATGAAACAAGCTATACATGGAAATTGAAACACCCGTTACAGCAAACTACTTCACGAAATCGGCAAATAACATTCCGGTGAATTATCGTGATTATTTCATGCTATTTTGGCGGCATCGACTGCATTTAACACCCTTTTTATTGTCCGTTGCGAAGGAATTGAAAAACAAATACGGCGAGGGAAAAGTCACAGAGGAAATTTGTCCTAATTGTGGAAAGAAGTTCCAGTGCTATACCCAAGGCGTTTTTGAGAGTGGTGGAGCTTTACAGGTCTATTCAGACGACAACGTTTTCTGTGATGTGTGCGTGTTACATGAAATCAGTTAAACAGTGTGGACGGCATTCATCGAGCAAAATTGTGAAACCTGGACGGAAACTAATTAAAGTAAAAGTAGTTAGACATTGCGTTGTTGCCGTTGAAGTTGCCAGTTATGGTCAGTTATGTTATTGTTGAAATAATTGAAATGTACAATGTTATCACGAAATATCAAAGTGTGATAAGTCACGTCGGACTTATGAACGTTTTATAGTAAAGAAAGGATATGTAACGCTTTCATATATAATCTGCTCGAATATACAGATTAAATGAAATAATATTATTAACAAATAAAAAGGAGAATTCAAAAAAATCGTGTTGTTGATTGAGAGTGAGTTTAGCCTGAAAAAAAATTTCACAGTTTTCACACTTCATCAAAGCGGGCCGGGTGTTAAATGCAGTCGATGCCGCCAAAACAGCATGAAATAATCACGATAATTCACCGGAAATGTTATTTGCCGATTTCGTGAAGTAGTTTGCTGTACGGTCTTCGTTCCTCCCCGAGAAGAGACGGCTGGACGCATGAGCGAACAGCCGTGTCTGTGACATAATCAAACAATTAATTTATGTAACGCTACTCTGGCTCGTGACATTCGTTTATTTTCCATTATCTCTTATATTTTTCGAAAGTAAAGGATCTGATCTGAAATATTCCGCGAAGGATGTTGATTTTTGCCTTTATTGTGAAGCTTATGACTGAAAACCCAGATGAAAAATATTACAAGACGTACATGTAGCATGACCAGTCCGTGACAAGAAACAATGTTTTGATCCAATTTCACCAGAGATATCGCATTCTGGCACCACACGATTTTACATCAAATCCCAGATAAAATTCATCACACAAGTTTACCGACTGTTTTGTGTATTGTATAGTACATGTCGAATGTCCAAATGGATCTCATTAGTTGCCTTGTGCGGTTGTAGTGGCTTTAGCTCCCCGGCTTAGCGCAAACTTTCCGTGATGTATTTCCTTGGTGCGGATGAAAAATCCATCCTGTCGGTTGAATTACAAAGTCATCATGTCCATTAATAATTTTATTGACACTAACGATTCCTATTGCATACATTGCATGCATTCAAGGTTAAAAAATGTATTTTGAAGACGATCGAACGCCAGCCCAAACAACTTTTTGCATCCGTAAAAGATAATTTATGCCTGCTAGATTCGTGCAGGCACGTTTCTCATTGGTGGAAATTAACAATGCCAAGCTCACGAGTCCAGCCGTGCCTTCGGGGATGAGTGTGGGCTCATTTTTCTGAACAGCGGCTGGTAATCGAGCCTATTTGCTGTAACGGGTGTTTCAATTTCCATGTATAGCTTGTTTCATGGCGCAGAATACCGTCTTTAATCTCGAAATTTATAGATAATTGAATCTTGGTGACGCGAAAGCAATATAAATCTGCAATCAGTCTAGACGCGGATGAAGTTTACAGCGAAAACCAAAAATAACACCATCTCGAATTAACTATTTTTAGAATATATCTGGTATTCTCGTTCAGTGATTTTGAGTTGTTTTTTTTTTCTTCTAAAATCTGCATCAATGCCTTAAGTAATGAAACAATATATATCACTTCCGTCATAAAAATGTCTAGCGTGCACAGATTCCTCGATTTTTAGCGGGATCATTTGCGGTCCATTCTGGGGATCATTTGCGGTCGGGGATCATTTGCGGTCCCGGGATCATTTGCGGAGCTGTACAGTAATCTTTAAATTTCCATATCGTGACTTTTAAATTGGGTTAATAATAACGTTATGTGCTTGTACACAATTTCTTCAATAGTTTTATCTGTTGTACGTGTAAGCGATAATCCCATGCTAGAGATAATAAAGGAAGTTAAACTGTCTCCGATCCGCTAAAAATAAATTGAATCATCATCTCTTTTATTCCTAGCCTGCGTGCAGACGTCTCCTTTTCCTTGCTTCTCGCGGAGACGTCTGCACGCAGGCTATTTTATTCCGAGTTTTAGCGATTTTTTATTCTAACCCGCGGTTAGGGACTGGCACTAGCTTCACACGTTGCAAGGTACTTTGATCGCATTCTCGTCCCCACAGCCCTTTCGCATCTCTTAGCCGGCGGGGCCTAGGCACGAGAATCATCGGCCCGCCATGTTGGCATTTCACAACCCGCGAAAAACGCTAACCCTTAGCAAAATAAAGACTCTTTATATGTAGTTAACACTATTCAGACCGGGGAGGCGGACTCTGCCCGCCGAGACTTTGACTGTTAATAACTTTTTTACCTACAAATAATTATGCACTCTTTTAATATTTGTTTAAATGTAGTTTTATTTACCGCTAGAAATCTACATCAAAAGTGGAAATCTTTGACGAGAAAATCATCTAAAACCATTCGTCAAGATTGGGTTCAAATTTTCAGATATTTTTGGCATTTTTACCAGGCGTTATCCTTCTTAACGTTCAGCTTGACAATGTTGGCTTCTTCATTGCCCCATGTTGGTAATCTAATATTCCAACTCATTGTCACAGTCGGGGGAACAAGTGACCTTTTGGCCGATGAAGAGTTTCCGATTGTTATTATCCAATCCACTTAAAATTGCAAGCTATAGACCTCGTCAAAAAAGCTTTTAAGCTGTTAAAATTTGACGTAAAAAAGGAATTCCAAAGTGCAAATAAAATTAATTTGGCAAATCTTCGATATCTTGTGTAGTCGTGTTTTTGTAGACTAGGACACTTCATGGTGTCAGAAGTGGGATCTGTACAAAGTGGCGAGCGGCCTTAGTGAAAAGGATGAGAAAATTCAAGTCGCCACGTTGCTCCATGTGCTTGGCAAAGAATGTGTGGAAATTCATTCAAATTTTGTGTGGGATACCGAGGGAGATCGCAAAAAAATCGCGGCAGTGGAGGATAAATTCAAAGCTTATTGTGCGCCGTTGACCTCAATGCACTTTAATCGTCATTTGTTCATCGAACGGAAACAGCAAGAAGGTGAGACAGTCGACGAATTTTGTAGCGCACTGAAAACACTAGCCAAGAATTGTGACCTCGGAGATAAAGAGGAATCCTGGACAACGTCTATGTTAGTGTTGGGCCTTAAGAATCCGCGTTCAAAGGAGAGACTGATGGAAAGAGATCAGAATCTAGAGAAGACATTACAAGCAGCACTTATCGACGAAACAAGCAAGCAGCATATGAAAAGCTTTTAAGCTTTAAAAAGGATGAGAGCAGCAAAGTTGAGAATGTGGATGTGTGGTATTTCTCATGCACAAAATTCATGTCCCGCTGCTGGACGATGCTGTCACAAGTGTAAGAAACTGAATCATTTCGCAAGGATGTGCCGTGCAGCCGCTGGCCCAAGGAAACTGGTGAGTGCTGTTGATGATTATGACTCTGACTCTGAGACTATGTTTATTGGTGCAGTTAATTCAGGAGATAAAGACTGGATCGAAACAGTAGATTTTGGAAATATTAAAGAGCCTTTCAAGTTAGACACTGGGCCCAGTGTAATATCTTACCAAAAACTGTGTATGACAAAATCACAACAGAGCCTTTGCAGCCATCGTCAGCCAGATTAGAAAGTAATTCAAAAACTTGTATCAAGCCAGTGGGAAAGTGTGAGTTGCCTTGTTGGGTGCGCGGGGAAAGGCATCAAGTTTATTTTCAAGTTGTTGATGGAAATTACATGTCTCTCATGGGACGAGCATCCTGCGAGCAGTTGGGTCTAATCCAGCGCATAAACACTATGGGCCGATTATTTAGAGGACGTTTAGACATCGCTTAAGAAAGTTTTGGTCTAAACCTGGTTTAAACCGGGAACCGGATTATTTAAACGTCCATTATTTTAAACCTCGCCTAAGCGGGGTCTAAACACAGACTAGCAAACAATAGCAACTTAGACCTGGTCATGAGTAGGTTTAGACGTAGTCTAACGTTTTTATTAGTGAAGGTTTTGTGTCATGGATGGAAGTTGGAAGTATAGAACGTTACAGGAATAGGCTAACAAGCCGAGTCCGAAGAATCAGACAGTTGAGGAATAGTTTAAATCCGCCAGAAGAATACGAAGATGACAATTTCCCTTTACCGTACAAAACAATTGTTCCATAAAATGAAAACCAATAAGTATCTTCAAAATTATTTCGCAAGTCACTCAGCCTAGCCGTGGTCTATGGAAGCGGCTTGTCTAAACCTCGATTTAGCCTTAAACCAGGTCTAACTTAGACTTCGTTTAAATAATCGGCCCTATCAGAAGTGACAGTATCCTAGATGAATTCCCAGAAGTATTTAAAGGGCTTGGATGCCTACCGGAGAAATACCACATAAGCATTGACCCCTCTGTATCCCCCGTGGTCCACCCACCCAGAAGAGTTCCTCATTCAAAGCGAGGCCCATTAAAGGATGAGCTAGATCGCATGGAAAATGTTGGCATCATAGAGAAAGTCCCCTTAAATGAACCAGCCGATTGGGTCAGCAGTCTAGTATGTGTTGATAAACCAAATGGATCCATTCGTGTGTGCTTGGATCCGAGGGATTGCAATTAAACTGGAACACTATCCTTTGCCATTAGTGGATGACATCACAGCCAGCTGTGCAGGAGCCACAGAGTTTTCAACCTTGGATGCTGAAAAAGCCTTTTACCAAATCCAGCTTGATGAGGAGAGTAGTAAACTTCTGACATTCAACATCCCATTTGGGAGGTATCGTTACCTGAGGATGCCAATGGGTAACAAATCTGCACCGGAGGTTTACCAACGAAGAATGGAGCAAGTCTTTGAAGGGTTGCCAGGCGTGAAAGTTATCATGGATGACATAATTACACAAGGATGTAACAAGGAGGAACATGATAGCCGTTTGAGATCTGTTTTGGAGCGTGCCCGTGATAACAATCTCCGATTGAATAAGTCTAAGTGCCATATCCAGCAGGAAGAAGTAAAGTTTCATGGTCATGTCTTTACAAATGTTGGTTTGAAAACAGACCCAGAGAAAGTGAGAGCTGTGATCGAGATGCCTACAGACAAGGCTGGTGTTCAAAGACTTCTTGGCATGGTGAACTATGTCAGTAAGTTTATTCCAAACATGTCAGATCTTACTGCACCTTTGAGACAGCTAGTGCGCATCAGGATGTAGAATGGCATTGGGAGGAACAGCAGGAGGCTAGTTTCAAGGAAGTGAAGAAAGCTCTCGCCCTCTCCCCTGTGTTGGGGGTACTATGATGCAAAGAAAGCGTTAACACTACAAGTGGATGCAAGTTCAACGGGTCTGGGTGCAGCGCTGATTAAAGAGGGCCGACCAGTAGCCTATGCGTCAAAAGCATTAACGCCTACACAGTAGCATTATGCGCAAATTGAAAAGGAGCTTTTGGCTGTGGTATTTGGTTGTGCAAAATTCGATGAGTGAAATTGCTGTCGAGACAGATCACAAGCCTTTGGAGTCGATCATTAGAAAGCCTTTACATGCAGCACCCTTACGCCTGCAAAGAATACTGGTCCAACTTCAACGCTATCCAGGAATCAATTTAGTATACAAGCGTGGTGCGAGTCTCCATTTAGCAGATGCTCTGTCTCGAGCCCATCTGGAGGAACAGCTGACAAATGCTGAACAGTTAGACATAAACTTAGTGGAACACATGATCTCAGATCCACAATTGGCCAGATTCGCAGAAGAAACTAAAGAAGACAAGGTCCTGTCTGAGCTGCAAAGAGTAATTTTGTCTGGTTGGCCAGAGTCTAGAGGTCAAGTTCCAGCAAAGGTGCAGGAGTTCTGGAATTATAGGGATGAGCTTACTGTAACTCACGGACTGATCTTGAAGGGCCAAAGGATCTTCACGCCTAAAGGCCTTAGAGGGGAGATGCTTGAGAAATTACACGAGGGAGATCTGGGGATCACCAAGACATTAACGAAAGCACGAGAAGTCTTGTTCTGGCCAGGTATGAGTACAGAAGTAACCGAGAAGATCAAGAAGTGTCCTGTGTGTCTAGAGAATCAGCCGAATCAGCAATCGGAACCACTAAAGTCACATGAGACTCCACCCCTGCCCTGGGCTAAGGTTGGCACAGACATTCTACATAAGAATGGTCGTAACTACCTCATTACCATTGATTATTATTCCAAGTGGCCAGAACTGACTTTGCTTAACTCAATGACCAGCACTGCAGTAATCACAGCCTTGAAGTCCCAGTTTGCGAGATATGGCTCCCCATCAGTCGTCATGTCTGACAATGGCCCATGTTACAGTTCGGAGCAATTTAGGCAGTTTGTATTACGACTGACTCCTGCTAATGGCCTAAAAACGTTGTCTAATGACCTTTTCATTTGCTCGTATTAAAAAAACATTGAGACGAAAACCTTATATATCACTTACTGGTGCGAGGTTAATTTCTTTTATTTTTACGTTTACAATGGGAAACTGTGACAACAACAACAACAACAACAACAACAACAACAACAACAACAACAACAACAACAACAACCATTTATTTGTACCCAGAAAGGACAGGAATATATTTAGATAGCTTTTTAAATTGATTAAATTTGATGACAGTTAAAATTTGTTTCTTATAATAATACTACATATTTTACTTTAAACATAGATACAATTCGAGAAGACAAGCGAGCGAGTCTCAAAGTTGATGACATAATGACTACAACGACCGATTTCGGCACCATTTGAAGGTGATAAAGAAAAAATTCGAGAAAACAATTTGGGCGACCGATTTAACATTTACCCGGCCAAACAATATAATCTAATAGGAAATAATAAAACTTACTTCGAAAAGTTCATTTCATAGACCTTATTCATAAATGGCGGCTGTATTAATTATTCTTTTATATTCATGCTAATCAGCCTACCTAGCCTCATTTTAGAGTAAAAATTCTTTTGCATTTTGCACATACTAACGAGGCTAGGGGGGCTGATTAGCATGAATATAAAAGAATAATTAATGGCCGCCATTTATGAATAAGGTCTATAGACACTTTAAAATATGTTTAATTAAGAAAACTCGAAAGAAAGCTGTGAAAACCGAGCAGTTGGCGGCTGTTAACACAGCTGTTTGAGTTCTCTTCGAAGAACGCTTTTAGAATTAAAGGAAGTCACGAACTCGAGATGATAATTCCATCAGGATCTCGCTTGATTTTTTTGCGTTTTAAAGCGGCGTTGTAATACAAATGTTATCTCGTTCATTTTGCTATAGAGCTCCTTAGAACGTAATTAAGAACTTAACGGTTACGCTCTATAAATGCTCATTATAATTTAGGGGGGTTTGCAATTCGTGAAAATCCCGAAAATTGGCTGCAACATTTTCTCGGATAAACTCTTCGCAAGAAAGATTTTCACGCACAAAAACTGAGAAAAGTGAAACTGAGCAAATCTTTATCTTATACCATCACCATGGTTACCACCCTATATTTGTGTTATGGCAAGAAAGTGAGTAATCTTTAAATTTCACAATTTCTTCAATAGTTTTATCTGTTGTACGTGTAAGCGATAATCCCATGCTAGAGATAATAAAGGAAGTTAAACTGTCTCCGATCCGCTAAAAAGAAATTGAATCGTCATCTCTTTTACTCCGAGTTTTAGCGATTTTTCATTCTAACGCGCGGTTAGAGACTGGCACTAGCTTCACACGTTGCAATGTACTCAATCTCGTACCCAGAGTCAACGGTCTCCTCGGTCCGCGGGTCGTCGCCAGGTTAGACTCTGGGGGAATGGAATAAATATCGAATTTTTTGATTGGCTGTCTCTTGTAACAAACAATGGCCGTTACTCCAGATTTCTGGTATTCAAAATTCCATTCCCCCAGAGTCTAACCTGGCGACGACCCGCTGACCGAGGAGACCGTTGACTCTGGGTACGAGATTGCAATGTACTTCGACCGGCCAGCCATGTTGGCATTTCACAACGCGCGAGAAACGGGTCGAAAAAGACCATAAAAAGAGCGCGCTTCTTTGATGTAATCATTTATATCAGTTACTGATGAGCAGTTAACCCTATTCTGCCTGGGATTTTTTTCGTTCGTGAGCCTGGGTGTGTTGGGGGGGGGGAGAGATAATGTCCCCTATGTATCGAAAGGTATTGACGCTATGAAAATGAAACTTACATGGTGTGTAAAGCTTCCGAAAATCTTTATTTTAGTGGCAGTCACGTGTCAATTAATCCGCCATCTTGGATCCTAAATCTTGGATTTCTAAATTGTTCAGAAATGTCAGAAAATCTCCAAATTGTTTTTTTAAAAAATCAAGAAAAATATAAATATGCTAAAACGGCAAAGATTTTGGAAGGATTTCATCGTAAAAAGCAAAATTTTTATGAAAACTGAAAATTAAGCTAAAAAAACAACCAATTTGGGTAAAACGATCTGTATCTCGAAAAATATTTGTGCTATAAAAATGAAACTTATGTGGTGTATAAAGCATTCAAACATGTTTATTTTAGTGACAATCAAGAATCAATTATGATATCATCACGCCAAAATAACGTCATACTTTAAAAATGTCCGCCATCTTGAATCCGCCATCTTGGATTTTTAAATTGTTCAGAAATGTCAGAAAATCACCATATTTGACTTGAAAACATCGAAAACAATATAAGGATGCAAAAAATGCAAATATTTTGGAGGAAACTATTCGTAGAAAGCGGAAATCTCATGAAAACTGAAAATTTAGCTGAAAATACAAAAGTTGGCTAAAACGGCCTGTCAAAACTTGGTTGCCATGGAAAATTGGCACACCAAAATGTTCCCAGATAATTTTTAGGAAAAGTCATAAAGTTTGGCTATGATTGCTTTAATGCTCTTTAAGAGCCGTTGTCTGTAACTTTTAAAAATCCGGCGACAGAAGCAAAAATTTTTTTTTATTTTTATTTGCCCTAAAAGACCCTTTTAGTAAACCATTTTCGAAAATAATATTCAAAAGTTCCAGCGAGTTTTTATTTTGGCGAAAAATAGGAAAGTTCGAAATCGGTGGAAATTATGCAAATTAGGCACGTTTAGACCGGTTATTCGGTGCATTTTCAAAACGCTCGTACAAGACAACGGTAACTTGTCTTGGATTCATTTTTACGTAATATGTTGTTCATCCCTTGGAGTATCTTTACAGCTATATTTCATCTCCATATAAACTTTCTTCCTCTCTATCCACCCGCGTAAAGAATACAATATTTGCTATTCCGTATGAACGCTAAATTTTGCCATATTTCAGAAGACCATAACATCGGGGGTATACGTATATCCAGGAAATAAAATAGCTCTTTTCAACGGGCCACTCTTCGTATTTTTCATGTAAAATATTTACTTTGGCCCGTGAAAAGCGAGCGCGCTAGACGAAAATATATGGCGTGCACTTTGACAGAGTTCGCCATTTTCTTTCTTGCACTCCTATTCAAATCACACATACTATTTGGACAAAACTCAACGTTTTTGGTATCTACTCCTGTTTTAATTCATTTAAACATACACACTTTAACTAAAGCACTCCCTACCTTTATTTAAAAGTCACCAAACGACCATTTTACTTGAAGTTTTTGAGTTTATTTTTCGCGAGTTCTAAATAAACAAATCGGTTACATGAACAATGGGCGATGAAAGATCCTTTCTTCTGTCGACGTGTTTTGATCTGTTTTCGTAGCCTGAAATTGCTCTGTCGCCTATATTCTACTTTTCCAATTTATCATACTGCCATAACTTTAGAGCAAATAAAGTATAAATGCTGCTGTAAATACGTGAACTTTATAAATGAAAGCCTTAATAGAAATAAATCAGATTCGACAGTTGCCGGCGCACGAAAATTACTCGCTTGTATTGCATACCGTGTGTAGCTTTTATAGATTTAAATCACCACTGTCGCTGGAATTAAAATAGCTTGATTTTGCAGTCCACCAGTTCAAATACATTTGCAAATCGAGCTTAGCTTTGATTTATGTTTGTAAAGATTGTTGAAGCAAATAATACTGGTAGCTGGACTCATTCAATTCAAGAACTGATTAGAATAACTTTATAACCCGACTGAGAAATCTCGAGTCTAGATATAGAGAAATGTACTTACTCGTGTGCAGTCCATGTGTTTGAAGTAGATTATATCAGAAGACATCAGAGTCAGGCAAAGCAATCCTGAGTGAGGGCCAGTTACAACCGTTTCCACGACGCAAGTAACGCATATTGCGTGACAAACTGAAATGCGATACACTTGCGCGGAAAAAAGGCCGGGAAAATATTAACTATACCGATACTTGCGCATGAAATGACAGTTGGTAGATTTTTTTGTAAAATGTAACAAATATATATTTCAGATTATAATCGATAGACTAAAACGAACTTACGATAGTTTCATTTATGATTTAATGCATGGCCGTATTGAAGTTGTGGCAACTATGATCCACCCTGTGCAAAGTTTTAACAGCACGTGCGGTGAGCTTTCGAAAGTAAAGTAGAACAAAGCTGAACAAGTAAAATAAAGTCTTGTCGGTCAAACCAAACGTCCTAATTAAAAGTCAACAAACCACATTTCGCATCGCGTAATCTTCCTTTTCAGTAACCGACTTCGCGCTTTATTACTCTGCTAGTAGATGCCTCTTCTCTTCATCGCGTGACATTCGCTCGCGCGCCGGATAAACTCGGACACTTGACTATTCTGAAAGGGACCGCTAGCAATCTCTCCCCTCTGCAGAGGCTTCTTTCGTCCTGTGAATCATCAGTTATTTCGCGCTTCGATAAGAAAACATCAAGCGGAGGCTGGGGTAAAGAAAATGGAAGCGTGGAAAAAGCTAAGCGTATCGAGAATGCAGGCGTGGCCCTTTCTCTTTTTTCATCGTACACCCTATTATTTTTTAACCGCGTCGAAATAAAAACTTCCAGAAAACTCAGTGACATGGCCTTAAATCAGACCAATTCCAACACTAAATGGCAAAGTAAAACACATTACTTCCATGGTGTATTGCATCGACGCGACTGAAATGCGACGTATAAATTGGGCCTTAGTTATTTATCTATTTATTTTCTTTATTGATAAGAGATTGTGGGGGAGAGAAGCTAGCAGTCTAATTACTCTAGGGCCTGATGCCTCAGGCTGAGCGGTGCGGGCATCATAGTTTTCAGTATTGCCAGTCGAAGCTCCCGGAAGCGGACACCCTCGGGAAGCAGAAAAAGTGTCCACAACTGGAGCTGACCGCTTACGGGAATGTGTAAATACAGAGTTTGTATGAGCTAGAATTGGTCTGATTTAAGGCGATTTCACTGAGTTTTCTGGGAGTTTTTATTTCGACGCGGTTAAAAAAATATAATAGGGTGTACGATGAAAAAAGAGAGGGCTACGCCTGCATTCTCGATACGCTTAGCTTTTCACGCTTCCTTTTCTTTACCCCAGCCTCCGCTTGATGTTTTCTTAACGAAGCGCGAAATAACTGATGATTCACAGGACGAAAGAAGCCTCTGCAGAGGGGAGAGATTGCTAGCGATCCCTTTCAGAATAGTCAAGTGGCCGAGTTTATCGGCGCGCGAGCGAATGTCACGCGATGAAGAGAAGAGGCATCTACTAGCAGAGTAATAACGCGCGAAGTCGGTTACTGAAAAGGAAGATTACGCGATGCGAAATGTGGTTTGTTGACTTTTAATTAGGACGTTTGGTTTTGACCGACAAGGCTTATTTGACTTGTTCAGCTTTGTTCTACTTTACTTTCGAAAGCTCACCGCACGTGCTGTTAAAACTTTGCACAGGGTGGATCATAGTTGCCACAACTTCAATACGGCCATGCATATAAATCATAAATGAAACTATCGTAAGTTCGTTTTCGTCTATCGATTATAATCTGAAATATATATTTGTTACATTTTACAAAAAAATCTACAAACTGTCATTTCATGCGCAAGTATCGGTATAGTTAATATTTTCCCGGCCTTTTTTCCGCGCTAGTGTATCGCATTTCAGTTTGTCACGCAATATGCGTTACTTGCGTCGTGGAAACGGTTGTAACTGGCCCTCACTCAGGATTGCTTTGCCTGACTCTGATGTCTTCTGATATAATCTACTTCAAACACATGGACTGCACACGAGTAAGTACATTTCTCTATATCTAGACTCGAGATTTCTCAGTCGGGTTATAAAGTTATTCTAATCAGTTCTTGAATTGAATGAGTCCAGCTACAGTATTATAGCTTCAACAATCTTTACAAACATAAATCAAAGCTAAGCTCGATTTGCAAATGTATTTGAACTGGTGGACTGCAAAATCAAGCTATTTTAATTCCAGCGACAGTGATGATTTAAATCTATAAAAGCTACACACCGTATGCAATACAAGCGAGTAATTTTTCGTGCGCCGGCAACTGTCGAATCTGATTTATTTCTATTAGGCTTTCATTTATAAAGTTCACGTATTTACAGCAACATTTATACTTTATTTGCTCTAAAGTTATGGCAGTATGATAAATTGGAAAAGTAGAATATAGGCGACAGAGCAATTTCAGGCTACGAAAACAGATCAAAACACGTCGACAGAAGAAAGGATCTTTCATCGCCCATGTTCAAGTAAGCGATTTGTTTATTTAGAACTCGCGAAAAATAAACTCAAAAACTTCAAGTAAAATGGTCGTTTGGTGACTTTTTAAATAAAGGTAGGGAGTGCTTTAGTTAAAGTGTATACGTTTAAATGAATTAAAACAGGAGTAGATACCAAAAACGTTGAGTTTTGTCCAAATAGTATGTGTGATTTGAATAGGAGTGCAAGAAAGAAAATGGCGAACTCTGTCAAAGTGCACGCCATATATTTTCGTCTAGCGCGCTCGCTTTTCACGGGCCAAAGTAAATATTTTTACATGAAAAACAAGAAGAGTTGCCCGTTCAAAAAAGCTATTTTATTTCCTGGATATACGTATACCCCCGATGTTATGGTCTTCTGAAATATGGCAAAATTTAGCGTACAAACGGAATAGCAAATATTGTATTCTTTACGCGGGTGGATAGAGAGGAAAGAAAGTTTAGATGGAGATGAAATATAGTTGAAAAGCTACTCCAAGGGATGAACAACATATTATGTAAAAATAAATCCAAGACAAGTTACTGTTGTCTTGTACGAGCGTTTTGAAAATGCATCGAATAACCGGTCTAAACGTGCCTAATTTGCATAATTTCCACCGATTTCGAACTTTCCTATTTTTCGCCAAAATAAAAACTCGCTGGAACTTTTTGAATATTATTTTCGAAAATGGTTTACTAAAAGGGTCTTTTGGGGCAAATAAAAAAAAAATTTTTTTTGCTTCTGTCGCCGGATTCTTAAAAGTTACAGACAACGGCTCTTAAGTACGATAAATTTGAAATCAGCGCGGGCACTTTCTGCCCCCCCCCCAGGCAGGATAGGGTTAAACACCTACATTTTAAAAGCACTTTGTAATTACTGCGCGGTTAGACTCATTCTTACGACGACTATTTCTTCTTCATAAGGAATAATTACGTTGTAAATCTTTACTATAATCATTTTCACTGTCGCATGTACATATAACAGCGTCCGAAATTTGTAATCGTCCATTTTCGCGAATGTTTCCATAGCAGTGTTTAAGAAACGAAACAGCGTGTTTCTACAGCTGTCTTTAGTTTTTACTTTCTCATGATATATTTTCGTAATTAGATTGCTATTTCAGGGATAACTAAAAATCGCTTTATTTTAAAGTTCGCTAGACCACAAATAACAGATTTAAGAAAACTAATTACAGAAGAAGACCCTTTGCAGTCCAAGACTTATTTAGAAATTAGCTTTGAAAACCACCACAAATATATACCGAATTGTGAAACATAAACTATCAAATTTGTTTTAATTGTTACACATTTCAATTCAGATCGCAAAAATCTCTCTGTTTTCATAGTCAAGACAGCTGTGAAAACACGAGCCGTCGGTGGCTGTTACCACAGCTGTTTGGAGTTTTCTGAGTTCTGAATACCTTGTCATGTTCGTTGATGGTCTGTCAAATTTAGAACTGACGTTCCCACGTTTTTCAGTGGATTATTATATCGCTACTATCTTTAACTCGCTCTCAGTTTGTTGCAGAGATCGGAAAAGTTCACTTCAGGACAAAGAGAAGGTTTCTAGGTAATGTTACATTTCGAAATCTGATGGTTCTTTTCTCCTGTAGATTATTCCTTTTATTATTATTTTGCTTTCCAAGCAAGTCTATCTTCTCGCGCGGTAATATTTCAGTTCTTTCTTTTCTCGCCGTAAGAAGGTGCAAATTTGTCTTTGTCGAGCATAAACTTGTTCTTTTGTTCTTGGCGTCTTGGCGTAAACAGCTTTAAAATTAAGTTTCGCTTGTATAGAAAACCAATCCAACATCTTTTGTGGAAAATCAATTTGCTAACAAATGCATATAAAACACTTTAATTGATACTTATGTGTACCTTAGCATTGTGAACCTGTAATTTTCAGTTAATTTCACGCTATGTCCTTTAATTTGAAATTGATACTAGTACGTAAAATAAGAAACCTTTCACGTTGCCCTTCTTTGATATGTCAAATTGAAAAATTAAAAGTTTGTTTCACTAAGAGAAGATCTGCCTTTCAATAATTATGCACTCTTTTAATATTTGTTTAAATGTCCTGTATTTTTATTTACCGCTAGAAATCTACATCAAGAGTGGAAATCTTTAACGAGAAAATCATCTAAAACCATTCGTCAAGATGGGGTTCAAATTTTCAGATATTGTTGGCATTTTTACCAGGCATTTTCCTTCTTAACGTTCAGCTTGACAATGTTGGCTCCTTCATTGCCCCATGTTGGTAATCTAATGTTCCAACTCACTGTCACAGTCGGGGGAACAAGTGCCCTTTTTGGCCGATGAAGAGTTTCCGATTGTTATTATCCAATCCATTTGAAATTGTCAAGCTCTAGACCTCGTCAAAAAAGCTTTTAAGCTGTTAAAATTTGACGTAAAAAAGGGAATTCCAAAGTGCAAATAAAATTAATTTTGCATATCTTGGATGAAGAGTTTCCGATTGTTATAAGGGATCATGGATGATCCTTCGAAATTTTCAAGTGCTCGCAAAATTAGGCTTCTGCTCGAATTGCTCCCAAAAATTTTAGTGGGTGCTCGTTTGCTCGTTCTCGCATTTATACATGTGCTCGCATGCTCGGTTTTTAGTAGTTTCTTTGCAAAGTGTTCGTTGCTCGCAAGGCTAACTTTCATCAATGCTCTTGCTCGCAAAGAAAAACAGTAGTATTAGGTGCATGTTTTCGTCCTTTTTCAGGTCTAGGTAAGGTCTAGGTAAATCATTAATTTGTATAAGGGGATAGGTGTAGGCGGCCTAGGTAAATCATTGATATGCAATTGGTGTCTTCCTGCATACGTAATAAAGTGAATAGGTAAAGGGAGGCTTCAAAACACGCCCCCTTCTCAAGTAAAGTTTGATATTTTAGAGGGCTTCAGTGTTTCTTTCGAAATGCTGATCACATTTAGAATTTTCTGAAGATGGCTGAGGGAAAGGTAACGAAGACGGCTGAGAGCAAGGTAATAAATAAAGAATCTGCTTTGAGCAATAGCAGTCCCTTTTATCCTTTGAAATAATCTAATTTCCAAGGATAAACAGGGAAAAACACGGGGCAAATAGGACGAAAGGATGCCGTAAGGACATGAAACGGTCTATGTATATTTCCGAATTCGCTCTGAAAGCTTGCAGACCTTATTGTAATTCTTTGGAATTTCCAAAAGATACCCTAGTCATGAATAAAGCAATTCTCAGAACTCGCATTGAAATAAATGTATGCCAACCAGTAAAGATAATTTATACCTTACGCTACCGCTTGAAGCCTAAATTAGTACTTGTTAAGGAACAGTAAAATCACCAACCAAATTAAGCAGAAATTGAACAACTCCATGAGCGATGATCTTAACTTTATTCTGAAACAAGCAAAGTTTTATTTTCAATCTTTACATGTAATGTTATTTGCAACTGAAGGCCTAAATTTGCATGTCCCTTTGGTTCGAGTTAAGATCGAAGCAATTAACTCGGTCCTTTGTTTGGCAGGTTTGTTCAAATAAATACTGTATTACGCGTGTATTGTGCAATCTCTCAAGTAATATTATGTGCTTTATATGTGCTGTGAATATGTCCCAACAGGAGAACGGTTCAACATCAATGCAATATTTAGAAACTTTCCCTTTCCGGGGAAAATCCTCTGTCTGTCTATACTGAGTCACGCGCGACCTCCACGCGAGAGACGTGTCCTACACGCGCGCTCCCAGGGAAAACACAACACTAATTACTAAAAGTGGCGATTTTGGCGTTATTGGCGTTTTTGGCGCCTTTGAATCATTGAAAAAGCGATAAACATGATCGCCAATAACGCCACTTTTAGTGTTGTGTTTTCCGGTTCGTCTTTCTTTCTTTTTTTTGAAAACTTTAACTGAAATAGTTGTATATTTACTTCTTCTCCGTTTTAAAACTATTTTTTATACTAACATAGTTCAATGAGGTCAAGAAAATTGCGATGTTTTGCAGCTTGTGCCCGAAATTGCTTCGCTTCCATGTTCAAGTGTATTGTCATGCAAATATCGCACGCTAACCGTGAAAAGGGCTGTTAACTTATGAATGAAAAGGTTTCGCACTTGGACTCGTTTGGAAACAGAGGAAATGGACTATTGCGCGCGTTCTTGATATGTGAAATATATTCAGCATCTTTAATTAGTCAAGCTTGACAGTTTGTAACCTTTTTTTCTGTTTGGTAATATGTAAATGAAACCTCGTGCATCTCCACTTATTTCATCATAAGTCTTCTTTCGTGCACGTAAAACTACCTTGGAAAATATTTTTTACAAGCTTAAGTAAATATAAAACATGTCATCGGAGAGCTGGTACCAGATGTTATGAGTGATGGCTGATCACGGATCGTGCAATTAAATTAGCTAGTAAATTAGTCGGAGTTGTAGAGCTCTTGAATCGATCTTGAAGTCGTTAGAGACACTTAACTTCAAAGGATCTACAGTAGAAGTCGTAGAACGTTAGAAGGAAACAGTTACAATTCCTATATTCTTGGTAAGCAATTTTTAACGTTTTTGGGGGCACGTTTGCAGTTTTAAATCGAAAAATCGTTTTCTTCAATCTAAGAAAACAATTTTAAACAAAGAGCATTTGTCATTTTGGAGCAGCTTGCGTCTGTTAGAATTGTTTTTCGTTTTGTCATTACTGTTTTTATTAGATATAAACTGTATAGAGTATAAAGTAGAGATGTTTCGTTTTTAAAACAAATTTAATCACCGAACTAAGCCAGTTAAGAAGTAGCAAAAGTTTTTTGTTTCGCCATTTAGGCCATCCCCACAAAATGCTTTGTTTCCCATCGCCCGACCGACCCAATTTTTTCAAAAAGTTAAAAAAAAAAGTTTCTTGATTCATTGCCTGCGCTCTTTTCTCGGGTGTTCAAGTTTAATATGCTTTGTTTACATCCTAAAGTCACTCTGACATCTAAATCAGCCCAGTAATGACGTCTTCGAACACTTTTCAGAATGATATCGGCTCGTTGCAAAATGGTGGTCACGGGGAAGATATAATCAAGGCTCACTTGGAATTATTTATGTATAATTTGTCAATATTTCGTTTCTGGGCTATTTTTTTAGTTTTTTTTTTTACCGACCGACCGACCCACTTTCACGAGAGAGAGAGATGGGAAACAAAACAATTTATGGGGATTGCCTTAGGTGAATTCAAAGAGCCATTGATTTGTCTACGGGAGCGTACACAGCGGCGCACAGCAAACGGCGCTCCTATTAATTTTGGGTGCCATATGTCGAGCTCGTTGAACTAGTTGTACTTTTACCCTGAAGAAAGCAGAATTCCGAAACATCGTTTTTTAGTCTTGCCGTAATCACTGAAAACAAGAAAATCCAACGAAATCATTGGACATGAAATTCCCGTAGGCCAAAACTGTCAACCTAATTGTCAAAACAAATACTATAATTAAATGATTAAAAAAGAAAAATGCATTTGCACTGATATATTTGGTTTTTAGATCTTTGGAAGTCTCTGAGTTCGGATTACAATTGAATTCAAACATTACGGTGTAAAAAGTTGGTCTAATTCAATAATCGAACTCTCGGAAAAGTGCTACGTTAGAATTAGTTTACATGACCAAAATCCTGGCACATTTCGACAGAATTTGATACGCTGTTATGATCGAATACGCCGAAGTTCCTCAAAATTTATAGTGAAACATTTGAAAAAATTAAGAACCAGTCGAAAAATCAAATGAATGTAATGATTTATTTGTATAGGTAATAGCATGAGTTATAGTAGTATTTGGAAATAATACCGCGAGTAATATTTCAAAGCGGCTCGTGATATTTTGGACAATTTTGAAATATTACGAGCCGGTATTATTCCAAATACTACGTACAACTCATGCTATTATTAACCGGGCGTGGGCCTGGGGCCCAGCCCGGTTAATAAAATAGCTTCTGTTTTTTTTTTTGTCGTCGATCTCTTATACCTCTACTCCGCCAAAGTGCTAGGAGGAGAGCTAGGGGTGAGTATGAATATATATGAATGTATTCGCCTTGTGAAAGATTTTCTCGGGGAAGAACGAAGCCCGGACTCGAGAGAGCGGCGGAAATCGAGCCTATGTGAAAGTTGGACTGGTCCAAATAGATATTAATTTAGGACCGCGTAAACACATCGGAGCGGCGTACAGATTTCGCAACGTCGGTGAGTTTGACTCGTTAAAATATTAAATCATTGTACTCACTACTAGGTGGACACACTAGGAGCGCCATTAGATCAATTTTTTTTTATCAAGGCTACGTTACATTTCGCCAGGGTCATAATATTGTCATGTTTGTTTTGTGTGAAATACATTTCTTTTCCGTAAAGGAAAACAGAAACTTGCCCAGACTCGCAGATTTATGTAAACAGAAACTTGCTGAGACGTGCAGATTTATATTTGGACGATTACGTCATAGGGTCACGTCGAATCGTGACTTGAAGAGATTGTCTGTGAGGTGCGTACGTACATCACATACACTAGAAGCGCCATTAGATCAAATTTTTTATCAAGGCTACGTTACATTTCGCCAGGGTCATAATATTGTCCTGTTTGTTTTGTGTGAAATACATTTATTTTCCGAAAAGGAAAACAGAAACTTGCCCAGACTCGCAGATTTATGTAAACAGAAACTTGCTGAGACGTGCAGATTTATATTTGGACGATTACGTCATAGGGTCACGTCGAATCGTGACTTGAAGAGATTGTCTGTGAGGTGCGTACGTACATCACATACACTGGAAGCGCCATTAGATCAATTTTTTTATCAAGGCTACGTTAGATTTCGCCAGGGTCATCCTTTGCCTAAATGATATTTTATGAATATTGTCCTGTTAAATAATTGTCATTTTGTGTGAAATACATATCTTTTCCGTATATTTTCTGAGAAAAACAGAAACTTGCTGAGAAATGCAGATTTATAAATAAGGACGATTACGTCATGGGGTCACATGAGTCAACGTCTGTGATAAACCAGGGTCGCCGTTAGGTCAAATTTTATATCAAGCTATTACTTTTGATTTGAACATGAATACTCTGCTGTTTATTTAGTGTGAAATACATTACTTTTTCGTGTTGGTGCAGCAATTCACTTCCTTGTATGCAGAAGATTTATAAATAACAACCATTACGTTACAATATCACATTTTGACTCACGCAATTTGTCGAACTGTGACTAGAATAGCTGCGAATGATGATGGTGCAACGCGGAACGTCTGCGATTGATGGTTCAACACCGATTCGTACCTATGTTGTCGTGTTTTTTCCTCTTATTCAACTTTGGCTTTATATTGAGGAATGATCTTCAAAGACTGCTCAGAGGCAAGAAAATTGACAGTAGGCACTATACGCAAACATCAGACTTCAGCGTGACTGCCGTGACTAATCTGATAGATTTCAAGCAAGAAAGCAGGTAAAACGGCTTGCTTGCTTGATAAAAAAAGCCCGGTTATATTTTCTTCGAAAATTCTTGTTTGTTTATAATACAAGGCAAATAAATATATATATCCTACCCGAGTAGCTGACTATACGACGATCGTAGCTGATTCACAGATGTCGTTAAAGCTTTGTTTTGAAACGTTTAAGCAATGGAGTGCTTTTTCAGCAACCACACAAAAGTGTTTTGCTTTCAATATTCGTAGATTTGTGTACACTTTGTACACGTTAAAAATTCCCACTCGCTAAACGATAGAAATGCCCGCCATCTTGTTTTTTTTTAAGAGTCAATTGTTACACTTGCCATATTTGGAAACTGTAATTTCTACATGTAAGTATTTCAGTATTTGAGATAAATACATTCTCGTCCACAGAGGCCACGATCCTTTTGGTCAGCACCAAGAATCGAGACCTCTGGCTGGTACCGATTTTCTGAGCTTGCGCAGAGTACTCCTTTTCTATTGTCTTTTGACTGTTCATTGTTTCAACAGCCAATCAAAAAATTCGTTATTTCTGTCCCCGCCAGAGTTCTAGATTTCCTTGGTGCTGACCAGAAGGATCGCGGACTCTGGGGACGAGAATGAGATAAATACAGCTCGTTCGAACCAATCACCGTTCAGAAATTTCGCAGCCTGTATTATAAAGATTGTAACTGTTAAAATTACAAACGTACAAATTAAATCCATTTTATTTGCTATGGCAACTTTAATTTCATCTCAAATTAAAGATCGGTGACCTACAATCCTTTTTGTCACACAGAATGGCTCGTTGCTACGTTTTCGTGCTCTTAATTTGGCTGACCGGACTTCAGCTGACGTCAGCTTACATAATCGACGAGGCAGACCCAGCTGGCGAGAGCGCGGAATTCCGAACAGAAGCGAAAGACGAGACGGATACTGGGGACGAATCTCACACGCAAAAGGATCATGAGCTACTCAAAAGAATGTTGAAGTTCATTGATAAAAAAGGGTTTGAGAAAGAATGCACCGAAGAGGCTATCAAGAAAACAAGTTACATTCTCAAACAGAGGAAGGAAAAGGACAAGTCCACGCTGAGAGGGAACTACCAGATCTTGCAGCATGGCGAGGAATCTACTGCTTCAGATAGAAGTTGGCTAGCAGCTATAAAGAGTGGGATTTGCAGTGGATGTGTTGTGACAAAAATATGCAATCATCCACCAAAATATCTGTCCAAGTAAGATCACTTTTTTAGGGAAATATTCTTAGTATACCGACAAAAAAATCATGCATCACTCATATGCATACAGATCTAGATAAAATATTAATTTATGAAGGTAGCGACTTAATAAAAAAAAGTCCAATCCCCTCCACCCAGTAGGGCTTTTTAAAGTTATCAATTGTAATTTTTGTTGTTATCTTAACTTGGGTTGTCTTTACAGTGATAAATCAAACTGCAGGAAGCAAGTTCTCGTGCTGGCATCCCATATCCACAGTGGTAAACATAAATTGAAATGCAACCCTCGCGAGCGCTATCGTTCAATAGATGGCACATGCAATAACCTGGAGAACCCAAAGTGGGGAGCTGCCCTTAGCGCCTTTGAAAGAATCGAGTTCCCGGATTACGCTGATGGCCTCTCTGAACCCCGAAAATCTCACTCCAACAAGCCTTTACCGAACGCTCGGGACGTAAGCCGTAAGGTAAAAATAACAACAACATCAAGTAGCTTTATTTGCCCCCCCCCCGGGGGGGTACTCCCTGAAATTTTCGGTACCCTTACCCTATTTCAGACCAAACTATGTGATTTTCCATACCCTATTTCAGACCTGACCCAAAAATCGATACCGACCTAAAAATTAGTACACGTGTCTAATACATGACTTCAACTACCAAGGAAAGGGTTCCATTTGCGCAAACATAATTATAAAAACAAAAATAGAAGAGTTCCTTAACTCTGATAGTTGATCCAGTTTTTGGTACTGTATTTTCCTGTAACATCCATCCCTAAGAATTGAGTATTTAGGACAATAGATAAGGAAGTGAATTTTGTCTTCGAATTAATTGCGCAATTATGGAGGGCAGAGTCAATTATCTCTGATTGAAATGGTAGCTATGATAAAATCCCTAGGTACACGGCAGCGGCGCTGATGGCACGCATCCTGATTCCAAGACACTGAGTCATCTAGTCATGGTTTGGGGATCGTT
This sequence comes from Desmophyllum pertusum, assembly GCA_029204205.1. Classification (NCBI taxonomy): domain Eukaryota; kingdom Metazoa; phylum Cnidaria; class Anthozoa; order Scleractinia; family Caryophylliidae; genus Desmophyllum; species Desmophyllum pertusum. Next base: position 1,567,307 of record MU825882.1, read on the forward strand.
CTCGAACCATGACATGACACTGGCACTGGCAACTGGAATAAACTGTGAACTGGACAACACAGATCCTGAATGTGTAAACGTGAAAATCCCTGACGACGATGAAGTCTTTCGAAAAGGGAAGTCACGTTCATCGAGGTTGAGCGAGATGCGCCTCACAAGCCGTCAACGTTCTGTGCATTGCAACCAAGAGAGCATGTCAACCGCCTGACGTCATTCATTGACGGCTCCCAGATTTACAGCCCTGATAACAAACTGGCAGAAAATCTGAAGGGTGGCGGAGGGCTTTTAAGAGACATGCAACATCCTCATGGATGTCCGTTTAAGAACGTGTTGCCAAAACAGGATCCTGATGTATTTTGCGTCTCAAAAGATCCAAACAGGCCTTGTTTTATGGCAGGAGACGATCGAACCAACGAGAACCAGGGTAGGGGAAATAACTTTATTATATAAAATACTGACATATACTGTAATTTATCAAACACGAGATACAGTGTGTATAGGGATGCTGTTTTCCTTTTTCAGGCCTATGTAAGGCCTAGGTAAATCCTTAATATGTATAGGCATAAGCGGAAAGGTAGGCGGCCTAGGTAAATCATTGATATGCAATTAGTGTCTTCAAAATACGCCCCCTTCTGAAGTTAAATTTCACATCTTAGAAGGCGTTTCAAAACACGCCCCCTTCTCAAGTAAAGTTTGATATTTTAGAGGGCTTCAGTGTTTCTTTCGAAACGCTGATCACATTTAGAATTTTCTGAAGATGTCTGCATGAGAGAAAGGTAACGAAGATGGCTGAGAGCAAGTTAATAACAAAAGAAACTGCTTTGAGCAATAGCAGTCCCTTTTATCCTTTGAAATAATTGAATTTTCAAGGATAAACAGGGAAAAAAACCGGTTAAATAGGACGAAAGGATGCCGTAAGAACATGGAGCGGTCTATGTATTTTCGAATTCGCTCTGAAAGCTTACAGCCCTTAATGTAGTAATTTCCAAGGTTTAAAATACCCTAGTCATGAATAAAGCAATTCTCAGAACTCGCATTGGAATAAGTGTATGCCAACCAGTAAATATAATTTATGCTTGAAGCCTAAATTAGTACTTGTTAAGGAACAGTAAAATCACCAACCAAATTAAACAGAAATTGAAAAAGTGCCATTGGTTAGAAGCAACAGAACTGGCGATTAATAAGCGGAAATTTCTGCTTAATAGACTGTTCAATCAACAAGCAGTTCCCGAAAAGTAAACTAAAACTGCAGACTGGATTATTTGTTGTTTTTCCTTTCTGTTTCGTCAAGTATGTAACAGAAGCAATTGTTATTATCAATAAAAGTGCTTTACGAAGTTATCACATGTCTATTTTCAAGTCTCAACACAATAACCGACTTTGTAGGAGCGAGTAAATCTTAAACTAAAAAAATGAATAAATAGATAAATAAATATTAAAACTTTAGCATGCCACTGGCATTTTATATCTGAGGGGAGGGGAGTTGGAAACGAACTGATTTCTAAAAGGATTCAAAATATTATATTTAGCACTTTGTTAAAACAAAACAATTCTTGTCGATTGTAAAGATCGTCTTCGAGGAGTTGTAGCAAGTAAATTTTCCCTCAGTGGGTTTGAGAGCACATATAAAGCACAGAATATCACTCAAGAGATCGCACAAAACACGCTTAATACATGCAGTCTTTATTTGAACAAACCAGCCAAACAAAGGACCAAGTTAATTGCTTCGATCTTAACTCGAACCAAAGGGACATGCAAATTTAGGCCTTCAGTTGCAAAAAACATTAGATGTAAAGATTGAAAATACAACTTTGCTTGTTTCAGAATAAAGTTAAGATCATCGCTCATGGCAGTTTTTCAATTTCTGCTTAATTTGGTTGGTGATTTTACTGTTCCTTAACAAGTACTAATTTAGGCTTCAAGCGGTAGCCTAAGGTATAAATTATATTTACTGGTTGGCATACATTTATTTCAATGCAAGTTCTGAGAATTGCTTTATTCATGACTAGGGTATTTTAAACCTTGGAAATTGCAAAGAATTACATTAACAACAACAACAACAACAAACAAGCTTTATTAACTCTTTGGTTAAATACAATGATTTCACCTCCCGCAAATTAGCAGGGCTATTCGAGCGGGAGGTGACGAAAAACAAATTATAATAAGGGTAGCTAAAGGGCTGTAAGCTTTCAGAGCGAATTCGGAAATACATAGACCGTTCCATGTCCTTACGGCATCCTTTCATCCTATTTGCCCCGTGTTTTGCCCTGTTTATCCTTGAAAATTGGATTATTTCAAAGGATAAAAGGGACTGCTATTACTCAAAGCAGTTTCTTTATTTATTAACTTGCTCTCAGCCGTCTTCGTTACCTTTCTCTCAGCCATCTTCAGAAAATTCTAAATGTGATCAGCGTTTCGAAAGAAACACTGAAGCCCTCTAAAATATCAAACTTTACTTGAGAAGGGGGCATGTTTTGAAACGCCCTCTAAGATGTGAAATTTAACTTCAGAAGGGGGCATATTTTGAAGACACTAATTGCATATCAATGATTTACCTAGCTCTCTAAAATATCAAACTTTACTTGAGAAGGGGACGTGTTTTTCCCTCTAAAATATCAAACTTTACTTGAGTAGGGGGCGTGTTTTGAAGCCTTCCTTTACCGGCCTAGTCACTTTATTACGTATGCAGGAAGACACTAATTGCATATCAATGATTTACCCAGATTATATACCTTCTATGATATACCTTTTCAATCGAAACAGAAGCTAAGGAGTAAACAGAGAAACAAAACCATAAAAATATATGCTAATTAATACCGGGCGGTCCAAACTTCCGACACGGTTATGATTTCCTTTGTTTTGACATGATGAATTATCAATGAGTTTGAGAAAATGAGTTCCACCAATGAGAAAAATCGAAAACACCCACGTTTTCAGATGAACTTCCGAGAAGTTTTAAATGTTTGGAGACCGGTTTTGAGACGTCTAGTTAAAACATGGACGATCGTGACGTCAAGCTATTATATTTATTAGTCCTGACGATCTTGACAAGGCTACAATTTCTAAGCTTTCTTTCAATCGGTCGTGTAACTTAAGGCCATGTTACACGAGGCAATTTTCCTTGCAACTTGCAACGCAACGATGACGACTGAAAAACATTGCAAGTTGTAGAGGAGGTGTCACACGCGTTCGCAATTTTTTTTCGCAACTTGCAACGCGCCTTTCTCCGGCCGCCATCTTGAAATCTGCGCGAGCGAAGGACACGCTCTGATTGGCTCATTTTAACAAAATTGCGTTGCAAGTTGCGATTGACATGTCACACGCAGCAACTTGTCACGCAACGTTGCGAAAAGTGATAGTTCTATTTTTTTTTGCAAAAATGGGGCGTTACACTAAGCAATTTTTCGTGCAACTTGTGCCGCAACAAAATTGCGAGACAAGTTGCAGGAAAAATTGCCTCGTGTAACATGGCCTTTAGTCTAAAATGAAATTAAAATCAGAAAGGTGACAGAATGCTTTTTTGTCGCAATAATAGGTCTGACGTCGATGCACACTCTCTGGTTACGGCAACACAATCGTATTGCTAAAGAACTGAGCAGGATTACCAACTTCGATGCGGCAAGAATTTTCCAAGAAACAAGGAAAATAATTGGCGCCCAACTTCAAGTGATTACCTACAATGAGTTTCTTCCACTAATTCTGGGTGAACAGACGGTAAGAACGACATAATCGATGGAACATTATATTTTGTTATCGGAAATATAATTAGAGACTGATCAATGACTCTCAGGAGGCGGAGGGAGAGGAAGGAGGGAGTTGGGGAGGGAGGGGGAAGGGAGGTCCAGAACAGAACTGTGTGCGAGACGGGGTGTTGGTTTAAAGAACTGGTCTGCCCATTTTGAGTTACCAGAAGTAGTATAGATCATCATATCTATTGATAACCTACATCTTTTTTTATTCTGTAAAATAAATATATTACAAAGAAAAGTCACGACATATTTGAATGTTCAAGAATTGTCAAAAAAACCTGCACATATCTCTCGTTTCATTTCTTCCCAGTTCATGCATGTAATTTTTAAAAAACAGTACAACGAGATAATTATAATAATCCACCATTTTATATAAAATTCACAAAAGGAACATTCATGTGATAGTTGGATTTGTTTATGAGTGAAGGAAACGGAACCTGTTTACCGCAAGAGCAGCATTCTCGTCGACCTCGTGCTCAGGGACCCCAGCCAAGGGATTTGGTGGGACCTGGCAACGAGAACGAGCACTAAAAAAAATGAAAAGTGCTTTATATAGTGATAGTGTCGTAGTCATCAATATGCATAAGTCAATCATTATCAATTACTACACAACTCAGTTTGTTCTGTTTTTTTCCAGATAAAGGACTTTGACCTAATGCTCTTGAAAGGAAAAACCTTTTTCAAAGGCTACAAAACAGACGTCAACCCATCAATCTTTTCGGGCTTTGCTGTGGCGGCCTATCGTTTTGGACACAGTCTCATTCAAGACGAGTTCCGACGATTCAGTCAAGAGGGATTTCAATGCCAATACTGCAACCACGAAAAAGACGAGTTTTTCTCAATTCCGATGAAGGATTTTGGTAATCCTTTTTACTTGTACGAAAAATGCGAGGGAGGAATTGACAGCATTTTTAGAGGACTGGTAAAGAATGCGGCGGCAAAGGCTGATGGTAAGAATACAGCATTTTGACTCACGTACACAAATACATGTATATTAAGTTCAGTTTAGGAGTATGATAAAACATTTACCCACGTCACGGAAACAGTAAGTTTTGTTTCATCTCCACCTTAATGTTCTCATTAATTAATTGTGGACCCGTAGAAGCTGATCTGTGTGAAAGACCTTTTACATATTAAAAACATTTATTGTCCAATTTCACTGAGTAGAGTACAAAATTCCCAAAATATTCGTACTCTAGTTATTGAACATTTTTTTAAGGTTATCGTTTTATTCCTTCTGACCACGACAGGTATGTGCAAATTATGGTTCGAAATCTAGATTTCATTTGATCTTCAATAAATATGTTTTTGTTGAGACGCTATAGTGTGTAGAATCCTGATGTAGGGGCTTTGACCATTGCCTCACGATGACTATTAAAGTTATACAGCAATACTACACATTAAAATGTCCAATAAGTGTTATTTATTTGTTTCCCCAGAAAATTTTCCAGTTCTGTCCAAGAAAACATGTTCAGGGGTCCTGGCGACCTGTCAGACCTGATAAGCATCAATATCCAACGGTCACGTGAGCGTGGGATACCTTCCTATGTCACTTACCGTAACAGTGACGTGTGCAATTTAAAAGCAAATATCAACAGCTTCGAAGATCTCGGGAAAATTGGATTCAGGAAGGAGGACATTGAGAATCTAAAGCAGGTTTACGAGAATATCAATGACATCGACTTGTTTACGGGAGGTATGGAATTAAAGTATTAGTTTAGAGAGTTATTTAACAGATTGCTAGTGCAGTGCCGTTCTATATGACTATGCCTATGCCTATATAGCTAATCGTACATGTGGGTATGCTTCGGCGACATGTCAGGAGAGTTTGGTTGAGCCATGGTTTGTATCTTGGCGAGACAGTACATTAAACTCTGTTAAGCCCCCTAAGCGACCACTCCCCACTCCCAATTTGCGACCACAACCACCTTTGGCATTTGTAAACTGTATTTGTTTTCCTTTATTTTAAAGCTCTCGTACGGCGATCACCCCTGAGAGACCGAGTGCAATCAGTCAACAATGTAGATATATTCTTATAATAAATAGGTATATATGTTGTATTTATAATCTTTTTGACATGTTGCAAGCCTTCGAAGGCGACCAAATTCTACCTATCCAGTAAGAATACATCATTGTACGTACGGCGACCTGCTCTAGCGATAACTTCAGCTGTAGATGGTTTTAACATTTGTAGTCAACTCCCTTTTTCGTGCGGAACGGAAACTGAATGAAATACAATCATTGTAAAATTCCATGCCATTTCTCCAGGCCTTCTGGAGCAGCGGAGTGAATCTACCAAAGGTGGTGTACTGGGTCCAACTTTCCAATGCCTCATCGCTGAGCAATTTCGACGCTTACGAGTTGGGGATCGCTTCTGGTACGAAAATGAGCCTTCAGCCTCGCTGAACACCGATCAGACAGCGTTCACGGCTTGTCAGCTCGAGGAGATCAGGAAAACGTCCCTGGCAAAAGTGATATGCAATAACAGCGACAGCATCTTTGCTATACCAAAGAAGGTTTTCAGTCTGTTGAAAGCGTTTGTGAGCTGTTATGATTTGCCTGATGTAGACCTGGCGGCCTGGAATAGCAGCTATGAATGCAATGAAGGGTAAGCAGAAACTTCTCACTCAGTGGCGGATACAGGGGAAGGTCGGGGGTCCGGACCCCCTATCAGACATTAGGGTTTTTTTTGCTTTCTCCATTATCCATAGCAAAACCATCTCCAGAATCCACCAAAATGAACTTTTCAGAACCTAAATCTCAATTTTTTTCTGTGGGAGGTCCCCAAACACCTGCCTTCGCGCCTTTACTACTGCCGTCTACTTCCAAAAATTTTCCTTCAATCTACTTCACATTTTCGGGAATACCCTGGGACCCCCCTTATCAAAAAATCCTGGACCCGCCTCTGCCCGGCTTTCCCTCAAGAATCGGTCTCACCTAATCGCCGCTTGATTTGCGCATAATAACCTTTCTTTTTTCTCGTTATGTACAATAAACTTATAGAAAAATGGTTTGAACCCAGCAGTATCGATAGTTCGTCTAGTGTGATCGTCCGGGTGAGTGTAGTCCTGAGAAGGACTGGACATCGACTGACCAACACATTTCTCTTAACTCTGAAGATGACTTCCTCACAAGTTATTGAAATGTCAGTCACCAACAACAGTCCTTCTCAGAACTACACCGTCACACGGATGCTCGCACTAGACGAAAAACTAAACTTAATAGGCCCAATGGGAAGGGCACAAACGTAACACTGACAAGGTCCCATGTGAGCTCCATTCAAGTAAAATAAAAAAATGTAATGAACAAGGGACCACGTTCACCACATGTCTACATAACAATAACAAAAACTAACTAATTACTGCATGGGATGAACTAGCCTTTTACCTTTAAAATTAAAAAAAAAAAAACTTTTTAACTTGATGCAACCCTGAGTCGGGACGTAACATATTTATCTTGGCTTGCCGTGTGATTTGTTTACTTGCAGATCGACGACCAATGATTGGAATAACGACAACAAAGCTGACGCAACTATAAATCATTAATGAGAACGATGCTGTATGGCTTTAATATGAAAACTGCATACACCCACAAGCATGCATATGTAATAAGTCAATCGGGCTATATAGTTCTCAATACTATAAGATAGCATAAAAGTTGACCGGTAAATCTTTACCCATTTCTGTCAGATATTCTAAAATTCTGATATCAATAAATATTAAAAAAGTATAGTTAAACTGCATGTAAGTGTTTTGTGTACTCGAACCTCATTACATTGACCAGGAGCACCCATACAAAGAGGACATTAAACAAAAGAGCTCGGAATGCCGTTTCCATACGTCACTGGACTGTAATAGCGCGTTTGTAACCCAGTAACTGCTGGATTGTAATGGCGCGTTTGTAACCCAGTAACTACTGGATTGTAATGGCGCGTTTGTAACCCAGTAACTACTGGATTGTAATGGCGAGTTTGTAACCCAATACTGGATTGTAATGCGAGGTTGTAACCCAGTAACTACACGATTGTAATGTCGCATTTGTAACCCAGTAACTACTGGATTGTTATGGCGCGTTTGTAACCCAGTAACTACTGGATTGTAATGGCGATTTTGTAACCCAGCAACTACTGGAATGTAATGGCGCGTTTGTAAAGCAGTAACTAAATGGATTTTGATGGCAAGTTTGTAACCCAGTAACTACTGTATTGTGATGAAGAGATTGTAACTAAGTAACTACTGGATTATAATGACGAGTTTGTAACCCAGTAACTACTGGATTGTAAGGGCGAGTTTGTAACTCAGTAAATAGTGGATTGTATTGGCGAGTTTGTAACCCAGTAACTACTGGATAGTAATGGCGAGTTTGTAACCTAGTAACTACTGGATTGTAATGGCGAGTTTGTAACCTAGTAACTACTGGATTGTAAGGGCGAGTTTGTAACCCAGTAACTACTGGATTGTAATGGCGCGTTTGTAACCCAGTAACTACTGGATTGTAATGGCGAGTTTGTAACCCAGTAACTACACGATTGTAATGTCGCATTTGTAACCAGTAACTACTGGATTGTAATGGCGCGTTTGTAACCTAGTAACTACTGGATTGCAAAAAATAAGCTAAAAAAACAACAAATTTTGGTAAAACGATCTGTATCTCGAAAAATATTTGTGCTATAAAAATGAAACTTATGTGGTGTATAAAGCATTCAAACATGTTTATTTTAGTGACAATCAAGAATCAATTATGATATCATCACGCCAAAATAACGTCATACTTTAAAAATGTCCGCCATCTTGGATCCGCCATCTTGGATATTTAAATTGTTCAGAAATGTCAGAAAATAACCATATTTGACTTGAAAACATCGAAAACAATATAAGGATGCAAAAAATGCAAATATTTTGGAGGAAACTATTCGTAGAAAGCGGAAATCTCATGAAAACTGAAAATTTAGCTGAAAATACCAAATTTGGCTAAAACAGCCTGTCGAAACTTGGTTGCTTGACAAATTGACACACCAAAATGTTCCCAGATCATTTTTAGGGAAATTAATAAAGTTTGGCTATGATTGCTTTAATGCTCTTTAAGTACGATAAATTTGAAATCAGCGCGGGCACTTTCTGCCCCCCCCTCCCCCAGGCAGGATAGGGTTAAACACCTACATTTTAAAAGCACTTTGTAATTAATGCGCGGTTAAACTCATTCTTACGACGACTATTACTTCTTCATAAGGAATTATTACGTTACAAATCTTTACTATAATCATTTTCGCTGTCGCATGTACATATAACAGCGTCCGAAATTTGTAATCGTCCATTTTCGCGAATGTTTCCATAGCAGTGTTTAAGAAACGAAACAGCGTTTTTCTACAGCTGTCTTTAGTTTTTACTTTCTCATGATATATTTTCGTAATTTTTAGGGATAAATTTAGCAATTACTTGTTAAATTTAAAAATCGCTTAATTTTAAAGTTTGCTAGTGTGACCGGCCAAGACCACAAATAACAGATTTAAGAAAACTAATTACAGAGGAAGACCCTTTCCAGTCCAAGACTGATTTAGAAATTAGCTTTGAAAACCGCCACAAATATATATCGAATTGTGAAACATAAACTATCAAATTTGTTTTAATTGTTACACATTTCAATTCAGATCGCAAAAATCTCTCTGTTTTCATAGTCAAGACAGCTGTGAAAACACGAGTCGTCGGTGGCTGTTACCACAGCTGTTTGGAGTTTTCTGAGTTCTGAATACCGTGTCATGTTCGTTGATGGTCTGTCATATTTAGAACTGACGTTCCCACGTTTTTCAGTGGATTATTATATCGCTACTATCTTTAACTCGCTCTCAGTTTGTTGCAGAGATCGGAAAAGTTCACGTCAGGACAAAGAGAAGATTTCTAGGTAATGTTACATTTCGAAATCTAATGGTTCTTTTCTCCTGTAGATTATTCCTTTTATTATTATTTTGCTCTCCAAGCAAGTTTATCTTCTCGCGCGCTAATATTTCAGTTTTTTCTTTTCTCGCCGTAAGAAGGTGCAAATTTGTCTTTGTCGAGTATAAACTTGTTCTTTTGTTCTTGGCGTAAGCAGCTTTAAAATTGAGTTTCGCTTGAATAGAAAACCAATCCAACATCTTTTGTGGAAAATCAATTTGTTAACAAATGCATATAAAACACTTTAATTGATACCAGAAGCTTATCACCTGATGATAAGCTTCTGTTGATATTTATGTGTAGCTTAGCATTGTGGAACCTGTAATTTTCAAGTTAATTTCACGTTATGTCCTTTCATTTGAAATTGATACTAGTACGTAAAATAAGAAACCTTTCACGCTGCCCTTCTTTGATATGTCAAATTGAAAAATTAAAAGTTTGTTTCACTAAGAGAAGACCTGCCTTTCAATAATTATGCACTCTTTAATATTTGTTTAAATGCACTGCATTTTTATTTACCGCTAGAAATCTACATCGAAAGTGGAAATCTTTAATGAGAAAATCATCTAAAACCATTCGTCAAGATGGGGTTCAAATTTTCAGATATTTTTGGCATTTTTACCAGGCATTTTCCTTCTTAACGTTCAACTTGACAATTATGGCTTCTTCGTTGCCCCATGTCAGTGGTAATCTAATGTTCCAGCTCATTGTCACAGTCGGGGAACAAGTGCCCTTTTTGGCCGATGAAGAGTTTCCGATTGTTATTATCCAATCCATTTAAAATTGTCAAGCTCTAGACCTCGTAAAAAAGCTTTTAAGCTGTTAAAATTTGACGTAAAAAGGGAATTGCAAAGTGCGAATAAAATTAATTTGGCAAATCTTCGATGAAGAGTTTCCGATTGTTATAAGGGGTCATGGATAATCCTTCAACATTTTCAAGTGCTCGCAAAATTAGGCTTCTGCTCGAATTGCTCCCAAAATTTTAGTGGGTGCTTGTTTGCTCGTTCTCGCATATTTTTACAAATGCTCGCATGCTCGGTTTTTAGTAGTTTCTTCGCAAAGTGTTCGTCGCTCGCAAGGCTAACTCTCATCAATGCTCTTGCTCGCAAAGAAAAACGCTCTGCTCGTATGCTCGCAAATGCGCGCAACGACCATTCGATGTATGTATGTATGTAACTGAAGGAAAACCCTGAACAGGAACTACTTCCCTAAATATTCAAATTTAATTTTCAATCTACTAAATTAGACATAAATATATACATACCTTTATTAATAGAACGATTTCGCATAAGCCGATTTTTATATGCTAATGATTACCATTACATGCTGATGTAGAGGAACAATAGAAAATCCCGTGCGCTGAAATAAACTATTGTGTAAAATTCGAATTTGTGTAGATACCAGCGGGTAATATACGTTTGGTGCGTGTGGTACGTACAAATTCGAATATTAAACAATAGTTTATTTCAGCGCACCAAATTCTCTATTGTTCCTCTACATTAGCATTTAATGGTACTCATTAGCATATAAAAATCGACTTATGCGAAATCGTTCTAATATACGACATAGCATTTTAGAGTACGAATACGCACAAAGACGAGGGCAAATATGAGACCGTATTCAACGGGTCTTAGTCCTCCTGACCTCGCGCTACGGAAAACACTGTTGAAAGCCTATATTTTAGGAAAGAATTATGTCGTATAATAAACAATTTATTCAGCGGAAAGTTGTGTACTCGTCAATGTTTATTTTTTCTCGCTTAAAGGCTCGAAAAAATAAAAACTGACTCGTAAAAATACCCAGCCGTATTACACAACTTTCCGCTGAATAACCTCTTTATACTGTCAATCCTAAAATTAAAATCTAATACTGTTAAATCCAATTAGCTCGTGGCTTTAGTATGTTGCAGTAGCATGGTCTAGCATCAGTTTTGAGCAAAAATGATTTAAGTCAATTCTTAAATTCGTTGAGAGATTCAATTTTTCTTTAAGTTATTATTTCAAATAAGTGTATCGGTGTATCGGGAATATTGTTTCTGAATCTCTGATCAAATTTGTGGACTGTGGATGTCAGGATATGTCTGAAATCTAGTAGTTTTTAACGTGAATTGACCTTTAAATTTTCCCACGAATTTTAACATGTTTTGTATAGACGAAATGTTTGGAAATCTCAAAACCTGACTGCATGCTTCTTATCTCATATACAGTCCTCAAATTTGAACACCTTGTATAAAGTCGTCTTGGGTTTATAGACTAAATATTTCAGAATATGGAAGGAAATAATTTTATTTGTCGTCGGGAAATCAGAATTTTTTCGCAAACACTGTTTTTTGCGCCATGTTTGCCTCTCCGGCAAAAGGCGATTTTACAAGAAAACATTTAAGACGCTGAGGTCACCGAGATTCAAATCAAACGTAAATCTTCCACGCAAATGAAAATTACTGAAACGAGAATTTGGGTTACCTCGAACTGGAATTTGGGGTTACCTCGAGCTCGAATTTGAAGAAGTTCAACTGAAAAGAACTTAATTTGGTAAAGGAAATAATTCTCGGTCGATTTTAAAAAGTGCAGCATGCCTCAGAATGGAGAGTACAATCAAGAAATCATCACAGAAAACCTACTGACCTTTTATCAAACGACTTCAATTCAACGAATTGAGAAGGCATAAACAAATTCCAGTATACAAAGCCAGACCACGGCAGTTTTAGAACGCGCGGGAATTGAATTATAAAAGAAACTTCAACAACAATTACAGCTAATTCGTAATTAATTTATTCAAAGTATAACAATAAAATGATTGTTACCTTGCAAATTTTTGAACTGCATGCCAGCATGGTGTTTGCAAAGCGTGTAACTTTCCAGCAAGGCAACATATAGAGTGTATTCACTTGACGTCATAGTAATATATTCCCACCAGGAATACCCGCACACAAAGTCAAATGGACCTCTAGAGATGAGTAAGATATGTAAGAATCGGCCCTTGGCAACTACTCCCCGATAACCATGGTTCATGGGGCTTAACATATACGAAAAGGGTGCGGCGTAACTTTTCGAGGGGAAAGTGGAACCTCCTCCCAAAACTCAGAACTCAAACGTTGGGAACACGAGGCGAGTTTCCCGACATTTCTGTCGTCTATATATTGACTAGAAAGGACACCCAGGGACCGGACGTAACTGGTAGCGGCCATGCCAATGGTGTGGTATAGGTAGGCACTGGCTTTCCAACCAAACGGTAACGTATTATATACACAATACCATCCGTTCCATTCCAGGCCAAAATAAGACCTACTATTAGAGCTTTTAAATAGGCATGGACGTATCCGCTCTTGTCGTCCATGGTGGATTGGAAGTGGTTTTCTGCTACATATCGAGGGAAATTAGAAATGTAGTCCAGAGTGAGGGGAGGATCCCTGATCCAGAGGTTAAGAAAACGCTCGTAATGGCATAGCCTGGGGTTGGTTGGTTCGACCGTAAGCGGCATGACAAGGTGTGGAGGGGAAACATGTCGAACCTTTCCCCAGATTGGTAAAAAGCCGTTTTGGGCCAGGCGTTCTAGGATGGTGTCACTGGTGAAATCCTCGACGCCTAAACAGGATTTTTTTTGTTCAAGAACTTGACACTAGGGGGTAATGGCGAGTTGTAATGTGTGCCTTAAACACATCAACATTGTAATACAAAAAATAAGGTTTCAGGGATCCATACCTCTAAATAAATACAAAATCATACTTCCTCTCTTCAAATGTCCAGCGCGTATTTCTGCTTTAAGCTTATATGTCGAAGGGTTGTAAGCATTGCTAGTGACTCGACTTAGCAAACGTCTTGACCGGTTCGCTGATGTTACATACATGCATACTTTATTTGATAAGTAGGTTGGGTAAAAGGCAGCCAAAGGGCTGATGTGGACCTACTATACTAAAAATTAGGAATTACATCAGTTGTAAAAATTATATAGATTCTATATAAAAAGCCTTTCTAACGGCCAGACATCACTGAAACTTCGTCAACTACGCCATTCCACAACTCTGAGTACAAGGAAAATAAATAATCGAAGAAAAAACGGCCTGGTCATCCCAGTCGCTTCAAACAAACTAGGAACAAAATTCAAGCGAGGTCATCCCTGTCGCTTCAAACAAGCTAGGACCAAAATTCAAGCGAGGTCATCCCAGTCGCTTCAAACAAACTAGGAACAAAATTCAAGCGAGGTCATCCCAGTCGCTTCAAACAAACTAGGAACAAAATTCAAGCGAGGTCATCCCAGTCGCTTCAAACAAACTAGGAACAAAATTCAAGCGAGGTCATCCCAGTCGCTTCAAACAAACTAGTAACAAAATTCAAGCGAGGTCATCCCAGTCGCTTCAAACAAACTAGGAACAAAATTCAAGCGAGGTCATCCCAGTCGCTTTAAACAAATTGGTAACAAACAAAGCAAAGTCAAGCGAAGTGACCAGCGTATAGCCTAAAACTGAACTAGTAAAAAGTTCGAGGAAAATGAGAGTACAAACGGTGTAAACGATTTGTACGTACCTACCAGTGGTTGTGCGGCTGGATGTGTAGCCGAATTTCGTCTGCGTTCGCAGGCTAGAAGAGCGGCTGGTAGAGCAATAACTTGTGGGTCTTGCAGTTTCGGAGCTGGGTTGACAGCTGCCTGAACGTCGAGGTCTAAAGGAGCTACAGGAATACTTGGGCCATAACGGGAAAAAACTGGCGCAGCGATGGAAGAAATATAAACAAGAATTTTCAAAGAAAATATAACCGGCATTTTTTTTTAAGCAAGAAAGCGGTTTTACCTGCTTTCTTACTTGAAATCTATCAGATTAGTCACGCCAGTCACGTCTCAAGTCTCATGTTTGCGTATAGTGCCTACTGTCAATTTTCTTGCCTCTGAGCAGACTTTGAAGATCATTCCTCAATATAAAGCCAGAGTTGAATAAGAGGAAAAAACAAATGTAACGTATGTAACGTAGCTTGATAAAAACGTAATGGCTCCGTCAATTCCAAGCCCGCTCATCCCCCCCCCGGGCATTTGTCGGGCATTTGTCATTTTTTTGTCAGAAGGTTGAAAATGCCCCACGGTGGGGTCAGCTTACATGCACAAAATCCCCACGGTGGGGCTTCAGGGGCAGTGCAAATGCCCGACCCACGGGACGAGTTCAAAAACTTTTTTGAGAGGATCGAGGAATTTAAAAATCTAAATTCCAAGCGGAACTATTAATGATGGACACTATAATTGTTCACAAATACATAGCTCTTTATTTATACCTGTCTTGTCCCGCAAAGGTGTCGAAGCTTCGTTCCGCCATCTTTGACATCTTTGGTTCGCAGTCTTCGCACGTGGAAAGCAACGGTGCAAATGTTTGCACATGTGGGATGGGGTGGGGCTACGGTACACTTGAAAAGTGCCGGACTCAAACGAGGTTTAATATCAACTCAGTTTTTATATTTTTCTATCGGGGGCAATCAGGAAATTTTAAATAAACAACAAAACGTGTACGTCTTTTAAAATACGAAAGATCGCGTTGCCTTTGACAATGCCCCACCCCGGGCTGCCCGGTTATAGCAAATGCCCCACCCTAGGGGTGGAAAAGTTGTAAAATGCCCGACAAATGTCCGGGGGGGGGGGGGATGGTCGGGCTTGAAATTGACGGAGCCATAACATAGCTTGATAAAAAATTTGATCTAATGGCGCTCCTAGTGTATGAGATGTACGGACGATCTCTATCAGTCACGATTCGACGTGCCCTATGACATAATCGTCCAAATATAAATCTGCACGTCTCAGCAAGTTTCTGTTTTTATAAATCTGCGAGTCTCAGCAGATTTCTGTTTTCCTTTACGGAAAAGAAATGTATTTCACACAAAACAAACAGGACAATATTCGTGACCCTGGCGAAATGTAACGTCGCTTGATAAAAAAATTGATCTAATCTAAATGGCGCTCCTAGAGTATGAGATGTACATACGCAACTCACAGATGATCTCTTCAAGTTAAGATTCGACGTGATCCTATGACGTAATAGTCCAAATATAAATCTGCACGTCTCAGCAAGTTTCTGTTTTCCTTTACGGAAAAGAAATGTATAATTTTCACACAAAACAAAGAGCAGAATATTCATAAAATGGCATTTCATAGGCAAACGATAATCATTGCGAAATGTAACGTAGCTTAATATATAAAAATGTGATGTAATCTGCTACTGTGTCCACCCAGTAGTTAATTTGACGGGTCAAACTCACCGACGTTGCGAAATCTGTACGGTCTTGGCGAAATGTAACACCAAAAGAACCTCACATAACGGAACTAATTAAAAGAATCTCACCTAAATTAGCACTTCTAGGCAGACTTGCAGGATTCTTAGAACTAAAGATACTCCTAAGGATCTACAAACAAACAATTATTCCAGTGATTGACTACGGATGCATTATATGGCATGAAAGTAATAAGTCCCTGTCTGATAAACTAGAAAAACTACAAAACCAAGCCATGAGAGTAATTCTAAAGGCTAATAGAACTACCTGTACACAACATATGAGAAACAGCCTGGGACTACTAACACTATATAACAGGCGACGATTTCTTCGATTTATTTATATTTTTAAGATTGTAAATAAGCAAAACTGTCCTAAGCAGTTAGAAGGTTATTTTACTAGTAGAAACGAACTCCACGGCAGAGCATTACGGAACAGTGGCATTATCGACCTACCCCAAGCCAAAACCTTATCGGGAAGAAGAACATTCAAACATGCTGGGGCGAGTGACTGGAACTCGCTACCTACAGAACTAAGAAAACAAACTAAACTATCTTCTTTTAAATTACAACTCTTTAAACATCTGAAAGAAACTGACATTAAGAACCATAAATGCTCAGTCTAATTTTTATACCTATGCATGTTGATATATTTTAAAAGTAAATTTTAAAGTAAATTATATATATTGTATTTATAAATATTTTTAACTTTTAAATCTTAATCATAGTAATTTTAATCTTAGATTTTATTACTGGACATCTTGTTGAGACCAGCATTTTTTATAAATGCTGATAGATTTTTTTCCAGGTTAAATAAAGCTTTTATTATTATTATTATTAAAAGAAGCTTAATACGATATTTGATTTACCTGCCGCTCCGATGTGTATACGCGGTCCTAAATTATTATTTCTTTGGACCAGTCCAACTTTCACTTTTTACTCGAAATGTAACGCCAAAAGTAGCTTAATACCATTATACGATATTTGATTTACGAACGCTCTGCTTAATTACTAAATTATTATTTATTTGGACCAGTCCAACTTTTACACATTGTTGCATCATCCCTTGTAGACATTTCGCAACCAATTGTTGCACCATCAATGATGTAATGGCTATTTATAAATCTTCCCTGTGCAACGAAATGAAAAACTGAAACGATACGATAAAGAAATGGATTTCACACTTAATAAAGAGCACAGTATTCGTCATATTTCAAATAGGGTGAAAATAAAGTAATGGCTTGATATGAAATTTGATCTAATGGCGCTCCTGGTTTATCACAGTCGCTGCGAAATATCTTCAAGTCACGGTTATACGTGACCTATGTGACCCCATGACGTAATCATCCAAATATAAATCTGCGCGTCTCGGCAAGTTTCTGTTTTTATAAATCTGCCAGTCTCAGCAAGTTTCTGTTTTCCTTTATGGAAAAGAAATGTATCTCACACAAAACAAACAGGACAATATTCATAAAATGTAATTTAGGCAAACGATGACCCTGGCGAAATGTAACGTAGGTTGATAAAAAATTTGATCTAATGGCGCTCCTAGTGTATGAGATGTAGTACGCAACTCACAGATGATCTCTTCAAGTCACGATTCGACGTGACTCTATGACGTAATAGTCCAATTTTAAATCTGCTTATCTCAGCAAGTTTCTGTTTTTAAATATGCTCATCTCAGCAAGTTTCTGTTTTCCTTTACGGAAAAGAAATGTATTTCACACAAAACAAACAGCAGAATATTCATAAAATGTCATTTAGGCAAACGATGACCATTGCGAAATGTAACGTAGCTTGATATAAAATTTTATCTAATGGCGCTCCTAGTGAGTAAAATCCACATAGTGAGTACAATGATGTAATATTTTGACGAGTCAAACTCACCGACGTTGCGAAATCTGTACGCCGCTCCGATGTGTTTTACGCGGTCCTAAATTATTATTTATTTGGACCAGTCCAACTTTCACATAGACTCGATTTCCGCCGCCCTCTCGAGTCCGGTGTTCGATCCTCCCCGAGAAAAACTTTCACAAAGCGAATATATATTCATACTCTCTCCTAGCTCTCCTCCTAGCACTTTGGCGGAGTAGAGGTATAAGGTGAATCACGACAAAAAAAAACAGAAGCTATTTTACTAACCGGGCTGGGCCCCAGGCCCACGCCCGGTTAAAAAGCGTTATCGTCTTGCAAGGGTCCAGACCTAAACTTTACTGAACTAGGCTTAATTACGAAGCGGGCTGCTGCTTTATATACAGGGAGGAGGTCTATGGTAATGCCGTGCATTCCCCCGGGACACACTGGGAATGTAAAGTAGTGTATGATAGTTCATTTAGGCCTTTTGTGCGTATTTCCCAAGTGAGAATAGTTAATAGATGGAAATAATTATATAAGCCCGGCAAAGTTCTTTGTTGTATGTTTTTGTTCGCTGTTTTGGCCTTGACCGTGCACAAAATCTGACAAAATACAATAGCTGTTTACCTGTGTTCAAGCATCTAACCAACAGAAATGAGAAACTGTCACAGAACTTACTGTTATCTTTTTGAAAAGAACTTAATTTTCCACACAAAAAAGTTCAAAAGTGTTAATAGTGTTAATAGTGTTAATAGTTGTTTACCGAATTGGCAATCAATGACGCAAGACGACAAAAGTCCGTGCAACGAAACAAGCCAATCAGCGAAGAGTATTAGCTCACGTGGGACGGAGTAAAAGCGCGTAGTTTTTTCCAAACAGTTCCATTCTTCAACAAACAACTTGCAGGACTCGAAACAATTTTGTTTAGAATCTCGTACTTTCCGTTCTTTGCCAACTTTTTGACGTTGGAACGGTCTACAGCATCACTGAAGTGAACTGAGACAAACAGGTGAGTGCTTTTACTGTTTTTAAGGTCGTGCAGGACCCTTGCTCTCGTTATGTATGTATTTATTTAAAGAGTATGCACGAACCGTGACGACTGATGCCGACCGTACCCGAAATATTCATGAGAAGGTGTTTTCATCACGTTATTTATAATCGATTCAAAAATTCTGTTTTCGGTGTATTAGTAATTAGACAGTTATTGTTCTTAGTTTTGCGGCACGTGCAATTCAATGTCCCGAATTATCATAATTAGATTCACAACTTTTGTTGTCATACACTGTGTTGACTCGCTTAGTCTTCGGAAGGGGCAAAACCTGCAATTTTGTGTCCAAGCTTTCGTCGCGGATATATAATTTCAGGAATTGATACACGAGGGAGGTAAACTTAGTGTACTGTATTGTGATATGACAGAAGCGGAATTGCAAAAAAACCTTTCAAAAAGAAGATAGAACGTTTTAAAGTCTAATTTTCACAATTTTACTCCTTTACTCCTTTGGAAGCCAATAGTCTTAAAATTGCAAAATCTGCTCCTGTCACATCACAAAAGAGGTTATGATTTAGCACTAGGTAATGCAATCATTTACTTTAGAACGCTTCTCAAGCTGAAAGCTTGGACACAAAAATTGCTTTTCCGCAATTCTAAAGTTAGTATTTAAAAATATCACCGTAAATTGCGATCTGCCAGTAAAACTACAATCATGATGTAATTCTATCATCCGCCAATATCCCCATTAAGTTTTCAGCGGAATCGACTTTCAAAATGTAGAGATTTGAAGCTTTAGAAGATAAGACCTATCACTAAAATTTGGCTTATGAATTTATTCATGATCAAGGGTTCTGCGCGACCTTAAGTCTTGCAATTTTGAGAAAAAAAATCACATTAATGTTGGCGGTGTACTCCCTGAAAAACTCGTGGTTTCATGCATGCCGAAGAACATTCCATTTTTCCACTCGTGAACGAGTTTTATCTGCAAGCTTTTATGTATAAATGAATTCCTTTTTACTGAATTGCTCTAATTTTATTTTTGTTTACAGAATTTGTTGGAGGAAATGAACTTCGCCTCGGTAAGAAAAATAGAGCGTATTCACTCAGTCCTGTGGGAATTAAATGATGGCAGCCATGTTGGTGTCCCTAACAAAAGAAGTTAATCAAAATTATTTTGTACGGGGACACCAATATGGCGGCTATTCTCACTAGGGAAATACGCACAAAAGGCCTAAATGAACTATCATACACTACTTTACATTCCCAGCGTGTCCGGGGAATGCACGGCATTACCATAGACCTCCTCCCTGTATATAAAGCAGCCCGCTTCGTATTCAGCCTAGTTCAGTAAAGTTTAGGTCTGGACCCTTGCAAGACGATAACGCCCCACCCTCCTCCCCGCAGCGATGGAACATATATCTTACTCAACTAGGTCCATTTGGCTTTGTGTGCGGGTATTCCTGGTGGGAATATATTACTATGGTTAAATATGTAATAATCTGTTCCACCCGCCTCACTTTCACAGATCAGCTAGGAAGGACTGGGAAAGTGGGTGATCGCATTACAACAAAGATCAAACACAGCGGCTGGGAAGAAACAGTTAGCGGCAACATGATGTTCTTTTTACGACCGACATCGAAACGGAGATCGCTTCTACTGGGATGCTTTATAATGGTCGTTGTAATGACCATGTTGTTTGTAGTTTCACTTTCACAAGGAGGAAACAGCGCGAACGCGAAAAACTGTCCGTTCACGAGCAGGTGGGGAAGAGTCATCGGTTCAAACTTCGACTTCGGATAGCTACGTTGAGTGGAATGAAGAAGACTTTCCTAAACCTCAGCGTAAACGATTGATTCTATACTGGTCAGGAGTGAGAGGACACAAAGTGCCCGTACAAAAGACCGCCGTGAATCACACGCATTTCTGGCCGTTTTTCTATGCGGGTCAGCCGGGAGAATGTCCCGTCCCGTGCGAACTGTCCAGTGATCAGTCACGCGCGCAGGAAGCCAGCGCGTTTGTTGTTCATGCTAGACTGCCGGATATTTCAAATCTTCCTCCGATTGAAAATGTAGCACCATGGATTCTTCAAACGAACGAAAATCCCGTGTACACACCAGCGTTGTACGATTCGCGCATCATGTCTCAATTCAACCTGCTCATTAGCTATCGTTTGGACTCGGATTTCCCGGCGCCAATCTATCCTATACCAGAGCTAGATACGCCTATACCCTTCCACAAACGGCAGGGAGGTGTCCTAGCCATTTTTTCCAAGTGTGAACCCGTCAGAACGGAGTACATGCGACAACTGATGAAATACATCCAAGTGGACTCGTACGGCGCGTGTCTTAAGAACAAAGATGGGCTGATAGCCATGTATGGGAAAATTAACAATCGCTATGTCTTCAAAGACCACAAGCTCATCCTATCGCGGTATTACAAGTTCTCATTGGTTTTCATGAACCAGGATTGTGATTACTTCATAGATGATAGACTCTACCATGCGCTAACCACTGGCTCAGTACCAGTTTTTATGGGCACCAACAAAGTGGACCAATATTTGCCAGGAAATCTCAAGAACGCCATTATCAAAGTTAGCGATTTTAGAAGCCCGAAAGAATTAGCGGCTTATCTAGAATATCTTAGTAATAACGAGACTGCATACAATAGGTATTTAGAGTGGAAATGGAAGGGGATAGGTGACATTTCAAACACTACTATCGGTCGTTGGTGGCGACCAAGGTACCCGCTTTTCTGCCAGGTATGCATGTCGCTGGCCAAGGGCAAGCTACATCGCGGGCTCAAACTGGACTATTGCCAACCGCGCACGTACGTGGATTGGGGCCTAGAGGATCCTAACAATGGTTTTACTTAACAAATAGATTCCATGTTGCCGTGCGTCTGTTCAGTATTATAGTTCACCACTAAATTTTCTGTGATTCTGATTGGCTTAAATCGATCACATGACGTGATAGTGTTCATCCGCGGAGAGACACTGTCAGGCGATAGTGCCCGTCGGCAAAAAACCCCGTATCGATAGTGCCCGCGTACGCGAAAACACCCGTTTTGTGCAGTTTTGAGCTAACAGTTAACTTAACTTAACTTTATTACTTCCATCACTTATGATACAATGTATATTTAACAATTACTTTTGACAAGCAAACTTGTCTTAAGGTTGAATGCTTGTTTTACAATTCATTGAAAACAAAAACATTAAATCATAGATATATTATAGAAGTAATAATGGACGAAAATTTGGATTATTGGGGAATTGTTTGCCACTACTGCCATCGCTCTGTTTTGATAGTATATTTGGCTTTATGCATTTTGTGAAAGAGAAAATTGACTTAATATCTTTTGTCTTTTTGTCAATGCTGTTCCATATTTTGGGACCCTGAAATGACAAGGAATATTGCCCTAACCTGGATGATCTATGTGGAATATGGCAATCTTGACTATGACGTGTTTCGTATTTATGTACTGTGTCATTTGACTTGAACAATTGCTTTAATTTATCTGGTATTTGTCCTGAATAACATTTAAACATCAAAATATAAATTTCCAATTCATTTACCTGTTCTACCGTAAGGAGCTTTATTTCTTGAAAAATTGTACCTGTACTTTCCCTATATCCAACTTTAGCTATAATTCTTACTGCCCTTTTCTGAAGAAGTACAATCCTAGATAATTTGGAAGGATAATTATTGGCCCAAATAATATTATACTAAAGTATAATATAAACTTTTAATAGCATCAGTGAGCAAATAATAGCTTAGTTTACACATGACCCCGATATTTTTGGATATTTTTGAGGTCACCAAATTTATATGTTTCATCCATGTTAAGTTTTCATCAATAATTACTCCCAAAAATTTACAGTCTTTTACCCTATGTATTATATTTCCATCTATTTTAATGTTCGTATTTTCATTTGATATCTTTTTTCTATTTGAAAAAAGCATGTAGTTAGTTTTAGTTACATTTAATGATAATTTATTAGCCTTGAACCATAATGATAAGTTTTTAAATTCATTATTAGTTGTTTCAATTAACTGATTTAGATTTGAATTTGTATTGAATATGTTTGTGTCATCTGAAAATAGTGTTAAAGATAGCTTACTAGACGAAGCACTAAATTAAAAACAAAAGGGGACCTAAAACAGACCTTGTGGAACCCCACATGTGATGTCAAACATTTCCGAATTTATTCCTCTAAATTGAACGTATTGTTTTCTGTTACTAAGGTAATCCTTAAACTACAGTAATGGAATTCCTCTAATACCATAATGTTCAAGTTTATGTAACAGAATATTGAAAGAATAAATTCAAAAATAGCGAGAATTTACTCTCTATCAATTCTTTCATAACATATGGGCAAAAAATATCGCGTGAAAACAGCTTTTATCTGTGATTGATTACAAAATTCAGACAATTTGTTTTGGGTGGTTTGGGCGTCGAGACAGTAAAAAGATAAATTGTAAATCGATCGTTGCAGTGTTTCTCGTTTGCCATTTGTTTGACTTTGAAAATCACCTTCCCTGAAATTTTTATCAAAGATAAGTGCAACTTGATTATAGGTTTTGGTTATTTTATATTTCAAATGTTTAGCTCAGCAATCAATCCGTGTATTGTATTTACATTTAGTATTAATTTTCGTCATGCTCTACAAAATTTGCGTCCCCTTTCTCTTGGTAAATGCCGTTAATGCTGCAAAAAAGACAACGCAACACAGTACGAAGTAAATGTTTGCGTACAAGAACTCACGTGACGTACAGACACTGTCGCCCTACATATCATAAGAAAATGTTGCTGCAAACAGTTGTCTGTCTTCTTGGGTATTTCTAAATTTAATATAACAAATTACCAATATAAAAAGTGGAAAACGGCTTTTAAACGAATCATAGGCTCAATCTTTTCGACAAAACAATATGTTCCGAAATTCCTTCCACATGCTTCGGTTCATGAAACCATATATCATTGGGTTAATCCACGAAGAGATAGCAGCGAACAACGGATAAATCGACTGCGCATAAAAAGGAATAGACACCCGGAAACCAATTGTAAAATTAAAATGACGATGAAAGGAGTCCAGCAGACGCAATATCCGAACACAGCAGCAAAAAGTACTCGAGATGTCTTTATCTCTTGTGCACTAACTGTTCCCTGTTGGCCGCTTGCTTCTTGTAGAGAAGGTACGATGGCGGTGTTGTGTTGCCTGACTTCGTGGTAGACCCTGCCGTAACCCAACACTACTAATGACATGGGAATAATCAGGAAACATCCACAGAACACAAAAAATATCTTCTCTGAACGCTTATCGAGAAACGTTGCCCGGCAGTATAAGTTATCAGGATACCACCGATATACAACAGGTGCTGATGTATAAACAATCGTTGTCTGAACAAGTGAAGAAATCCATATTACAACAATCGACAAAATCGTTTTCTTTCTGGAGAAGAACACGGAATACTTCTCTGTCTTTACAACGCAAAAATATCGATTAATCGATGTGAGTGCCAGAATCCAAGTTGATACCTGAGCCCAATAGGCCGAAAGAAAACCTACAAATTGGCAGAAGTTGGAATTGAATGGCCATCTGCGCAACCCAGAAGCGACTGTGCCAAAGGAATTACAAACGTAGCCATCATTATATCAGCTCCTGCCAGAGACAAAACGTAGAAGTTTGTAATAGTGCGTAGTCTCCTGTTTCGGTAGAAAGCGAGACAAACGAGCGAGTTTCCTGTGAGTGACAAGAGTGCCGTAGCACCAAGTATAACAGTGTGTAAGATGACGGCCGGCAGGCTTCTTGAATCTTGTGTCTGTTCCATTACTACTACAAAGTAGACTTTGAAAATTTTGATCTGGTACCAGAAATACAACGAATTTAAATTGGCCAAGATGTTTAAGTAAAAAGACTCGGGTATAACAATACAGTTTTGGAACACCTGCTTTATTTTCAGTGATAGGCTTCATCAGGCGTAATGTATCGTCCTGAAAGGCACAATTATTATGTCACAGAAGTAATATCTACGGTTTATTTACTTCACTTAATGGGAAACACTATACCTTGAAAGCCGTCCACAATATGCAAAACGTAGGATGTCTTCTGCTGACTTCTGTTTGAATTTAATACGTAACAGCAACATTCATGAGATATAGCATTTTTGGAAATGACCATCATGCTATCGATTTCCTTATATTCCAAGAAATGAATATATTTAATATATTTCAACCCAAATTCAATTCTTGAGGCGAATTGTTATGCTGGTCGTGCCAACAGCATGCTGTGTCAACATGTTGACTTTCAGTTTATATCTCTCCGGCTTTAAAAGGAAGGTATCATTGGATCTTGTTTCAAAGGCACAAAGAAGATTTTAAAATAACTATTAGCCAAGGTATCTACCAAAATAGCTCAGGTGAGTTGCCAAAAGTTTAATAACACTTTATTATCATATGTCAAAACTCACCTTCGTGTAAACAAACGGAGCAAGGCGTTCGGAGATTGAAAGCTCAGTGTAAAGAAAAGATAGCACCATGTCTCCTACTAATTGATCCTTGCAATTAATAGCATAGAGGTGAAAGATATAAAAAGTGATTTCAAGAGAGTTTTATTGACGCGATCAGCCGAAATATGCATGGTCTTTTTCACAAGGATGCCTTTATACCCTTTTACTTGATTTTTTTCCCCGTGTTCCTGAAAAGAAAATCGCATGTAGACAACCGAAAGAAGAGCGAAACATGTTAGTGGGATACTGAATCTCAAGCATATTGGTCGTGTATCTGCTCTGGTAGCCTGTGACGTTTTCTAAAGATGTAGCATTATCAAAGATGGTGGGTCAGTGATATGCCAAATTGCCAAATGAGAGAAAAAAGCGATAATTTTTTGTACTAAAATAAACGGGAAAAAAGTAAAACGAAAACAGGTACTTTACAAGTTGTAAAAAGTGGCAAAAATCAGTGGCTACGCTTTAGGTTTAACTGCAGTGTTTGTTGCCACGGCAATTAGGAGCTAATGTAGGACAATGTATATTTGGTTTTACTTACAATACAACAGGGAGGGCAAAATAACTCACCAGGTTGGGTTCACCAGCCTCAACATCCTCTCTGACAATTTTTTTTGAAAAAAACATTTATTTCAAAAACATACATTACATACACGACTTAAGTTACAATACGTTACCATACATTACTTACAATATTTTACTTTACAATACCTTTATGTCTTACTTAAATACACACCTACTTACATACATCAACAACAACAACAATAAGCTTTATTTGCATGACCATAAATCATTACAGTATTGCAAAAGCGTAGAATAATACGGATAGAAAACGAACTGAAATTAGAATAGAAATAGAAATTAAAAAAATACAATGGAAAAGAGAATTACACGTAAATCTTAACTATCAAACTAGACTGATAACAATTTGTTTCGCAGATCAATACAGGAGGAAATGAACTTTACAAACTGTATGTTAATAAAATAATTAGACGAGTTCAATAACTCTATAATCAATTTTGTGAGTGGTAACTGATTGAAATTTGAGAATTTGTTACCAATTTTATTATTAATGTCCCAGTTCCGCTTAAATATTGTTTGTGATTAGAGTAAGCATGACGGCACTACGAGCTGCAATAAGCAGCAATCTTATATACTGAACGACCCATGAAGCCTCACTTATCTCCCCAGCGGTGCTGGATCGGACAAGACTATTGGCAGGTCGGAAATGCAAAACACAATCAAACTCGACAGTAAAACAAAGCTTGGGGAAGTCGCTGCGCAGACTTAACCAAAACCAATCGTGAGAGATGACCCGGGTTTTATTTAATTAATGTACGCAAGCTCGATCCTCCTCAAATAAGGAGGGAGGGAGGGAGGGAATTTTTAACGCAGATTACAGTAAGTTACTAGCAATAGCCGAGATAACTAGAGAATATGACTTTGGACCTTGAACAGTGCTTTTTATAGCTCTGATAGCTAGACAGAGTTTGTGGCCTAGGCCAATGGAGTGTGTTGTTCCATAACACAACTCGACAATACGTAATGTTCACGGGGACATGAATGTAGCTTTTACTAAAGTAACCATTCACGAAGCCCGATCGAAAGTATAACTAGACATCATTGCAACATAGTAGAATAAAGGTTATTCAAGGCTACTAAACAAAGAATATAATAATATGTTCATGCCATGCGTTACCCTACAAGTCGCCAGACTGTGTTGCGACATTGACAACTGATACCTCACGGAAGGTCACGGAATACTAGAGCGTCACGCTCCATTAACTGCGTTTTACATCTGGCTATGTAAAACTTTATAAAAGCCATCTCTAATTGATGAATAATTGGGACAATGAAACAAAAAATAAATTTCATCTTCGATATTATTGAGACCACAAAGAGTGCAAAGTCTATCACACCTTGAGATTTTTTCATATCTACCGGTTTCAATCTTAAGTTTGTGGTTGCTTATTCTTTCACTAAACCTTTTCTATCAGGGTTTTATCTTGTCAAGTCTAAACAGATCGAGGTTGTATAATTGCTTTTGAAAATGCTGTAAATTTTTTTTAGTTTTTGGGAATTTTGAACCGTATCGGTTTCCAATGGACGATATATTTCTCTTTCATGAGATCTATATATGACGCTTGATCCTAGCGTCGTCTAATGTATCATGATTAAAGTCAATAAGATTATAATATTCTAACGTCTTCATATATATATATCTACATATATATAGAGGCTAGTAAAATATTAATTATATCGTAATCTTCTGTTTCGGTAGAAAGCGAGACACATGAGCGAGTTTCCAGTGAGTGACAAAATCGCGTACAGAATCGAAATGATACTGTATATGGTGACTGTTGGCAGGCTTCTTGTATCTTCTATGGGTTCAGTCATATTGTTGTTTTCAGCAAGTGTTTTCCTCTGACCCTTAATTAAATTGTCACCAGTAGAGGACGAATAAGAAATACCGTTGTTAGGTTTTGTTCTTCACGTTAGTACACCTAGGTAATAACTGTACCGAGAACTTAATGATGTTTTCTTGTATGTTTCATCTCCAAGTTCTGTTCCAAAGTAATCACACTGAGCCAACTTTCAAATTGAAAGCTCATGTGTTGTTTTTATCTAAGCTTTGTGTAAATTTAATCTAAACCAATACCACAGCCTCCTTTCACTTGCAACTTTCCATAATGTCATGTCTCACGCTCTGTTTAAAAAAAGGAGCCCTGTCTTTGAGTAAAACTTTACTTCTTGTCTATTGTGTACACTGAGCAGGACATGAGCTTGGTAATTTTCCACTGATCATTTTTCCCATCAAGAGCTTGCGTATCATCTATTTCAGTCTCAGATTCATTCTCAGCTTCAAGTTTTGCGCGAACAAAATGACACACATTTAATCAAATCAACGAAAAGACAGTTATAAGCAGGAAATACTCAAAATTTGGGTAGAGTAGCTTGTCAAAACATGGCTGCCAAACTTGCCAAGGAAACTCCAAGTCAAGTTAGACAAATATTGACATTTTAGATAATTTTAGATAATTGCATTTGCTATTATTACACCTGCAACTTTATGTTGCGGCTTATACACAGCCGCATGTAGTTTTGTTAAGTAGTTTTGTTAAGCGCTGTTGGTTTTTTAGTAGAAACGGCGCTATATAAATAAAGATTATTATTATTATTATTATCATTATGTCACACGCGCTGATTACAAAGAGGAGCTCAGGCTTTGAGTGAAACATTACCTCTTGTTCCACTGTATTGAACAGCAGGACAAGCGCTTGGTAATTTTCTACCAAGGGCCATTCTTTCCATTAAGAGTTTGCGTATGATTCTTATTCATTTTCAGCTTCAAGTTTTATGCGAACAAAATGATACACATTGAATCAAGTGGCAGGCTAAGGTGTTGTTTAACTAAGTAAACATTGCAAAGGACTTAATAATTAAATGTCACCGCATTCAAGAAGTGATGCTGATATCCTAAACAAACATGTTTGAGCTTTGTTTCTGTAAAAGATAATGTAGCCCGGGATATAGCAACGTAAGACTAATAACTAAATCGCTATATTCCAGTCTTACAAGAACAATGTCGAACCAAAAACAATATTAAATCCAAAAGATAGTTATAAACAGAAAAAAACTCATAATTTGGGTAGAGCAGCCTGTCAAAACAGGCTGCCAAACTTGCCAAGGAAACTCCAAGTCAAGTTAGCAAAATATTGACACACCAAATGTTCCAGATAAATTTTAGGAAAAGTAGTAAGTTTGTCATTTTTACTCGAGTACCTTTTCAGTTACAGCCGGATATTAAATCTCAAGGGATCCTGTGGCCTGTCAGGCCACAGAAACGGGAAATTGACTTGGATCACATGTCGCAAAACTAATAAAAATCATAGTTAACCATTGTATGTACTTTGATAGACAACGGTGTGACGACATAGTATTATCAAAATGGAGCTAGCCACAGGGAACTTACAGTAGGGTTCGGTCCACGTGGGGCGTTAGAAGTTAACAGATACATTAATTAATGTGTTAAACACTACTTGATGTTTGTTGTACGTTTTCAGCTCCAAATTAATCACACTGAGCCAATTTGGCAATTGAATCTCAACTAATTCCACTATGCTTAAAAGCATAGTGGAATTAGTTGAGATTAAATTTGCAAGACTCTCCTTTCTGTAAAAATTATATCAAATGGGATAATTGCTATTTGCTATTATTATACTACAAAGAGAAGCCTTTTGAGTGAAACTTTTCCTCATGTTCCACTGTATTGAACAGCAGGACAAAAGCTTGGTAATTTTCCACTGACAGGCGATTCTTCGCATAAAGAGTTTGCGTATCATCTATTTCATATTCATTATCAGCTTCACGTTTCGTGCGAAGGAAATGACACACATTGAATTAAATGGAAGGCAATAACAAAGCAGACATTTTAAAGGACTAGTATCCTAAACGTGTATGAGCCCAGGTTCTGTAAGAGATGCTATAGTCGGGACATGTGAGACTAATAACTGAATCACTATTTCTCAGCCTTGCAACAACATTGTCTTGACCTTATTCATACTATACAATTGATTGGCTTATAAAGAAATTTTATGTGGCACGAGTGCAAAAGTTGTAATAGGAGTCAAATTTACAAAGAACGTGACCGTAGATTTGCCAAATTCTTCCGACGTTTCTAAGATGATACGAACATTGTAGAAGATTTTCTGACTCTATCGGAAGGATAATTCTAAAATACTTACGAACATTTTCTCAGAATTGTCGAGAGATTTTTTTAATGCCCTCGTCAAACGAGAAAATACATTCATAGACAAATAGCTTTCCATAACAAGGAAGAAACAGCCAATGGTAAGCATGATTTAATCAGGCTTCGTGAACTGTGACCGCGGGTAAATAAATTGCCGAGTAAATTGTCGACCACAAGTGTATTCCACAGTTATTAACTTATCTTAACACAACAACATGAACTATAGGGCGATATTTGTTTACGTCGGTGTTTTTTGATCTCCTTAATTATTACCGTAAATTAAAGGAAAATTAAATTTAGTCTGGCGAATTTAAAGATATGATAAATTGATAGCGACTACCGTAAAATTCCGAAATAAGCCCCTCCGTATATAAGCCCCTCCGAATATAAGGCCCCCAAATTCGAAACGCAAAAGAGCCTCCTATAATAAGCCCCTCCGAATATAAACCCCCAGGGCTTATATTTGGGAATTGCCCTCAAAAGAAACCGACGAAGAAAGATCGTAAATAACACATCACCATACCTTATCCGAACTGTACGAGACTAGCCCGGATGTGAGCCTTCACACTGTAGATTTCTATGAACTTTGAGCTACCGTATGAGCTACAGTATAAACTACGGTATGAATTATAAACTACCGTATGAACTATAAACTGGTATGATGTACGGTATTTCATTTTCAATAAAGTTTATTGCTGTTGTGTTTGAAGTTGGCATGTTCAGAGGGATTACGTTGTTACGAATTTCTAGTTAACGCCCCAATATTATCATTTGCACATTGAAAAATTGCCGACACAAATTTCCCTCCAATTATAAGCCCAGCCGATTCTGAAACGCAAATTTCCCTCCTATAATAAGCCCCTCTGAATATAAGCCCCTCAAAAAAGTCCTTTGAAAAATATAAGCCCGCTCAGAGGAGTTTAAACTGTCGCGTAACAGTGAAATCGATGGTAAACGCGTAGGATAATCAAATGTGTGCAGTCGAAAGCCCATTGGTTTAGCTCCCGGAAAAAAGTAATAAACAAAAAACGCCGAAAACTGTTCGGCATTCTCAACCATTCTCATTTTGCAGTGCGATCATTTTATATTCTTGCAATAATGGATGGAATTCATTCCTATACCCACTAGCTATAGCGTGCGCACTAGTATCGCACTAGCGTGCGTGTTTTTCTAACATAATCTGCGTTTTCTTTATTTTTCAACCCTGTTCTTTCATTATGCTAATCTGTGTTGGCTCCAAATCATTTCATCCGTTGTTAAATGATCGAAACAATTGAAAGAGAAATTTAACGAATCTCCGCTAATGCGGTTCTGAAGAGACACTGGAAATGCATGTTAATCCTCAGCCGGCGCGCAAAGGAGCCGAAGAAAATGACGTATTTCCAGTAATTAGGAAGGAAAGACGTTTGATTGGCCAAACACTTCAACAAGGAAACGATATAAAAATAAAGACAATTAAGTTTAATTATTCACTCGACTATCGGGTAAAATAAAGGGTATATGACTTTGAATTATGCGATACTTTGCCATAATAAACTCGCGTCATTCAACCTATTATAAGTATTGGGCCGGCGAAAGGTACTTAAAAAGCAAACTGCTCGATATCTGGCACAGAACAAAAGCCACTATGTCACATGTAACAAGCGGAATTCTTTAATCTTAAAACAGAAGTCAAATCGAACTGTACCTCTCAGGCGCTGATGATTGAACTTGACGCGTTGACGCGAATGCGTCAGAGAATATAATTGAATATAACGTACGTTGTAATCGATCACTCCTTTACAATCGCTACGTAATCACAGTTAGTCATCAGACACACGTCTTAGTTATTTTGGCTTCGTGGCATCCATCCTTCCTTCCAACATCTACTGAATATACACGGATAGAAGCACAAAACGCTCGTTCAGTAGTGAGCCATCTGCAACCCTTGACTTCTCGAAGGTAAAGTTGATTTCTGTTATTTAATTTGATGTAGCGTTCATGCACTGTAACCTAGAGTAAATAACTTTACTACGTCGAAAACAATCAAGGTTTCGCCGAATCCAAATTTACTAAATTTTCCTTTTAGAAAAGCGAATAACCTGTTCAACTAGCTTGCGATAACTGCTGTTTTTCTTTATCTCTTTCTTTTTTTCATCTGTAGTTTTACGCATGGAGAAAATAACCGGCGAAAAGAACTGACTACTCAGTGCGTGGAGACGACTAACAAAAATAATGTTCTCCCGCTATTTGATTGTAATTTTACTCGGCTTTGAACAGGTCTCTAGAAAAGGTAAATAACGAATACTTCATCACTACAATCATGCGAAGAAAATACGGAAGATTACCGCTTTTTCTTCATACTCACCGTGATCGTAGACATTCATACCGCTACTATACTATATAACACGATTTTGCAATTTTACTAGAGGTTATTGTAAGTCATAAGTATATAACACAGTTAAGAGACGAATATTATGCAAAAACTGTGGCCCAAATTAGAAGCCGTAATAATAGCCATCTTTACTGCGCGTATATGTAAACAACAAGTCATTTAGCAGCTTCCTTTCAATGACGAACGGACGGTAGGTTCAAGGTGTAAATTGCAAATCGATTTTATTTTGTCTAGATGTTAATACGAATATCATAATATAGTTTAAAATTATGCCGTTCGAGCCATGCAATTTACTTCTTAAAATTATTTTCGAGTTAGCTGTTTTTATTTCTCTCGTGAAAACACAAGGCGCTGTTTTAAAGCGCGCACAAAAGACCTTAGCGATATGAATAGGAATAATAGATAGTAATTAGCAGTTCCTGCAGCCAATTGTTCAGGATTCACCAGTTGGTTTGCCGGGTGTTAGGGGACAAGGCCGATTTAGACGGTACGATTTTATCGCATGCGACTTTTGTAGCTCGCAAAACATGTTTCAAAATCCTACGACATTTTCCACGATAGTCGTAAGCGAGTTGTAGGTTTGATTTACACGACACAATTCGTGCCGTAGGCTTGTTGTAAGCATGTCACATGCGACAAAATCGTACCGTCTAAATTGGACTTTGAGCTTTGAGTCACCATGTCAATAAAAATTGCAACTTCTCGTTAATTCCTTCTCTAACAAATCTCACACCCAATTTTCGTCCGTTGCCGCTACTGAATCCTCAAAAATGGTCATCAATTCAAAACTTTAAGTATTTTAGTGAAGAAAAAACTTCTAGCGACCATGAAGTTGACCTTTCAAGGGTCTTTCAAAAGCGCGGTTTTGAGGATAATTTATTGGTATTCTAAAAAAGCCATAAAATGTTCCCAAATTAGCTATTTAGATTACAACTCTGATTCAAACGAAAGCCGCTATTTCAAAGCTCGTACAAAAGAGTTATCATTACAAATGGGACTTATCAATAGTAGTTAGCACATACTTTCGCGTCACGGTTTATGCAGGCATTTTAATGACTGGTACTCCTATGGTGAACCTGAATGCTGTCAATTAAAAGTTGAAAGAGTCTTGCTGTTTCCCACGGAATTTTTTTAGTTCAATGAGGCGATACTTTAATCTAAATGACAACACGTACGAAAATGCTTGTTTATGAGTTTCTTTCCTTGTTTTTGCCAGTTAATTTAAAAATATCGTATCTTGGTGCGAAATAAAGGACTACAAACCCTTTATAGCGAAGTCCCCGCTATAACGAACGATGTTCTTCAGTCCAGCCAATTAAAGTTACAGTTATAACGAACACATTTTCCCCGGCCCCTTAGCACTTCTTTATATCGGGGATCCACTGTATTCACTGTACATTCTATTCAACTTTACGACCGTGTTATTTCAGCTTGTTCATTGTATTTTTTTATGGTAAAAACTAGAACATATAAGAAATAATCTTCTATTTTTTGCGGTAAGCTACAACTGGCTTATTACGCTCGGCTAACGAAAGAATACTCTGCTACATCGAACCCGTTAATTACGGCTGAAAAGGAGGAGCTGGCCGCCACACCGCGTACGCAGTACGCAGTTAAGCCATTTCATCGCCATTTCGTACCTCTAGACAACTGTAGCAAACTGAAATTTTACTTAACAAACAAAGAAGCCAAAGCCATGTATTATACTCTGTTATAGAATTTTGATCATATAATACGCGCTCTGATTAGTTGTATAGTCGCCTGCGGCTCGGGTTTACATAATTATTTTCTCTTTGTGTTTGCATCAGGCTATCTAAA
Source organism: Desmophyllum pertusum (assembly GCA_029204205.1). Taxonomy (NCBI): domain Eukaryota; kingdom Metazoa; phylum Cnidaria; class Anthozoa; order Scleractinia; family Caryophylliidae; genus Desmophyllum; species Desmophyllum pertusum. The sequence goes on from MU825882.1 coordinate 1,601,517, forward strand.
AACGCGCGTAATTTTGTTTTAAAATTTTAACCAATCAGAGCGCGCGTAGCTTTCAGTCTATATTTTAACAACAAGTAAAAACGTACAGCTGGGTATCAAAACGCAATTTTTATATATGCACGGTTTGTGTTTGGAGCTTGCAGCATATGAAGCCGGGTATGTGAAAAACGTTAATCTGAATGTGAATCAGTAACTTGCACCCCTGTAACTGGTTAGCATGCTGCCAAGGAGTTGAACTTGTAGGATTACAACAACAAGCTTTATACAACAACAACAACAACAACAACAAGCTTTATTAAGTCTTAGGTTAAAATACATAGATTTTCACCTCCCGCAAATTATAGCAGGGCTATTCGAGGCGGGAGGTGAAGAAAAACAAATTATAATAAGGGTAGCTAACAGTAGTGTTTTAGTAAGTAATAAAGTAAGTAAGTAAGTAAGTAATAACTTAATATAATAAGGGTAGCTAACAGTAGTGTTTTAGTAAGTAAATAACAATAAGAAAATTTCGGCATATAAATGGCGTAGAACAAAGAGATTACCGTGGACAAATCGAGCTAGTGGTCGATGGAGGGCGTGAACCCCCACTGCGTGGTCTCGAAAAGAAATAATCCCTCACCTAGGGCTTAATACAGCTTTTGCAGTAGTATGATTTTAAAAATACTTTGAGAGACCTGACAAGCACAGATTGCGACGCCTTAACGGATAGACTATAAATGTTTATTCAAAAGAGAAAATAGGTCACTGTTGACGTAGGCATGCGTGGTTTCATAAATAGCTCAAGTCCCGATGTTTTCTCTTGTATTATTATGGAAGAATTGTTTGCTTTAGGGCGGATGTGACTCCTTCAAATCCACGCAGGTTCAGCATGCAAACGTTAATGCCAATAAAATTTCGTGTACTGATAGGAAATCATCCATATTTGGTGATGAAGATGAATAAGTTTTGTATTGTGAGAAGTCTGTTTACGGAAGGCTGGGAAGGATATCAAACGGTCAGATTTCCTCTAACATCATACGTCCTGTGGTTTCAGGTCCTTCAGGCATTACACGTTTTGAAATGCCAAGATCGTATCTCAGTTCTATTTGGTTTATGATTTGAATCTATAAGCACTGTGTCGCAAATAAAAATATTTCATTCAGACCGTTCAAACACTACGACCTTAAGGAAATTGGCACAAAGCAATTTTTATATCAACGGCTACAAGTTGAAGTTTAAGGACGCCATTATCAAAAACTGGTTAAATACTGTATATGCTGCAGTTTGCGATGGTTAAATCACGTGATTGTGAAGTGTGATTTCCATGGAGCATGAAATTATTGAAAACTTATCTTTTCATCTTCATACGTCAGTATTTAGCAGTTTTCGCAGAGTTTTTTTTATTCATTATAGTCATCTGTGTTTCCTTGTTTTTGTTTAATTAAATAACGTATCATGGTGAGTGTGCTGCGAAATAAAGAACTATTCACTGTACATTCTATTCACCTTTACGACCGTGTTATTTCAGCTTGTTCATTATATTTTTTTATGGTAAAAACTAGAACATATAATAAATAATCTTCTAAATTTTCTGCGGTAAGCTAGGAGCTTATTACGCTCGGCTAAAAGCCTTTGCAGTTCGAGTTTGCTAAGTCCCCAATATTTTACGACATCAGAAGACAATTACAAATATGACAAATGATTTTTACCATATGTTGTAGATAAATGCGAGACAAGGAAAATGAAAGAAAATCTTCACCATTAGTGTGATTATGTATTCCTTTCCGGTGACCAAACAATCTCATTTTGAAAAGCGCTTTGGTGAGTTAATTTAATAGTATTTTCATAGTCCATTGACGACTTAAATTACAGTCTTTAATTTTGAAGCCGAAGAAGCAAATAGAAGACTTTTTTATTCAAAATATACTGATATGAAATTAATGCAAACAAATTAATAATTCAAAGACCTCTCCGACAAACACTGCTTTTAACTGGTGCATTTAAAACTTGAAAAAACTTTTCAATTTTCGTAATTGAATATTCCAAAATTTGGCGGCACTGTCCTTCTACACATGCATTTACGCCGCGAAGGTTTCTCTCGCACGCACGCTTCAACGTTCAATATGTCCGCGTTGTCAAACAGTGAGGTCGTGAGAAAAAAATAAATTTGTCAATAAGGGATATTGCTTTGATGTATCGCCAAATTCTCACAACTAAAATGATAACACATGTAAGGAAATTAGTGAGGAGAATTGCTATTTCGATCACGACAAAGTAGCTCCGGTTGTCAATGTTTTCTTCATAAGCACCCACTTGTCAACCCCGCAATCTTCCGTTACTTGAAAACAGTTATTATTCGTCTGTAGGCTGTTCCACCCATTCTTTAGATTAATTGTTTTATTTCGGTTGCTGATTGGTTGAATATTTTGGCTACGGATTCGACTTAAGCCGCGTGCATGCAAAAAGAAATCATATAATTTAACTGATTATCTGTTTGAAGTTCAAGCGCGCATACAAGCCTCTCTGCTGCCGAAGAACCAAGGTAACTATGTGCTTGTGTGAATTATTTCCTTCTTTCTCGGTGTGTAACTTGGTTAAATGTCAGATACGTTTAGAATGGTACATTCTGTTTTAAGATCATTATTTATTATTATGATTATGCACTAGGGATATATTCCTATATCAATCTTTTAACTTAATTTTCACAGAGTTAATCGACGACCACAACATGACCCTAGAAACAATTGCAGTAAAACTCGTCCTTATAATCGACTAAAATCTGCCAAGTTTATTAACGCCATGCATTTTGAATTTTGGGATTTTGTGCCTTTTGACCCATTCATGGCTACTAGATATTTTGCGAAGCCAGGATTGTATTTGCATTACTTCGCTATATAAGGTGATATTTGACCGCAATATTTGTAATAATGAGGAAAAACCTCATAACTGTAGCCGAAAACACCTGCAGCTCAATTGTTGTATGGAACGCGCAATATATTTTAATCAACTAAGTAAAAGACGGATTACAGTCTTGCCGCATGAAGGCAAAAAAACATTTCTGATATTAATCCTCGTTTTTTGCCACTTTTTCGAAAATAATAAGAGAATGTTCTTCATTTTGCAGGAAAAATAAATTATGGTAAATAATATTTAGAGTAAATATTTTGACGCTTCTTGACAGGAAGGTAAATACCCAATCGGCGAACTTATTTGCCATGCAACTACAAGGTAATCGTTGAAACATTTCAAGCTAATGCACAGAAAATACAGAATTAAATAGCATGTGTCGCCGTTATAGCAAGTAAATCACAGCAAGTAAATAACCCCTGTATTTCACATCCATTTATGCTTGCGATCGATCCTGCTATATTTTTTTGACCGGGTACGACTTGACTAGCGAGCAAAATTAGCCTACGTCGTATAGGTCGCCTTAAAATTTGAACTTGGCATACGGTGTACGCTGATGCGTTTGCCAAACCGACCTGCAAAGATGGAAATATTCCGTCGCATAATTTTCTCCTGATAAGCGCAAGTTTAATTACCTTTTCTATGAAATGAAAAGTGATGTAATATTCTTCACACACAAAGAAATTAGACTTCTCCAATCATTTAGTATTACTACGAAAATTAATCGCAAAACACACAACCCTTTTTGCGGACCTCAATTTGTGCTTTTCGCCGACGAATGACCGACTGAATAAAGAAGAGATTATTCTGCGTTATGATCCATCTGTCTCTGACAAGTGGCTCAAAACAACTGTTTTGTGCTTGAATTAAAACCAAATTTAATGCAGACGTATTAAACTGCAACAAATATTGCTCTGAAATTTCCTCGTATTTTATAGTGCTGCAGCAAATTGGAGATTGCACCACCAGGCTACATTAGCTGCTGAACAATCAGAATTATATTAAGGTTGAATATAAAAACGTCTAAATGGAAGGGAAACTAAAAGCGCGTCCATGTCAAAAACACACTTTTAGATTTGGCCGATTTGGAGCTTTTATATTGTGCACTAATGAATAATCACATCATAAAAATTGACAACTGAATGAAAACCGGTTGAGTGAGCGTTTCGTGAATCTTTCATTCTGTCCATCAAATGTTGAGACGATTTAACTGATGAGACTCGGTGTGTTAATTCTCTTGTGCATTTCGATCAGTATTGTCAGGGAGTTACCGTGTGGTTATCAACCAGCAAGCTTCCTTTGGTGAAAGCCATGCAGATAACCGAGCCAGATAATCACCAGTAAGTCATTCAGTTTTCAATTATCGGAAACGTTTCGTCGAGAAACTCGCCACAAACTGCGATCGATTGAACATCACTAAAAGTAGCCCTGGGGAATTACTCACAAGCGTTGTCTTAGGCCCAGTTCAGACGCCGTACTTCACTGAGCCGAATCGAATTCGAATTTAGGCCGACCTAAATTAATTTAGACCGGCTGAATTGATTCAGACGCCGAGCTTAATTCAGCCGAACGTAATTCAGTAGGGGAAAATTGCTGTTATATTGAAAAATACATAATAATAGTTCATGCATTTGTTTCGGCTCATGTGAAGTTCGGCGTCTGAATCAAAGCCGGTCCACACTCCACAGCCGTTATTCCCGGCTTAGACAGGCGGGAAGAACGGCTGAGCCTGGCGATCCGAATTCAATCAGCCGTTCCGAATTGATTCAAACGCCGTACTTCACAAGAGCTTAATTCATCGAATTCGATTCGGCTCATGTGAAGTACAGCGTCTGAACTGGGCCTTAGATTCTTTCAGTCCCAAACTCAATGTTATTACTATCCTCCTTACTGATCGTGATTTCCTCGCATTACTTTGACCGTACGTTATTCCTGAAAATTTACCGGGTGTTGCATGCATGAAGACTAATGAAAATTTTATTTTATTCTGCCACCCGCCACCTGTCCACTGGACAATGATTAATATGGTAAGCAGCATTCACCTCTCTTTGCAATTTAATGGTTAACTATTCCTATTCTATCCGAAAACAGGCCTAAACGCTGCTCTCACTCACACGGTTCGTGCACGCAATGAAGCTAGAACGTTCATCTCTGAATATTTTGCATTCCAACAACATTCCACATATATGTTAAACTTGTCGATTTAAGTGAGATATTACCTTGAAGCTAGATCCGTATTACCTACATTCACGTTCTACAAAAACTGCGGTATAGGGGCAAGTAATTTCCCTTTAAATTCCATGAGCCTACATTGCCATTTGAGACGCTTTGAGTAGACGCAATATCATTTCGGTTGAAAACGACACGGGTATCAATTGTATCCACACGGTCACCGTATACCAAACTCCATGTATAATGCAAATTATACTCGATTGAAAAACATGCAGATCTGACAGATTCACAGCTCAAACGGCAGGATTGGAAAACTTGGCATTACGACATAAATGATAACAGTCCATGAAAGATGCCCGGGCAAGATACATGCATTTGATACCATTACAAATACGCTGTAGGCGAAATGGAAGTTTTGGGGTCCAATCAACGACTCCTCATAGCTCCTCTTCAACGACATTTACCTTTTCCTACTTAAATCTTGTATAGTACAAAATTCCAATGACTGATTGTCATACATGTCTTTTGATGTCTGTATTGAGAATTTGGTGTTGAATCAAGACAGTATCCGGCCTAGTTGATGATTTTCCTTGTTACTCTTACAGGGGTTCACCAGAGCTCGTGATTCTTGTCTCCTGTCTGGAAAAGTTTAAGAAGACATTCCACGTTTTGAACTGAAATTATGGAACCAAAGAGTGATCCTGTTATAATTTGGTTTACCAGATAGTGAATATATAGTTTTATGCAGGAAAACCATTTGAGAAAAAAGGTTTTTGTATCAAACGGTTTAATTTGCCTCGCTTTGTACCCGCTGAGCCGTAACACAGGTGACCATTATTGTCAAGCCTAACAGGCGATTTTCCCGATTTTCCCCGGCGTGTTTTATCGAGATGGACCGGCTTTCTTATTTTATTTATTGCTATGACGCAAATCTCAGGACTATAGTTGATACGCGTTTTGATCAGAGACGTATTTCGGAAAAAAAAACTGAAAAAGGAACTGAAATAAGCAATGAATTAATTGCTCATTCATTGATGCATCATGAAAGCCACGCTTGGACTTTATAACAAAAAACTCGTATATTAGCATTCGATTAAAAATGACAAAAAATATAACAATCATGTCAGCCTTTATTCCAAGGAATCACATGCTAAGTTTTTTCAATAGCTGATTCAGTTTGTTATTCACATTTGAACTGGAAATCAGAGTTTGACACGAGCATGAATATAGAACGAATTCCCGTCGCTTAAATCGGTTGTTCAGTAGACAAAACAAAGGCGCAGTATAATGCAGAATTAATTTTTCAGACGAAGATGAGAGATAGCAAAATGAAAATAGAACTCCCGTTGTTTTAATCAATTGGTTATTAGACATAACCAAGCCGCCGTATAATGAATAAGTTTCTACTGCCTCTTTAAAAAAGCTCATTTCTAGCTCGCCACATAATTGATTTTCACCAGAGAACATCACATGAAGAATATATTATGTCTAAATATTTAACAATCATTCCATGAGCCCGCGTTGGATATGAGAGGATAGCCAACGAGCGCGTAGCGCGAGTTGGCTATAATCCTCTCATATCCAACAAGGGCGAATGGAATAATTGTTTTATCAAAAACTTCACTAACTTTAGGTTAAACTTCGGTATTACTTTTTAAAACTTTATCAATCGACTGAGTGATTTTTCAGTTCAATCTAAATGAAGCATGATTTGTATGACTGAAAACGGCGGCAAAAAGGCTGGCGCAGTCTGCCAGTTCAGTTAGCACAGTGAATGAAAAGAGAGCAAAACAGAATTTTAATCTTCGCTCTGTGACTTCTAAAGTTTCGTATTTTCTGGAAAATTGTGCAAATGGTTTAGCTTAAAATGGGAAGATCAGAAATAATTGTGGAGCTGAACATTATATTCAGTTTACAAGTTGAATGAACAGCTGAAGGGTTGTTTACGGCGAGCAAAGCGTGCACGACTACAGAATTATCGAGAATTAATTGTGTTGAAATGCTATCGATATGCTTCGTTCCCGATATTTATTGTGCTGATTATAAGAAAGGTTGTGCACCAGGACTCGTTTTCAGGCTTCCTTTAGGGCTCGTTCAGTTGCATTTCATTTGTTGTAACTTATATTTCGTTCCAAACTTTGTTGGATTTTCTAGCAGTTTTGTTACTTTGTCTTCAGTCAATTCTGCCGTGAAACAACTTTCTCCGGCGGCCATTGTTCCTTGGATAAAAACAAAATTCAGCTCTCTTTCTCCATTTGTCGGAGCAGGGATATCAGCTGATAACCTGTCTCCGTTCAACCAATCAAAAAGTTAGAAATCCAATATCCGAGATCCAGTTTTTAATAAAAAGATATTAAAAATAATTTCGCTTTTTCAAGATACAAACTGAGAACAATTACTCTGATACGAAAAATATATTTTCATTGTCTCAAGTTTAGCAAATAATTATAATTGTGCTTAAAAAAATATTTTTTTCGATGATATACAGAATATACAATTATACCAACTGATATTATTGAATACCAATAATGGTAAAGCATTTACGTTTGCATCGAGTTCAGTACATTCAACAACCTGACCGTGAACCAATTATTTATCGCACAATCAAAACATTTACTAGGTTTTTTCGAAGAGTTCAACATATTGCTTTGGCGACACATTTAACCTTCAATTTCGAAAAAAAAGAAAAAAAAGTAAATAAGATGAAATTAAATTGAATTAAATTAAGCAGGAGTGAATACGGTCAAATGCCGCTCACAGCTGGACCAATGGGAACACGAGCATGAACGAATCAAAAAACATTTTAACTCATCAGTTTTACAATACAATAAAAACATGAAAATTACTATGAAATGGCATCAAGTAAAATTAAATTAAATGAAGATTTTCCTTTGTTAGTGAGCAAATATTTAGGCACTCGGAAACTGAGCTAAAAGGGTCTCCGACAGAGATGAAATGTTAGTTGGAATATTACATTGTTCGTATATAAATATCTTTCATCTAAGATGAAGAGAAGCTCAGCAGGCGATGCTGTTTTGATTTCCCAACGGCACATTCTTACAAATATATGACAATCAGTAAAATACGAAATATCAATTTCGAGCCTGGTTTTAAAATTAAAACTGTACCATGCACCTTTACTCATCTCATTCATTATGCTGACTTATATTTTAAAGCAGTTCCTACCCTAACAGAATGAATACCAATAGCTTTTCCAATGAACTTGTGTATCAAGGAGGACAGGTATCAAGGATTCACTTGACATTGTGTTTTTCCTCAGTTCCAAAACGAATGAAAATGAAGTTGGTGTGCTAGAAAATGAACATGCGGGTGAAACTAATTTTCATAAGAAACGTTTTGCACTAGGACTCGTCTTTAAACGGACTTAAAGGAACTGGTAAATGGCCTAAAATTGAGTAAAATGAGCACCTTGCACTCAGGCATTACGTATGGACTAGATCAAGAATGAAACAAATTGTTTGAAACTCTCATGGAAAGCAGTCCTATGCCACAGGTATAATGTGATAAAAACATCAACTCAATCAGCCCGAATGGCATTGGTATCAACTTCTTAACAGACCGTAATGTGAATATTTAATTTTTCAAGGAAAATATTCAACCCAATTTTTTTCGCAAACGCTCTCGTAGAATTTGTTTGAAATTTGTAGTCTTGAAGACCTACATCTAGGCTACAAGGAATAATCCTCAAAATAACTGGATATAGGCTACAAGGAACATTGGGTTGTTTTTAAAGTTTAGGTCTACATGTCGAGAAAATTAGTGATATGTAAATTATAATTTATGCTATGGTAACACCGATGCCAATCAAACCTATTTTTTCAGTGGAATGTTCATTCAGTCTTTACACGTAAGCCTGGTTTCCATATAATCGCAACGATCGCAGTCAGTGATCGTTGCGATTATATGGAAACCAGGCTTTAGTAAATGGGTGAAGTCTACACCGACCGGTGAGCTCTAGCAGTGAAGTAAGTGTAAACCGTTCAAGATCGGGTTGTTTCGAATTAAAAAGATCCTTCTTTTAACAGATTGCAGAAAATTTCAAAGTCAGCCTTCAATAGTCTGATCAGTTCTGATTTATTCATACAATATTGGAAAATATGCTAATTTTTCTAGAATACAATGTTACCTGTTACAGTTGGCCATGTTTCCATTTGCATAATTACACCTTTTTTTGACGTGTAAACTCAGTGTTGCATTTTTACTTGGAAATGTGCATCTGGACGAACCTTCAAAAGCTACTGCTGTGTAAGACACGGCGTTGACATATCATCTTCGTAATAAGGTGACTTAGGAAATACTTAAATCCTGAAGGATATTTTGTTAATGAAATACTAGCTTAAGAATAGTGAAATGAAGATCAGAGTTTTTAATACAAAACTTAATTATATTGCAAAGTGAATCTTTGCATCTGCGCTGCTAAACCGCTTGCATAGCACCAATATTATTTTTTATCTCACCACTGTAGTAACTCCTCGAGGATAATTTGAAAATGAAAATGAAAACGAAGATCAGAGTATAAATGCATATTTGCATCTTCGTGATTAAAGCGCTTGCATAGCACCAATATTATTTCCCATGATAAAGATCAATCAAGCTTAAAAATAGATATGTTCATATTTAACATAGAACGGAAAAGCTCTCTTAGACATATATGGACACAGATAAACAACTTTAACTTAGAAATGCGCCATTTCAAATACATTTCAAACGTTTAAAATGCGTTTTCTAATTATAAAATACGCCAGGACAAACATTGCTTGAAAATAAAATTTCGGAAGCGACACTTATTTGATACATTTTGCTCAGCATTATTACTACAAAGACTGAACAAAATTCGCTGATTCTCAAGTTTTCACAAGAGTAAATCCTCATTACTTTAAAAATCTTTCAAGTCAAAACAAACTTAATATGCAGTTAATGTTTATATTCTTGTGGATAAGGAACCTGTTTCAATCCAATGTTGTTTGCTAGGTGTGGTGTTAATTATTTCTTCACCTCTAGCCCATTTTAATGGTAGTGTCATTAAATATGTATTTTTCTTCTATTTATATTTTACATGGTTATTACTTCAAAGCGTATGTGGCGCGTTTTATCGTTTTATAAACTTGAGAACGTTCGTTGTCTAAAATACCATTCATTTACCCAACAGGTTACCTGATTTTATATGGAAAAACAGGATATGGCGGCTAGTGCGCATTAAAATCAATCTCACGCAGCAGTTTTTAATAGAATGCAAATTGTTAAATGGAAGTTTTTCGTTCGGGTGTTTACCAGTAAACACAATGAAAAAAACAAAACAAGCAGTGTCTTTATTATTTTCTAGTTTTTACAAAATCTTAAATTCCCTGCAGTGATAGACGAAGGAAAACGTAATCAGTTGCACAGCAAGAAATCGTTCATATCCAATAGGAGATAAATACAAGTTCTTGGCTAAAGGAACTGCTGTGCTGTATCGGCGTGCTAGTGAGAATATGTGGGCTCATTTACATCCTAAAGTTATCAGCTGACAATGTCAATGTTTCTATTTATATCCTTAACTCATCCTTCGTCTGCATTCAGCAACTGAAATTTATACAGAACAACTGACTTGCCTGATGTTGCCCGAGTTGGACTGAGATAAACTCAATAGAGCTAGTCGAGCTAGGCAAGTATGTTTTCAGCTGCTAAGATTTGTTTACGTAGGACTTGGCTTTAGAATTCGTTTTCTCGATCCTGGTCTCAATTTAAAAACCACCTTTAATATTCTCTATGTTTTGGTGGCGAGAGTTCAATAGAATCACTGCAAGCACGCGATAATTACAGTGTCGATCAAGCATTCTTTCAATACGTGATGTTTTTTTCTTCCTCAAGTCAGCGAATACTCAAACATTAAATTGTCAAGAATTATAATTAAGAATCTGAACAAAAATTTCACTGTAACGTGAATTCCATTTAATTATGCCGACGTATTAAATATAATTGAAATATATAACAAATTGAACAGTAGAAAATTAAGTGTAACTAAAGATACCAAATCGTGACTCTCGCCTACGACCTGCTATGCAAACAACCAAAACAGATTTGTTTACAATTCACAAAACGCCGCGAAACGTTTGCTAAACATAATCTGTACATAATAATATGGTGCATAAATCCACGCTTCTGTCTTTCTCTCTTTTGACTTCGATATCTCCATAACATTGAAGAGACGCCAGAAGAGAGACTTATTGACTTCTATGTCAAAAATTAAGCAAGGCAGGAAACATTTTATATCACAAATGAATAATGTTTGCATGTATAAATAAAAATACTATTTTCGTTGTGGCTCGTTACAATAAAGTTTCTTTCAATCAACTTCGAATCAGTATCAGTTTCACTACAAAAGCTATACTTATACTATATCTTTTATTTTTTAATTAATAAAAAACGGGAGCAAGCCTGTTAAAGAATTTCCAGAACGAAGAAGCTGTTTTGACGTTAACAATAGGATCATAGACATTTGGTAAAATTGTCGCAAGGCGGCACAGTCTGTAATCTATCCAAACAGTGGGGGTTTAACCAAGAATGAAAGTACTCATTCAATAATTACTGTATGATAGGGCAATTTTTGGAACGAATGTAAATGAGGATTGAAGTTCATTTATCAACAAATTGCGCGATAAATATTAAATAAAATCGCAGTATTTTAGTCAATTTAGACGAATGGAATGTAACAACGCAGGTTTTCTTTTGGCAAATCAGATTCATAAAGAATTTTAAATCTACAGCTTCACTCTTTTTAAAAACACTTCCCGGCTCAAAACTTTCTGTCACTGTTTTGTAAACAAAGGTCGGCGAAAACACGCAACACAACTGACATATACATGACATTTATATGGTTTGCTTTGAATATCAGTGTAAATTCACAAATTCACAATTGCATGATTGTTATTGTGGACAGCATAGCGATATTCACCGATATTCACCGACACGCGGATAACACATTAGTAGATCTCAGTGCTGGTAACATTTAAATCGGAACAGAGTTTAAATTTAAATTCGAATATCGGAACAAATTCACAAGCGGATTACCAGACATGAAATCTTCAATAAACAGCATGTTAAAACAATCACTTGCATGGTTTGACGTGATAATATTTGTCTCGGCACAGGTAAACGGTCGTAAACGACTGGAAATACGTGACTTAAGTTTATTTTTCATAGGTGGTATATCAATATTTTTTTGAGCGGGATAAACAATAATGAAAGTGGCGCCGGACGATAGAAAATAAAATAATGACAATTGTGACCGTCCGGCAACGTTTGAAAAAAACAACTTAAATCAGACTTTCTATTTTCTTGTAAATAATAGGAACGAAAACGATTCGAATAAGTGAATCTCAATTTGTTTAAACTGCAATGCCGTTTATTTCCGTACAACAGAAACAGAAACAGGTTTCTGCGTATACCAATAACATTGGTTGTGCCACAATTGGTACGATGTCATTACTTTTAGAAAAAAAACTCAAATCAATTTTACATATATCTGTCAAATTTTATCGCAGCAATCTTTAATCAAAGATACAAAGTGAAAATTGGTTGCAAAGCGGCAAACACTTCAAAAAAGATATTAAACCCTGATAGCTTTGTTCCATTGTTAATTAAATCAAAGTTCATATTTGAAAACATTCTGATGAATTTCAATTTTTTTTATTTTTTTTCAGGATCACTTAAATCAGGACAGGTGGTCAACTCGTTTCGACGCGTCAAATGTAAATAAACGTAGCAGCTCACGTAATCTAGTGGGAGATGACATCCGTTGAAAATGTGGCTTACTTTACCGGTAATGGTGCTGCTGTAAACATGGTTTCCGCCTTCGAGGCCATTTTGGCAAAGCTTTTAGGCGTCGTATCTCAAAAGCTACTTTAAGAGATAACAGGATACAAATTCTACGAACAAATACTTAAGGTATCCATAGCGTAACCATAGAAACGACCTATCACGGAATATTTTCGTGAATATTTGATGCCAATAAGCACCCCTTTGGAATCCCCAGAAAATAAATGTTTTTGCGGTTCTGAGCACGTAGGCAGCACGTCTCACCACTGAAGAGAGAAAACACGATTCGGTAAACTCAAAACAACACGGAGTTCCATTGTGAAAATTAGTCACAGTTTATCTGTATTCTTGTTCGAGGTCGGTTATAGGCTAAACTACATTGCGGTGAATAAACATTTGGCTGGATAACCTGATCGCTATGAAGAGTTGAATTCGACATCAACGCGACGGATTTTGCCACTGCGGACCTCATGCAGGACAATCGGTCTGGTAACACAACCGATTTTATAGCAACGGCAATGGATCCAGAAGACACACGTTCCCCGGTCGTCATCGCTGTCCAAGCGCTGTTCCTGCTCATCATCATGCTTTCCTCTCTCGTAGGAAACACGCTGATTATTCTCGCCATTTATCGAAATCTCAGCCTCCGAAGCATCACCAGCGTGTTCATAGCTAACCTGGCTGTGGCGGATTTCCTCCTGGCGCTGCTTGGGATGCCGTTCACCATGGCCTCGTCCATCACGTATGAATGGGTGTTTGGCGATGCATGGTGCACGATCAACGGCATGATCAATTCGATTTTTTGTATCGCTTCTATGCTGTCTTTAGCGGCTGTGTCGATAGACAGATACTTTGCAATCATCAAGCCACTTCAGTATCCTCTCATCATGACTCCTCGAGTAGCCCTCCGTATGATATCGTATGTTTGGCTACACGCAATCATTTGTGCCTTTCTGCCCGTCTTCGGTTGGTCCAGCTACATATACATCACAAAAGAGTCGATCTGCACCGCTGACTGGGGTTCAGACATCCCTTATACCTTATTCATCTTCGCTTCAAGCTTTTTCGCCCCCTGGTGGTGATGGCTTACTGCTATTTTCATATACTTCGCGCGGCAAGAAGGCAGTCCAAGAAAATCGTGCCTCGTGTTGGAGAACTCCGAGAGGAGACACTGCAAACTATGGTGGCAGTACCGGTAGCTTTTGCCATCGATAGCTCAAGCGTGGCGGCCAATTCACCGTCAGCGAAGGATAAAGCCAAAGAAAAGGAAGCGAAAGAAAAGTTTAAGAGAGACACAAGGGCTGCCAAAACGCTTCTTATCGTGATGGGTACCTTCATGTTCTGCTGGGCGCCTCACTTCATCGGAATGACTTGTTTTCTCTTTCCAAGCTGCAAGTGGCCAGATGCGTTCTTTGCGACTACAACATGGCTGGCCATGTTGAACAGCGGGTGTAACCCGATCATCTATGGTGTGATGAATAAAAAATTCCGGCAAAGTTTCAAAGATGTCCTAATGTGTAGGAAAACAAGAACTAACAGGAGTTATAGTCATCGGGAGCCGAGTAGCAGTTGATAACCACCCCAGGGAGCGCATTCAAAATATAAACGTTTTCCGGACTCAGTTGTAAAACAATTTAAATACGCGAGCGCAGCGTGAATTTAAATGTATTTTAGACATGTTATATGCTGCTGGCAGAAACATGCGCAACCAAAGGAAAGGATTTCCGAAAAACTTCTTGAATTATTCTATAAAGTAAACTTAAGAACAATTTCGCTGTTAGAGTCAAACCAAAACATAATCAAATAATACACATGAATCCATAAGTCTACAATGGAGGAGGAGTTTTCCCTAGGTAGATAGATACTAAAACAGACATAATTAAGGCCTCTTTGCAGGTGAATTCACGACTAAACAAAACGTTAATTTCCTCGATATCTATTATCGCATATGGACTACATTTACATGAAAATCGGCAGTTTCCAAAGGGTGCATACATGCACCTGCACAATATACAACGATACGAAACAGACTTTTAGGGCTCGATAATCGTCCTTTAATGTTACAATCGTCTCAACTTTTCACGCAATCACTTCATTAAGAACTCCATACGAACCTCCGTAGAACTTATTATCGTCTCTTTTAAGCAATGTCCGGTCCATTTACGTTTTCCTTTACTGTGCGAATCAGAAAAGCGTGAACACTTTGATTTAACGCTTGGATTTTCCGTTGCCAAAAATTGGTCTATTTTTGTCCTGTATTTATTTTATTGCTATTTTCGCAAAGCTTTTCTGCAAAAACAAAGTGTAAATTTGAGTTTCCTGACTATTCTTCTTGCGATTTGATCATGTCAAAGTTAAATAAAAGTGTTCACGCTTTTTTGATCCGCACAGTAAAACTGGCGACATTTTCATTTTCGCCCAGGAGATGAACAATTTGTCTCAGATTAGCAAGCGAAATTTGCCACGGGGTGTAAAATGAAAGGTAACTGATGCGAAAGAGAACAAAAAGAACTTAGATTTGAACTGCTAAATTTCAAAGTTTATGTTAAGTCGTTTTATGGACTCATTAGTGGAAACTAAAAACGTGCGAGATACAACGTGCTGGGCAGTCCTTAGATTTTCTCTGCCAGCAAGGAAAACGGATCATAATCTGAACTTAATAACCCTAGCTACACAACGCTGTCAATAAAAGTGGAACCTTAGGAATGCAAATGAGTCGACGTTTTCCTGACTTGGAAAAAATTGTGGTATATTTTAAGATTGGTAGAGTTATGAGAAAGATATTATTCAGTCAGTGACAAAAGCTACTCGGAAAAAAATTCCGAATTCTCCCTAAAGGAGTCGAAGCTACGACCTTCCGCGCAAACCAGTCGGAGGGTCGAATCCTGCATGTTGGGAAAACTCGCGGAATTTCCGAGTAGTTTGACTGGATAACATCTTTTTCATTTATCTGACTTGTTGGCTCGTCAATGGAACACTTGTCATTGTGGAAAACTGACCTAAACGGCCAATATGAAACAAGCGATAAGTACGACTTACAGACAAATATGGCAGCATTTATTTAAAGATCGTTGGAAGAGGTTTCGTGAGTGGCATATTGCGGCGAACCCATTTACATTTCATGGGCTCTCTCATTGTCGAGTTTTCGCTGACAATCAACGATCGAGCTAATATCGTCACTCAAAATTTCCCTGAAGAAGTAAATCCGTTTCAATTTCCGTTGTAAAAGGTTCAAATAAAAGAACTCATTTGTAACTGTCATAATTACTGGTATACAATAAGACCATGGTAATTTCTACTGAAATGATTATACAACACCAAGAGAGGATAATCTAGATTATCCTCTCTTGACAATACACACTCCCTCTACGAGTGAACTCTGCCGCCTAATTGTCTATTCACTGACAGAAAGCTTGACCTTGTAGTCAAAATTGTTAAATATTGCAGTTACTGTCTCTGAGGCCCAAATTTATACATCGCATTTCAGTCGCGTCGAATATAATTCAAGCCCCAGAAACACCCAGAAAATCGATTTAAATTAGCGCAATGTCCCACACAAATAGCAATGTAGAACACGTTGTTTCCATGGTGTACATGTAGTCGAATCAAGTAATACCAGCGAGATTTCTGCGGCATGACTGAATTACATTCGACGCGACTGAAATGAATGCGATGTATAAATTGGGCCTCATGCACAACAAAGAGACTATTTGAAAGAAAAGAATCGTACGTGTTTAGAATACGAAAGGTACGGTCATTCCCATAAAATAGAAATCTACTGAAACAAAATTTGTGTAAACTGCGACGCAAAATATGATCAAACTAGTTTCTGAACAAATACTGGGTATTATCATGAAATCTAATTAAGTCATCAATTTGAATCAGCGGAAGAAAAAATAGTGAAAGCAAGTTACAGGCTGATAAAGCTTTTACTGTATGCGATCTTGATTTTCTGTTCATATTCAAAATGCGACTTGTTTTTCTTATATATTACAGGTTATTGACCAACATTCAAACTTTGAAAAAATGGGGCTGTGTTTCTCACATGAAAAAAAATTTATAAACTTACGTATGTACCACTAAATAAATCAGATATAGTTTAGCATCAAGATCATTCATTCCTGGTTCATTTTAACGTGATTATCAGCCCCATAATTGCCATGCAGGATTGATCACCCCGCTGGTCAGCAAGCACGTTTCGCAAAAATACATAAAAAAAATAGCGATAAGTATCGTGTAGAATTAACATACATTATACCCTTTCAGTAATTCAGATCAAACTGCGAATTGGTCGTACATTGACCAACGGTTCGAATTTTTAAAAAGATGCCATGTTTATAACGTGAGGAAAGCCTGCAACTGCAATTCTAACCAAACCACTAATCAAATTAAGGTGAATATCAAGATAATCTCCCTTAACAAGATTATCACTCCTATTATGACACATACGATAAGCCGTGATTTATATTCTTTTTTCCACACTTCTGAAAATCCCCCGCTGGGTCAAGGCATTGTTTACGCTTTCTAAAACATACGTCAAACAATTAGCGATAAACCATGTAAAGAGTGAAAAATACGCGTTATGCTTCAGAAACCATTAATACACATCAAATAAAATCAATGTTTATTTCCGTACCCTTTCAGCCTTTCAATCTTGTATTATTTACCTGATAAAAACAAAATCAAATTAGCCAAAACTACGTAAATCAAACACGCCGAATGAACATTCTCGTTCTATACAATATAAAGAACGCATTTAAACTTTTCTTTGAGTTATTTATTTAATATCTCAGTAAACGTTTCAATATAAATCAGCCTTTGTTGTGTCATTATGGTTTAGTTTCAAGTCAATGAAGATCAATAAACCTACGAGAGCAATATTTCTGCGTAAAATAATTTTAAACCATGTTTATCTAAACATCTTTTTAAAACATCAGTTTTAAAAGCTCTGTGGCCAAAGTAGTATTAGAAATTGATTAAAAGAAAAGTCATTTATAGGCCACATCCTTCAAATCTATAACTGACCTCCCGCATTGCAAATTATATAGCTGCAAAATAAAATAAAACATGTGGTTCTTGAATCGTCGGCTTTGAAAACCCACCTAG
Source organism: Desmophyllum pertusum (assembly GCA_029204205.1). Lineage (NCBI taxonomy): Eukaryota > Metazoa > Cnidaria > Anthozoa > Scleractinia > Caryophylliidae > Desmophyllum > Desmophyllum pertusum. Next base: position 1,619,499 of record MU825882.1, read on the forward strand.
CCATTTTCCAGTTGCATCTTCTTTCTCTTGAAAATGATTTAAGAAATGGTAAACGTGCAGCGTGTGTACATCGAGTTATGGTGCACGCGGGAGGTTGCTAAGCACGAAAGAAGCGTATCGCCGAGAGCAACTCTAGCTTCTTGAGAGCTTAGAAAACTCCCAAGTGCATCCATAACTCGATGTACGCACAGCTGTAGCGTTTACCATTTCTTTTATAACATAACACTGCAAACAGTTTTAATCTTACACGAATCGGCTGTCGAAATCCTACTACATTCACTTAGAGAAAAAAATAATTGAACAATTTGATTTTCGCTTTACGGTATAACCTGGAAGATTGAACAACAAACATCTACACCGCAAAGTTTTCATTCAGTAAAAATCATTCCAAGAATTACCGTCGGACGGCTCAGCTTCAGTACAAAAACTCCAAAATATGTTTCGGAAGCAGATCGCCTCTAAGTTGAATTCAAGGCTGTTCAGCCGATTTATAATTCATCTTGCATGATTTGTGGTAATTGCGTCATTCAAAACTTCCAGTTTAGATGCAGATTTGTCGCTACGTCGAGAACTGAGAGTGAGCGACCAGTGAAGCATCAAGCGCGCGAAAACAAACCAGTGACGTCAGAGTGCACCATGGGCATATGGAGTCGCACAATTAACCAATCAGAGCGCGCGCTTCGCTGAAGTTATGTTATAAAGGCCTTTTGTAAACGTTACGCAGTTTCCATGTGTAACTAGTTAAAAAATTACAGTCGAACCCATTTTTTTAAACAAGAAGCTGTTCACAGCTGGAATTCGGGCCGATAATCCTTGACTCGCTGCCTATCTCAAGCATGTTAAGGCATGGCTTTTCTTTATTTTCAAGACTTTCCACGAAGTTTAAAATTCTACAGTGAAACCTCCACATAATGGGGCACCATTGGGACATGCAAGGAGAAGTGTCCTCTTAATAGAGGTGTCCCTTTAATAGAGGTACAGTGAAACAAAGATTATATGAGCATTAATTTTTTCGGTACAAAAGGTTGTGTCGCCTTAAAGTCGATTGAAGGGGGTGTCTCAAAGTAGAGGTTCCACTGTACTTCGATAACTATTGTGTTAAAAGTTTGAGAGTCATCAAAAATTTACCGAAGAAAGCTAATAGCGACCTTGAAGTTCTAAACTGTTAATTGGGATAGTCACATGTCTTATAACGTCACAATTTGCCTCAAAATCAAACGACAACACAACATATGTTCATATTTGCATTACTGCATAGAAACATATAATGTATTCTGCCCGGAATGAATTAAATTTCATTTTATTAACATGACTTTAAAATACTGCATAACGCAAACAACACTCTACCCCAGCTCTCACCCTACCGCTTCAGCCGAGCCACTCGATCGAGTGAATGACGAAACTCGTTAAATTTAATCCGCAAGCCCCAACACGTTTCGCGTTCGTCAGCAATTTTCTTTTCGACTAACGATAAACAATAATTCATGTCAATATTATTCTTCCGTTGCGACTAAACACTTCCCGTTCTCACTGAAACATAAACACCACATTTATTTATCATAAAAACAGCACCGTTCCAAGAAATTACACATCTCCTTCATTTTTTCGCCAAAACATAGCAATTATCGAATAATTAATATACAGCTGTTTCGAGAAAGGTTGTCGGAAAAAAGCGCACGCGACAATCCCGAAAGGTAATCTGGGACTGATCTGCAAGGTACGTTCCTGACACTGTACACTGACACTGTACTTTTGTTGCTTTCTTTCAGCACTCGCAAACATACGTCCATGGCGTCTCGTGCCATTTTATCAGATTTCCGTGAAATGCTGAATTCAAGGAACCGTGAACTTAAAACTACCCACAAAACCTTTCGGATTGTCGCGACAACCTTTCTCGAAACAGCTGTATATTCTTGTTACCAGACCGCGTAAACATCCACTAAAATCCCTGAAATTGCATTCGCTTTCAATTCATACAACTGCGTAAAGAAACAGAACGACACAACTTGCTCAGCGATTTTCTCCTTCTACAAACTATTACGCAAGCTTGAGCAAACTCTCTTGATCATTGAATACTAAACAGAGACATAAGAAAGCACATAAATCACTTCCGAATATAAAGCGACGAGTCGCGGAATCAAGGGACGGCTTTTGTGAACTTTCACATGACATGTTCTTTTCACGTAAAAACCATGATCTTTGATAATTAATACAACTGACGTTTTACCACAATCACACAAACTTATGTCTAAAAAAAATCATTAAACTAAACGTATAGAGTATATTATACTCTTTTGACTACACTCAACTTCCCATCTAAACGTTCACAAAACCCTAGTCATCAAACGTATATAATCCAACTGAGATACAAGAAGTTTAACATACCAATTGCAAGCTAAAACATAACAAATCACCTGGAAATGAGTTCACAGATAACATTAATGTCTATCGTTTCCGTGACTCATAGCAGTTAAAAAAGTCATGGAAATCCACCATCAACATAAATGACGTAACATGTTAAATTTAATCCGCAAGCCCCAACACGTTTCATGTTCGTCAGCATTTTTCACTTTCGACTAAAGAAAAACAAATGATGCTAACATTATGTTTTCCCCGTTGCGACTAAATATTATACAAAAAATAAATTTCCCATTACAAAAAGACAACAGTTCTCAAAAAATAGCACATACGTTCCACGCAAGGCTTAACCCAAACTCTTCCTTGCCAACACGAAATGCTACTTCACGCAAACAGCAATATCAGGAATATTATTTTGCACTATCAGCAAATATGTTCTTTCCGTTCTCACTGAAACACCCACATTAGTTTCTCATTAAAAAACAGCACCGTTTCCGACAAACTACACATCACCTCCATTTTTTTTCGCAAAACATACCAATATCGAATAATTTGTACCGCGTAACATCACTAAAATCTGAAATATTTCTCTAGCCAACAACAACACTCTCAAAAATATTTATAGTCCCTTTCGCTCCGTAACACGCTTTAACGATTTCTCATATCATTCCTTACAACTGTTCAAACAGGACTAAGCGACAACTGTTACTGGACTATTACGAATAATTAAAATCTATTCTTGAATACTAAACAGAAAACATAACAAAAACGTAAATGGCTTCCCAATAAGACGAAACGTGTCGAATCAATGAATACCTGATCCTACGTATACCAGCAGCATTTTCGTTAGCTTTGCCACTTATTCACTTCCAACTCCAAACGTGTATAATCAAAAATAACCACAGAAAAATAAATTCACACACAAGACAGGACTTAAAAATGCATCACGCAAAACAGCACTGCACTCTGCCCCGCTTTAGTCGAGCCACTCGACCGAGTCTTTTAGTTGCGGACACAGCCCAATTTAATATTCGGGGCGATGACGTAATCGCCCCGAATAAAAATATAATAACAAAATTTTCCCAGTCAAGTCACTATAGTCGGTACCACTCGTAAGCGACCAGGTTCAACTGTATATAACCTTTTGCTTTGAAATTGAAACATCTCCCTCAAATACGTTACCATAGACTTATTCGCGTGCCGTGCACTTAAGTTGGGTTTCTTCTTACGACTGAATATTCCTTCTTTTAGACTGTGAGCAGTCGGTCTTTTCTCCTCAGATTTACAAACTTTCTCTCGTATTTGCATCAGGCTATCTAAATGCGCACCATTTTCTATTTCTTAAACATAGCCCAATTTAAAAAAATTACAATCAGATACAAAATTCTCCAGCGAGAATGGCGTAACTCGGTCAACTGAAATTCCGTACACATGATCTCACCTTACATTTTGCTTTTTTTGTCTTCTGACGAAAAAAGTATTTTAAATACTCTCGTTTAAAAGCTTAGGAAGGTTTTCTAAAGGGAAAGTACAGCGTTTTGTGAATTTGTTGCGAACTAAAAACAAATTATGCAAATAAATTCCAATATGAATATAAATACTCATTGTGAAAATAAATTAAGCTTGGTATAAACACAATCAGAACGATATAATTCAGTCAGTAACACAAGCTACTCGAAAAAAGAATTCCGAGTTCTTCCAACATATAAAGTTAAACCGTCGCATACCGGTCGAACGCTCAACCACTGAGCTCCAGAAGACTTGTGGGAGCTAATTGATAACCAAGGGAAGGTTGATCTAGTAAACAGAAAGAGGAATGATAGGGTTGTGAAAAGAAATGGTTTCTCTCCGAACGTCTCATGTTCTATGCAAAATGCAACATAAACATTATCATAAATTATTATTTTAATTATAAATGATCAATCATCATTTATCTATTTTTCGTTACATGTAACACAGATACAACAGAAAATTAAGCTCTATTTCAGCCATTTGTATTTGTTTATCAGCAATACAGACTTTGTATTACATGTGCTAATACTACTTTTAGCAGTTAGACTGCTATGACATTTGTCTATTGGCTTCATCGATCTCCTGTCACCTCTTTCCTCGAGTCATACATCCGATTTATCCTCCTTACTCCTCTAAGATCTGTGGAGGTCTGGGCATAGTTTTGGGCCCACAGTAGAACATTAATCCCCAGTGCACAAAGGTCAGCGGCATGTATAGGAAGACCCTCTGAGTATGCGCAAAGGTTTCCCATTGTCAAAGCCGACTCCAACGGCGAGGGAAGGAAGGTCCTGGAAAACAAAACACGAAAATTTACCAATCTGACACAATTCACTGAATCCAGATACGTTGTGAGTTTTCACGATTGTAATATTGTTCTGTAATTGGTTAAGAACGTCGTGCAACGTGCTATGACCAATTAGAGTACATGCTGATTTCTTAACCAGTCAGAAGTAAAACCAAAACCAATCGTGATTTGGTTTACCCACGTTTCCCCCGCTTGGCGCCGGTTGCATGTTTTCCCGCGCTTGGAGCTGGTTTCATGTTTTTGCTTCGAGTTCTGATTGTTTATTGTTTTTTCCCCCTACTCAATGTGATTGTCCAGATGTTGGTGTTATAACAGTCATTTTAAAAATGCTCTATCAATTTTCACGCTACATAATAAATTGAACTAAAACGATGATAAACCGAGTTTAGCTCGTATTCCTTTGAAAATTTCCAAAATCTTGTTACAATATGGCATTTTAACGAATTTGCTTTCTATCATTCATAGTTAGAGTTCATAAAGTTTTTAATGCATAAATGACAGAACATTTCTCCGCGACAGTGACATGAGTGACATGGTGCATTTATATTGGGCAAATTCCATATATAGAGGATATTATATGGCCGCGCGGGGATACAAATTTTATCTTCGAGTGCTGATGTCAGCACGAGAAGATAAAATTCGCATCTCCAAGCAGTCATGTAATGTTCTGTTTATTATATAGATACTGATGAAATGTCTAGATTAAACACAGGTTTTTATTCATTTTCAAAACAGCGAAAGAGTCAGGTCACCTAAACCGAGCTCAAGTTCTTAAAAAATGCCATGACAACTTATGAAACGCACAGACAAACTACGTTTATCCCAAGAAAATGTTAGTTTATGTTCCAAAAACAGTCAAATTGCTCTTCAAATATGTTAATAAAGAAAATAATAAACGGAAAGCTCTATTGTTATTGGCTGATCATGTCAGTAACCATGACGACATCAATATTCTCACATGTGAAAGATAAAAATAGCATCGTATCGATTAGTAACAGGAAAAATCCTGGCATTTCATCAGTATCTATATAATAAATAAATGTTCAAATGCGCTTTACATGTACTATGTGAAATGTTTATATGAGATCAGACCACTAACACTGGGGACTACTCTATTCGAACAGTGATGTGTTCTTTAACGTCCCCTACTAGTCAATATGAGGAGGTGCAGGAAACAAGGCCAACGGCTTAACGTCCCCGCCCAAGGACGCCATAATCTGAACTGAGACACGTTTCTTTATGCACAGCCAGCTTGATCTTACCAGTTATTATAAGACCATAGCTAGTGGTCCGTTTCCAAATTAGGCGCCCTACCAACTAAGTTAACTTGTCATACGAATACAAACCTTAAACTCAAGCTGCTCGAGTTCTTTTAGAACACGTTCTTCCTCCTCTGTCAATAATTCCAAGCTTGTGTCGCTTGTCGTGTACCTCAAATCGACTGGACGCTTTCTCTCTGGTGTTGTCAGATCGTTAGTGATCATCTCACTCGCTGGGACTGCTCCAACATCATCAAGACGCTCACCATAAGCTGCACACTCGTTATTACCCTCACTCTGTTTCTCTCCTTTGTCATTTGTCTCTTTGCCTAGAACTGCATCTTCTGCATTTATGCCAGTCAGTGACTCTGAATCTTCAGCATCAACAGCCTTATTATCTTCTCTTGACTCAGCCTGAGCACACTCCTCAGGTTTGCCTGGACTACACCTGCTACCTGTCTCGCTTGCTGGATCTCCTTCGCTAGAGCTTGGTGAAAACCCCAGTGGTTGCGCCAAATGAGCAGGTTGAGCCTTAGGCTTCTTATCTTTCTTTTTCTTTTGGTTTAATTGGCTGTTAGTTGATTGTACCTGCAAGAATTGCTTTGACCTTTTCAGCAACATTGCCTTTCGGATCTCAGTGAGCAACTCTCTCAGATTACTAATTTTCACGTGATGATCTGAAAGCAAAACAGTTTGAACATTCTTCAATGTTGACATCAAGTCTTGTTTCTCAACAAGATTAAGTTTTGTCGACGCAAATGGTTCCTTTGGATCATATGCTTTTCTTTTATCGTCTTCATCAACAGTAACACCAACTCCTACATCTTTTCCTTCTCCGACATTCCCATCGCCATTGATTTGGTAATTGTCGGAATTTACCGAAGTAGTTCCGATCTTGCTCGGCTCGGATTCCGGCGGCAAATCATCCACAGAGTCCCCCAACTTTGCAGAACGATCTGACCCAGTGTCGCCTCTCTCACTTTCCTCTTTAATCTCAACAGATACGTCTTGATGGAATTGAAAAATTCCCAATACATCAGGACATCGATACCATATTTCAATCAACAGAGCCTTGCAGTAATACGCGTGGAAATGCAGAAACAACTGCGCCGTGCTTTCACTTTTCTTGGGCTCGTTAGAGGCGTTCACACTGCACAGCTCATGGCTTAAACTGAGCAGGTTATCTAAAGATCCAGTTCCGTGTGGAAGCAGTATACAGCACAGCTGCCGCTGCAAGGCAAACAGGCAGTGTCTGTTGCAGTGAGACAGAGCTTGTAGCCAATACTGGCAGGCGCTGTATAGGTTGCCGCTCAGCGCCGACAACATCCCAAGAGTTATTTCGAGAGACATCCTGGATAAGATCTGAAAAGAAAGAAGAAAGTAAAACGCAATAGTTTTCGTTCTTGTGATTCGCTTTTGACAACTTTCAGTTACTGTTCTAATCAGCCATCACAATTAATCGCATGTAGTTGTTTGCAGTTGATTTTTTCGTCTTCCAGGCCTAATTGCATGATAGCCTTTTACTTCCAAGGATATCCGGGTTAAATATTTGGCAAATTTCATTTTGCAAGATATTAAGCCCGGGCCAAATGAGAGAGTTCACACTCTCGCTAATGTTTGGCCGGAAACTCTCATGTGCTCTTCGTCGATACTCGTGCGCTCTCATCGAATTTGAGCGTGCTCAATTTTTGATCTCTCGTCTGGCCCAAGCTTGATGATCGTCTATGAAAGTTGAAGAATAACTCGTCCCTCAACCCTCTCTCTCGGCAAGCTTCGTTCTCGTTTGGCCCGGGTTTTAAAAAACAAACAGTACTAAGTGAAAGTACTGCTCAATGGCTTTGATTTGAATGGTCACACACAAGCGTTTCATCCACAGACTTAAGTCATAAATGTTAGAACCACCTTGTACAGCATACTAAACAGTACCACATGAAAGTACTGCTCAATAGCTTTCATTTGAATGGTCACACACACCAGCTCCTGATATCTCTACGTGAGTCGCGTTTAAGCACTATCACACTGTACCTCAGGTATAGTTTCAACTCCAGTCGAGATCGTTTCGTAATAGCTCTTGAGTGCTTGATACAGAGTAGCTGCTGAGTCAGGCTTGAATGCGCCCGAATGACACCAAGCCTCTAAAACACACACAACAAACCACTTGCTGGGATTGTTGTTGGCTATCCAAGGCGAGTTACACAAAGCGGGGGCATCCACATGTGAATACTTCCCTATAACAAAACGAAAGGTTAAATGACGTGATTTCAAGAAGCTTAAGAACATACACCTATTTCAATTAACGTTGTCGGAAGCCCGCAAGACAAGACCGAAAGGTAGCATGAGTAAAAGTAGAAAACTGCTGCACGCAACGAATACTAATGAGAAGTAACATGTAAAACATTATTTCTAACGTTTTATTTTTGTTTTAAACCTGTAGAAGTAAGCTACTTTTAGCCAAACTAAATTTTAGCAGAATAAGCTAGCGAAAAAACATGGAAAAACAAATTATATAATTCGGGGCAAACCAAATACATCACGTACGAAATAAAAACGTGCAGATTTCTTTCCCACCGATATGCAAATTCTAATGAATACCCAGACTACCAATCGGTCTTGTCTTGTAGGCTTTACACTTTTATATCCGATTTTTATCCGACAACGTTAATTGAAATAGGTGTATCTATACCTGTAGATCAAAGAAAACCCAACAATACTGGGTTGATGTTGTAGAACAGTACTCGAGAAATGACAGGAACCGGTCAAGAACTGAGGATGGCTAATCGCGATGAGAATAAGCCTTTTCCAAGTTGTCTCTTGCCTCTGTTTCAAAACGACTTCAGGTGCGAAAACCATTCAAATGAAAATGAAAGAGATTTGCTTGAAAACGAACATGTGAGTAAAACAGGTTTGCGCCTGGACTCGTTTTGAAACGGAAGTAAAAGGAACACGGAAATGACCCGGGATTACATACGAGGGTTAGGTTCAAGTTAGGTAGTTAATATTTAACAATTATTAAGTATATACACCTTATTCGATGGTTTAACATAAAATACGCGCAGATATTTTGCGAGTTGCGTAGTATTTTTCCGAGCCCCGTAGGGGCGAGGAAAAATGCGAGCAATGAGCAAAATGTCCGCTCGTATTATATGTTAAACCATCGAATAAGGGATTTATTATTCTACTGCAAAATTTCCCGACTATTGTGCTATGTTCCGTATTCGCTCTGTTCAACTGGTCAATACCGTCTCATATTTTGCGTGTTTTCTTGACCTTATATGGTGAATGACGTAATAGTGGAATAATAATGGTGAATAATTACCGAGACGAAGTCGAGGTAAATATTCACGGTCGGAGAATAGTAAATTTCAGCCCATCACTCGATCTGCATGGGAGTTTGTCATCGCTGGCGATCTACGAAACCACTGTTTACGATTTTTAAATGCCTTGAAAACCACTTCTTGAAAACATTTTTGGTCCAAAGTCTTTCGTAGTCATTTTCCTAAATTCCCAGGGCCGATTATTGAAACGACGTTTAGACATCGCTTAAGAAAGTCTTGGTCTAAACCTGGTTTAAACCGGGGAACCGGATTATTTAAACGTCCTTTATTTTAAACCTCGCCTAAGCGGTGTCTAAACACAGGCTAGCAAACAATAGCAACTTAGACCTGGTCATGAGTAGGTTTAGACGTAGTCTAACGCTTTTATTAGTGAAGGTTTGTGTCATGGATGGAAGTTCGATGTATAGAACGTTACAGGAATAGGCTAACAAGCCGAGTCCGAAGAATCAGACAGTTGAGGAATAGTTTAAATCCGCTAGAAGAATACAAAGATGACAATTTCCCTTACCGTACAAAACAGTCTAATTTCCGTCGACGGTTTAGGCTCAGGAAAGAAGCAAGTTTTAATAGTTGATATTTACATCATACTAAGTTTTCAAGAAAAAAAGTTTACTTCAATAGCATGTCCTTATTGTTCAATAAAATGAAAACCAATAAGTATCTTCAAAATTATTTCGCAAGTCATTAATAAAAATAATCTAATAGTTCCCTGTAGAAAGCAGGTAATTTTTGCCTAACATTATTTACGTTATAATTGCACTTCAGGATGAAAGATAGCCCATCAAGTTTTGCGAAGTAAAAGTTTTGAATTATTTTCCATTAGAGCGATTATAGCGTAGAAAAGTGCGCACATCCGACTAGGTCTTTTAGGTTTCGAGCAAAAACTCGAATTTTTAAAGCGCGGTTTAAGAAAAAACAATAGCTAGACTTGTTAAACCACGTTTAGATGTGGCCTCCGTGAAATGCGGCTAATCCGCATCCTAATAATACAATTTAGACTCAGCCTAGCCGTGGTCTATGGAAGCCTTGTCTAAACCTCGATTTAGCCTTAAACCAGGTCTAACTTAGACTTCGTTTAAATAATCGGCCCCCAGTGTTTTGAAGATACAGGACTCTGAGTGATTTCTTCAGAATAAACGAAAATTTCATTCAAAAACCAGCCGCCATGTTTACTCGCCAGCATAGCAGATGTGGCATAGCTTAGCAACCGCGCCATAAGTTCTATAATCACTTCGCGGGAGGTGATTATAGCGTCATAAGCCGAGTTTCTCGACCAATCAGAATATCGGATTCTTATACTCACCTCTGAAAATTATACTAATGTTTATTAACGTGGAATCCCTTTACTATGTTATTGCATTCCATCATTTTGTTCTACTTCATACATTCCTTAAATGGAGGGAACAATTCCCTTACTGATTAACATGTTTTCAGTTAAAACCTCACCCCATAGTTCACTCGTGTTTGTGTGGCTGTTTAAAAAAGAACTTATCTCTGTTCGCTCGCCATCTTCACACGCGTCTTCATTGATTGTTTGCTCTTTGATAAGCGTCACAAGTAACAGCTCGTGAACACAGACATTCAACATGTGAGCCTGAAACAACATAAACAGCAAGTAATGAAAAAGTTCAATTATAATGACTAGGTCGCGCTAGTATAGGTAATTCGGTTACAAAATTGTTTCAACGAGGAATGAACTTACTGAATTAAATGACAGTGGAACTCGGGTTTGAGTACGAGAAATTAAAGGAAGGGAGGAAAGTTGGGAGAGAGGGGCGGAGGGTGGGAGCGAGGGAGAGAGGATGGGGGAGGGGGCCGGAGGGTGGGAGAGAGGGGCGGAGGGTGAGAGCGAGGGACGGCAGAGGATGGGAGCGAGGGGCGGAGGGTGGGAGCGAGGGACGGAGGGAGAGAGATTGGGTGGGAGATAAGAAGGAAGGAAGGAAGGAAGGAAAGAGAGGGAGGGACGGGGGAGGAAGAAAGGAAGGAAGGAAAGAGAGGAGGAAGAAAGGAAGGAAGGAAAGAGAGGGAGGGACGGGGGAGGAAGAAAGGAAGGAAGGAAAGAGAGAGAGAGGGAGGGACGGGGGAGGAAGAAAGGAAGGAAGGAAGGCAGTATAAAAGCTGGTAGTTTCTTTGTTTCTAGTGCAATTCATAACAGTCTACAAAGTTAGTGATAATGATCTGCTTTCGTACCTCGACACCAGGACAGCCTTTCAATATTTCATGACATGCTTGCCAGTTTGACGTCATCAAATAGGAATAAGTAAGGCGGAGGGCAAGAGAACAGGCGAGTTCTGGTTCATCGCAAAGTAATGCAACCTAAATAAAGTGAGACAAAAAAATACTACATGATTCCACATATAAAAACGCGGAGATCCAAGTACTTTAAGACAATATTTTTGTTGAAGACTGTCTGTAATCTCGTCATTTGCCTGTTTAACAATGTATTCCTAGTGCAGTGTGGGGAACAAGTGCCGGTTTTGGCAAATCTTCGTGGAAGCACTCGAAGAGTTTCCGAATCTATTTATCCAACCAGACACTAGCGAGAGCAATCACGAGTACTCCGAAAGCAATCGCGCCAGCAAATACGCCATGTTGCTTAGCAACTTCGGGGACGAACACCACAGGCTCACCCCAGTTCCCGTCTCGGAGGAGGGATTTCACCATCAATTGGTACTTGTTCCCCTGACTGAATGTATGACCTCTCTTGATTTGAGAGTTGAAGGTTCAATCCTAGAGAAGGGTACTCTTTGTCTTCAGTAGTCCTTGACACTGGTAGTGTGATCATCATCAAAATCTCTTTACAATATCAATACATTGTCAAGCAGACAGGTGATGAGAATAAAGAAAATTGTTGCCTTGATGTAACACCGAATACTTAGAAAATGAATTAAATTTAATGCTTCACAATCAGTAAGAATAATTAATATATTTCGAACTTGAGGTACACGGGGTATAGTAAGACGGACATGGAAACTATAGAACAATTAAAGTGAACATTAAGTAGCCATGCTACTGACTTGTTCAACTAAGACTATTGGGTGTCCGATAATTTGTTGTCTTCAAAATGACTATAACTAGAAAATTGGCTAAACCAAGCTATCTTTTTGGATCATGTTAGTTATTTATCCTCTTGCCCCATCTAAGCATCCACCAAAAAATGCCGACGAGGTTTACAAAATACCTGAAGCGCTGTCCTAAGTGAAGGCTGATCTCCACGACGACACAACACCCGCACTGCATCAGCAGATGAATGCACCGCCAAGTAACTGTAAGAAAAATACACTAGTGAATACACTTTATACCATGTGGGACATGTTCGCATGAATTATCATAATTACAACCTCACCATTTGGCTGCTTGTTCAAAGGAATTATCTGTCTCTAATTTCCTGGCCCAGGTGCTGTACAAGTCGAAAAGTACTGGGTCTAGAGGTGACAGCCGTACCTTAGCCAATGCGATCGCTTCCCTAAAAAACGAAAAAGAGCAAAATAAATTAACATAATATTTTCTTGTGTTACTTCTAACCTCTCCATCACTACAGCCCCATTTAACCCTTTCACTCCCAAGAGTTAAAAATCTTGAATTTCATGTTGCAAAATTGTCAAAAACAAACAACACCACTTCAAAGTACCGCTCAAAAGCTTTCATTTGAATGGTCACACATCAGGGTTTCATCCAGACTCAAAAGGTACAACCACATTTATTAACTCACGGTTTGACTACTCGACTATGTTGCTCTGCAATTAACAAAAATTCCTTTGAAAAGGGCAACGTCTTGTGCAACTTGTGTGACAACAAAATGTCGAGACTAGTTGCACGAGTATTGTAACAACACACTAGCTTTATCTGATACCCCTCGCTGACACCATGTATATGCTGACATACCGGTACATAGCCTGTTTCCTAAACACGTCAATAGCTTTGTACGTGTCATGGCAAGCCAGGTAATACAGCACAGCACGTTGATGTAAACCCTGCGATTCCAGCTGGTCAGCAAACGCTCGCGTGGTAGCCATCCATACGTCACGCCCAGCTGAAAGAATGAAAGGATTTAAACCCCAAACACACCATGCAACTGATGGAAATCCGCGACAGAGCTGCCTGGAAGCCTTAATTATATACAGGGCTAACATAAGCTTCCACTCTGGTCTCATTAACGGAACTTTCAAGTCAATAAACTCCGCTTATCATTGGTGTAAACGAAATAAAAATAATTCAGAAATAACTCAACAAATAAGGCTAAGCACTCTTGCTGGATAGAAAAACAAGACCTTGGAAACCTTTCCGTTTCTCGGCGCACTATAAAAACGTACGCTCTGTTCAAGGAGATTATTTTCACTTCATTACGATGCACAGTAGCTTTTGAGTTAAACACATTCTAGAATTGCTTTCTTTATATAAAACCATGAAATTCATTATTCAGTGATATGCTACGGATTTGTTGTCATAGCTAACATTATAAAGAGAAGAAATATTGATAATAAAGAACACGATTGTATTAGCGATTTACTTTTCTGTGACATGTAATCACAAGACACTTTGCTCTCATAGCGCCTCTCTCCACCCAGGTGTATAAATAGGTATCGATGGATTTGAACGCCGCCCTAATAAGCAACCATGCAGACTCGAAAAAATAATATATATTTTTACAACGAAAAATCGTACTTAGACTACGGTTATTTGCAAGAGGATTGTTCAAGTGGACGAATAATTTCGTTAGAATGGAAATACAGTATACGTTACCAAGAGGACTGAGAGCAACAAGCCATTCAGTGAGCTGGTTGTTGTTAGCCGCCATTTCAAGCGCTCCACCCAAGTTTCCTTTCCAGATCTCCAGCTGAAGCTTGTATTCAAGGTTACCACTCTCCTTGTGGTGCTGACCTGTGCCGTGAGAACAATGCGGGGAAACAAGTCACTACAGTCGAAGCTCTCGTAAGCGGACCCCCTCGGGAAGCAACAAAGTATCCGCGACTGGAGCTGGCCGCTTACGGGAATGTGTTAAAGTGTATATGACAGATATTTTTTTATTTGCTTGATCGAATCTTCATAGGATCCTGATATGAACATCGAAAAAAGAAAATTCCATATCGCTTTTCTTCACCGCGTTTTAGCCGTCTAAAGACGTGAAATTTCATTTCCGGTTAGGTAAAAAGCCGAGCGAGATGGAGTCCTGGACCGAGTTGGTCGTGACGTCAAAACCAGAACGCCTTCGACAACCACGCAAAGACAGCGAGGAGTTTCGTGGCTTGTAGCGGTGTATAACCAGATATATTTTAGTTCAAATTTTGTCTAGAACCGTCAAAACCTACAAAAAGTTATGTCTACGCATGATTTTGAGTTTGGGAGCGATTCTGAGCGATCAGACGCATAATTCAGTGTTTCTTCGACTGTTGATGAAGTTGAGTGCGATAGTTTATACAGGTTTATAGAAGCAGCAGCAGACAACTCAGACCTAGAAGGTCCTTACGATGAGTGGATTCAAGAGTACATGTATACCGCTAGCAGATAACGACAGCGATATAATTTCTCATTCTGAAAGAACGTGAATTTCGGAGCCCGGACATGCTGGAAATGTGTGTGTATGCGTGTGTAAAAATAACATTGTTTGTTTATACAATTGCGCTGTTTGAATCGAAATGAGTTGAACCGATTTGTAATAAGCTTTTTAAAATTCGCTTTTACATGTAGTTCTCGTTAGTTTATCTTGAGTTTTTCCCCTTTCGAGGACTGTTCATGAGGGGCGAAGCGAGCAGCAACTCGCGAAGCGGCGAGCGACTTTGAAATCGAATGGATTTTTAGCACAAAGATCGCGGCACAAAATGTAAATAGTGTCACAGAAGCGGTCACGACTAAACAAGGTTTTTTGCTTCTTTTCGCTCCTAAAGGTATTTAAGAAGAAAATGGTCATTGAATTTGATAGAGTTTCTTATTCATCTTTAAAAAGAATGTTTCATGGAGCAATTATGTCCCGGAATCCCAGACAAGTCAGAAGCAACTGCGTGATTTTCATTCAATGCGCTGTTGTGATCATGATTTGGCCTGAATCGCTTTTTCATAAGCTCTCACTAGTAGTTTCTCAGTCAACAGTGGTTTACTTTGGGAGGCAGAGGAATAATTTATCTTTAAGAAAACCGGAGTTGTGATTCTGAACTATTTTTGTCCGTTCAGAGTAACGTTTTCGCTCAGTTCTGAATAATTTTTCGACGCAGGGCTCGCGATAGTAACTTTATTTATCCACATATCACATTGTACACATTGGTCTGCCTCTACCGAAGATTGTGCAGTTGATGCTTCTTCCGCAAGGATAACAGACACTGAAATCAAAATTCAAAACAAAATACCTTTAGGAGCGAAAAGAAGGAACAAAACCTCTTGTTTAGTCGTGACCGCCTCTGTGACACTATTTACATTTGGAGCGTGCCGCGATCTTCGTGCTAAAAATCCATTCGATTTCAAAGTCGCTCGCCGCTTCGCGAGTTGCTGCTCGCTTCGCCCCTCAAGAACAGTCCTCGAAAAGGGAAAAACTCAAGATAAACTAACGAGAACTACATGTACAAGCGAATTTTAAAAAGCTTATTACAAATCGGTTCAACTCATTTCGATTCAAACAGCGCAATTGTGTAAACAAACAATGTTATTTTTACACACGCATTTCCAGCATGTCCGGGCTCCGAAATTCACGTTCTTTCAGAATGAGAAATTATATCGCTGTCGTTATCTGCTAGCGGTATACAATCATGTACTCTTGAAGCCACTCATCGTAAGGACCTTCCGGGTCTGAGTTGTCTGCTGCTGCTTCTATAAACCTGTATAAACTCATCGCACTCAACTTCATCAACAGTCGAAGAAACACTGAATTCATGCGTCTGATCGCTCAGAATCGCTCCCAAACTCAAAATCATCCGTAGACATAACTTTGTGTAGGTTTTGACGGTTCTAGACAAAATTTGAACTAAAATATATCTGGTTATACACCGCTACAAGCCACGAAACTCCTCGCTGTCTTTGCGTGGTTGTCGAAGGCGTTCTGGTTTTGACGTCACGACCGACTCGGTCCAGGACTCCATCTCGCTCGGCTTTTTACCTAACCGGAAATGAAATTTCACGTCTTCAGACGGCTAAAACGCGGTGAAGAAAAGCGATATGGAATTTTTTTTTTCGATGTTCATATCAGGATCCTATGAAGATTCGATCAAGCAAATAAAAAAATATCTGTCATATACACTTTAATACAAAGTTTGTATGAGCTAGAGTTGAAACGGGTTTTTGTCAAGGTGGCTGTAAGTAGAGCTGTCCGCTTACAAGAGTGTCCGCTCAGAAAACAATGGTACATGTATGCTGGCACGGCTGGTCAATCGATCGGAGGATCAAGTGACGTTTGTGTAAATCTTGGTATGAGCGATGTGTCAACATTCATTACAAAATATCGCAAATGGACCAAATTTGTGCCTACTGCTCAGGTCACATATTGATTGACAAGCATAATTGATCACCCAACTAATAATTTTCTAACTTCTTGCTGTCACGTTGTAAGAAATCAAAGCAGGAGAAACAACAAGATACATTTTGACTAAGAGAAGTTACGTTACGGATGACGCTACCCGTTCGTCGTCAATAATCCGTCTCAATCTTCCCCAGTGTTAACCATCCTTGTTTCTTTTCGTTTCTTATCGGTTTCTTATTACCTCTTTGGTGTTTTTCTACTTTAGTAAACTATTATTCTGAGATTTCCTTTGATTCGAAATTAAAAACTTGCAATATTACAGACAAAGAAACTACGTACCTTCTGTAGCAAACATTGTGTAAGCGCTACGCCTGTCAGCAAACAAGCCGAGGTTGACAAGTCCGTCTGATCCAGCTGTACCGTGTGAAGAGGAACCATCAGAGCTTGGTTTGTCCTGTTCCTCCTGACCTGTAGACACACAAAACATCATGCTTAACGAAGGATGATTTATACAGCGTTCAATTTTCAATCCGCAGGAACCACAGTACGAAATATTTTTTTCGAAGTTTCTCTTTCAAAATTATTCCAAACAAGCAGGACAAATAATGGAAAAAATAGATTATACGTTATTCCTCCATTATATCGTTTTCAGTATCTCTGAAACTTTTTTTTATCTAAAAATTGTCTTTCCTTTCTTTCTGGTACGTTTCGGGCAGTTTCAGTGTCCTTTTTCAGGAATAAAAAAACATCGTTTTCGTTTGATTGAGTTTTGATCCAAAATTTACACAAATGAAATGTCAGGCAATCCAGCAAAATCCAAACGTAAATAGCTTTGGTAATTCAATCTGAAATTCGGTCAACGGAAGTGTAGTGTCAAGCCTACTATACACTGTAGCATCAGGTCTAAGCCATGCGCCAAACTCCAGTGCAATTTAATAACGAGCCAGCGCATGCCACGTTGAAATTGTAAAATACCAAATTAGTAGCAAAAAAAAAAGAGAGACGAGTTTGGATTACTACTCCTTATGTAAAGCCAATACACTGAAAGAAATGGCTGTGGAAATCCTAACGAAGGAGGACCCCAGAAACGAAGAATGCTTTCCAATATAAAGGTCATGGAGGAGTTAAGGCTTTGAAGCAACGATTACTGATGCCTGAATTGACAATGGACACCCTCCCTACTGATCAGGCTGACCCAATCATTACAAACTCTCTGGCAAAAGACGTCGCAACCTTTCTCGCAAAAATGACAGACTCGGACAATTCGCGGAAAGCGGATTTTGATCTAAATAAGTATTGACAAGTCCTGGGATTTCGACAACGAGACCAAATTCTTTGTAGAAGTGGGGAGAGGGTAGGGTTAAGATTGATTAGCCTACCATAAATCATCCTCGCCAGCTCAATGCACTCCTTTCGTGTCACTGTTTTGGACTTGCTGTCCGCAATAGCAGAGAGTGGAAACATGGATTTGACTTTCCTCTTTTTCTTGGTAGACGAGGCTGCTGCCTCCAGTGACACTGAGGAATCAGAAAGATTACGATTAAAATCACTTGAAATTATAATTGGCTGCATTTAAACAAATGGATGCATTTATTTTCAAACCACAGTAGGATACAATGCATCACGAATTACATCCTTACATAAAGTAGTCTCATCGTGTTTTAATACCATGGTTTTACTTTGTACGACAATGATGCTTAAAATGTCGCGAAGAGCGATGTTTCAACCTGAAGACTAATAACATTGATAACATTCGAATATACCCCTCCAATAAGCGCTTTGTTACTTTAGAGAATTGTTTCTTTCAAATTGTTTCATATTCACATGTATATCGAAGAATAAATTTTAGGAAGGAACAATTCTCCAGAGAACATCACGTGATTTGAAATGGACAATTTACATACGAAGCTAAGGGCCTACATAGACTACAGAGATAGTTGTCGACAACAACTTTGTCGATCATAAAACGTTGTCGACAACAAAAAAGCCAGTGTGTGAAGTTGTAGTTATCGATAACTAAGGGCCTTAGTTATCGATAACTAGCTTCACACACTGGCTTTTTTGTTGTCGACAACGTTTTATGATCGACAACTAAATAGTTGTCGACAACTATCTCTGTAGTCTGTGGAGGCCCTAAAGAGGTCTATTGACCGGACTGGAACAGTGAGGGAGAGGGAGGGGGCGCTTAGCTCCTATTTTGCCCGAAAGAGTGGGGATTATTCTTCGGAGAGCGCTTATTAGAAGAAATACTCACCCCTGGATCGCAAAGGAACAACTTGTTCTTGTTTAAAAATAACAGCCGACATTTTCTTCTCATTCGCACTGCACGTGTCAGCAGGATTCACCTCAATCTCTGACATCACCTCCGCTTTCGGCTCCGTTCCCACATCCTCATTCCCTTCCTTAATTTCCGCCAAAGCCACTTCCTTCTCTGACATCTCATCCTGAGTTTTAACGATTTGCTCCTCTTCAATTGTAGCAGCAACGAATCCCGGTTTGGATTCCGTATTTTGGATGGAAGAGGTTAACTCTGTTTCCTTAGAACGATCACTGGAGTTCTCTACACCTTGCACAGCGTCTACAGCACTGTGTTCAGGTTTGGGCGCCGTTTCTTGTCGCCATGATTCCTTGTCAGTAGATTCCCCCTTCCCTTTACCTTTTTGTTTCGACTTCTTGTTCTTGGACGATTTACTGGAAGAATGGCTCGTTTTCCTATCTGCATTAAAAACAAATGGACGCGTATGTTTTGAAAGCAACAAGTACTTGTATAAAGGAATAATGAACAACGGCTGACGATACAATTGTTACAATAGATGGGAAGATTTTTCCCTCCATAGAACAGTTTAGATCACATAAAACACGACATCAATCGCAGTACCCTACAGTGCCAAACATCCCTTGTGGCCATCCATCCACAGCCATTGTTTGTGATTGTTAAATTTACGTTTCATCATTTCATTGTACTCGTTTTCAACCTTTCGTTTATGAAACATTTTCATTAAATTCATCTAGTTGTTGGTTAAAGTAAGAAATATCTCCTGTTGTTATCTCTTTGTTGCAACTCCCGGTAAGCTGCATTGAGTCCGGTCTAGATGGCAGAATCACACTGATGCGCCTACATCCAAGCAATCACAGCCATATAATAACTACTATTTTATCAAGTAATATATCAAACACGAGAGACGGTGTTTCATCCGATTTCCAAACATCGAGAAGAGATTGAAAATACGACGTGTTAGCGGAGTGTTTTTGACGACATTCGAGCATTTCGAGGTGTTTGGAAATCGGATGAAACACTGTCTCGAGTGTTTGATATATCTTCTCAATCGAAACTAAAACTAAGGAGTAAACGAGGAAATAAAATCGTAAAAACCTGGTATCCAAACCACCATAACGGTTATGATTTCCTTTGTTATAACTTGATGAATTTTTTTTATTAAAAATGGCTTTGAGAAAACTAATGACCCACCTGATACAGGTGGCTGTCGATGCTGTTGCAGTGATGGTTTCCAAGGTCGCACAGTACCATCCTCTCCGCCGCTGTACACCAAGTCAGGATCAAGATAACTCCACACCACACACATCACACGGCTGCTATGGCCTCGGAAGTTCCACAGAGCTTCTCCTTTGACTACATCCCACACCTACGAGTAGGAGCGATTCATTTCTTACGAATTATGTAGCTAAGATACTCTGGGTTGCTACCCGTGAAGACAACAACAACAACAACAACAACAACAACACAACAACAACAACCATTTATTTGTACCCAGAAAGGACAGGATAATTACAATTTATATTTTATAAAAGTAGAGGTACGGCCTGCCCAAAATAACCATAGGGGCTAAAAAGATTCTCTGACTTTTCCCTGAGTAGTAAACAATTTTCATTGACCATAGCTCTCTCTCCTCCGCGAGCGCGCGAAGGATGACAGGATCATCGCTTCCCCTCTCTATCCCCTCCCCCCCCCACTCCCACATCGACGATCTCTCCTTTTATCAATTCTCCTTGGGAGCCTCTGGGCAGGAGACTATAGTAAGACTGCTCGAATGAAAAGTAACCAATTTACGCTTTAAATTGATAGTATGGTAGTTATCAACAACACTCATCAAAATCTTTAATGCGACGTTTGATCAGAAACCCATAATATGGGTTTCTGGTTTGATACAATAACACTTTGACAAGAAATTGAAATTTCCATGACACTTTAAATTCCCTGACTTTTCCCTGCCATATTAAATCCCTCACTTTTTCCTGGCCTGTGGCAACCGTGATACTGGACGTTAGTTTTGCGAGCCGTAGCACGCTTGTCTTACCTGGACAGTTCCATCATACGAGGACGAGAGAAGCAGTTCAGCCTGATGAGGACTCCAGCTCAAATCAGTGACTCTGCCTGAGTGACCTACCAGCTGATGGAAACACTCAGTTATGGGAGCCGAGCGGGATGTGGAGCTGGATGAATCATCTGTGTAGAGAAAAGCAACGACTGACATTAATACAAAACATAATTTCGTCCCGAAAGGAAGAGTTAAGCCTGGTATTCACTAGCGAAACAAGCATAAACACAAAAATCTACACAAACACTAAGGAATGCAAGCGTAAGCACAAGGATCAAAATGTTTTGATCCAGCGGGGAGGGAAGGGGTGCTTTTACATTATTTTACATTTATACTTGGCAAAGGTGCTGCCATCACGCCAAGATTAAAATAATAAAAGAAAAAGTGCTAAGTGCAAGTGTAGGTCAAGATAATGTGAAATACAGTGCATGGTGCAATTGCATAAAAACAAAACAAACAAAAAATAGTTCAGTAAAAGTGCATATTAAGAGTTTGCTTAAAATCTAATAGAGTGTCTTCGCATCTTATGCCAAATGGAAAAACGTTCCAGTTCCTTATCATTCTGGGGAAGAAGCAGTTCCCATAGATATTCCCTGATGTACCCACATTTATAAAGCAGGTGCTGTCGCTTTGTCTTGTAATATAGTTCACCGGGATATGTAGATAATTAGGTATCTGAAGCACAGTGCTTAAGAGGTTCTAGAGGGGGTTTATTACTAGGGGGCTTAATACAGCTTTTACATAATTCTATATCAAAGCCATAACTATCAAAGATAAGCATAAAGCATAGGAAACTCAGCAGAATAACAAAATAGAAACTGAATTTATTAAAAGGGATTTTCGAATTTGACAACACGTACACAATCCATTCCTTGACTATCAACAGTCGATGATGGGAGTTGCAACATAACATATTGTAAGAGAAGGAGCACGTACCTAACATACTGCCAAGATCATGGACGTGAATAGTGGACTCATTAGATCCTGAAGCCAGCCAATACTTACAGCTAACATTACCTACAAACAGAGACACAATAACTAAGTCATTGCAAGACTAGCACACAAACAGTAGCCAAGCCATTTATTAACGTTGTGTGGTCCCCTGTATTCAAACGTTTTATTGAGACACAGTAGTTAGTAGCCTGCAACACAGGAGGATTATTTTATGTGATATTTGCACTTCACATCCGTGTTTCGCACTACACGTTCCTGTCTCGCACTTCGCGTTCATGTCTCGCACTTCGCGTTCATGTCTCGCACTTCGCGGTCATGTCTCGCACTTCGCGGTCATGTCTCGCACTTCGCGTTCATGTCTCGCACTTCGCGTTCATGTCTCGCACTTCGCGGTCATGTCTCGCACTTCGCGGTCATGTCTCGCACTTCGCGGTCATGTCTCGCACTTCGCGGTCATGTCTCGCACTTCGCGGTCATGTCTCGCATTTCGCGGTCAGGTCTCGCACTTCGCGGTCAGGTCTCGCACTTCGCGCTCGTACATCATAATGTACCGTACCTGCAGTACCTGTTGTGGTGAGTTCTTGATAGCCATGATTCCACACGAGGGTGGTGATGCTCTTCTTGTGTGTGATAATAATACCGACTTGCGTCAGGTCTGGCGGAACATACACTTCAATTGATCTTAAAAAATAAAACACAAAACAGTCCCTGATTCTCATCTATCCAACATTATTTTAATTAATAAGCGGACATTCTTCAACATACATTGAAAGGTTTCCTTGCTGGATAATAAGATAAGTCTCAATATTGGGGCATCAGGGCCAAGGTCACTGCACCTCCCAGAAAATAGGCCAAATATAAAGAGTTTTGAACAAAATCCTGGTCATATTTTTGGCAGTTTAAAGTAAACGAGCTTCAATAGACTACAGGGCAAGCAAAATAATACATGTACATATAAGTGGATTATTCAGTAGGGTTGATTATTATAAGGTACAAGTTACAAAGTAACCACGGTTTGAAATTTACAGGTGGAAGTTTTGAGTATTAGCTATAACCCTTCAATTGGCACAGAAGAAGACCTGATGTGCACATGTAGAAACTGTCAGATTGTGCTATTTTTAATTAGCACCTTACCCATCTTCATTGCCCAGAGCCAGCACTGAACCATCTGGGTTCCATGACACATCTGCTCGACCAAACGGCTTGTGCTGTTCAATGTACATGTAAAAAGGGATGAAAACATGTCATATGGGGTTAAGTCACATACAATGTATCTACAGTAATATGAGAAATAAGAGACACATGCCAGGACATTCGAAGAAACAAACCGACGTATTACATGTACACCCTACATGTAGATCTACAAAACCATGTGCCTTTTCTCTGCTAGGTTTTTAATCGATTCTCTTCACTAATTAATGCCAAACATTATTGTTGATATCAGTTGTGAGAATTTAGTGTCACATCAACACAATATCTGCAAGTTCATGATCTTCTTTATCCCACATAGCAGGTGCTGGAGTAAAACAGAGCACGAGTTAGAGGGGCGCATGTGAGGAGAAAACAAGCGAGACGAGAAAAAGTGAACAAGCGTCTTTCCCTTTTTCTCGTCTTCCTTGTACGCGCTCTTCCAACTCGCACTCTGTATTTTACTCCAGCGCCTGCTACACAGGCCTTCTTCAAAGGTCATTTTTCTCATGACCAATCTGCTTAGCAATGTATTGAAAGGAAATTTGGGGTGCTTACCATTTGCTGTGGACATTTCTTAGAAAAAAGGTGTGCAGTTGTCCTCAAGAAGGACTTGGATGCAAGAGAAACATGCAAGTTGTATGGAAACGCCTGGTATTGTCTCAAAAAATGATTTTTTTCTGGATAATTATTTTTTGGTTCAATGGCAAATTATTAAAGGCAATGTAGTACATACCTTAAGATTATTTGTTTTCAGAATCAGGGCATTTACATCTACAGCATCTTCCATGAAATGGCCAGTGTTGTTCAAGAACACTCCCATCTCCTGCACAGCTGTACAAATGAAGTGTGCTACCATCCCCTAAATGAATCAATGGCTTTTTTAACAGTTACTGAGAGATCAACAAATAATTATTCATTTTGACAAACTTGAGCAAACAATGCTGACAATACATTTACATGTACTAGGTGCACTTAAGCATATTTATACAGACAAGCTAAGGTATGCAAGTTTGCCCAGAGGAATAAATATTAGAAGTCTCTAGTATTTAATAACATGGCCAGCACTACTGTATTCTGTATCCGGGGGGGGGGGGGGGGGAACTCCCTTATCTAAGCTATATAGGTATGTGCCGCCCCTGCAATAGGGTATAGAGTTTGACCATTTTGGTCTGAAATAGGGTATGTTTTGTGCACTCTGGTCTGGAATTTGGTTTGGCTTTTAGACAAAACTGTTTTTTTCCATTAACATCGGGGAATTTGAAGCCCTTTTCAAATGTTTGCGCAAATGGAAAACATTCCTGGGTAGCTGAAGTCATGTATTAGACATGTGTACTAATTTTATAGGTCTGAAATAGGGTATAGATTTTTGGGTTAGGTCTGAAATAGGGTATGGGTTTTCAAGAAGCAGGCCGCACACCCCCACCAAAAATTTCAGGGAGCACCCCCCCCCCCCGGATTCTGTACTAGTACATGTATTTGCCTTAGAGTATTATGTAGTACCTGCTTTGGGGCAAGGAGGACCCCAAGACAGAGAATACACTGTCCTCTTGTGGTATGTTGCAGACATGTCTGCCCTGCAGCAAAGCAAATAACAATACTTTGTTAATGATCATGACCAGGGAATGGAATTGGAAGTGCAAAATGCACCCCAAAACCAGATCAGTATTTCTGACCCTAAAAAACCCACCCACCTTACTGTAGATATCATTCTCGTCCCCAGAGTCCGCGATCCTTTTGGTCAGCACCAAGAATCTCGGACTCTGGCGGGGACAGACAGAACAAATTTTTTGATTGGCTGTTAAAACAATGAACAGACAAAAGACAAGAGAAAACGAGTACTCTGCGCAAGCTCAGAAAATGTGTACCAGCCAGAGGTCGTGATTTCTTGGTGCTGACCAAAAGGATTGCAGACTCTGGGGACGAGAATGAGAAGATATTTGTACCTTTTAGAGATGATATTATAAACTCCCACTTGACCATCATCTGCTCAAATGCAAGAAGGCCTTCCTTGCTTGGATGCCACTTTACCTATAATAAGATACAAGAACAGAATAAGGAGTACTTTTCCACTGGCTGAGTGAAACAAAATATTAAAGTGGGAAATGTTTTTCTCACACACTGCTGGGGCCTGGCTGGGATAAAGGTCATGTGACATGAGACACAGGCAGTTGTTCTTGTTGCTGCCATTGTCTGGCCTTCCCACCCACCCACCCACACACACTTAGAATGTCAGTTTTTTGTTTTGCATATCTACAGAAATATTATAACAGCCGAGCACTGTTAGTTTTTGCTTTAGCCTTACTGTACATGTAGCTCTAGTAAGCTTGATATAAGCCTTGACTGTGTTTCAAAGATTGTCCATATTGTAATCCATTTCCATCCTCACCATCCTTTGTCATCCTGACACCTTGATGTGTTCCTGTAATTCATCTATTACCATTCATCAGAACTTTCCAATGATCAAGCTACTAGGTGTTTTTTTGAGCATCTCAAAATCCAGCTCAAAATATTCAACAGTGGCCCTTTGACTTACTTACCACCATCACTTTAGACTTGATTCCTTGCCACAGAGTCAAGGCTTCATAAGGTCCAACAGATGAGGCTGTTTGCCAAACACGAAGCATGTTGTCCCCAACCCCTACCCCCAAAGTACCAGGATCCAAGGGGGAGATGGCCAGGGAGTAAGCAAAACCACCTAGGGTGGGGAGGGTCTGAAGACTTTTCAAATGCTGAGGATCCCAGATTATAATCTGCAAGGTACAAAATGTACATAGTCATGTACTTGAATGAACAACATTCATTTGGGGAGGCATGATAACCCAACGGTTAGTGTGTTGGGATCCTTGGATCAAGGACTCTTGATTTGAGCTTGGCCTGGGGTCCTTGTGATGTGCTCATGGGCAAGAGAAGACATTTAAGACGATTTCCGCTGGATGTTTTCGAGCAAAAAGTACAAAAAATTAAGTTACCAAAAAAATACTCGTAGCACGGTAACATTTTGAATACAGTTAAGAAGAAATTATCGATAAATTAGCGACCAAGCTGACCCCGTGAGAGAAGTCATTACATATTTTAATTAAAAAGACGCTTCATGTCAGTTCAAAACAAAATGGCGTGCGTTTTTATCATTTAAATTTTACGAGGTTTGACATTAATTTTCTCGAGAATTGCTTGAGAATTTAATTGCGGGGTCACTTGGAGAAGTGAATTAAAGTGAAATGTTTCAAATAGTATTCAAATGTTAATGTGCTATGAGTAGTTTTTTAGTAATTAATTTTTGCACTTATTGCTCGAACGTTGAGTGGAATCCGTCTTAACTCTCACAGTACCTCACTCCAAACCATGATTATTAATGAGCACCAGTGGAATTCTGAGAATTTGGTGACCAGTACATGTACAGTGTACATTGTATTATATCAAGACAATATCCCCTACTATAGTTGATTTTTTTATAACTGTTCAAAATCTGTCTAAATGAGAACACTATTTTTTATAGTAAGGAGACATCTGATGTTGATCACTCTACAGAGTTAAAAGGCAAAGGAATTTTACTTTGCAAACATTATCATGTCATGTACACTGTACCTGTCTGTCCATAGAAACAGTCATTATTCTAGTCCCAGCGACATCGCAGCTAATGTTGAACACAATTCTTGAGTGGCCCATGCCAAAGGGTTGGTGTTGATCTTTCCTTCCTTGCTTAGATCCCACAACAAAAGCTCACCACTACGTAAAATAACAGTCAACTTAAACTCAGTACAGCACAACTTTAATTACAGTACAGTACATGAATGTGAAATAAAGAAATGCACTTATCTAGAACAAAAGTTCTCAACAATTAATTCCTAACCTGACTAACTACATTGTAAAAGCAAGTTGACTGAATAAAAATACTTATTAACAAAAATGCAGTCATCTTTGGTCACAAAACTTGCAGCTTGACACTCGGTTGCTATACATGCACAACTCTAAACAGTTAGTGAACTTCACAGTCATGCTTTTCTTATTACAAAATTACAGTTCTGTAGAAGAATTAAGACATTATGGGGAAAGTTTTGGCAACAGTTTGAAAATTTATTATTCTACATTAATTTTTAATATTTATGAGTCAGTGTTTTCATTTCCAAATTAAAATCTGCATCAGAGCCAATGCCAGCCACCATGTGAAAGATCTTCAATACATTGTAAAGATAAAATAATAAGTTGTTTAACCTTTCACTCCCAAGATGTGACAGTCACATTATGGCACTCTTGCGTGACAATTTCCAAAGAGTGCCATATACACTCTAAACATACATAATGCTATTTTAACCAATTAGAGCTTGAGAAATAAAAGAGAAAATGCTTTCCTTTGTTTTTCAACCAATACATGTAGGAGACATCCTAAGGTTTTCTTTGTTACCAAACATGTGCTAGGTCACGATACAAATATTTTTTCATGTTGCATGTGAACATACCCTTGGCTGCTAGAAATAACATGGCCTGGTGATGCCGCAGGCCAACAGACACTAAGCCACAGTCTGTCCTTGGGACCATAAGAATCATATTTGTCTTTCCGTGAAGATCTTTTTGGCAGCTGTTTGATGGACAGTACTTTGCATTGAGCTGCATCCCATAACCTTACTGTCTGATCCCTAGAGCCAGACACTATCAGGTGTCCTTCAGCAGCTGTAGCCTTGTCTTGCAGTGGACCTGAAATAACACATTACCGGTATTCATTAATGAAATTGATAAATGTTCTCCCAACTATACACCATATTCCAAAATGGCTGTCAATTTAAAATTATTTTGTATGTATTGAAATTTAAATAATTTGCCTCACTAACCTCGTTTTTGAGTTGATAATTCAAAATAATTTTTACTCAAGAACGAGGTTAGTGAGGCAAATTTAAATACATACAAAATAATTTTAAATTGGCGGCCATTTTGGAATAGGGTGTATAGTATGTAGAGGGCCAATAAT
This sequence comes from Desmophyllum pertusum, assembly GCA_029204205.1. Taxonomy (NCBI): domain Eukaryota; kingdom Metazoa; phylum Cnidaria; class Anthozoa; order Scleractinia; family Caryophylliidae; genus Desmophyllum; species Desmophyllum pertusum. Next base: position 1,647,657 of record MU825882.1, read on the forward strand.
TAGAATGCTTCATATATTGCCGGTCTGATATTTTCTAAGTATTGGACTCAGTAAAATGTCTTACATTGTTATGGTTTAATTCTCACAGCTATTTTTAAAGTGCCTATGAAACGAAATGAAAAAGTTGCCAAAAATAGTCCTATGGTATTACTGATAATGTTTTGAATGTTAATTTTTTCCATCGTACCTTTACTTTCCCCTCGACCTTCGCAAAGACACGCTGTCGTGGGAGACATTTGCTCGCGCGGCCATTTTGATTTGATGATGTCACAGGGTTTGCACATATCTCTGATTCTTCGTTCTGCTGTTCATCTTCGGAAGGTGAACTAGCGGAGTTGGAATCGCTTTCTGACATCCGTTGAAAAGGTCAAAAGCCCGCTTGTTCTTTGTACGATCGTCTGGTAAACAACCTCGTGTAAACCCTGTGATGTCATAACGCGAACTGACTCGTACCCAGTCTACCAAAAATGTGTCCCCTTTTGTTACGGCAAATTTGGGATGTTTGAGACCATATAATTTCTTTTTTACACTTTTCTAACGAATTCCACCTCAGTCTATTTTTTAAATTTCGGTACCCAAATGTCTTTATTTCTCAAAAAACCATTTCGTTTCATAGGCACTTTAAGCACAAAGTCGTGTAATAAATATCTTATTAACCAAGCTTGCTCAGGACCGTACTGGGAGAATATCAGCCCTTGGTCGTTTGTGTGCGGACCTTGCTGCACTTGATCCATACTGTCAAGATCTAGGGCCGATATTCTCCCAGTATGGCCCTCACGCTTGGTTTATAATATTACTACTAACAGTATATATACAAAATTTATGGAGACCAGTTAGGAGAATTTACACGTTGACGCTGGTCAGTGAAATGCATCTTACTGCATCATAATTGTCAAAGTCAATCCGATTATCATGGGACTGTGTGATTTGCAAATTAAAGTAACAGTCACAGTCACATGATATGATATATAGAGCCTTTAGCAACATTGAGGCTGCAATTATTGCATTAATTATTTTGAAACACTCTGGAATCCGGGCATGAATGTTATTATGCAGACAATAACTTGAACCAGCTGTGCTGCTCCCAGTATAATACATGTATGTGCAGCATTTAACATTTTTTTTCAAACAGTCATTTCTATGTATGTTTCTTAGCTTCTAACATTTGTATTTCTTGCTCTATTTCTTACCCTTCACATATTGTAGTCAGCCAATCAAAAACTCAGAGTTTTAATATTTTTAGTCAGAGAATGTTTCAATATTCTTATCAACATCCTGACTATGGTCCATATTTATATTCAAAATTGTTATGTGAAAACTGTTACACATTGGCCAAACTTACCAAAGTCAATGTGTTCCTTGGGAGTTGGACACCAGGCAAGACTGTGAATTTCACTGGAATGTCCTTGCAGCTTGTGCACCAAATAAATGCGCCCATCACTTGAATTAACATTCAACACCGTTATCACACCACTCTTGTACCTTAGAAAAGAAACAAAACAGTATTGTACCTTTTGTAATAGATAGGATGACAGAAAAATCCACTAGCTGTGGCATATAATTATACACAATCTAATGACTGGCAACTCACCCAACAGCGAGTTCACCTTCTGAAAGATAAGAAAGTGCCATGGAGAATATATGCTCCTGAACAGGACACCCACCAAACAATTTTTCTTCTGCATATCTCCATGCAATGATCTGCCCTTTTTCATCACCTACAAGTCATGTAAATTGAGACCATAGGAGAAAGTTAAAGTCTGTGTACAAGTCTACATGTAGGTGGCTTATCGGTTTGAACACTACACTCCTGGATGGGATGCTAGTCCATTGTAGGTAACCCCCAGCACTTTTGTCAGGTTACCCTGACAATTCACCGGTACACATTTACCGTATACTCCTGGGTGGAGTGGGGGCACTGAGAGTAAGGTGTCTTGCCCAAGAACACAACACAGTGACCCCGGCCAGTGCTTGAACCCAGACCACTCGAGTCCTGATAACAGTTTTGCGGTAAGCACCACCATTCCAACCACATAGTAAGATTATTACTACACTGTATTATTATTACTGTAGGATATACTCTCACCTGAAATGACAAGATCTGTAACCAAAGGAGACCAAATAAGGCAGGTGACTTTTGCCTGGAAAATACATGAACACATTTACATATAGATGCATTGTACATGTCAGAAGCTTATCACAGGTGATAAGGTGATAATGATAAGCTTCTGACATGTTGTATAAAGCATATGCACAACAAAAGTAAAAAGCCCTAACAGGTCTAATCATTTTGACCAAATAAGTATTATCACCAGTGACACTTCCTGATGTGCTGGGCTGGAAGGCCAAGATGGACCTACCCTGGGCCCAGAGGTTTTCTTTCTTTTCTTTCTCAATCGAACTTGAGCCGCGAAGCGGCGGAAGCGAGTCGCGGAGTGGCGAGAAGAAAACCTCTGGGCGCAGTGGCTATGCATCTCACTTCCATGCTGGAATTTAGGGTCAAGATCTGACCCTCGGGCTCTGATTGGTAGATATTTTAAACGAGCCACGCAATCAATCTGATTGGTTTGCATGATTGAAACCACCGAGGGGAAGGTGGGGATGTTTGTCGCATCACTGCGTGAGGTAAATTTGACACTCACTACCGGAGAGGATAACTCGTACGTGATCAATTAACATCGCTCTGTAGCACACGTACACGCTTTTATCGAGAGATATTTTGCTAGTAGCCCATCTACGTCTGTGAAAAGAAATGAGTTTGAGTCCCGAATATTGTCGCGCCGATCCCAGCTGTTAGATTCCTTTAAAAAAATAAATTAAATAAACTGTTGGAATAGTGTCGCGACTTTCAGTTACAGTGCGTTGGTCCTGATCCAATTACAGCCGGGAATTATAGAGATGTTGTGTTTGACTCAAAACTACTCACGCGGTTTCGATCCATCATTTGCTGGCATTTGTTTTGTATATTATAAATGTTTTTTGCAACTCGGAGATTATCAAATACGAGAAGAGCGAGCGTATGAAGTATATATCTCTTGACAGCCGCTTGACATGACCCGACCAAACCAGAAAGGTCAAGTTGACAAATTACCAGTCTTCACCACCCAAGTGAAGAAAATATTCGCTGTGAACAATATACCGTGGTCTACCCCACTGAACAAAATAAACGGCTGATCAACACGTGATATCTTAATTGCCATTGGCGGCTTTTTAATTACTATTTTGAAAATTTGACAGTTGGCGTCAGCATGGAAATGAGATCGTATCCACTGCACCAGAGGTTTTCTACTCTGCCGCGTCGCTTTGATCGCTTCGATCAAGTTCAGAAGAAGAAAGAAGAAAGAAAACCTCTGGACCAGGGTAAGATGGACCTTGCATTGCCTAAAATTGGACATGGGGGGGGGGACTGCTCAAAAAAGTGTAGGGCAAAATATTTCCTGCCCTTCTGCCTTAATATTTTTCAAATAAAAAAGGGGAAGGGGAGGGGGCAGACCCCTGGGCCCCTCCCCTAGATCCACCACTGATTACATTGTGTATGTTAAATAAGAGATTGACTGGTCTAGTTAGCCATGGACCCAATCCAAGTGGCCCCTTTTGGTTCACGGAAAAGCAAGGCCAAAAATATCCAAAACATATGTTGAGTTATGTGTACTACGAGTCTATGTTCCTTCATAACTACCCTTGTTCCCTTTTATGAAAGTATGGCTCCTACACCCGGTGGCTCCTACAATCCTCTGTAAGAAAACCCTCAGGGGGGGGGGGGGGGGAGAGGGGACACTAGTAGCCCTGTCCCTGTACACAACACTTAATATTTAGAAGCTCATTAGTCAGGGAATATTGAGCCTGTTGAGTGTTCCCTATTTTTTTAGTTAACCTAGTTTTGAACCTAAGCCAAGAGCTTTTATACGGAAGTGCCTGACATGACACATAGGTAAAAGTACCCCCGGGAGTAAACCGAAGAAAAGTTGAGCTTTATGTGTAATTTCGTTGACCAGCCCTTACATTATGTGCCTTATGTTCCATTAGTGCAAGCTTCGTCTCCACGTCCCAAATTTTCACCGTTTTATCGTCCGAACCACTCGCTAAAAAATTCGCGTGAAGCTTGTGTTTGCAAAAACACACACTCGTCACTCGCTCGGCATGGCCGGCCAACTGACCCTCAAATACTGGCGGCGACGAACTGACGTCTAAAATATAAACGCAGTTTCTGGCACCAAATACATATATCCTGTTCAAACTACAGTCCGCCACAGCACTGCAGTACCAGTTGGGTGAAGCGGGAAGAACGAACTTCGACGCATCGGCAGCCATGTTGGATCCGCGAAGCCGCGAAAAATGTACCAAGAAACTGGCACTAGTCGTGTTGTTATCCAAAATGGCGGCTTCCAGAGGTAACATGTGTTTTGGTGTTTTCGAGGCATTTCGCTATTTTAAATTGTTGTTTCTTCATTCTGATCTGTTTGTATTTGTATTATAGTTGAAGGACTCCTGAAAATCGCCCAATTTCAATTAAGGTATGTGTTTTCGCTAGTGAATTTCACACAAGCTTTTATATCAATATTGTCACTATATCACGTCACCCCATCCTTCTTCATACCTGAACAATCAACATCCACATGAAACAAACCCTTCCTTAGTAGGCTCATATATTGTCTTTATTGTTTGTATTCTACTGCATATCCAGATATCACTTGACTTCCAAAACATTATGGGCATGGGGGCATTTACCCTAATACCCTCTTAATACCTGGGGGTTGGCCGGAGTGGGGATGGGCACTGCTGGAATTGACTGATGCATAAAACACCACACACACAAGTAAACAAAATCTGTCGTTTTTCCTGGGCTTGCACATTGCATTGGCCATGTAAATTGGGATAAAGCAAGCACAAGTGGTCCTTATATCTTATCGATTTCACTGTTACGTGACCATTTAAATAACAATTCCTCTGAGTGGTTTGCTAAACATTTTCTTCAATAATATATGTCATACCTTTCTGTGGAAGGTGTTTACGCTCGTGGTAAAATCAAACACTTCCATATAAGGTATGACATGTATGACTGACAGAAATCTTTGCAAACCACTCAGAAGAGTTTTGATTTTGAAGGTCGCGTGAGAGTGAAATCGATGGTAACAGGCCTCTCTCCATGGCCTCTAAGAGCTGGTTACACATACAATGCAAGCATAAGCATAAGCACAATATTGATCAAAATTTAAAGGCACTGCACCTGTGCATGTCGCGTTGTGTTATGCTTGTTGCTCATGTGAACACCTCATGCTTTTAGCCAGATCTTCATGTTAGAGAACACTCTTTTTTAAGCCAATATCTGCAGTTTCATCCACTCTTGGGTGGGGGGGGGGGGCGGGGGGGGGGGGACACCCATATATAAACTATATGGGTATGTACTGCTGTGAAGGGTATGGTTTTCAAGCAGTTTAGTCTGGGATAGGGTATAGAAATCAAAGAGTTTTGGTCTAGAATAGGGCATCATTTACTGAAGAATTTAGTCTGGAATAGGAATTGACACTCGGAATATTGAAAGAGTCTTATTGAAATATACAAATAATTACGGCAAATTTAATAGCAACTGTCATAATAGAAAGAGTTTCTGGAAAATAGCGAGTCTGTGATAGGGTAGGGATTATTGGTGTCTAGAATAGAGTTGTGTACAGCTCCGCAAATGATCCCGGGACCGCAAATGATCCCCGACCGCAAATGATCCCCAAATTGGACCGCAAATGATCCCCGACCGCAAATGATCCCCAGAATGGACTGCAAATGATCCCACTAAAAATCGAGGAATGGCGTGGATGGTGGACGCGATTTTTTTCCGATTTTGAATATTTTCCCCAATAACTGAATCTGTGCACGCTAGACATTTTTATGACGGAAGTGATATATATTTTTTTATTACTTAAGTCATTGATACAGATTTTAGAAAAATAAATAAACTCAAAATCACTGAACGAGAATACCAGATATATTCTAAAAATAGTTAATTCGAGAAGGTGTTATTTTGGTTTTCGCTGTAAACTTCATCCACGTCTAGAATGATTGCAGATTTATATTGCTTTCGCGTCACCAAGATTCATTTATCTATAAATTTCGAGATTGAAGACGGTATTCTGCACCATGAAACAATCTATACATGGAAATTGAAACACCCGTTACAGCAAACTACTTCACGAAATCGGCAAATAACATTTCCGGTGAATTATCGTGATTATATCATGCTGTTTTGGCGGCATCGACTGCATTTATTGTCCGTTGCGAAGGAATTGAAAAACAAATACGGCGAGGGAAAAGTCACAGTGGAAATTTGTCCTAATTGTGGAAAGAAGTTCCAGTGCTATACCCAAGGAGTTTTTGAGAGTGGTGGAGCTTTACAGGTCTATTCAGACGACAACGTTTTCTGCAATGTGTGCGTGTTACATGAAATCAGTTAAACAGTGTGGACGGCATTCATCGAGCAAAATTGTGAAACCTGGACGGAAAACTAATTAAAGTAAAGGTAGTAAAACATTGTGTTGTTGCCGTTGAAGTTGCCAGTTATGGTCAGTTATGTTATTGTTGAAATAATTGAAATGTACAATGTTATCACGAAATATCAAAGTGTGATAATAAGTCACGTCGGACTTATGAACGTTTTATAGTAAAGAAAGGATATGTAATGCTTTCATATATAATCTGCTCGAAATACAGATTAAATGAAATAATATTATTAATAAATAAAAAGGAGAATTAAAAAAAATTGTGTTGTTGATTGAGAGTGGGGTCGGGTGTTAAATGCAGTCGATGCCGCCAAAACAGCATGAAATAATCACGATAATTCACCAGAAATGTTATTTGCCGATTTCGTGAAGTAGTTTGCTGTAACGGGTGTTTCAATTTCCATGTATAGCTTGTTTCATGGTGCAGAATACCGTCTTCAATCTTGAAATTTATAGATAAATGAATCTTGGTGACGCGAAAGCAATATAAATCTGCAATCATTCTAGACGCGGATGAAGTTTACAGCGAAAACCAAAAATAACACCTTCTCGAATTAACTATTTTTAGAATATATCAGTGGTATTCTCGTTCAGTGATTTTGAGGGTTTTTTTCCCCTAAAATCTGCATCAATGCCTTAAGTAATGAAACAATATATCACTTCCGTCATAAAAATGTCTAGCGTGCACAGATTCAGTTATTGGGGAAAATATTCAAAATCGGAAAAAAATCGCGTTCCACCGTTCCACGCATTCCTCGATTTTTAGCGGGATCATTTGCGGTCCATTCTGGGGATCATTTGCGGTCGGGGATCATTTGCGGTCCAATTTGGGGATCATTTGCGGTCGGGGATCATTTGCGGTCCCGGGATCATTTGCGGAGCTGTACAGTTGCAAAATGCAGCTTAATATGATCTGGTATAGGGTAAGGGTTTCAGAGTCCCAGCGGCACACCCCCACCCAAAAATTCACAGAGTACCCCCCCCCCCTGAATTCACTATCCAATTGGGCAGGTTAAGGGTAATTGAAATTCTAGCTACATGTATTTACTCCTGAGATTAGCAGAAGCCGAAAAGCAGTTATTCATCAGTTAGACTGCAAAACAGTCTCTCTTTTTCTCAAGATATTGTGCGCGATGCGCGAATTGAGAGGCGCGAAGCGCTGATAATCCATGCGCGAGCCTCGTAAGAGGCGAGAAAAGAGAGACTGTCCCCTTTTCATACAACAAATTCGTTCTGACCAGGGGGTCTGATGCTTCCGCTAAAGTGTCAAAAATTCAATACCATAAACGTGACCTGAACGTGACACTTTACTTCACTTCACTTTTGTCTGCGTGTATTCGTTTATAGAGTCATTGGCAATGTGGCGAAAAATTCGTTGTTGAAGCCTCCTACGTCTTGTAATAACTGAGCTCTATTCGAGAAATCCTAAATGACCTTCTTCCTTAGATAATTGCTGATTATGTGACTGGTATTTTAAGATGCAATTTGGTAACGCATTTCATCCGAAAATATATTTGTTAATCCGCATGACAAAACGGTCTCTGCTAGCCGTGGACGGAGGAACTCGTTTGTCCTCAAAATGTTGCTCTTCGTGTCCGTTGAAGGTGGGGAACTTTGCTATTATTCAAGCAAAATTTGGCGAGTCGAGAATCCCGGTGGAGCAAAACAACACGCTTTCCAGCTGTTCGAGTTAATCAGCTCATCGCTTTCGAAAAGGAATAATAACAATGATCGTTGCCTTTCCTAAATCTGTTGATTTTGTAATCTTGGTTGACATCGTGTCGCCTGACTGGACTAACACCCTTTTCCGAAATCCGAAATACAGCGATCAAAAACTCCCTGCTTTTGTCTTACAAGCGCATCTATCAAAGTCCGGACTGTCTTACTGCCCGCGAACTGATCGATGTTTGACGCTGTTTGTGGTTAGGCCTCCGGGACGAGAATGATGTCCGATGATAGATTACGTCGAAAACGGACCAATCGGAATTTTGCGTTTCTCCAGCAACTCAGAATTCGGAACGGATTTCATGTATGGAAAGGCGACAGTCCGTATTTATAGCGTCTCTCCCCAATCCCACTCGTAATTTCACGCTCGTTCCAGATCCTTCGGCCGAAAATACGGACTGTTTTGCAGTCTATTCATCAGTTTGATGCAACTGCAGTTACTGTGCCTTTCAATAACATGTGAAATCTGAAGTTCAAACCCCAACTTAGACAATTTATGATTGACTGCCATCAATCATAATTACAATGACAAACAACAGACCCTGAAAAAAAGAAACAAACAATACAAATCAAAATCTACCAATCACAACCCATGGACGTGACCTTTTGAACGCACTGAAGTGAACTTATGTTTCCCAAGACGTCCACTAAGAGGGAGGAGGGTAGGGTAGATAAAGAGGATGAATGTGGGCATGTAGCCACAAAGGGGGTATGGAATGACTTTGCATGAGAGTTAAGTGTCTGTCTGTTTTTTAAAAAGGAACTTGACCTTGCGGCCATTACTGTGTTCCAAGTTACACACCAGTGCAGGTCGGCCTGCCACATTCTCAATCACTAGAGAATTATGGGGGAAGACGCCAGCTGAGATCGAGGAGGAAAAAGGAATCCCAGAACCACCAAGAGAGGTAAGAGCTTTTGAGTTGACAAGGAAACTGTTATTAATACTAGACATTCTGCACTTTGTAATATTGAGAGGGTTGTCTTCAGGGGTACAAGGTCTTAGGTAAAGCTACAGAATGAAGGAGCTAGATGTCTCATCATTGACGGCACTTACATGTAACTCTGGTTTCCATAACATAAAGTGACTAGGAGTGTTGCTACTGTACTCCCCCTGGATGGGATCTAGTCCCATAGCATGTTACCCCTCTCAGCATTTTGTCAGTTTGAACAGACAAATTGCCAGCACCCATTTATACTCCTCAGTGGGGAGAGGCACTGTGAGAGTGAAGTGTCTTGCCCGAGAACACCCTGAACAGGGCTTGAACTCAGAGCTCTTGACCCAGAGTCCAATGCATTAACCACTGCCCGTTCCGAAGTTCAAAAGGGACTGGGCCCTAGCTTACCCATTGTTCAAATTGTGTCATATTTAAGGATGGGGCCTCTTTATACTGAAGGTATTTTGTGCGGCTTATCACTATGTGGGAAAAGCAGATCTTAGCAAGGGCTATTGGAATCCAAGAAGAAAATTGGGGGTAACCACGCATTTTCCAGACATAATCAAGCTTCAATCTGGAAAAAATGCTGACGTACATGTAGCATTTTCTCTAAAAAAAATAAAAAAATAATTTCTTTGTAGATTCCCTTTGAATTTGCCTTGACACACACAAAAGCAACAATAAATATAAAAAGCTTTAAAATACTAAACAAATGGTAATATAACAACTACACTGTACTGTTTATGTGTTTTTTAATTAAAAATCATTGCAACATAGCCATTATCAACCCTGACAGCTTTCCTCTGGTATGCCAAAAATACAGTGGATAACTTTTGCACACAATAACAAAATAATCATATGTCGAATAGGCTTACCGCTTCCATTTTATAACATAAAAAATAGGGGTCACCACGCGTTTTTGTAAGTTATATGGAGAAAACAACCATTTATTTCCCTGCTGAGCTTAGCCTGAAAGAAATTCCACAATGTTCTGTTTGTGCGTGCGCTTGAGCACACGCCAGTGACGCGAGAAATTATGCGCAGAATGTATGCGCAGTAACAAAAGGAGGCACCGTCCTTAAGAAATGAATCCCATCACCAGAAAGATCACATGAAAATGAGTAAGTTTACCAAGTTTGGGTATGTAACATTGCATAGTAACCAGGCTGTGAGGTGTCAAAGGTCACCTAAATTCCATACAAATGTCTCTAATTCAGATATGGTGTCCCCCAGCCTTCTTCATGGCTGCAATCTAACGAAACAGCCCCAAACTTGGTTAACTGACTAATTTTAATCCTTGTGTGATCTTTCTTGTGATGGGCTCCAATTTATAATTAAATCCCCATTCTCCATTTGAACTTCAGAACGGGCAGTAAGGTCACTGCATCTCCCACATCTGGGTATAGCTTTAAGAAACCACTCTACACTAACTATCATCCATGGTACTGGAAGAAAAATGTACATGTACTGTACTTTATTATACGACATAGCATTTTAGAATGCGAATACGCACAAAGACGAGAGCAAATATGAGACCGTATTACACAGGTCTCAGTCCCCCTGACCGCGCGCTACGGAAAACACTGTTAAAAGCCTATCTTTTAGGAAAGATATTATGTCGTGTAATAAACAATTTATTCAGCGGAAAGTTGTGTAATACGGCAGGGCATTTTTACTCGTCAGTGTTTATTTTTTCTCGCCTAAAGGCTCGAAAAAATAAAAACTGACTTGTAAAAATACCCAGCCGTATTACACAACTTTCCGCTGAATAACCTCTATGTATCCTCATTTTATCTCTTTTTAGACTATATACCATTGCATGAGGGATATCAAGGGCAGCCCAACCAAGTTTAATATGGTGGCAAAACAGGTAATAATTTATACTTATTTCTATGTACTATAGACATAGTATAGTACATAGCTGAATGGGCCACCCTGCCTAAATAAAGATTTACCTTACCTTACCTTACCTTATGTATATTAAACATGAAATTTATTTGAGAGCATATACTATGTAGTACATGTAAGTTGTAAATAAAGTACACAGTATGTTAATTTCTTCTCTGTTTTTATTGTTCTTTCCAGATCAGAGGACTTCCGATTGACGAGGCAATAAAACAGATGACGTTTTCTCCCAAAAGAGCAGCAGGATTTGTTAAACAAGTAAGTATAAAAACAAGACTTACTCATAAAACCAAGGGGTCTTATACTGCGCAATCCCAGTTTAACAAACTCGCTAAGCTGTGTGGTCAGTGCAAAATATTCTCTTTGCAAATTCATAGCTCAATACAAAATTGGAAATTTCCTCTCCTATGTTGTTACTATTGAACTACATGTAGCGCGAGGTCCGTATTGGGAAATCTTGGTTGAGTTCTTTTTTGCAAGTTTATTGACCGAGCCGAAGGCAAGGTCCATAAATTTGCAATAAAAGAACAAGACCAAGGGCAGTATTCCCCAACAAGCTAGTTCAATAAAGTTTTTATTATAATATCATATGGCTCTTTTGAAACTTTGCTGATTAATGCCTCAATTCTCGGCAAACGCGCGTGTCAAAGTTAAGCATATATAATACTTGCATTTATTTTTTCAGGTCACTTTTGTAAAAGTTCAACCGAAATTGCCCGCCAGACATGAAGAAAAAATATTTCTACTACATAGAAAACAGTTTTCTTTTGTTCATGGAATGCGGCGAAATTTATTCGTGAGTGGTCCATCTTAGCGGTCCATTTTACAAAATTCGGACCGCTCAGGGAACCAATCAGAATGCTCCTTTTCATCATGGACCAGTTTGCCATATAATAAATATATTTAATACGTTCTTTAATTTACAGTGCAGAATATTAAGTGGTGAAAAAGTCATATCACTGATTCTTTTGTCGTTTAGGTAGTCGAAGAGGCTCGGGTTATTGCGCAGGAGAAACACGGAATTGAAGACAATACTTACTTGTGGATCGGTAAGTATTTAAACTTTCGTAAACTTTCAAAGCAGTTTCTAGCCAGAAAACGTGACTTGGTATACTTACTTATCCGAGCCATTATCAACCCGTTATCAAGTAACGACCACCCAAATGCCCGGGGGGTACTCAAAAAGGTTTTATATGGGGAGGCCCCGCCCAGAGATCCAACCCCTTACCCTTTTATATACCATTTTTGACAGAAAAGGTACCCCTTTCATATACTTCCATGGAGAATGGTACCCCTTTCATATACCTTCCATATAGAAATTATGAAAATGGTACTCCTTTCATATACCTTCCACAGAAAAGGTACCTCTTTCATATACCTTCCATAGAAAATGGTACCCCTTTCATATACCTTCTATAGAAATTATGAAAATGGTACCCCTTTCACATACCTACAGTAGAAACACTGCATCCCTTTTCTATACCCTTGGAATGAGCAATATATATCCCCAGAAGGAAGTGGAAGGAAGCTGTCTTACGATGGCTAAGAACTTCAAACCTGCAGTCTACCTCATACTAAAATGACAGTTTTCCCTACCCTTTTCTATACTTCAACTCGTGAAATCCCTACCCTTTTCTATACTCCAACTCGTGAAATCCCTACCCTTTTCTATACTCCAACTCGTGAAATCCCTACCCTTTTCTATACTCCAACTCGTGAAATCCCTACCCTTTTCTATACTCCAACTCGTGAAATCCCTACCCTTTTCCATACTCCAACTCGTGAAATCCCTACCCTTTTCTATACTCCAACTCGTGAAATCCCTACCCTTTTCTATACTCCAACTCGTGAAATCCCTACCCTTTTCTATACTCCATCCAACTCGTGAAATCCCTACCCTTTTCTATACTCCAACTCGTGAAATCCCTACCCTTTTCTATACTCCAACTCGTAAAATCCCTACCCTTTTCTATATTCCAACTCGTGAAATTCCTACCCTTTTCTATACTCCAACTCGTGAAATTCCAACCCTTTTCTATACTCCAACTCGTGAAATCCCTACCCTTTTATATACCTCCAGTCTGAAAAGGTACCCCTTTCGGGTGGAACCTCCCGTATAGTCCATTATAGGGAGTACTCCCCCCGGGCCCAAATGTAACAGTAGTTTTGGTGCCTCTCTAGTAATTCCCGAAAGTACCGACCATTCAGAAAATATGATAGGCTCGATTACCAGTAATCTACGAGTAGTCCCTTATTTTTCTCAGGGAACGAAGACCTGACTCGAGAGAGCGGCGAAAATCGAGTTTACCGAAAATAGCGACCATCTTAAGGCCATGTTACACGAGGCAATTTTCCCTGCAACTTGTCTCGCAATTTTGTTGCGGTACAAATTGCACGAAAAATTGCTGAGTGTAACACCCCATTTTTTCAACTTCAACGCAACAAAAATGTTGCGTTGCGATACGTGTGATACCTCCTCTGCAACTTGCAATGTTTTTCAGTCGTCATCGTTGCGTTGCAAGTTGCAAGGAAAATTGCCTCGTGTAACGTGGCTTTTAAAGTGTGGGGGAACAAGTGGGTAAAGGTCAACTTCGTTCCCAGGGTCTCTCATCTTCCCGCTCCAGGGGGCGGGAAGATGAGAGACCCTGGGAACGAGGTTGGGTAAAGGTGGCGGGAAGTGTACGGGAGGCGGGAGAAGAGAAGGCGGGAAGCGGGATTCCCAAGATGGCGGGAACCGGGAGAAATAGAAACACATTCGCGACATTGCGTAATATTTTTCAATAGAAAAAGCACAGAGATGGAAAACACAATGGGAGGGGTAGAAACCACGAGTACAAGATACGGGAAGCGGCAAGTTCAGGCGAGACTTTGGCTGACTTTACCTCTCTATTTCTTCTTCTTGCAGCTCAGTCTTTCGCGAGCAAAGGACGATACATCAAGAAAATCCGCTATCATGCAAAGGGACGCCGCGGCCTAATGCACAAGAAATACTGCCATTACTTTCTTGTACTGCAAGAAGGATCAGGGGCTGAGAAAAACAAGAGAAGACAGAAGAAACACTTGACCGAGTTAGAGAGAATCCAGAGGCATCCACAACATATTCGTAATTCTTTATCTTGGTGGTGAAAATCACCGCGTTCGTCTTACTTGAAGTAAAGTATCACTTTTTCTGCAACTGTTGTTTTAATTGTTTTCTTAATCAGTCCGTCGTTTTGTCCCGAATATACCGTTCCCCTGCCTCCATAACACAGACGAGCATAACATAGGTTTGGCGGGATGCGGGATTTGGCTTATTTTTGTGGCGATATTCGGGATGCGAGCTAAAAACAGGAGCGGGAAGCGGAATTTCAATTACAAGCGGGAACGGGACTTCGTGTTTTTAAGGCGGGGGTAAACGTGAATTTCAATGAAATTTTAAGAGGTTTAATGAAGGGATAGAAGGAAAAAAAATAATTTTGGAACATCAATGTCAATCTACTAATTTTTAACTTCAAATTCTAATTTTAAAACTACATTAAATCTTCAATATTTCTTATTTCCCTAAATTTTACAACTCCTTTCAGAAAAACTATTTCCTCCCCAAAATACCCCAAAATCACCTACAAAACACCCCATAACATAGATTCAGGTTTTGAGCAGAGAGTTTTTGGATTGCTAGAAATGTGAACGAGATATATCCATTAAACCCATGTTAAGTGGCGGGAAAATGGCATTCAGGTTAACTCCCGCCTTTAAGGGTCGGGATGCGAGAATCGCAAGGGGAAAAGTAGTGGGATACGGGATTTCAATTTTTACGCGGTGACTGCATGAATTGACCAAGCGCACAAGGCAGACTGGTACAAATGGATCTTTTGTGTATAACTGTGTCGGGTTTCAATTAATGAATAGCAAAGGAGGTGTAGCCTGTTTAAAAACGTATTCATTATACGTAAGTATGAGACCCGTACGAGTCCTTTTCTGATCTTTTGTGTTGATTTCCGACATTTCTATTTTCGTCGCTTTCGTCACAAGAAAGAGGTATCAAGTCACAGGTGGTGTTTTGCATGTCCTGGCCTTGTCTGCGTTCTTGGCCATTCCAATCCTTTCCATTTCCATTGAGCGTTTGTTGGAACTGCTATATCAGGAGGGGGACATTAGGGTTTGCGGTATTGCGTTTCAGACCATTTTTCATACGATATTTCGGTGTAATTTCACTCTTAAAGTGCGGTATTGCGGTTTCATCCAGCCCTCCGGTATGTGGTTTTTTAGCGTTTTGGTCGACGGAACTCGGTAGAACTCGGTAGAAACTCAGTGAAATGTTCTTCACGGTATTTCGGTTTCTGGTCGTTACTATAATCGTTTCAGTAAGATGATAATGTCGTGTGCGATGGGCCTATAAATGTCCGATAGCAAAAGTAACGTGAGTGTTAAAGACCGTTCACTGATGCCCGATAGACGAAAAAAACCCAGCTCCTGTATTACTGCTATGGCAGAAAACGTGCCAGCTGTGATGTCCTTCACTGATACCGGTATACAGCTGCAGTCATAACTAACTTGATACGAAATTCTTGGGAGCGTCCCACGAGAAATGTCGTCATTCGGAGAGCCTCACCTATGGCCAACTGATATAGCACGACACAAGCGATTGACCGACATAGCTGGCAGTTTTAATTTATCAACGAACTAATCAAGATTAAGAAAGGCAATGCGATCACCGAATTTTTAAAACTAAAACGAGTATAACTTCAAGGAACTTACACTGCATGAAAAATTGGATTTGTCACACATTTGATCCTGGTCAAAGGTAAGGCCAAATATCCTACTAACTTTGACTTCACCTTTGACGCGCGTCAAAGCAGCAGTCAAATGCGTGACAGCTTTGCTATACCTTTGATTTTTGTCAAAGGTGAGGTCAAATATGCTACTAACTTTGACTTCACCTTTGACGTGCGTCAAAGGTAAAGTCAAATATGCTACGGCTTTGCCGTACCTTTGATCATTGTCAAAGGTGTCAAAGGTGAGGTCAAATATGCAAACAGCTTTGCTATACCTTTGATCCTTGTCAAAGGTGAGGTCGAATATGCTAATAACTTTGACCTCACCTTTGACGCGCGTCAAAGGTGAAGTCAAATATGCTACGGCTTTGCTAAACCTTTGATCATTGTCAAAGGTGAGGTCAAATATCCTTTAATGGTCAACTTAATTTCCGACACATTTGATCTAGACTTTGACAGGCATTTGTGTTTATTAGAGGTAGCAAACCTTTTGAAGATGAAAAAAAAAGACGCTCCTTTAGTAGGGCCTCTTATAATAAACACACAATTGCTTTTAGCTGAAATTTACAGTAATAATGCATCAAACGGATTCGCAAGGTTTGATATATGACTTGCGTTTGGTGGCCAAACGGCTCGCAAGTTTACTTGCAAGTGCACGCAGGCTGTTGGAAAAGCCGTGTTAACGCTCCTGCGTGCAGTACATGAAGTAAAAAAGAAAAGAACAACTTGCGTTGACTTGAGTTGGGTGGCCAAACGGTGAAAAGCTTGCGTCTACTACTTGCATGCAAATTTTGATCGTGTTCAAAGTGAACGTAAGTCGTTGTGAATGGATGATCAAAGGGACAAAAACACGAATGAGAAGGTAATATACCCTGATGAAGGAAATCAACGCAAATAGGCACAAAGAAAAACGCTTTTTGTAATGAACACAGCTAGATTGATCGAGGAGGAACGAAATCTGGCAAAAGATCGATTTAAACCATAACCAGAAAAATGCTGTTAGTTTCCCTATTCCCTATGTTAATAAATCACAACTTTTTCACTGATAAATAGGGAACTGGCTGCAGCACAAGATTGCTGGACATGGTTAGCCCAACTATTAGTGAGCGGCAGACCCCGTTTATTGGTATAACTTTGGACACACTATCATAAGATAACAGCTCAGTGTATTTAAACCTGCAATAGCTTGCCTGCTGCCGCTAGGAGGAAAAAAAACCTCTTTAGTTGGGAAACCTGATCCCCGGGTCCCGAATGCATATTCAGGCAATCGACTAACATGCTATCTGAACGTTAAATAACCTCGCACTTCTCGAGGTTTCTTTTCTCTCTCTTTTCAAGCACCAGTTAACGCGATGCGTGAGTGCGACAGTAATCCAGTCGCCTTTTCCAGACCTCTACTTTTATTGGTCTCAGTATGTATAACCTGTAGCTGATATTGTTTTAAGGATATAGGTCATTTATCTATTGTTTAGTGAATCAATAATTAACAGACCTCGCTTGAACAGTTACGCGCATGACGTTTCCGATTCTAAACCACGTGTGCGACCAACCGCGCGAGTCAATGAGTGTGACCACGCATCGGCGGCGTTCGTGGGCAAGGAACTGAACTACCAAGATTAGATACATAACGGTGTGCGGAATCGGATTGAAGCTTTCTATGCCGCGCGGTAAATGAATGGTCAACACCAAGAGAATATGATATTCTCTTGTCAACACCCGTTACATTTTATCTGTAACTGAGCGGGAAAATAAGGAGGACTGGGTTTGATGGTTACCTGCTCGATCCACGCGCGCCGCGCACGACCAAGGAGCGAGGGCTCGAAACGAGGCAGCGTGAAATGTTAAAAAACGACGAAAGAAAGATGAAATAAGATAAAAGGTAATGTTTGTTCCAATTGTAGGGATCGAAGGAGACAAATAGCTCATGGGTACTGGCCTCTGTAGTATGAAGCGACTACGGAGTATTACTACTCTCCCTAGTCCAGTCCCTGACCTCTCTCTTTACCCCGCCCTATATAGGGTCTGAACCCAGCGGGAGAAGAGAGAGTCCAGAATCACTTGCATGCGCATGCTCAGAACGAACCAATCAAAATTAACTAGACTCGTGCGATCGGTCGCGTACGCGCGTATGTAGCAAACTTGCGTTTGCAAAATGTGAACACTGAAAGAAAACAAACATGGAAACTCCAACCAAAATAGTGTACGAAAATTGCTGTAGAATTTGCTCTTCGAGAAAAGTCACCTCAAAGCTGTTAGTTATTATCCTTAAAAGTGGAGAAAGAACAGAATTGGGAAGAAATTAGAAAACTACTGCCGAATAACAAGTGACTTGCACTACTAGGACAATCAGCTGAGGGTCTAAATGCACGCGCAAATGGCGAATTACGCGCAATGAATGACGAGTTTTATACGCGACCAGTTTGGGGCGCATCCTTTCTGCGCATAATTTCGCGCGTAATTAGCGCGCGCACATTAAAAACATGGCGGTTTTTTCATTGTGGCTATGCTCGCCAGAGAGGTAAATGATCGTTTTCTCGTAAACGAGCGTGGTGACCTATCATTTTTTCGCATATTTAAGTCTAGTTATCATCTTCTTTCTATACAAGGAGTATAGACCAATTCTCAGTGCAGGAAAATTAATAATCACTGAAAACGTGAAAAATACGTGTTTTTGGTTGATTTTGTAAGGAATTATGAGGTATTTTAGTCGATTATATCTCTTTCGCGGGGCTGGTGACTTATTCTTTTTATTCTATATTTTGAAACATTACATCACAATGTTCAACTAGGGAAAGTTTCAGAAACTTCCCAGTGTAACTTCTATTTCGATGGAATTACCTTAGTGCAGGGCCCGCGCAGCACTTTTATGAATTTAAGTCCTCTGAAATGGCTGGAAATGCATCTAAAATTAACAAGCGTGGTGCAAATTACCAACTTTCAGCGCTTAAAAAGCGACTGTTTTTAATACAAGAATCAACATTTATTATCCGGGCCTTTAAATTCAGAGAGAGTTGTCCATTTTTCGAAAAGCAATCAGAGATTTTTGTAGATATTTTCTTTCCAACAGCCAGAAGCCTTCGTTAATTATGCTATTTTACCATTTTATTATGCGCTCCTCTGTTGGTTATCACGCAGGACTCCCGTGTCCCGCGATGTCCAGAGCTGTGTATAATTCTCAGTTTAAAGTATCTATGGCGATAAAATGTTGTCATAAAAACGTTTCTCTATATAAAACGCAAGATACAGCTGTTCAATAGCATAAAGTCAAGGCTTTAAGCCTGGTTTTCACTAGCAACGCAAGCACAAGCGCAAGCAACATGTGCAGCGCGTAACGCGTTGATCATTAGTGCCTTTTGTTTAGGACAAATCAACACGTTACTGCGTCTGCGTATGTTGCTTGCGCTTGTGCTTGCGTCGCTAGTGAACCAGGCTTAAGTTGTCTTAACTCTTGATATTTTTTCAGTTGTAATCGCGTCTACTTTGCTAATGGTCTTTGCAATTTTTGTCCGTTGCGAACTACTGCAGATCAAAAAGAAAATTTTATTACCAACTTCCAGTAAAAAAAACGTTACTGTAGTGAAATGACTCCTGGAAATTTATTATTATTATTACTTTTTTAGGAAAGTGGGGGGGCTAAAGCCCTCCCAGCCCCTCCCCTGCGCGGTCCCTGTAGTGGCTGCATAGAGTATGAGCGCGCGCGCGCTGGCTACGCAAGCTTTGCCAATAAGGCGCGCGCGAGCTGACGCAAGCTTACGCAAAAAATGCAGCTATGTCAAGCATTTCAAAGTAAACATTCATTATAACTTATGTTTTAAGCCCGGATATTGCTGTTTTGAACTTCCAAAGATGGACGAATTTGTAAATTTCGTCCAAGGAATTGCATAAAACGCCCCGTAAACAAACCTCGTCGATCGAAAGTTTACGCATGCTCAAATAGCGATCTTGACGAGTTTCCTTCGGTGAAGTTCGTAAAAACGTAGCGGAAAGGTTATGCTTAGTTTGCTTTACTTGGTGACCGTTTTTGAGGAAAATTTATAAGACCAGTTTTTACGCAAAGGCAAAAACACAATTTTGTAAAAAGCGAAGGAGCTGCCTTGACAACCCCAATTTTTTTTCCACATTAAAATTCTTATCTGGGCAGACTTTATATATTGTGAAAATTGTAGAAACTTTCACCGAAAGAAATTGAAGAAATTTACAATTAAAGCTTCGTAAGCATTGACAAACTCCTTTGTTTGGACAGTTTTTATTTCAAAACCTAAAGTCAATATGTTATCAGGGATGGTTGTCGAACACTATTTCATCATTACTTATTACATTCTGGAAGGTTTGGGTGAACTGGTAGTAAAAAGAACGTGAAAACCAGCTTTCAAAATATAACTCACGCGCGCGCCTCACCAGATATGGAAACCCTATGGAGCCACCTTAAATAAGGTTTTATTCTCTAGTTAGAAAATAGCACTACTCCGGTTAGGCAGAGAATATATAGAGTGTTCATCTACAAATTTTCTAATAAAGCAAGGTCTGGGTAGTCATATGTATATAAGTACCATTCAGGTTGCGCGCGCGTCAATTAGTAAAAAAAATCGTAATTTGCGCGTGCATTCAGGCGGCCGTTTTTTAGCAGTCGGAAATAAACTGTCAACACGTCGCTGAAAAATGATCTTATCCGGCAAGAAAATGTTTTCCAAGAACAAAGTAGCACAATCTACTATCTCACTTCACACCGGCAGGAAGGTTTTTGCACAAGAAAGAGATCTAGGAAGTCGTTTTCTTCATTTGAAACGCCCGCCATTACTACATCGAGCTGTAAACAAGCCGCGAAAATCCGACTAATGCCAAATATGGTTTTTTCCCCCGATTTAGGGGAAAAAAATGGCGCATGCGCATGCAAGTGATGCTGGACTCTCTCTTTTCCCGCTGGGTTCCAGTCCCCGTGGGCGGGGGTAAGAGAGAGTTCAGGGACTGGACTATACTCCCCCTGGATGGGATGCCAGTCCGGGGATGCTAGTCAGCCATCACAGGTTACACCAGAGGTCTATAACTAGAGGTTTCCATCTAGCATTGCGCGCGCCCATCAGATTCGCAGTTAGGCTATTTTTAGACATTTTTCGCGCGAAACCAGCAGCCAATCACGCACCATGCCTGACAAATATGGTCACTGAACGCGCTAGCTCGATAATTTTTCTTCAAGACGGTTGACACCTTCTAAATCAAACAAAAGTTAATTCTACTAAATAATGCACGAAGTTTGGAACGAAATATTTAATGGAAATGCCTGTAAATGTACAACTAATGCGACTGAAAGAGCACTAAAGGCAGCCTGAAATTAATTTACGGGAAGATCAGATCCGAAAACCGCGGACATATAATTAATTCGTCCAAAGAATGAAAACCTGTTTACAACACAAGTTTAAGCTTAGTCTATTTCAGTATTGTTACCTTGTATTTCGAAGAGGCTTGTCCGTCAATTCCAGCTGAATTAAGTTTTTACAATCAGCACAATAATTAATATCCACGGCAGTTCGTCAAGCGTTCGTGACGGTCAGATGGGTGTTAGTAATCCGAGTAACGGCGTAACGCGTAACGGGGTAACGGCGTAACGAGAATCGGCGTAACGACAATTTTTTGTCCAATTTTTTTTTCAATCATTTTTTTTATTTTTTTAGAATCGGCGTAACGACAATTTTTTTTTATTTTATTTTTTATTTTTTAAATTTTCAATTATTATAAAAGCGTGATGTAGACAAATAGATACTCACGCCAGCAGTGGGCACCTTCAAATAAATACTAATATTTCTTCCCTAAAACTGACACGTCAAAACTGTAGCAACACAAGTGGCTACAAGTGACACAAGTGGTCACAAGTCACCTACATAGAATTTACAGCCTGCATTACATACCTTAGTACAAGAATACACATAGTGTTAGCTTCCGATGTTATCCTGTGTACGTTGAAAATCAACCTCGTTCCCAGGGTCTCTCTTCTTCCCGCCAAAAGCGATTGAATCAATCGCTTTTGGCTTGGCGGAAGAAGAGAGACCCTGGTACCGGGGTTGGTTGAAAATTAGCCAATTTATCGACAGAAGCTGAGGCTGCGATATTTTTGGCACTGATCTCCAAGATGGCGGGTGACCGAGCAGGGTGAGCACAGTCACTGTGCATTTGTATCCATCCATTGACCAACATTTGCAGAATATCGCGTATTTTTCTACAGTATTTATTTGAAGGTGCGTGAGTATCAATTTGTCTACATCACGCTTTTATAATAAATGGAAAATTAAAAAATTGTTCAAAAATTGTCGTTACGCCGATTCTAAAAAATAAAAAAATGATTGAAAAAAAAAATTGGACAAAAAATTGTCGTTACGGCCGATTCTCGTTACGCCGTTACGCGTTACGCCGTTACTCGGATTACTAACACTCCGGTCAGATCACTTCACAGTGAAATTCTCTTCGAAGACCACTCTCTTTCTTCCATCCATGTAGATATTGAGGGTTTCCTTTGTTCTTTTACTTCAATGAACTTGATTTTAAGCTCAGTTCGTTTCAACACAATTAAGTTTAAAGTGCATATGAAGTAAAAAATAATTTTGCCCAGTATGCTTCTTTATGTGTTTATTAACACAAATATGCGGTTTTTATCGACCAGAAGTATTTCCATCGAGTATTTTTTAAGCCTCAAAGATCGCGTTTCGCGACTTTAGCGTGTCTCCATTTACGCGCGGCCAAAATGGTCAATTACACCGGATGTGACGTATTTAGTCGCCCACAAGATGCGAATGCCATGGAGGACAAGGGAATCTCAAAGAAACAAGGAATAATAATGCGTGGCTGGTGGCCCTAATAAAGCACACTGATCGGAAAAGGCTTGTATACTGGTAATTTATATGCATTATTTTCCGAAAGACAAAACTTAACGCTAGAAATGGATCATGTTCGTCTGAAATAATTCGCCCAGACCGCATCGAACTTTGTGCGTGCTCGGCACATATGTTCATATGTTGATGTTGACAAAATATGTATTGAGCAGCCACAAGCCTGTGACTTTACCATTCGATAAATCATTTAGACGAGGCCTAGTGACCCGCAATTCTTTCATACATATACGATCCCTCTCCTTTGAGAGGGATCAAAAGCGCTAGTGCCCAAGAGTACGTACATATCTTACGATTGTAGCAATTATGTTTTAGGGCGGACTTATTCTGGATGAACAAGTCGTAATGTTTTTCTTAAGTTACAACATAAAAAGCCATCGCAAGGTTTGTCTTTAGAAGTGTAGAAAAGGAAGACACAATTTAAAGGGAAGGAAGAAAATTGCTTCTCGTCGCTTCGGGGTTCGCGATAGATCGATCGATCGCATTCATGTTGTTCTCTTCGTCATTTTGGAAGATACATCATCCGAAAGCTTCGAAATGTAGTGAAGACAATTCATGTTCTATGTATGGCGGTTTATATATTAGGCCACGGGATAAAAACCTGTGTATGAAATATGTTCACTGTCTGTTGAAATGAGGGAAACAAGCTGTCTCCTCAGCGGTACGCATGCAAGACCTTCGCTCGCTCGGCGAAGTTTTAGTTTAGCGTCAATTGATTCGGCTCAATTTTTCGTCGAAGTATAATTATAATAATCGAGTTTTTCTTAAATCTAATTGTACCCTTGTCCTCAAGGTTTTCTTTTTTTATCAAACGAAATCTAGTCACGAAGAAATCGTCGGGAAGTACCTAATGTTCGTGACTGTTGAGAAGAAAAGCAAAACTGTTCAGTGCGAACAAATATTATTCTCCACGCCACGAGCTTGCTGATCGCGCCTTTTCTACCTTTATTAATGAAGGTAGTTAAATTAGTGAATTCTCTGTATGCCTCCAACAAATTTTTGTGGCTGGTTTGAGGGATCTCTTGATCAAGTTCTGTACTGAGCCGAGTCAATGCAATTTTCCCGCAACATACGCGCTCACGCACAAGCTCATCTCCAATACGTTTAGCCTACAATATATATTTAAAATACTGACTAGCGAACACTTCAGTCTTTGCTGTGCGTGAAACACCACGACTTTGGACCTTTTCGCTAGCACTACCGCTAGCACTACCGCAAACACTTCTGCACTGCCCATATATCCATTTTTATTTCAGATTAAAATCTGATTGATCCGTGCTTGAATGGAATTCGAAAGGCTTTTTTATGGTCACGACTTAATGCTGCTTCAATTAACAACCGAGATTCGTTAAAGAAATGATAAATTTTCGACAATTATTCACTGTTTTACAAGAGAAAGCCGAGGGGTAAACAAACTGTGGAGCGACTAAATACGTCATCACACCCAATTTCGTTCCCAGTCTCCGGACCCACTTTTTTGGTCAAGTGGGCCACTTTGAGAAGCAAAAACACGGATATTTCTCTCTTTCCGTCAAATTTATTTTACCATTTCTGAATAAAGACATAATAAGGTACCAAATTACGTTAAAACATTTTTTACTTCATAGGCACTTTAAGCTTAATTCTGTAGTCGCGCAAGTTTTGCCCGCCGTATAATGTAAACAAGTGAAACCTTCGGCTGCGTATAGCTGTCCGTTCAACTTGTAAAATGAATATAATGTTCAGCTCCACAATTATTTCGAATCTTCCCATGTTAAGCTAAACCATCGGCACAATTTTACAGAATATACGAAACTTTGGAGAGATTGAGCGAAGATTAATCCGCGAGAAAACTTTTCATTCAACTTGCCAACTGGACAGCGGCGCCAGTCCGCCAGAAGTTTTGCCGCCGAATTCATACAAATCATGCTTCATTTAGATTGAATTGAAAAATCACTCAGTCGATTTATAGTTTTACAAAAAGTATACCGAAGTTTGACCTAAATTTAGTGAAGTATTTAAACAATTATTACATTCTGCTGTGACGCTTTTCCTTGGCCAAAGTTTCTGCCTTTGCGTAGCGCTCGCATATCATTAAAAATGTTTCAACGTGATTGACTACTGGTTTCGCGCGAAAAATGTCTAAAAATAGCCAAACTGCGAATCTGATGGGACAAGACCCAATACCAGAGATGGAAAGCTCTAGTTATAGACCTCTGGTTACACACAGCATTTTGTCAAGTTGCCCTAACAAGTTCACCGGATGGAGAGAGGCACTGTGAGAGTAAACTAAAGTGTCAAGGGAGTTGGAAATGGTTTTCCAGAATTTAAAGACACGTAAAATGTTGAAAGGGGACATGGCCGCGGTAATTTAAACACCTTGTCGTAGGAGGGGTGTGTCGGAGATTCAGAATGGGTTCTCAGAATTGTCGATTTGATATAAAACGTTTCACCAACAAAAGTATTTTCAAGTTATAATCACCTGCGAGGGGGTTACGTTTCCCACTGTCCATCTTGTTAGGATAGAGTTAAAGTTTTATGGCCAAGAAAAAACAACTGCTTGATCAAATGTAAAAGATTTATTACATCAAACACATTACGTAGCACTATTTACAACCGAGATTTGAAATAACTAATGTCTATTGCAAACGGCAGAGCACCTACGAACGGTAAATTATAAAATGTGGCTCTGCAATTATCGATAATTATACATCAGATTTATTCTTAGCTCAGCGATGGCAAAATACATTTCGCTTTCTCAACAAATTATTCAAACATTTGGAATCGATTGTTGTCAAGATGAGTAACAATAACACGACCGTCTTTAAGTACTGATACACCCCAAAGGGTCTAAACGTATGTCACCTCCAAACTTAGTAACAAACATTCCATCAAAAGAGAATACTTGAACCCCGTTATCATCAGCTATTACAAGGTGTCCTGTTTTGTCGATTGCCAGTGCTGCAGGATTACTGAATTCTCCATTTCCAGAACCTGTTTTCCAATTTCTTTGACAAACTTTCCTTTACAATCAAAAACGTCAATTGTATGGGTGGTCAAGTTAGAGATGAATATTTTTCTTTCATAGTACAAGCAGTCATATGGATCAAAATCGTCTCTACTTAGTTTCTTTTAGGAGTTTACCTTCAGGGGAAAGAATATGGACCGCCTTATTACCATCTTCCCCGTTACAGACAATAATATTTCCCTGTTCATCCAATGAGATTTCCCCCCCCAATCTACATCTTGTTTTCCTCTTTACTAATCTCTTTAATATAGTCTCGCGTTTGGATTAAACAGCAGTATCTTATTCTCGGATGTTACATAAATCCTACCTGTACTATCAATGCATATTCCTATTGGATAAGGCATCAGCTCATGTTCAATAGTTCTGATGAAGTCTCCCCTTCTCATTGAATACTTGAAGTCGATTATTGTTAGCATCACAAACTATAATCTCATTCTTGTCATTACAGCAACCCCCCATGGACGATTGTATTCTCCAGCACCAGTCCCCGCTCCACCGACAGTTTGAACAAGTTTGTAGGATCGTTTCTTGACGTGAATGGCCGGGTGATCGCTGATTTCCTCTCCATTTACACGCACAGTAACTTTATGTTCTCCTTCCTGTTTCGGAATACAAGAAACCTCGTAGCTGCCATTTTTCTTGTCCACAATTTTCATCTCTCCAGCGAGTTTTTCGATCTTCTGTAGAGGCTAACTCCACGACAACACAGTCACCAGGAGAATATGACTGTTTTCCCGGCCGCATTCCGAGTAACAAGTGTAAAAGGTGTTTCCAATCCGGCTGTCGCTTCAGTAAAGTCTTCCACGGTACATCGATTCGCTTGTGTAGCAGTCGTTTTCTTCAAGATTCCGGATTCTTGCATTCTGCAAGCTCTCAGATAAAGCTTCATTTTCCACGAACACAGTGTGAAGAGTTACCCTTTCACAAGTAGAGGCGATCAATTCTGGTGCCGGACGTTTCTTTGCAATAACTCGGTCACGAACGCTTTTGCCCTCACAAGCTCCGCTGCCGTGCTACAGTCAATGAAATGCTTAGCTTGTAACATAGTGTCTTCAATCTTCTTCAGATGATCGCTGATTTTTGTTTTGTCCTTTGTCACACGATCTTGTTCAATCTTTGCCTCTTTTTCCACTTCCGTGATTAATTCTCGCTCCCGCTGTTGAAGATTTAGGATCAGTGATTTGACTGCATCTTGAATTTGTCTTTTGACAAATTGCGAACGCTGTTCGATTCCGCGAGATTTCTCCTCCAATTCTCGCAAGCAACTGGAGAGAATTTGTGTTTCTTTTTCTGCGGCGTCCAGTTTGAGCGGCCATGTTGTGCTTCACTCCTCTTGCAGTTACTTCCAAATATTCCACATCATGTTTACCATGTTCAACAGTTACGCAATTCTGACACGCGGGGATTTCGCACATTTTGCAATAAAACTTGAGCACGTCTTTCTCGTGAAGCTCCTTCTGACAAAATGCCGGCCGCTTGAGAACTAGTTCAAAATCCTGTTCTTGAAAATCTTTGAGCGCAAGAACGCGGTGATCTCTGTTAGCGCGCAGAATGTTGTGCGCGTCGAGGCAAGCCTTGCACCAGAATCCGCCACAATGAAAGCAATAAGATGCTTCTTCGCTCTTCATCTGGCAGTTTCCGCAGGTCACTTTTGAAGTGCTGCAGTCTTTGATGGCCAAAATATCCAGTAGATTTTTCAGGTAAAAACAGCTAGGCAGAGTTTTCATGGTGCCACTTTCGGGAACAGCGACCTTGAATCTGGCAGAGCGGACATTTTATCTTGCCATGTCGGGCGCTGGTTCTTGCAATGTTATTCAGACATTCAAGGCAGAAAATGTGTAAACATGGCAGCTGTTTCGGCTCTGTGTACAACTGCATACACACAGAGCAACTTACTTCTTCCTTTAGGTTATACATCAGAGTTGGAACATCCATTTTCAACGATGAAGGTGCGGCGGCTTTGCTACGAGACAAGTAAGGAAACGATTCAGCTTTGAAAGAGTCGTGGTTTCTCAGAAATGGAATGTCATATGATCTGAATATTCAAGTTGTGATTGGCTTCTTAAAATCTTTGTTTTTAGTCACGTGAGAATAAGGAGCTTTCAACCACGACGGGAAACAAACGAATTTACATTTTATTTTTAATTGAAGTGTCCAGCTGTTGTCTCGATCCATTCAATTTGATTTTTAAGTCAAAACTGTCCAGTAAAGTGTAGAATGTAGAGACAGAAATAAAACAAATCGTTTCATATGGCTCTGTTTTCCCGGAAACGCAAGCACGCGCGAACGAAACGCGAGTGTCCACGCACGCGTGCTCTCGACACCGAAAATAGAGACTATAAGAACAGTGTAGGCTTGCTCCAAGTCAATCGTTTTATCTTTTATGATAAAGAGTATTTGAATCTGTCTGAACAAGATCAATGGTTTGTTGATACTGTCTGAGCAAACCGCGAGGTTTCTCTTTCTCTCTCTTTGCAAGCGTCAGTTCACGCGATGCGCGAGCGTGACAGTAATCCCGTAGCCTTTTACATACCTCTATTTTCATTGGACCCGGTATGTAACCTGTACCCATGTTTTGTCTAAGGATATAGGTCATTTATCTATTGTTTAGTGAATCAATAACAGACCTAGTTTTGAACACCTTAGCTCTGACGTTGCCATTCTAAACCACGTGTGCGACAACGCGCGTGAGCCAATGGCTGGATCCGTGGAAGACGTGGAAAACGAATACATGTAGCCTGCGAACACAGAACGGATATCCGGCTGATGTTATTACCTTCAGAGATCAGTGTAGATCGAGATGATAACGGAGTGCGAGCTCAAGCAAACAACTAATGTATTTCAGTGTTAACTCAGACGAGACTGCCTTACTAAAAATAGAGAGGTTTTTTGTACAATAGATTTGGAACGCTTTCAATTACGGTCTGTTGATTTCTTTCAAACAAAACAATTGTTTTCTGAATATTAACATCGCAGAATCCAAGATCATCAGACTTAATCGAACTGCCCGCCACATCAACAATGAGTTCTCAAATTTACAAAATATTGCACGCGATTTTGCACTCCCGAAACAAAAAGATAGATGTACATCCACCAACATTTCCACGATCAAACTTTTGTTTAAGGAACAAAAGGAGAAACTACTTACTTGAAAGATATGTTATTACGAGGTCAACTGCACGTAAACAATCTTCTGGGCTTCTAGAAACTTCCAGCTGTTTAAATGGCTTGTTCAAGGGTTCAGCGATTTTCAAAGAAATATTCGTTTGCCGGTCAGAACATTATTTTAAAAGAGGTTTCGGAGCCAGTCCACGTAGGGATCAAGCAATTGTGGAAATGGTCAGAAACAGCCTTACCTCAAAAACTATTTCTGGTGAAATGTATTCATGAGCAAGCAATTTGTTAGCAAAAGTTAGCAAATGCTAATATTTGTGGGTAAACCGCGGGGAAACTCGATTGAAATTTGTTTGTCAGTGAAGATAAAACGCAAGTATAGAAAATATTTTAAGGATAATAAACAAAATATTAACCTCCTTTTGGCTTCAAAACATATTCACTGATAATAGTCCGGCATTATCTGTTCCATGAAGCTCACAGTTTTTCGCAGTGGAAGATTTGAACTGGACTCCTAACAGTAACTGCATGTTTCTAACATGCTAATAAACTGGTTCCAGCGGTTGAAAATCAGTTAAATATTAAAAATTATCACAGACTTTCGTCTATTCCACCATATCTGCGGTTTCGGTATTCTGGCGCCGTTTTGGTATTGCGGTTTTTTGTCGATTTTATTTCGCGGTATTGTGGTTTCGGGACCCCTCCCCCCCTCACCCATGTTCCCTCTATCAGTGGTTAGTCTGGCCGACACCAGCTGGGCGCGTCTAGATCTATTTGTCGCATACGCAGATGACTGTTGTAGCGTTTTTTCGAGCGTATTTGTATGGACGGGGAAAACGCTAAGAAAACGATGGTGTGGATGAGGAGCTTTTGATGCGTTTTCGATGAAAACAGAGCGTTTCGAAAACTTAGCGTTATGAAAAACGGGTACGTATGAACGGGGCCTAAGTCAATCTCGTCCCCAGAACCCACGATTCTTTTGGATGCTTCTAAAGGATCGCGGGCTCGCGGGACGAGATTGGGCCTAAGTGTGGACGGGGCCTAAGTCTGTTGTGTGATGTTTATTCAGGAGCCCAACACAGAAACTTGTTTAAAATTTTGGGCGGGATCGGGATTTCGACGAAAAGAAGGGCAGGATTGCGGGATTAACGAGAAAGGCGGAAGGCGGGATCTGGGAACCATATTGTGGACCCTCATTTTAGCATGATTTTGGGAAGCTCAGAAACATCTAGATCATAGGAAGCTGAACAATAATGGTTTGATTCTGTAGAATAGTACTCGTCAAATGACAGGAACCCATTAGGAAGTGAGGATGATTAACGATAGCGAGGATGGAAATGGATTGCAATATGGATTTTTGAAAGAGTGAAAGGCTGTCAGTTTTTTCAAAGTTTTCAAGTTTGGCTCGGAAATCTTTGAATTTTGCAAAAATATTGTTGCAGTATGGAATTTCTTCAAGAAATTGCTTTTTAGCGTTTAGTTAGAGTTTATTAAGCTTATTCCATAAATTTAGGAAACATTTCGTGCATTTATAACAGTTTTTGAGCAAACACCCGGACAGTGTCCCTTTAAGTCTACGGGAGGTTGGTGGGATTCGGGAGAAATTAGCCCGCATGCAGACGTCTATTTCCTTGCCATACGCGGAAAAGTGACGACCCCAGGCTAAGAGAAATACGTAAAAAATCGCGCATACTATCCAATCAGAAGCCGAGGATAGTTTATCTTCGGCTTCTGATTGGATAGTCTGTAACACGAAAGAATGTGAAACAACTTAGAAGTTAAAAAGCGCCACTGACGCATAATTTTAAGCTCCGATCAAACGGCCCTGGTCTCAACATTTGTTGAGAGTCGATGTTGAGGCCGTTTCACACCCCCTCTCAACAATGTTGAGACATGTTGAGAAGAGTTTGATTTCGTTTAAACTTTTTCTCAACATTTCGTTTGTTCTCGAAATGTTGAAGCCGTTTGACACGCTCTCAACTCCTCTCAACGTTGTTGTCAGTCCCAGACCTCACGCATCTTTCTTGTTGAGCACTTGTTGAGCTCAACATGACTCAACACATGTTGAGACCGTTTGATCGGGGCTTTAGGTGCGTAAATAAAATAGACCGAGAAAATGTATGGACGGCTGGCGTTATTTCCAATTCACGCCCGTTTCGCTGTACTTGCCCCTCCAACCAAGATACCGTCAGAACTCAATTTAAACAACAGGTGGACGAGAAAGATACATGACATGATTTTATTACAAAGGGTACAAATAAACAATACTATTATATAATTTTATATACATCGCTGCATCCCAACTACTAATAACTACTTTCTGCTCTTTTTTGCTACTATTTTTTAATAAAAATATTGACAATGTTTTACTACACCGTACGAAAAAACCCGGAACAAATTTTTTTTAATTTAGTATTCGTTAAAAAAACAAGCTTGTTACAGTGAATTTACAGCCGGGAATCGTTTATATGATCACAAGGCCGACAAGGGGCGGATACGTGTGTACCTATCATAGAGGGGGGGGGGGGGGGGGGGGGAATGTGAACTGTCCTGGTCGCAATAACGAGGTGTCCCTATGGAGAGGTTCGTTACCCAATCTCGTTACCCAATCACTCCCATTAGTGCCCAAGTTCAAAATTAGAAACAACCTAGAATTAAATTGAGCAAGAGTTAAAAACAAATTGTATCAAGTGCTGTTCTATATGTTTCAATTATAAAATCCTACACTGACCTAAAAGTTAGATCCACCTTGTACAGTATACTAAACAGTACCACATGAAGGTATTGCTCAATAGCTTTCAATGGAATGGTCACACACTAGGGTTTCATCCACAATTTAAACGTTAGAACCACCTTGTACAGCATAATAACAGTACCACATGAAGGTATTGCTCAATAGCTTTCACTTGAATGGTCACACACTAGGGTAGAACCGCATTAATAGACTCAAGGCTTGACTCGTTAAATTCGGAAGCCTGTGAGGATTACGAGAACTGGATATCAGAAAATACGAATAATATTTTCTGTAGTAGTGCGAAATTGAATCCCCCTAGCTCCTTACTAAATGTGAAAAAATGCTGAAACAGGCGAAGTGCGAAAAAATCTTCAAAATATGTCGCGAGTTCTCAATTTCCTACCTAAATCCCCAAATATGGTTGGGTTTACCCAGGGTGCCAGAGGCTTTACTTACGCGGTTCTGATCAATGGCTATGTTGAGACCCGCGCGAAATTTCTCGCGGTTCCCTTTCGGCCAATCCTATGTACTCAAGGTAAAAATAGAGCACAAGCTAATTAAATTACCTTCCTTCTATTAAGGGAAGGATTGAATCTCCCCTTGCGACGGGGTATAAATTGTCTTTTACATTTGCTTTGACAGTGATTTCTTTGCATGGTTATGTAGTATATTTCAACATGTGTTGTGTAGTTGGATCAGATGGGAGAAACAAACGCCTGGTGAATGGGAGGCTGGAAGCAGCGAACATGTTCAACTGGTCCGTCTGAGGACTTGAGGTGCTTGTTCAACACAGCGAATATCTGATCATTTAACACTCTGAAGTGACGGGCTCTGCTTACAAGACGCTTCAGGTCCTGAAAGTAAATGAACGTACTTGATTAGCTACGTGCTGACATCCAATGGCCCATTGGCAAGTCAACGCCGGAGACCAAGGGGCAAATAATAAGGGCGGCAGAAAGTTAGAACTGGCGAAATCCGGGGGACCTGCCTAGAAAAAAATACAACCGAGACCCTCTAAAACGGACACTGAAGGGTCAGATTAGAGAGGTACCCTTGTTATAGATGCGTCACATATATGACCTTGCCGCCGTTTCCATAGCAACTTTCGTATTGCATTATATAACCTCGTTATGCACCCGTTATTGACCAATCAGAATCTAGAATGAGTATGTTATAAAGGCGATTACGAGAAGAGTCGCAACACCAAATCACAGTACACTCAAAATAACTCACCACGCCACCGACAACTTCGTCTCGAGTATCCACCGCGTACACTTTGACGATGTGATAACAGAAGTCCAACGCTTCAAAACGATTTTCTTGCCCCAGTAAAGCAATGAGTGTACAGCCGCCCAGTTGAGGCCCTCACCAAAACACTGCCTGCGAACAACCAACAGAAATTACTAATTAACAATGATTTATACGTCTTTCTAATGATTATAAATCAGCAAAATATACAACCTCGTTCCCAGGGTCTCTCTTCTTCCCGCCAAAAGCGATTGAAAAGAGATATCTTTTCAATCGCTTTTGGCAGGAAGAAGAGAGACCTTGGGAACGAGGTTGCAAAATATACTGAGTGACCAAGGCGACTTAATTAATTAGAGCGGTTTTCAATTTAGCGTCGAAAGTAAATATGCGTTTGCTTCGGTTTTGCTTTACTACGCTCTCTGATTGGTTCGAAAAAACTCGCGCCACTTTCTTAACCGATCAGATGCCAAACTAAAACCAATCGTGACTTGGTCGCACGAGTTTTCCGCTCTTGATGCCAGTTACATGTATTTGCTTCGGGCTCTGATTGGTTCCTTGTGTTGTTTTAGTCTGTTGTGATTGGCCAGAGTGATTTTGCTACACTCAATTGTACACCGCTCTATGAACAATTACAATTATATGCTATACTGTGACATGTCGACAAGTTGAGTTGGGTTGAGTTGTTGGTATGAGCCTATCGCTTCCCGTACATTTTACTCCCGCTTTCCGCCCTCTCTCTTTTCCCCGCCTACCGTAGACTTACCGCCCCCCTTTACTTCCGGGTTCCCGCCCCCCCCCCCCCCCCCCCCACTATTGAGAGCCCCCCCACCCCCACTATTGAGAATGAGAGGTTTAGATGAATAATGCGCGGGTAATACTTACTCCACAGTGAGTTCGTTCTGTCGAAGTGGCTGACAGTAATTGAACTGAATAGCGCTCCAGAGACGCTGAAACTCCCTGCACTCGTCAATGTTCATGACACCGTTGGCTGGCGGCAGCTCTTTCCAAATGTCGTGGACCAGGAAAGTTTTGATCCGTTTGAGCACCACTTCAAATATGGACAGTCCACAGCATAGTCTCTCTTTCGTTAACAAGTCGCCTTCTTGAGCGTTGACAACTTGCTGCAAAGAGAAGATCACATTGTCATATCTGTAAACAATACGTAGTCTTCTTCGCAGCCATTATTTAGGTCGTCACGCGACGCTTCTCCCGAAAAGCGTTGGGTGACGGGAACGGAGTACGAGTACGACTTTTCAAACCTAGTGCGCAGGGTTTACATTTGCACGTCTAACACCAATCTCGTTCCTAGAGCCTCCTTCTCTACTGGTCAGCAGCAGGGGGGAGCGACGGCTCTGGGAACGTGACTGATGTTCTAAAATAACGGCTGCGAATGAGACTATGTAACCAAGGTATAACAGCCTCGTGACTTGGCTCGTCACGCAATGCTTCCATTTCCCAATTAGTGAAAAGACGTTGTGTGACGAACCAAATAACAGCTGCGAAGTGAGAGATTAGGGATAATAAGCCAAACAAACACACACAAATACAACATTGATTGAGCTGTGAACCTCTTTTGTGCCAAGCTTGGTGATGGTTGACAAAACTTGCAGCGAGTTATACTGCGTCTCGAGTCCCTTCATTATATTATCCAGCTTTTCGCCCTCTAGGAGGAAAAAAAGAGTAAAAACACCTGTTAATTTTACGATTACAGTTAGGAGAAAGTCCCCAATTATTGCCCCAATGTGCACCAAGGAACTCACTCTGCGTAACGACAATCATCTTGCAAAGTCACTACTTTTCGAGTCTAAATTATCACATATTAATCAAGTTACTAATAAGTTATTAATTAATTAATTAACTAATTAATTAATTATAATAAATTACCTTTAAGATAAGGCCTGGGAATAATTCCTTGGAATGGAGCAGCGTGCAATAGATCCATAATCTCCTCTTGGGACTAAACATGAAAAGAAAATATACTGTATGAACAACTGCTGATATCACAACACAGTCTGAGTTGGCGGAAAGCTTTTCACGGTCGGAATCTGTGACTGCGCCCGCGGTCTTTGCAAGGCATGTTGCTAAAATGACGTATAAAGATGGCGTCAGGCTGACGTTACAAATTTCGAAAGGTTTTTTAAAACTATAAGCAAAGCAGCAATATTATTACCTTCCATCAAACAATATTATGGTCTTTCAAACATTACTCCAAAGACATGCTAACATCCAGTGTCTAGTTTTTTTTGTCTGATTTGTTAAAGTCCCGGATATCGTTATTCTTAAACGAAATTTCCCCAAACGTAGTAAACTTACTGGGGCAATTTTGAAACGAAGTCTACGTTTGGCCTGGTTTAGGGTTGACTCAAGAGGTTTACACGAAGCTGGATCAGACACGGTTCACGTATTCCGCGTTTAGACCTGGTGCAACAAGGGTGCTATTGGCTTAAACCTGGTTTAGACCATGACGCTGTCTAAACTTCATTAAAATAATCGGCCCACTAAAGCTAACTTTTAGTTTATTGTGTTAGATTAAATTTACACAAAAAAGTGAAAATTATCTTGAAATATCATATTCTCCCAACTAGTACTGAAAGAATTGTATAGAGATAAGTAAGGCGATCTTTTCAAAATTTCCGATGATCACCCCGGTCACTTTTATGTGGGAGTCCCCCCCTCCGGGGGGATTTAACAAGTTGACATCAGAGGCAGTCTGTAGCAACTTACTAAGAAGCCCTCGAGTTGTAGACAGAAGAGGATAGCATTGCCTATCTCTCTGAATCCTTGGAACACGTCTGTCCTCAGGTATGGGTACTGCATGATCGGTTCAAGGCTGGCATGGTAGTATTCAAGGACACCTGGCGAGAAATAACGAGAAAAAAAATGGCATGCTTATTTGCGTTGAATTAGGATCTTTACATTACTGCACCTTTCAATAGTTCAAAACCCAACTAAAAAGAATGCGTTTTTTATTGCCGTCAATTATAATTACGACGACAACCAACGGGCCTTGAAAAAGGAAAACAAAATGGATAGAAATCTACCAATCACAAACCCATGCCGTTGAAGTGAACTTCTGTTTCCTGAGTCGTCCGGTAAGATGATTGACGGCAGCGAAAAACGCTTTAAATGTTAGTTACTATTGAAAGGCGCAGTAAAACCGCTACCTTATTCTTACTAATTTTCGCGATTTGAAAAATTCGCGAAATTAAATACTCGCGAAAAAGGTGCCGCGAAAATTAAACGCGCGAAATTTAATACCCCATTACACAAATAAAATTGACACTGTAATTTGGTAAAATACAAAGGGTAAAAATTGTCACAATTCTGTCCATGATTTATGAATCTCCACATTCCTCCTCTGATTCGTCGTTTTCTTGCAATTTCTGCAAAATGTCTCTGATGCAGTCGTCAAAATTGCCATTCACAGTATTGTTTTTCCTTCAACTCATCAATTGAACGCTTTATTGGCGATTATGAATGGCGGATTTTTAAATGGTGATTAAAATTTGGTGACATTTTCGCGAAATTTAATACACTTCGAGTCGATTTTCCCCGTGAAATCGCGAAAATTAATACTCGCGAAATATGGCTCTGTCATTTTTAAGTACACGCGAAAATTAGTAAGAATAAGGTACGTCAAGGATGGCGCTTCTTGAAAACTTTAATCTAAATATTTTAAGGTCGTAATCCGTCTCAATCTTCCCCAGTCTTAACCATCGTAATAAGAAAAAAAAGGAACAAGGATACCTGTTTGGCGTTTTTCTTCCCTAGATTTGAGGTTTCCCATAAGCAGGCACCTCCTGTAAGCGGGCATTTGAACTTGGCCCAAGGGAGGCTCGACTGTAAAATGACGAAAGGTGCCAATAATATCTACCCTGGGTACCAGAGCATTGGTGCTTCGATAGCGAGTGACGACGGAGTGGGTGTGTTTTTTTTTCGCTCGCCACTCCGGCTTCGCCGTTGTGGCTTACTTTCGCAGCTTCGCCGCTCACACTTCGCGCAAAGGAAAAAACCCTCTGGTGCCCAGGGTAAATAATATCTCGCTCCCCTTCAGTGCCCAATGTCTCTTACCTGTAGATCCGTACTCAAAGCGAGGTAGGCCGCATTTTTTAGGCATTCCTTCGATGAGCTGTGCGATGTATTGCTGAAGCTGACCATGGAGCTGCAGATCGGATAATCACATCAGCACATCAGGGCTTATAATGGCGGATAGACTTATATTCGGGGGAGAGGATGGGGGTGGTGGTGGGAGCTTATAGCGGCTAACCGGTTCAAAGGCAACATTTCAAAATGAAAATGGTAGTCTTCTCCATCGTCATACAGAATTGCATGATCATCAAGAAAAACACGACGGGCAAGTTAGTGCAGTCAATTTATAACAGTAGTGTAACATATTATGACATTGAGTTCTAATCTATGATCTTTTGTTTTCACTTGTGGTGTCGGATAAGGGGCTTATATCCGTGTGGAGGAGGGGGGGGGGGGGGGGACCGGAACCGGGATGCCGCCGAGTTATATTTTTTCCCGAGACTGACGGTGGCTTATAACTGGAGGGGCTATAGCAGGGGTCATAAAACCGGAATTTTACGGTACGAGAACTACAAACACACAAACTAGAGAGATGAATTGTGTCACCTCTTCAAGGGGTGAACTAAGGGCAATGTGAACAACTGTTCAGTCTACTTCCAGTAACTTGAAAGACCATTTGATCACCTGATGTCCAAAGTCAACCAAAGCCGTCATTTCAAAACTGAATTGAAACTCAGGACTCTCTATTACACTGAGAATTACATGGCCACAAGCCTGAGTATACAGACATCTCTTTCACGCGCTGAATTTAGACGTCTGTTTACTCACGCTGGGTAACCAGTGAAAAGAGTTATTATTTTGATGTCTTACCACACTCTTGATGATATTAAGAAGCTCCTCGATCACCACAGCGATTCCTTGGTAACCCAGCAAGCGAGACATGCATGCAAAATGAATGTCCCCGACAAAGTTACTGTACAGTGATCCGATGGCGTTGAACACTGAGTTTTGAAGCTGCAAGACGAAAAGAACACATCATACTGAGTGATTCACAAACCAACCAACCAATCCGACTTACCAATCCAAAATATCTGATGTCACCGTATTGAGCAGTACTATCATGTTGTACTTACTGTTTATTGTGATGCACAAAGTAGTTCTAACTCCTACGTCTGTGGATGCAACCTTAGTGTGTGACCATTCAAATGAAAGCGCATGTGGTACTGTTTAGTATGCTGTACAAGGTGGTTCTAACATTTAAGTCTGTGGATGCATCCCTAGTGTTCAAATGAAAGCTATTGAGCAGTACTTTCACGTGGTACTGTTTATTATGCTGCACAAGGTTCAAGTCTACTCCTTAGGAAAAACAACAACAACAACAACAACAAAAAACAAGTCTACTCCTTAGATGACACCATAGAGTGTGACAGTTCGGTATGATCCTGAATATAACGTACATTATCTAATTACCTTTGTGCCGAAGAAATAATGATAGGCTTGCTTAGGTGCTTGTTCTCTGGAAACTTTGTCCACCAAAGAAAGCGAAGTGGGAACAAATCTACAGACAACAAAAAGATGCATCGTGATTAATTAAAGAACCCTACACATTACACGAGAGTCTTCTAAAATAATGTTTCTTGCAAAAGCGCTGCTTCACGAATACATAACATATTGGTTAGTTACGGTTCCTTGCTGCTTTTGGAAATGAAAGGCAGATAAAAGCCAAACTCGGGCAAACTGACCCACATCAGTTGCTGGAGCTTATCCCGGTTTCTGTAGCATGAACCCAACTGGGAGTATTGCTACTCCCCCTGGATGGGATACTAGTCCATCCCGGTTTCTGTAGCATGAACCCGCCTAGGAGTATTGCTACTCCCTTGGATGGGATGCTACTCCATCTCAGGCTACCCCCCAGAATTTTGTCATCGGTATCAATTTATACCCCTGAGTGGAGAGAGGCACTATCAGAGTTAAGTGCCTTGCATGCCCAAGAACACAACACAATGACCCCGGCCAGTGCTCAATCTGGAGTTCAACATGCAAACCATTAGGCCACCGCGTCTCCCACAAAGTGAAGGGGTTAAGAGTGAATGTCCCTTATAATCGAAGAAAATTGAAAAATTCGCGGACACGGTCAAAAATCGATTTGGCTCATATTTTGTCTGTAGGAAGCTTTACATACTAGAAAAACGAAATGAGGTTAGATTTTTGAAATAACCATTTTAACGGGAATAAACCGTTGAAAACCGACTGAGGGTGAAAAGCTCAAGTTTCACCTTCTGCGAACGCGAAATTATGCAGTTTTCAGGCAGTTCTCATACGAACTAAAACGTAACAGCAGAACTTATCCAGCTATATATACATAGTGTGGGACTTCCTTTATCGAGATATAGTGATATTTTTGGTCTCGTGTTATTTCTGAAGGAACCACATCCCGATTATGAGACGACATCTTCGGCCTTTCGTAAACAAGCCAAAGGCGGCTCAAATTAGCTTGGCAAAAAAGCATGTGGTAGTGTCTGAAAATTTCTAAAAATATTTCCAGCGACTCTAGAAGAATAGTTCTATACGATTCCGGTCTTATTTGTTTGGGATCTTCTGCTATTTTAATATAAAACTGACCAAACTCGACCTAAATTACAAATGACGCCATGTTGAAACGATTGACATCAGAATTTATCGCTTTGTAATCAAGTAATTGTTTTGGCCAAATATATCCCCATTGATGCTTAGAATCAATAGAAACGTATAAATGATGTTTTAAATTAGACTGACTCTAGATATACCGAGATATATAAAATAAATTTCGACTATACATACCTTGCAAATCGCGCCATAATTTACGGTGAATTACTCTAGCTCATCAATTCCCGATTGGTCTTTTGCCATACTACAGTCCGCTTCACATTCACTCGGCATAAATTATATTATTTGCATCCATATATAAGAAAAACTCTATGTTGTCTTCATAATCAGTTTCGAATATACTGAGAAACAAACTGAGTGGAGGGCTCGATCGAGTCCGATCGAGTGACTGAAATCCGATATGCGTGATCTCAACGGCAGTAACAAACTTACTGTCACGCAACCCTTCAGTTCGGCTTTATCTCAGTTACAGTTCTTTTTTCATAACGCTTGATCAACTGATAATTTCTTGCTGACTGGCAGTTAACGGGAAGAGCAGGCGCACTCTTGGACAAATTCTGTCAGTCGTGCAATAAATTCCTTTTTCCATTTTTGAGCTGAAATGTCAGCAAGGGACTGTGCAATAATTATCAGGAGGGAGGGGGGGGGGGGTTGGAACATGGGCTTCATGTAGGAAAATATTAAGTAATACCCCCCTCCTAAAGGAGTGAATTTAGTTATTGCCCCCTCTCTAATCAGTCAGAAATTATGTACGACCCCCCCACACACACACACACACACACACACCTTTATACAAGTACCCTACATTTTCTCTACACGCACCTGTGGATTAAAATCTTAGAACAGAAAGAAGAGCTCCTACTACATGTTTAATTGTTGGACATCCGCGTCTGGAACAAACATCACATCCGTAGCAATGAACAACAGAGCCATAGCAGAAGGAAAGGAACATATGTGTTATTTTCGGTCCCCACCTTATAAATAGGGTATGGATTCGCCAATGTAATATGTACTTGAAATAAAATGTTAAGGCCCCGCTCTTGGGTGACTTATTTTACCTTGAGCCCCCCCCCTCTCCTTGCTTTGAATTTACTCTATGCCCCCCCCCCCTCTCCTCTGGTTATCCAACCCCAACCCCAATTATTGCACAGTCCCTAATGAGGCCCATTAGGGGTTATAGGGATACGGGATATTTGAGAAAAAAATATCTTTGAAATGCCCCCTTGGGGAAGGTCAACAATGTATGTGTGTGTGTGTGTGTCTGTCTGTCTGTCTGTCTGTCTGTCTGTCTGTCTGTCTGTATGTATGTATGTATGTATGTGTATGTATAGGGATACGGGATACTGAAGGAAAAAATTATAGGGATATGGGATATTGGAAAAAAGATATATTGGGATATTCAACTGAAACTTTCTTCGCAAGATTTCTTAACATTTCAATTAATCAAGATTATTTTCAAACAAATTAAAATAAAACAAATTAACAATAATTAATGGTAATACTGATCAAAATGGACCGATATGCCGCAGGCGAGTGTTTTCTATATTTCTCAAGTGTTCTCAAATTCCCGGAGTGTTTTATGACAGTATAATACATGGTTTTGGCTTCTTCATGTGCTTTAAAAATATAGATTTACGCGCGCGAAACGATAAAACACGCTTTTCTATGTTTTATACTCTGATAAAACATGGTTTTTAACCAATCAGAGCGCGCGAAATTTTCAGTTTATATTTTAAAAGAAAATAATGCACGGCTAGACTCTATGCCGTTTATATGACAGCTATTTTCTAAACTGGCATCAATCATACTCAACCCTCAAAAGCTGATTTGTGGCGCTTAAAAGGGACAAAATTGGACAATTTCCGAGAATTTCCGACGGCTGAACGAAAACGAACCCGAAATGACCGCGCTTGGAATGGAAACGAATGTATGTTTTTGTGACGTCATATGTGGTGATCATTTTTTCACGCGTGTTTTCGCTCGTGTTTTCGCGCGTGTTTGAAGCTTGTAATTTGCATGGGTCAAGTGTTCTGGGTTTGTTCGGAGATTATTCCATAGCCGGTATTGACGAAAATGGATGAAGACCTTGACATCTCCTTTGAAAATGCTCAAATACAACAAATTAATTAATCTCATCCATTCCTTGCATCTCTTCTCGTCGTTAGGGAATGTAAAAAAGCTTACGCCTGATTAGGGACCTTAAACTGACCACGAGAACGTCACAAAACAATAGATTTAATTAGTAGTACAATTGCTCCGCACGTGCATTTTAGTCAGTACATTTCTTTGCCGTCCTCTGCAAAACAACAACGTCAAATGACCAAATTCACGGTATTATGGAAAACGTGAACACACGACGGTGAATTTTCCTTTCTCTATCTGCACTTGAACTCTGTCCCTGTGAATTCAGCTCCTGGACGTGTTGGAATAATCGCGAAATAGTTTATAGGAATGTGAATTCACTTTTTAAGTGACGTTTTTGAACAGTTGCTACAGTTAAAAGCAGCACAAAACACAACATTTGTTGATGTCTTGAAACTGCAGAATTTCAATTCCCGCTCTTCTTGCGGACTCGCGCGTGTATGTGACGTCATATGTGGTGAGCTTCCCATTTCCGACACTCTTCCGTTTGTGGAAGCGAAAAAAAAAGGCGGTTTTCAAAGTCGAATATCTCGGCGACGTTTTGTCTAAATCGTTTCAAAACTTCAGAATATGATTGTTCATAATATTCCCGGGATCATTTGCGGAGCTGTACAGCTCCGCAAATGATCCCGGGACCGCAAATGATCCCCAAATTGGACCGCAAATGATCCCGAACCTCAAATGATCCCCAGAGTGGACCGCAAATGATCCCGCTAAAAATCGAGGAATGGCGTGGACGGTGGACCCGATTTTTTTTTCCATTTTGAATATTTAGCGACGGAAATCGAGCCTAGTTTTCGTGTCAACAAGATTCATTTATCTATAAATTTCGAGATTAAAGACGGTTCTGCGCCATGAAACAAGCTAGACATGGAAATTGACCCATTACCGCAAACTAATTCACGAAATCGGCAAATAACATTTCTGGTGAATTTAACACCCCGGCCGGCCCCCTTTGATAAAGTGTGAAAACTGTGAATTTTTTTCAGGCTGCTAATTGCCTGTTCCAGGCGTTCGGATAGTGGAGGAGCGACGCGAAAGACATCCGAACGCCTGGAACAGGCTAGGCCCCTAAAATCACTCTCAATAATGCAAATGTAAGCACGAGGAGGAGCAATTTTAGCCATTTTCACACTGCAAGCACATGGGAGAAGCAGCTACCTCGCATGACATTGATAACTGAGGTGACATTCCTTGACGGTTCAGATGACCTTTAATTTCGAGATCGGATGTCAATCACCGTGCGACAGCAACCGCGCTTTCAGTTTTAAGTGGCCGTTATCAAAGTACCGAAACTATAATTGTCAATATGTAAATGAAACCCCTATAATAAGCCCCTATAAGCGGCCACCTTATGGCCGTCCCGATGAGAGTTCTTAGAGTTCTCCTCTTGTTTTTTTTAAATAGGAGCCTGAAAAAAAAAATCACAGTTTTCACACTTCATCATGCAGTCATGCCGCCAAAACAGCATGAAATAGAATTCACCGGAAATGTTACTTGCCGATTTCGTGAAGTAGTTTGCTCTAACGGGTGTCAATTTCCATGTCTAGCTTGTTTCATGGCACAGAATTAGATAAATGAATCTTGGTGACGCGAACACAATTAAACATGCGGTGTTAACTCTTGTGTAAGTCTGCAATAATTCTAGACGCGGATTAATTTTACCGCGAAAACAAAAAAAACACATTCTCGAATTAACTATTTTTACTGATATCTCGCGTTAGTTCAATGATTTTGAATTTATGTTTTTACTAAAATTAATCTGCATAAATGCATGAAAAAAATCGATCACTTCCGTCATTAGTGACCAGGTAACTAGATAAAAATGTCTAGCGTGCACGGTTTCAGTTCTTGGGAAAGATATTCAAAAGGGAAAAAATCGGGTCCACCGTCCACGCCATTCCTCAATTTTTAGCGGGATCATTTGCGGTCCACTCTGGGGATCATTTGCGGTCCAATTTGGGGATCATTTGCGGTTTGGGATCATTTGCGGTCCCGGGATCATTTGCGGAGCTGTGCAGTACTAACATCACAGCAGATAGCTGGTTTTCTTTGCCGTCTTTCAGCAAAGAAACGATTAGTAGGCACAGACTCACGTGAAATTAGCGCGGACGAGAACGAAACTTCAGCTGAATCCGAGACTCGCCTCTCTGCTCTGTAAGCAAATGTGATGAGGGATGTGGCTCTCCATGAGCATCCTATTGTATCGTCCGATCGTAATATCTGTGAACTTGTAAAAAGAAAGAAACTAGTGTTGCATAGCATAGCATAGTGTTGCTATGCTAAGAAGAATTTGCATCGACCTCGGGGTGGATATTACTGACATTTCAGCTCAAAAATGGAAAAAGGAATTTATTGCACGACTGACAGAATTTGTCCAAGAGTGCGCCTGCTCTTCCCGTTAACTGCCAGTCAGCAAGAAATTATCAGTTGATCGAGCGTTATGAAAAAGAACTGTAACTGATCATGAGATAAAGCCGAACTGAAGGTTGCGTGACAGTAAGTTTGTTACTGCCGTTGAGATCACGCATATCGGATTTCAGTCACTCGATCGGATTTCAGTCACTCGACTCGATCCCTCCACTCAGTTTGTTTCTCAGTATGTTCGAAACTGATTATGAAGAGTAGAGTTTTTCTATATATGGATGCAAATAATATAATTTATGCCGAGTGAATGTGAAGCGGACTGTAGTATGGCAAAAGACCAATCGGGAATTGATGAGCTAGAGTAATTCACCGTAATTATGGCGCGATTTGCAAGGTATGTATAGTCGAAATTTATTTTATATATCTCGGTATATCTAGAGTCAGTCTAATTATAAACATCATTTATACGTTTCTATTGATTCTAAGCATCAATGGGGATATATTTGGCCAAAACAATTACTTGATTACAAAGCGATAAATTCTGATGTCAATCGTTTCAACATGGCGTCATTTGTAATTTAGGTCGAGTTTGGTCAGCTTTTATATTAAATTAGCAGAA
The DNA here is from genome assembly GCA_029204205.1 of Desmophyllum pertusum. Lineage (NCBI taxonomy): Eukaryota > Metazoa > Cnidaria > Anthozoa > Scleractinia > Caryophylliidae > Desmophyllum > Desmophyllum pertusum. The sequence goes on from MU825882.1 coordinate 1,692,251, forward strand.
GATCCCAAACAAATAAGACCAGAATCGTATAGAACTATTCTTCTAGAGTCGCTGGAATATTTTTAGAAATTTTCAGACACTACCACATGCTTTTTTGCCAAGCTAATTTGAGCCGCCTTTGGCTTGTTTACGAAAGGCCGAAGATGTCGTCTCATAATCGGGATGCGGTTCCTTCAGAAATAACACGAGACCAAAAATATCACTATATCTCGATAAAGGAAGTCCCACACTATGTATATATAGCTGGATAAGTTCTGCTGTTACGTTTTAGTTCGTATGAGAACTGCCTGAAACTGCATAATTTCGCGTTCGCAGAAGGTGAAACTTGAGCTTTTCACCCTCAGTCGGTTTTCAACGGTTTATTCCCGTTAAAATGGACATTTCAAAAATCTAACCTCATTTCGTTTTGTCTAGTATATAAAGCTTCCTACAGACAAAATATGAGCCAAATCGATTTTTGACCGTGTCCGCGAATTTTTCAATTTTCTTCGATTATAAGGGACATTCACTCTTAATATGTTATTCCACGACATTGCTAGCCAGTCACTTTGAAAAGTACTTTTTCACACACATTTTTCTCACCTGTTTGTGGATGAGTTGTAGCAGTAGTTTGGAAGGAAGTCGAAGTTGAGTTCCCAGAACACGTGAAGAGTGATCCTGCCATACGGTGCTGACACTGAGTGGTTGGCCTCGTCCAACATGTTGTTGAATGGAATTAGCTTCACACACTTGGACAGCAACTGGTGAGTCATTCGGTTCACGTCAAGTAAATTCTCCAGGTCCTACAAGACATATGACACTCAATTTAGTTATCGAAGGTATGACGAGGAGATAACATCTGAATAGACTGCGAGCAGTCAGTCTTTTTCCTCAGATCCTTGGAGCGAGTGGAAATGGAATGATTATGCAAATCAAGGTAAAAACGAGGAGGATTGGGGAGAGGCGATTCAATCAATCAGTGTTTATCAATCAATCATCTATCCTAGTCCTGTTTACATGTAGAATTATAGTGATAGGTTACTATTTAACCCAAGTTTCTAATACAGATTGGATATACCCATGCTCTGATTGGCTAAAATATGTTTTACCAGAGCATAAAAAGATGGAAACTACGTTTGATTGCTTCATACGCATAGAACTCTCAGTATCATAAAGTGTGTAAAGAATTACACTGTCATAAAACAGTACGGTTATTTGAGAACACTTGAGAAATTATTAAAAAACTTTGTGCTTGCTACATTTCTCTCGTGTTCTCAAATGCCCGTTGTGTTTTAATAACAGCATAACAAATTAGACTACGAGCAGTCCCCCATTTCCTCGCGTTGCGTTTTCTCGCGGGAGGTGATTTCGTGCGCGCTCGCCCACTCGTTCCCTGAGAAAAATGAGGGACTGCTCGTAGTATATAGCAAATTGGCTTCTTCATTTAAAATTAATGTAAAGTTGAACCTCGCCTATTGGGCACCTGGTCGCAGAGACACCAAAGCCCACATAAATTCCACCTCTATAGATATGGACACACTTGGCTTTATCTCTTCAGTATCTGTATTAGCGAGGTTTGACTGTACATGCGAAAATAGCTTTGCTTTGAAACATTGGAACATAAGGAGCATATTTTTTTGCTTATTTTAAAGAATAAAAGGATATACTGTCTTAAAACTCAAAAAAGATCTTATGCAATCAAATATCATTCATGACAGATTGATTTAGAATCAGTGAAAGGTACGAGGCCAGACATACCACAACACCGCAGATGTCTCCACTCTCAAACCGACCAATGGCACAGTCTATGGACCGCATCATGGAGTTGTTAAGACGCTGTGTGATCAACTTGTTCAAGTCGATAGACCGGCCTAGAAGCTGTAAAAACAAGCAAATAACGTGAGGTTGCTTAGCCAAATTAAACAGACGTTTCGCCAATTCATCCCCACTCGAGTAATGTCTGAGATTTCAACCCGAAAAATTCCATACTGATGACGTAGCTCTACAGAGATCCATGTAGTGTCTCTGATCGGTTGTTACTTGTGCGTGAAAACGAAAATTCAAAACTGAACATCAAACCAATCAAAGACATGACACGGGTCTCTATGGAGCTAAGTCATCAGCATGGAATGTGATCAACTTGTTTGTGTGATCAACTTGTTTAGTCCATAGACCAGCCTAGAAGCTGGGAAACATGGAAACAAAGAGAGATTACTAAATATTAATATTAATATTAATATTAATATTAATAATACTTCACACGCTCACTTCATCCCTTAAAAATCCCTACTGATTACACAGTTCCACAAAGATTCATGCAAGCAGTATCTCTGATTGGTTGAAGAATTGAGCACGTGAAGAGAGACGTCTGTTCACACAGGCTAGAGGTTGCTATAAGGCCTTGCATATGAATGACTTGCATGTAACCTGGGAGTTAATCTTGTGCCACAATTATTGGCGAAGACGAATTTCACATACCTGCACATGTCTCTGTTTAAGAAGAGTCTCGTATCTATTAGAACGCGTCCCTAGTTTGGCCGCAGCCTCGGCAGCCAAACGGACTAGCTCGGATTTGAACTTCTTGTCCAGTAACATACTGCAGAAGGAGAAACAGAATTGATTGAAGAAGAACTCGAAATTTCTTCTGGGGCACCCAACGGATCGTTTCGGTGGAATATCTGTTCGGAAGGCCTATAATCACCTCTGATATTCGGTTAGGGAAATGCCATCTCGAATTTTCGTAATATGAGAAAATTAATGCCTTTTGTTTTCGGAGAGATAAAAATGTCGTTTTGGGTACATAAATTCAGGTAAGAAGATTTCAATCCCTAAAATTTTCTGTAGTTTGAAAGTTCAGCTAACGTATCCGAACAGATACATTTTTCTTAGCGTTTAAAAATAAGCTATTATACTGCACAAAAAGCACAGTTATAACGTAAAATGATGTTCCGAAACCTACAGGAAAATTTTGTCGTTGGGTGCCCCTGTTTCTTGCAGGTAGCTCAGTTGAGTCAACGACTGATAAAAATCTTTGTCACATTTCTACCACCATTTTCGTCTTTCACACATTCTTACTCATCGAGGAAGAAAAACCTCTGGCACCCAGGGTAAACTAACCCTAAAGCCACATTTGAAACTAGTTATATGGCCTAAGCTCCCACGAGTCTCCTGTAGCTCAGTGGTATACAGTCCAAACAGGTATGCGGAAGGTCATAGGTTCGACTGTTGGGAGAACTCGGAAATTTTTACGCGTAGCTTGTGTCACTGACTGATTAACAACTTTCTCAGAATTTATTCATGTTTTTAAAAACTCTTCAATTCCTAAGAATTATATAAAAAAGGCAACTTGAGTATGTGTTGTGTTGATGTAGCACCAAATTCTCACAACTAACATTATGAATGACAATAGGCAAAAAGAGTTTATTTTAAGCTTGAGACTGAAAGGGTTGTGTGACACTTGTCGCATGTTCCGTGACTCTGGTTCGAGATCATATAAGATAACTATTAATGCGTCAGTCAATTCCAGCAGTGCCCATCCCCCCCCCCCCGGTCAAATTCCCACGGTGGGGACAAGCAAGCCGTTCAAATTCAAGTTCAAGTCAGGCCAAAAAAGCAGGCAAATTCCCCACCCCCGGCTCATCAGTTCTCAAGTTTAAAATCAATGCAAAGATTCAAGACACAGATAAATGTAAATATTTGACTTCTATAGCCAGTGAGAAGACATAAAACGGACAAAAACACCTTTAAAAATACTCACAAGCTTTTCTAGCCCATGCTGGACTAGCCATTATATAACAAACCCTTCGTTCTTGTCAATAAAGTCAGCAAACGATGCCATGTTTGAGTTGTCTGAAACTGCGAGGCCGAAGCCACGTGGCTGTTTAATTCCCCGGGGTGGGCTAATGCCCCCCCCCCCCCCCCCCTGGGCCGAGATAAAATCACTAATGCCCCACCCCCGGGATTGCAGAATGTGCAACTGGCCCGGGGGGGGGGGGGGGGGGGATGGGCACTGCCTGGAATTGACTGACACATAAGGGCAAATGGAAAGGTACCAAAAATTACCTGCATGCTTGAGCTTTGTAGTAAGAAAAAATCTGATCGCTGAGTTTGTACACAAACTGGTCAAAACACAGGTTTACCTGCCAACAGCACAGCAAAAAAAATTAGTACAAATACACTTCTTACGGCTTACAGTTACCTTGGGCACATAGCGCATGATAAATTGTATTGTTATATAGATGGAGTTTCGTTGGACCTAACGCGCATTCTAATTGGTTGTTTAATTGGTCACATGGTAAAGATTAAAATCAAATGTGGCCTGGGCAGGCTACAATATAAAACTCACACTTAATATTTCCCACAGTGGAACAGAATAACTTTTCTACAGAGGGTTGAGTGGGTCGCATGAAAGGTAGGCACGTGATTACATTGTTTTTGCCCACCCGCGGCATTGGATAGGCAAAAGCGGGAAAGAACACTAAGTCTTATATTAATCACCTCAGCCTCAATTTCGTCATACAGAAACTGTTTCTTGAAAACAGTCATAGCATAATGAGCACTGTCATTGTAAAGATCCAACGGATACAAGACATACCTACAGAACAACAACAGGATTAAATAGATCAGTAAATACTCTATATCCCTATCCTACAGTAACTACGTAAGATATTTTATTTTTGATACCTTGTAAGGTTTCATTTTCCTTGCTAGGGTTCTTGCTCATAAAATTAAACTACCGTAAGAAGCTGGTTTTAGTAGCATGAAGGCACTAGGAGTATTGCTACTCTGCCTTGATGAGTTGTTAGTCTATCGCAGATTGCCACCCAGCATTTTGTCAGGTCTCCCTAACAATAAGCTGGTACTCATTTACAGTTGAACCTCTCTACAACGGCCAGCCTGGCGCAGAATTAACTGGCCATTGCAGAGAGGTCAGTCAGAGGTGGCTGTTGTAGGGAGCTTTTCAGTTAATAAGTCAGAGTAAAGTGTGTGAATCAGTGCATGGTGGGAACGAAAAATCCTGGTCGTTGTTGAGAGGTGGCCATTATAGAGAAGCACTGTGAGAGTAAAGTGTCGTTTTGAGTACGACACAATGTTGTGAGTACAACACACGAATCATCAGGGCACCACACCCCCCAGTGTACATGACATATCAGATACTCACTCCATCATACTGGGATTTTTGCTCTCCAGAATGTGATTTGTCAAGATCCATGGCATGGACATCTCAATAGGAAACTGTGCACACAAAAAAGGAAAAGAAACAGTCATACAAGAGACAGGCGAATTTGTAGGCTTCGTTAGATAAAAAACGATCAGGAAGATCCACAAAGCAATGGTTGCTACAACTACAGTCGGGGGTTAACAAGTGCCGTTTTTTGGCAAATCTTCGTTGAAGCACTCAAAGAGTTTCCGATTGTTATTATCCATTGTGTGGTTCCAGAATATATCCATACCTCCCCCACGGAAGGTTTTTTGGTTTGAACCCCCCTCCCCCCAGGAATTTCCAGTTTAGCTTCATACTTTCCTTTAAAAAGTTTGGCTTTTGAGACCCCCTCCCCCTCGGAATTTCCAATGACCTTCCTTGGGGTGGGTATGGATATTTTCTGTAACCGCACATTCAAGAAACAGCGTGAGCACTCACGAATACTGCGAAAATTGTCATGCAATAAGGATACGTCATGTTGCTTAGCAACTTTGGGACGAAAACCATGGGCTCATTCCAGCCTTGGAGATGGGATTTAACCATTAACTGGTACTTGTTCCCCAGACTAAACATGAAGGAAACTACTAAACTTCTTCCACATCTCTTTGTAACTCCTTGTTTTACCCCTACTGAACAAATGCCTGAATAAGCCTGACTTTTCCTTGACCTGCCTGTATGTAATATATATTATATACTTTTTGGCCCTAACCAGTTTCAGTAAAATCTGTCTGGTTGCAATCAAGCAATTGAGGAATCAGATGGCTCATAAGCGCTCCAGTTTCTGTAGCAAGAAACAACTAAGAGTTCTACTTCCCTACAATTGTAGGTCCATCGAAGGTTATCCCTTACTACCCCACCCTGTAAAAAAACTCTTGTTACAGAAACTGCAAAAAAAAAAATAAATAGCAATAAACTGGTCGTTGTAGACAGGTTTTAAACCTGACCATTGTAGAGAGGTGGCTGTGATAGAGAGGTGATCATCAGTTGAGGTTCCACCGTATTTAGTTCTAACCTGAATTTTGGCACCCATTGTCAACTCCAGATAAAACTCTCTGAACCAGAGTTGGGACAAGTCACAGCAATCCCTCAAAACTTCATTAAAATGAAGCAGCTGCTCAAAAAAGAAAGAGTTCTTCAAGAATGTCTCTATCTGTTCCACCGTCTCTTTCTCCAGTTCCTTGCGCATGACCTTTTTGCCTCCTTTGTCAGACACCAGGGACTCCAGCATGGTGCGGACCATGTACAACTGTAAAAAGACCAGTAAAATAATATGTTAAGCATATTAGTCAAAAGGAGAAGGCATAGTGCAGTCAATTGAGGCACAGCAGTTCACTGTTCAATTCTTGGAGACCTCAAAAAATGTTTCAACTTTTTTTCTGACATACATGTTGTAGATGGGGGAAAAGCATGCACATCAGTTTCCTGGTAGATCAGTTCATCAACTGAAGGAACTAACAACATTATAACTCTACTTTTTTACAAGTAGACCGTGATCAGTCCTTAATTTTTTATGCTAAGGTCGTCAGGCTGTCACATTCAATCATGGAGCTGCCATCTTGAATATTTCAGCACCCATACCCAGTTTCCCCAGATTTCACTCATCAAAATATGCAAGATGACAGCTCCATGATAGAATGTGACGTTAAAAAATAGAGGGACTATTCACAGTCTAATTTTTGACCTTCTAAATTTTCATCCCATGTACATATGTACCGGTGACCTAACTGCAATACAAACTGGTTGTAAATATAGACTATACCTGGGTACTAGAAGGCCCTACGTCCCTCCCTGGTATCTTGATGTGAGGACCTGCTTTTGGGTCCTTTTCACCTTTCAGAATAGGGTCCCCTCTTCCATGCTGCCCATCAGCCCAGTCCCCTCCAGTCTCTCGAATGGACAACAGAATTCTGCAATAAAAACAGATTGGATGATCTAATGGGTGATGTGTGGAGCTATGTAGGTGCTTGACAAAAAAGTAACTTGTAACTGTGACTCACAAAGTAGACTTTCCATACATGTAGCTCCATGACATGGTAAGTTCATTCTTCATGCCTCCCTGTTTTAGAATTTACACTGCCAAAACTGTAGCTGATGCCCTGCTTGTAATTATTATTTTATTTTGTGGTGTACCTGTAAACTAGCTGTTATGATGATGATTTGTCTGGAACATGAGCCGACAACAGACGCGTCCGCTTACAGGATGCACCTTTACCATAGCTAAGTGTACTGAACACGGTAAATAAACATCTTTAGTTATCTTATCTTAAAATTCTCCATTTGACTCACGTCTTCAGAAGAGTAGCTTTCTTGCTCTTGACAGCTTTTCTCAGAGGCTCCCTCAAGCTGACCTGAATAAAATCCTGCACTTCAGTGTGTACGGAATGCCTGATGGCCTCTGAAAATATTGGCTCAAGTCTCGTCATCAGGCCATAAAGGCCTTTGATCATGGCAATCACCTGAAAAGTATATCATTAGTCAGTTCTCTATTATTACAAAAATCTACATGAACACATGCAGTCACATACAGTAAAAGCTCTGTTTAGCCCCAAGGGGCTTATTTAATTTCAGGCCTCAAGAAGGGGGGGGGGGGGGCTTAATAGAAAGCGGGGAGCTTATTTTAAATCACAAATTTTCGAGAAAATTCAGTATTAATTTTGTTGCTTGTTTGTTCTAAGTAGTGATGATTTTTCAATTGAACGCTTTATTGTTGATCGTGAATGGTGGATTTTTCAATGGTGATTTAATTTGGGTGACATTTTCGCATTTTTGTGAGACTCAAGTTCATTTGTCCGTGAAATTGCAAAAATTGATTCTTGCAAAATAAGACATTCAATTTGTTATTTTCGTGAAATTAGGTACACATGAACATTAGTGAGAATAAGGCCCAATTTATATACATCACACTTCAGTTACGTCAAATGTAATTCAAGTCCCAGAAAACTCACTGAGATCAGCGCAATTCCCACACAAATAGCAATGTACAGAACATGCTGCTTCCATGGTGTATTGCAACAGAGCCAAATACCAGCTAGATTTCTGTGGCTTTAATTACATTCGACGCAACTGAAATGCGACTTAATGCCAAGTATAAATTGGGTCTAAGGTATACTGCAATGCTGCAATGTAGACTTTCTAAAAGTACTTTCCAATATAAATACATGTATTTTTCCCTTTGTTCCCCAAGGCTTTATCTCTTGTAACTCGACTAAGCATCAAAGGTCGACTTGGGGCAAGTAAGTGGCTGTAATAATGGCAATCCACTGACTGGGAGTTGCAGCTGATCGTTTTTAGTGTTACACCTTTGTCATTTGATAGAAACTCAGGCAAAGTGTAATTTGCTGAAAATGTCAGCTGCTTAATGTTACTACATGTATACTGTCAGTAACTCCTACTTGATGGGGGTTTGCTATCCCACTGGATATTAGCATGTATTATAATATAAATAACTTTTCTCGTTCCATGTCAACAATACAAAACAAAAATTAAAAACAGTCTTAATCCTAAGACCATGCTGATGAAAAATGTCATTCAATGATACTCAATGGAACATCCTTTACCTCAACCAGTGAAAACTTTTCTTCACTGTTGTAGTTATATCTCGTAGCCTAAAAATGGAAAAAAATATATGACATTGAATAAATTATAAATAACAGAAAATAATAATAAAGAATCTTAAACTAATTGAAAATAAGAGATTAGGCAGACAATCTTACCCATTGACTACTGGGCTTTTTCCAAAAAAACGTCAATCTAACATCCCAGATGCCTATTTCTGGCCATTATCTCAACAGTTTAATGTCAAACTGTCTAAAACTTACTCTACGTAGAAGCAACGAATTCAATATTTTCTTCGGGCATGCGCAGAAATCAAAATTTCGACATAGTTTTTGGGTTTGAAAAACCCACCTGACTTTAGGCTTTTCTTTTCCTTTTATTTGTTTTGCCGTTCTTGCTCTCCTTTTTCTCTCATTTTATTTTGTGGTTTTGTTGGCCTTTCAGTCGTCTTTGTTCACGTTGAAAAAGTTTTAGCCTAAATGTTGGGAAAAGGGAATTTTTTCACAGAGTGCCAATGGTAGTGAAGGTCACGTTTTTTGGTCATTTTGGAGGAAAAAATCCAAGTTGTTTCGTGTGTATCTCCGGTCCAATTTAATGTTTCGTGCTCGTTTAGGCATGCTTTGTTAGACATTTGCCAACTCTATCCGTTGATTATCAAAGACATCCTCTGGCGTGAACAGTGATGACGCCACAAGTGGTACAAGTCTGTGGTCTCTTCTTGGCCGTTTATGGCCGCTTTAGTAGTCAATGTGTTAAGGAAAAAAACATTTATTTTCTTGTGATCAAACATGACTACCTTAAATATTGATGGCAGGATAGTACACTATAAAACTACAGTGGAACCCGGTAATATGGACACCAAGGGGACACGCTAAAGTGTCCGTATTAACCGGGTGTCCATATTAAGCGGGCTCTGATAATAAGTGTCACAGACACATGTAGCAGGCAAAAGACGTCAAAGAGGAAGAAGGCTACAAGCAATGACTGCAGTAAAAGGCCAAGGAAGTGAAACTTTGGTGTGAGCAAAGTGAGCAGAGAACTTTAAGGATCTTTAAAGTCCGGGTCAAACACCGGAAGAAAGACAGTTGTCAAACACGTCACGCTATTGTGCTACTGTTTTAGTAATAAAATCGCAATAACCTGTAGCCAAGCTTTCATTTTCTAACAGGGTACAATTAGCACATACATGTAATCGTGAAAAATGAAAATATTCAGTGCACAGATAACCAGTGTCCGTAAAGCGAGGTTAACTTTGTATGAGAGAGTGTCACTCTGGTCGCAGAAAAGTGTCCGCTGTCCGTATTAACCAGTCTCCGCATTAAGCGGGTTAATATAAGAGAAAATATATGAGCTTTTTGTTGGGACAAAGAAAACTGTCCGTAATAAGCGGGTGTCTGTATTAAGCGGGTGTCCGTAAAGCGGGGTTCCACTGTATTATTAATCAAGTGTAATATAACTGTTTACAGGGAAATTTCAGAGTTTTACTCACTCGTTCATATTCTTCAGCTTCCTCGGGACACTGGGGATTAGCGTACTTGTCTGTAGGATGGAGGAGTTTCCAAGAGTACTGGCCAAAACAAAACATTACAAGTAAATTACATGATTGTATGATTCACCATAATTATTTTCACTTTCAAATTTAACCCCTAGAGCCAATAACTCATCATACATTACTACAGTGAAGTATCTTCAACCCTAGCTGGCTTATCAGGCCAGTGCTTATAAGTTGATATATAACTCCAGTTTCTGCAGCACTAGGAGTATTAATGCTATACTCTGGATGGGATGCTAGTCCATCCATATAACCCCCCACCCCCACCCCAACAGCAGTTTTGTCAGGTTACCCTACCACATTGCTACCCTACCAAATTTCTGATCAACATTAATGTCATTACCAGTTCCATAACTTGAGCAGTCCACGATGACAGAAGCCGCATACCTCGCAGCGCCAGACTTCTCAGTTCTTTGTAGTTCTCATCACTTCTTGGTTCGTTGCTGGAAATGATCATCTAGAAAGAAAAAAAAACTAGCATTACCCAATCATAGCTTTTACTGGGAATTAGTCTTCAGGTCAACAAATCAAAATATGTTTAGACTATTTGAAACTCAGGCATCTTTAATGTAGTTGATGGAGTGTGCATGCAATGAGTGAACTCGGTTGAATTTCAGAGGCTACATGTACATGTACATGTAGACCACTCACTGAAAGAGTTCATGAATTTACAACTTGTGGAAATACAAAAAAATTACAACTTTCATTTTTTACAAACTACAATGCAAGAAATGTATGTCAGGGGAGGAGGAGGGGGGGGGGGGGGGGGAGGGGCAGAAAACACTTGCCCCCTGGCATACATTTCTTTATAAAAATTGGGTAATTTGGGTTCTTTTATTTTCATGAGTTTGCAACAGGTTTTAACTAAACTTCACAAGTTTACTACATTTGGTATCATGCTACTGTAAATTCTCCTGTAAGAGTAATTTTCCACCCACTGGCTGAGTGGAACGAAATAAGTGTAAAATGTTTTCCTCGCACACTGCTGGGGCATGGGGCTGGGATAAGGTCACGTGACACTAAGGGCAGGCAGTTTTTCTTGTTGCTGTCCGCCATTGTCTGACCTTCCCACCCACCCACCCTTAGATTTTCAGCAGTTTTCGTCTGTTCCCAGGACTGCAAATAACAGTCGGTCATCGGACAATGGCCGACCAATGAAATCCCAACTGTGGTCGGACAAAATGTCCGGACAATTTTTTTTGGCCTTCCAATGCAAACGCTAACGCATTTTATTCTAAACGCAAACTACACATAGTTTACTCTGCGATGACAATGCGTTAAATTAGCAGGTTCGCTTATCAAGCAGCACTGTAAATTATGTCCGACCTCATTTTTGTTTTGTCCAACCAAATGGTGACTAAGTCGGACATGTGTCCTTTCAAGAAAAAAAAATATTTGCAGCCCTGGTTCCTCTATGGGTTCCTGATTTATAGTGATGCAGTGTTTTTTGTATAATTTTTGACTTCAACACTGTGTAATATTTTTGTTTTAAAAAGTGCTTTTCCAAAGAAAACCATGTACGAGATCACTGTGTACATCATTGTAGCTTTGTTTTAAAGATGAATGAACTGTGATGAACGAAATTTGCAAACACCAGTTTGTCAGAGCACACATGATTTAGCATCCATCATTGCACAAATGTATCACTTATTTTTGTTTTGTTTGATAGATCAGTCAGTGGGTTATGCTATTAAACAATTAGATGGCTCACTCTCAGTTTCTATTGACTTTGATAGTTGACTCTGGGCTTTGCCCCTTGCCAACTATCAGCCGATAGAAGCCTCGAGCTTGTCGTCTAGTCAACGATGAGAGAACCAATCTGATTAAGACCACGATGAACGCCGACTAAGATACAATGTACATGTATGGCGTTTATTTGACGTACCTCATTGTTGTATCGAGCCAGCTCACTGATAAACTTGACATGCTCCTCTCTAATTCTGTCCATCTTGCCAAGGAGATTGTATTGAACTACAACCTTGTCATCGGCTCCATCAGCAGCTGATGTCCACTTCTCTCGCATGGCATCAAAGTGTGGACACATCTTTAGGTAGCTCACCAAAGCGATTTGGACATCTCCAAACAGAGGCACTACTGGAAATTGCTATGGTTGAAAAACGGAATGGATAATGAAAACGGCAATATAACTAAGCCATAGGTCTACCATAAGGCTCCAAATTTAGCCACCCTTGATTGAAATGCATGTAAATTGAAGCTTTGGAAACAAGTTTTTTTTAAACAAGTTGCAGTATTACTATTTTTGGTTTAAAATTTTTTAAACTAGTTTTATTTTAATTTTATTTTGTCTCAGATTATGGAAATGTATATTAGACAAAGGAAAAAAAAATCAAACTGGTTTGAAAAATTTTAAACAAAAAAAATTGAACCACAACATATTTTATGTTACAAAAGTAAGGTGGGAGGTCCAGTTACATGTAAAAGTAAAGGTAATTAAGCCTCACTCAGGCCAAACTGGCCCACACACAGACTGCTCGATCCGTCCAATGCGCTAACCATTAGGCCACCATGTCTTCTATACAAACATGTGGGAGAATTATAAAGTTTGATTTAAGTACCTTAAAAATCTTGTCAATTTTGCTGACACTTATCCTTTTCTTTTGATCCATCTTGAGAATGTTGCTCTCTTTACCATCCATCAGAAAAATAAGAAAGCCCATTACCTAGATTACATGTAATAAACAAAATAATAATTATTGCAAAATATTTTACTGATCAACACAGTTGTATTTTGATGTTTTCAAAACGTTAGTCTGTAAAGCCATGTCAAAGTCTGCGGGGAAGTAATTTAAAGTCTCTGATTCAAACAAATGATTGTATGGAAAACGTAACAAATGTACATGTGTGCCAACTGAGTGTGGTTATCTGTTGCCTCACAAGCTCACATCTTTGCTCATTAGCTCATTGGCAATAATTACCAATTATTATTACATTACTCAATGATAATAACATAGGGGATACAATTACTGAATTCTGATTGGTTTAAACAGAGGGCATTTTTCGTTAATGTTTGTTTGTGGAGGGCAGAAGTACTCCAAAGATTCCCGAAGATCACCCGAGGACATCCAAAGATTCCAAAGGTGACCTGAAAATAAATAAATCCAAAGATGACCCAACCCTTGCAAAGATTGCTAAAGCTTTCCGAAAATCACTCGATGTCCTCTGAAGATTTACAAACACAATCGGAAAGCCAGCAAAATATTTCTGATAGTTTCCCAAAGATTGCCGAAGATCATCCAAAGGCAATGTCTTTATCACACCAATCTTGCCCTTTACAAAATGTTATTAACCCTTTCACTCCAAAGAGTGCTAAGTTCAAAACTGAGGGGAAAATCTTAAATTTCATTGAGCACCACATGAAAGTACTGCTCAATAGCTTTCATTTGAATGGTCACACACTAGGGTTTCATCCACAGACTCAAATGTTAGAACCACATTTATTGACTCAAGGTTTGACTCTAGGTTTGACTCTGGGAGTGAAAGGGTTAACAAGTAATCACATGATTCCTCATTAAATACCGTAAAAGCTCTATTAAGCCCCCGGGGGGTTATTTAATTTCAGGCCTCAAGAAGGGGGGCTTATTAGAGAGGGGGGCTTAATAGAGAGGGGGGGCTTATTTCAAATCACAAATTTTCAAGAAAATTCACATTAATTTTTCAAACTTTACTATTACACCACTAACTAAAACAGAACAAGAAATGGGTTATGTATGACCGTCTTACAAAGGAAACGTCATTTATACCCTAACTCGACGATAGTTCTGGAAATTAAAGACCACGTTTCAATACAAAGTGACTGAAACAACAGAAAATATTGCTGAAAAGTCATTTACATCAGCCTGACGGAAGGAAGGGGGGGGGGGGGGGGCTTAATAGAGAGGGGGGGGGGGCTTATTACAAAATCTGACTTCCAAAGGGGGGGCTAAATAGAGAGGGGGGCTAAATAGAGCTTTTACGGTAAGTCTGAATTAATATCACTTGCAAGTGTGTTTTCAGAATTTGCAAAATAATAATATTGCCCTTGTCATGCAATTTCTGCAAAATTGTGAAAATACGTGTGATAGTAATCCTTAATTTTACTTGGCTCCATGCGATTACCTACTGTAGTATACTAATAGTAATGAAACAAACATGTAACAACGTATAGTGTACCTTCAAAAGTACATGTTTGTCATTTGGTGTAATGAACATGTTACTCTCGTACAGTCTAACAAACAGAGTCAACACATCCGCCAGCACATCTTCATACCCCTGAATGGTCTCCAGCCCTTCTTTTAACAAGAACGTGATCTTGTTCTGATTTGCCAAGAACAGTGAAAGATTCTGCGACTCTTCAATCATTGACACATCACCAGTGCCTCGACGCAGGAAAGTGTCAGCTCTGTAACAAGCAGTTTATGATATAGAGCATGAGAAACTTGTGCACTTATGCCTATCAATTACAGGACTTTATTATTGACAAGGTGGAATAGCTCATGATCAATGAAACAATTCAGGACACAACAAAATTTAATTAAAACATGTATTCTTGGTTTGCAACTGACATCATCGCCGCCATGTTGGTGACCATTGTGGTTATGGTCATGTTGGTGACCATTTTTCAATTGACTGTCGAAAGTAATCCCTGAATTGCTTTGGTTTTGCTTTACTATGCTCTGTGATTGGTTTAAAAATCTCGCACCACCTACTCAACCAATCAGATGCAAAACTAAAACCAATCACGACTTGGTCACACGCGTTTTCCCACGCTTGGCATCGGTTACGTGTATTTGCTTCGAGTTCTCATTGGTTCGTTTTGTTGTTTACGTTTGTTGTGATTGGCCAATGTACTTGCTTTGGTTTTGGTTTTGGTTTCACGACACTCAATTGAAAACCACTCTATACTTTCAAATTAATTTGTTCCTAAATAGCTTAGTCTTAGTTTTTAAAATAGTTTTATATATAATAATAATAATATTATTATATGATGTAAATTATTAGAAATTATCTAAAGACGAAATTGTAAGCCCAGTCCCGGCATGTTTTTTATATATTTACCTATTGTAAGTTTTTTTTTTAGCTTTTTTAACCTTTGACTTTTTGTAAGTTACACATTGTAATTCATTTTGATGCAATGATGTGTTCAATAAACATTATTATTATTATTATTTCTAATTAGCTTTTATTGTTTATCATCCAACATGGCCACCAGGATCTTTGTCATTTGAATCTCTTGGGAATGGTTGCAAACCAGATATATACAGCTGGCCACTGTACTATACAGCTGGCCACTGTACTACAGCTGGGGAAGCTGCACAGTGGCCTAATGGTTAGCATGTTGGCTTCTTATTGAGAGGTCTGGCCAGGCTCATTGTGTTGTGTTCTTGGACAAGGCACTCTCACAGTGCCTCTCTCCACCCAGGGCCCGGTTGTTCAAAGGACGATTGAGCTAATCCAGGATTAGCGTGAATATTGATTTCAGTTTTGTAACTTTTCAATGAGATTTTCTGTTTTATATTAACAGTGAAAACACTTTTATACAAGAGAAATTACAACCTCGATTAACTTTTAATCCTGGATTAGCGTTATTCAGCTTTCGAACAATCGGGCCCAGGACTGGAGTATAAATTGGTACCAGCAAATTGTTGGGGACCTGGACCTTATCTGCGATGGATGCATCCCATCAAAGGAAGCAGTGATACTCGACCTAGTCGCTTCATGCTATAGAAACCGTGATAAGATCCAACACTAATGAGCAACCTGGCTCCTCCAATCCCTTTGATTGTAACAGACTTAAGCCTTCAACAGCTACATGTACTCAGTGACAATACATTATTTTGCTGTGACAGTTTGCAACACTAACCTCTTAAAGAATGCATAGTCATTGTTGAGACATGCCTTCATGTTCTTCAAAGCATCCAGCACTGCAAACATGTTGATGAATTTTCCAAGAGTGAAAAGATACCTCTCTGATATGAAGTCTTTCCTTCTTTCTGGGTGACTGAGTGTTTTTACTTCCTTGCAGAATCTAGCCACAGGAATTTAGTGCAAAGTGCATGAAGTTCTTCAGTTTTCGCACCTCTGGTTCTAGCACTTCCGTCGTCTTCTCATAGATTTCAATCCTGTTTGGTTGATCATCACTTTTAACCTTTAACACAAAGGAGACATCAACTAGTTAATATTGTGTCGCTCTGTGTTTCTTTTATGTACCTTATTCTTACTAATTTTTGTGATTTTTGTGATTGAAAAAAATTCTTGAAATTAAATACTCGCGAAAAAGGTGCCGCAAAAAAAAACCGCAAAATTTTAATACCCTATTACACAAAGAATATTGACACTGTATTAAATTTGGTAAAATACAAAGGGTAAAAAATGTCACAATTATGTCCGCTATGCATCTCCACATTCCTCCTCTGATTTGTCATTTTCTTGCAATTCCTGCAATTTAATGTCTCTGGTGCAGTCGACAAAATTGCCATTTACAGGACTGATTTTCCTTCAATTCATCAATTGAATGCTTTACTGTTGATTATGATTGACAATTTTTTTTAAACGGTGATTAAAATTTGGTGACATTTTTGCGAAATAAACTTCAAGTCCATTTTTCTGTGAAATTGTGAAAATTAATCCTCGCAAAATATGGCTCAGTCTGTTATTTTCGAGAAATTAAATATGCACAAAAATTAGTAAGAATAAGGTAATAAAAGTAAAGTAAAGCTTTTATGGAGCTTAGTGGTTCATATAGAGGCTGGCACTTGAACTATGGTTCCTGTATCATGAAGCAGCTTGGAGAATTGCTAATCTCCTGGATGGGATACAACAGGTATACACCTATTTCAATTAATGTTGTCGGATAGAAGCGTAAAGCCTATAAGACAAGGACCAAATGGTAGCCTGGGAATTCTAATAATTTATTAGAATTTGCATATCGGTGGAAAAGAAATCTACAAGTTTTTATTTCGCATGTAATGTATTATTTTGGTTTGCCCCAAATTAGATAATTTGTTTTTCCATGTTTTTTCACTAGCTGATTCTGCTAAAATTTAGTTTGGCTAAAAGTAGCTTACTTCTACAGGTTTAAAACAAAAAGGAAAAGTTAGAAATAATGTTTTTCATGTTACTTCTCATTAGTATTCGGTGCGTGCAGCAGTTTTCTACTTTTACCCATGCTACCTTTTGGTCTTGTCTTGTGGGCTTTTAAAACCATTTCTATCCGACTACGTTAATTGAAATAGTGTAATTGAAATATGTGTAATCCATCGTGGGTTACCATAGCATTTTGTCCCGGTTCCCCGAAAAAATTTGTCAGTATTAAATACTACATATAATCCTCCTGGATGGAGAGATGCACGTCCATTAGAATAATAAATAATGGCACACAGGTTTAAAATATTTCCCTTTCCTTATCAAGGATAATGTTTTTCACGTTTATTTTTCATGAATCTTTAAAAACTCATGAAATTAATGAAAACGAAAATCTTCACAAAAATAAACATAAAGCCATCAGGACTATTACATGTAATCCTGCAAACTACAGTGTACATGTATAAACAAACACTTTACTGCGGCTTTCAATAACATGTCAACTGCGCGTACTCAATCAATGGTTGCAGTTTTAGCTGCTGTCAATCATCTTAAGGTCATTCCTTAGTATTGCACTGCGCATCCTTTCTGCGCATAATTAGCGCGCGCACATTAAAAACATGGCGGCTTCTTCTTTGTGGCAATGCTCGCCAGAGAGGTAAATGATCGTTTTCTCGTAAACGAGCGTGGGGACCTATCATTTTTTTTTTCGCAAATTTAGTCTAGTAATCATCTTCTTTCTATACAAGGAGTATAGACCAATTCTCAGTGCAGAAAAAATTAATAATCACTGGAAACGTGAAAAAATACGTGTTTTTTGGTTGATTTTGTAAGGAATTAGGAGGTATTTTTAGTCGATTATATCTCTTTCGCGGAGGCTGGTGACCTATTCTTTTTATTCAATATTTTGAAAATATTACATCGCAATGTTAAACTAGGGAAAGTTTCAGAAACTTTTCAGTGTAATTTTTATTTCGAAGGAATTACCTTAACTGGGTGGACAATTCAGGAAACATACGTTTACTTCAACAGGGCCAAAAGGTAGAGTCGTGCAGTGGGTTGTGATTGGTAGATTTTGATCTGTTTTGTTTGTTTCTTTTTTTCAGGGTCCGTTGGTCGACATTGTTATGATTGATGGCAGTGAAAAATGCAATAAGAGTTTCAGAGTTCATGTGTTATTGAAAGGCACAGAAAGAGTCACTGCACTGTCTACAAAAAGAGGATAAAAATATCTTACTGCAGGAACAGCGCGAGAACAGCTTCTCCATGTGTACAACATCACTGCATACTTCTCACCCTCTTCAAGCATTTCATTCTGTAAAAAAAAATAAATATTATATATAATAAAAGATTATACGAGAAATGTAGACGTTAGACAAATAAAATTATGTTAGAAAAAATAGAAAAAAATATTAATAAGTACAATATACAGTTTTCAGCATGCCATGAGGATGGGACTACAAGAAAAAAATATTGAGTCCCCGACAGGAATTGAACCCATGACGTTCCGTACACTGGTCGGATGCTCTACCACTGAGGTAGCCTGTTCCAGGCATTCGGATAGTGGAGGAGAGATGCGAAAAGATGCGCAAAGCGCGAGGAGAGGGTGCAAAAGAACCGCCTGTAAACATTTTTTAAAAAGCTCTTTCCACCCACTTTAGACCGCCTACTGTGGTCCATAACATAACCCCTGTTATTCACGTTTTCACTGTTATTCACGCTTTTGCGCGTCTTTTCGCGTCGCTCCCCCACTATCCTGGAAACAGGCTACCACTGAGGTACAGAGAGACTCATGTGATGAGCAGTCACCATAATTTATGACTCAAGATTTGTTCTTTGTAATCCCATGCTTGTGACATGCTGAATAACTGTATTCATCAATTACATGACCAAGCTCCACATTTACCATCTTTCTCTTTATCAAATAAAACTTGTATAATTGTACCAAACCATAAATTTTAACCCCTGAAAGATACAACGATCACCACCATCACTTTTATATGGGAGATTGGGAGTCCCCCTCCCGGGAATAGTTGATTTGTAAATACATGTATATTTATCTATTTCTGATGATGAATATATGAATGAAATCATATATATGAACTGCGGAAATGGAATGAAATGAATATATGATCATCGCAGTTGTGAATGCAATTTAAGCAATTGCAATTTTTAAGCCAGAAAAAAAATTCTGGCTTCAACAGGATTTGAACCCATGACCTCCGGCGTTACTAGTGCGTTGCTCTACCAACTGAGATATGAAGGGTGTATAAACTCATAATTCACCTGCTCCCAACGTGTGGCTTCATAGCTCAGTTGGTAGAGCAACGCACTAGTAACGCGGAGGTCATAGGTTCAAATCCCGTTGAAGCCAGAATTTTTTTTCTGGCTTAAAAATTCACAACTGCGATGATCATATATTCATTTCATTTTATCTCTTTCTCTTATAGCTTTCTTTTTATTTTCCAAACAACACCTGCACCTTACTTGTCTTTGGCAATTTTCATTTTTTCTTCGCGATCGGTGGTTTTTGTACTTTTGTTTACCAACCTTAAAGTCAATATTTTGGTAATTTCTATTATGACAATTACATGTAGATCTGTATGTAGAGAGGCTCGATACGTTTATCATCTACTGATAAAAAGTTTGTCTTTTAAAGCGGCAATCGAAGCAATTATCCAAACATTTCATGTACATTTCCGTGTCAGTTTCCCCTTGTAAACTATTGAGCTCAGACACTTTCGTGATTTTGCTTTCAGAAAATAGAAAAGTTCCTAATTCAGTGGCAACGCAACATTAACAGGACTGGCATAACCCAGCAGTGATATTATAATGCCTTTCTTTATGAATATTACTGCTAAAAAACTAACTGATTTATTTGCTTCCGAAGGTATGCACACCTACCAAGCCCTTGTGTACATCCGCCTCTTCAAGATACTTGCTGATACATGTGATGAAAGCTTTGCTGTCCTCAAAGTTTGTGTCAAAGTTGGAAATGTAAGTAACCGAGGCAGGAGGCGCTTCAACTTGCGGCTGTTCATCGGGAAGGTTGATATTTTCAAGTTGATGAACATTACAGATCGCCTCGTCAAGGGTCGCCATCTTGCTTGTGTCCCAGATGCCTTTGTGGTCTTACATGTAGGCTGAAACTGCCGGTTTACCCTGACCCTACCCTACACAGGTATTATTTATAGACAAAACTGTATCACGCTGTCACGCAATCAAAAGATAATTCGATATTCATACATACATTCCACGAGGGGTACTGTACATAAAAAGCAATGGATTTTAAGACTGTAGTCCCAAGACTGAATCATAACTGTACAGTGGTGGAATAATAATTTTCCTTTTTTCCCCCAATTCATTTGGGCATCCTCAAATGGATCCTTGAATGATCTTTGGAAGTTTTACAAAGAATCCGAAGCTAACGTATATAAAAAAAAATATGTTGACATAATAAAATGTCTCCAACAACAATGTAGCTCAAAGATTTTGATGTCAACAGCAAAATTCTCACTTGTTCCATTCATTAACACCCAAATAAAATCCATCTTTTCTCACTGTCATGTAAGATCCAAGACAACTCCCAGTTGCAGACAGCCTGTTCCCCTTGCTTCAGCCTGTTTCCAGCTATTTTTGTTTTCAGTGGCGAGAAACAACGCAGAAAGCCGTCAGTTTGTTGAAAAATGTAAGGCCAAAAATCCCCCCTGGTTTTGGGCAAGAAAATGCCACTTTCACTCCCCCAAGAACCCACTATTGGGTGAAAATATTAATAAAGAAAAAAATCAGGTTAAATCAACTTCATTTCACTTGTTTATTAGAGCAAAGATTTTGCCCGTTTTTTTTTTTGTGCCAAGGCCAGGGCAACAAAGATACATTACAAAACCCTCAAATATTCACATGGTTTGAGTCATACTTATTAGTAATATACCTGTAGAAATTGTCATGTTATTAAAACGATTTCTGCTGGACGTTCGAGCAAAAAGTGCAACAAATTAAGTCACCAAAAAAATACTCGTAGCACGGTAACATTTTGAATACAGTTAAGAAGAAATTATCGATAAATTAGCTCCCAAGCTGACCCCGCGAGAGAAGTCATTGCATATTTCAATTACGAGGTTTGACATTAATTTTCTTGAGAATGCTTGAGAATTTAATTGCGGGGTCACTTGGAGAATTGAATTAAAGTGATATGTTTCAAATAGTATTCAAAATGTTACCGTGCTATGAATAGTTTTTTAGTAATTAATTTTTGCACTTATTGCTCGAATGTTGAGCGGAATCTGTCTTAAACAATAATGTCTATTAAAGAGTTCTAAGCTAATATCCTTTAGACGCTTCACTACAGTCCTTCTCGTCTTCTAAATAGTTTCTCATTTGCCTTGACTATCCATAACAAATATTAGACGGAGACTTCTTACATTAACATTCAGTCTATTTGAACTCAAAGAGGAGTGCAGAAACTCCTGTCTCGTCCCCAGGCACTGTTGCGAGCGGGAAAAACAGGGAGCGCGGGGCTTGATGGTTAGGCGAAGTCCGTCTTCTCGCCTGCATCATTCCCACAACCCCTCTCGCACCGCGCATGACCAAGGAGCGATGCCTGGGGATGAGGCAGCAGAAACTCAGTGAGACTTGAGAACATTATGTCACTATCTTGCTTTGATTGAATGACAGATAAACATGTTGAAACTTGAATTTAAGCTACAGTACAGCCAGCACTGAAAGCACAATTTTTGTGACTACGAAAGGAAGAAAAATGCGAGAAAAAAGGCAAGTTTATGATGGAGAGGAATATTTATTGTTCCACTCCTTCTGCCTTTTTCCCAAGCCATTTTCCTTGTGTCTAATTTCTGTTTAAGACAAAGGTGCACTATAAAAGGACAGGTAAAAGGGGCTTGGCTTGTCTATAGGGCTTCTTTGAGTTAAAACAAGCTGTACAGGATACACAATGATGGTGAAAATACATTACACATAAATATTATGTTGTCTATAAAATCTTTATATGATGTAGAACAAAATTACATTCAGTATTTTTGTGCATAAAACACCAAATATGGAAGTCAAACACATCTCAAATGAGCAATACTTGTGTTTTACCTTTAAGCCCTGATGCCGACATTAAATTCTCCTCACAGGTCTCTATGCATTCTTAATGCTCTGGTTGGGAGAATTTGATCAATTTGATCACTTCCTTAAATCTCACATCCCACACACTGATTTCATATCGCAGGGCTGAAAGTCCAAACTTGGATAATCACGTAAACACTGCATCAATCCTTTACAAATTTGTAGAAAAGTTGTATTTAAGAGGAAGAGTAAAATTTTGCAGTGTTTCAAACACCTACGTATACAAATTTGTATTAATTTAAATTGCAAATATTACAGTCTTATTGAATACTAACTTAGTAATAATGCCACAAACATTATATCACAATGGCAGATCCAGAGGAGGGACAACAGGTGTCCAATAACATGATGCCAGAACAGCCAAACAAAATTTCAATTGGGTACTTATTTCAATCCAGGCCCCTGACCTTGATCACAAGTCTGGATCCACTACTGTTTCAGAGACAATAAACAGGGTTTTCAGAGAAAAACTCTTAATGCTTATACTGTTTAAAAATACAAAAGACGATATATTGCATAAGTCTACAATCTATAGTTAAGTTTCCTGAAATATTTTATATTACTTTCTTTCCTACACAATCTAAGCTGCAAGCAGGAGTATAAGGGGAATAAAAACAGCACTTTCTTTTGCTGGCCAACATAGCTTACTTTAATAAGTATTATTAATTAAATTTTTTGTTTTATCCCAAAAAATGCTAAAAAACGTCACTGCCAGCAGTTTAAAATCTGACAGATCAACCTGATCAGACAAAGTAAGAACATAGAAGTATAAAATAAGAAAAAAATGGATACTTCTTGATACGGCCATCCCAATAAAATGTTTTGTTTGCCACCGACCTCTATCTTGTGATGGTGGGACTGGGTTGGACGTTTGGAGGGGGAAAAGGCAAATAAGTTAACAAAAACTGGATTTGGATAAAGCCTGAGAATAATGTTCAGCAATATTTACATGTATGTAATAAAAAATATTATTATTGAGAAATTAAAATTGTGCAAAGCTTGAAGAAACAAGGGCAACTCTACATTTCACATTTTAATAAAATCGGGTGGGATGGGCAGCAAGAAACAAAACATTTTCTGGGGTGGCCTGATTTTACTCCCAAGACCAAAATATTAATTCTCGTTACTGTCAAGTCTCAATCTGCTGTGTTTTGCTGATGTAAAGAGAAATTAAATATTGATCATTTAAGATTTTTAAAAAGGGCGAGACGAACCCCTCACCCACCCCCACCAGTGGAGAGTTCCCCAGGGGAGGCCTGAAGGTACTGATTATATTACATATTCACACAAACACGTCACCTACCAAATTTACAATAAGATGATCAACATCACCATGGGATCTGCATGCTGTGCAATTTTACATTTCCGGAGATTCGGCACACGACTCCCTGAAATAAATAACGTGAAACCTGCACGCTCGTGCTCATGAATCAGGCCAAAGACATCAATTTCTTAACCATCACTTACAAAGTGATCGAGAGACTACAAATCTCTACATAAACAAATTGTTATGCATGAATTCCATCGGTCCCGCATGCCTGGGTTCTGCATACATATTAGCCATTGCCACGCCAATCAGCTGTTCAACTTCAACTCTTCAAGCAATAAAACTTTTACGACGATTTCAAACTATGAGCCGTCTCGAAGTATTTTCACTACAAGAAGGTCCGTTCGTCGAAGCTTCAGCTTTGCATTTTGTAGGGGTTTCGATGAGCTCCGGTTTTTCGCCTTCTAGATGTTTGATCGCTTGCACGATCGTATCCAAGTTTTGGCGAGAAGTAGCAAGAGCCTTTTGCGGCTTGTCGTTTGATTTCGACTTAGCATCCGCCACATCTAATTCCAGTAGCCGCTTTTTCTCTTCCACGCTGATCCGTAACCTCCGTTCACGTTCCAGCTGGCACCTCAATTCAATGAGTTCCTTTTGTATTTCTTCGACGTAGTCATCGCTATGTAAAACGTTGTTGTTTTCGTCGTCCTTGATATTTTCCTGCGCACGTGGTTCTTGTTCAGTTTTCGCCTTTTCGGCGGGGATCGCTTTAAATCTGTGCTGTTCGCTCCTTCTCGATCGCACTGGCTCAGGATTCGCTTTAAAGTGGTGTTTTTGCTGCAAAAGACGGGTCTTGTCTTGCTCCAAGGCAAAAATATACTCAGCTGTTTGCTGCAGTATAGCGGCCTGTTTGTGAAAATCAACAAATAAAGTCAGTCGAAAGCTTTCGCTTCTTGAGCCTTCATTTTAAACATTTTGGATCAGTAAAACTCGATCAATGTTAAACTTAATGCAAGATTTCTATAAAAACATTACCTTGCTTAGTTTTTCGCCTTCGCTGTGTGGAATCAGTAATCTCAGCGCTTGGAAACCGGAGTTTATACTTTGCATACGTCGCCGCTCGTTTGAGTTCGCGATTTCCCGCCGTAATTTTCGCTCCCGCTCTCGGTTGTCCACCACTTCGACTTTAAAGCTGCGAGAAACAATACAAAAGGAAAAGAATGAGGTGTTTCATGTGGAAATGAACTGCAGTCGATGGAACTGACAAGCTAACCTGCAATCGTCATCATCGTACAGTTCGTCGTCCATTTCGAAAGATTTGCGTTTGTCTGCCGTTCGTGCATAAAATGACATTTCCATTGACCTCAAAGAAACGCACAGCTTACAAGCCTGCCTTATTTCTATTGTTTTCTAGCAGAGGATTATTAGAAGCGCGAAGCTTTGCTGCAATTCACAGCAAACAAGCAAACGAGTGCCTCACTTGGAAAGCAACTAAATCGGCGGGAAACAGCTGTCTTTATTGATCAGGTGACCGAGAGTTAAAATTTGAATGCGGCACAGCAGAGGAATGCCAAATTCCAGGCTGCTGAGAAGATAGATTTGGATCATACGACAACATTTGCAAACACCGTATAAAAGAAGCGAGCACGAATCTATTTTCTTTCAAAAGAGTTATTTCTTACTTAAGATATACTATAAGCTTATTATTTCCTGCACTTAGCTTCTCTCAGGCGAAATAGAATTTAAAACTTCACAGTCTTCTGAGCAGAAAAATGAAGTTCTTGTTGCCACCTCAAAACAATGCTTCTCTCTTCTCAGCCAATCAGAGTTGACGTTCAATACAGTGTTTACAAACTATGCGCTCGTTCAACCGGGACCAAAATAGGTTTCTTTCAATTGGTTTTCGCAGATAATAAACGAAACACCTCTAGTTTATCCCGTTTCCAATCAGCTGTTTTGTTGATCAGCTGGGGTTTACGAATTTATCAGCTGTTTCTTTATGCTTGGCTTAGTTTCAACCTAAACATAAGAGCGCTCTCGATGACTTTCAACATACTTGTTTTCCAATCTGGGCAGTGGAAAATAGTCATTCATCTGTTTTAGTACGTAGATGCTGGTGAAAAAGTGATTATCGCAGTTATGAATAAACTTACTTTTAGTCAACCCTGAAAAAATAACCTTCAAATCCACTTTACTTCTTCAATACAAACACAATTCGAACCCTTGACCTACCGACAACACTGACCCTCAAGGTTATATGGGCCATGTCCCGAATAAGGTGTACCCTGGGTGTCAGAGGGTTTTTTCTTTTGCGCGAATTGTCGACAGCGAGCCAGAACACAACGTGGAGAGGGAAAAAAACGCTCCGTCGTCACTCGCTCTGGCACCCAGGGTACGAAGGTCGCGCTAGTGGAGCTAAAATCACAAATAAACGCACGGGGACTGCTCGTCGGCTTTTATGCGTTTTCCCTACGACGAACTCAGAATTTAGGAATTAGTAGTTATCGATTATTTAAAGCAAATCATGCAGCAAAAACATCGCCGATTGCATAATAATAATGAGGCCCTGTTAGGGGGGGGGGGGGGGGGGGGTCTGAATAATCCATAATCCTGGGTACATTTTGGAAATAATCCGTATCCTAATTTTGTAAACAAATATATCCCTAAAATAAAATTCTACAACAATCTATATATAGTAACCCCTAATTACCACTTGTGTCACATGAATAGACTTAGGTACTGTATGTCTAGCCTACGTGTAGTCGTACCCACCCCCCGAGAAAAAACTGGAGGGAGGGTTTTTCTCGGCGGGGGGGGGGGGGGGGTTGGGTATGTCAAGGGTTGCATTTCCATACCCCTGATGGAACATAGGGGTGGTTACTGAGGCTGCAACCTTTGAACACGTGTGTTTATGAAATTGTTATGACCTATAATACACAGGAAACGAGGCTTAGCTACAGAGGAGAGGAAAGCAAACAAAAATGAGAAGGTTGAAGAACCAATGCAGCTAACCTTTTCTAAAATGTATACATCTTTGGCACGTCCATGTCCCATGTCTATCACCAAAACGTATCTACGGTGTACGCAGGCTTTTAGCCAGGATTTTGAAAGTGGGAGTCCAAACTTCACATTGGGGCCTTGGGGCCGAATGCCCCATCCCCCTAGGGCAGGGGGGTTCGGAGGCATGCCTCCCAGAAAATTTTGAAATATTGAAGTCTCTCAGACGCATTTTCGACGATTCTGAGCAGCAAGAAAACATATGTGTCGTTCTGTTTATAACTTTTATGACCTTTTACATGTAATACCAGAGGTCTATAACTAGAGGTTTTCCATCTCTGGTATTGGGCCTTGGCCCATCAGATTCGGAGTTAGGCTATTTTTAGACAATTTTTCGCGCGAAACCAGCAGCCAATCACGTTGAAGTTTGAAACCATCTTTAAAATGATATGCGGCGAGCGCTACGCAAAGACAGAAACTTTGGCCAAGGAAAAAGCGAAAAGCGTCACAGCAGAATGTAATAATTGTTTAAATACTTCACTAAATTTAGGTCAAACTTCGGTATACTTTTTGTAAAACTATAAATCGACTGAGTGATTTTTCAGTTCAATCTAAATGAAGCATGATTTGTATGAATTCGGCGGGCAAAACTTTCTGGCGGACTGGCGCGCTGTCCAGTTGGCAAGTTGAATGAAAAGTGTTCTCCCGCGGATTTAAAATCTTCGCTCAATCTCTCCAAAGTTTCGTATATTCTGGAAAATTGTGCCGATGGTTTAGCTTAACATGGGAAGATTCGAAATAATTGTGGAGCTGAACATTATATTCATTTTACAAGTGAACGGACAGCTATACGCAGCCGAAGGTTTCACTTGTTTTACATTATACGGCGGGCAAAACTTGCGCGACTACAGAATTTAATAAGCTTAAACTAAATTGTGTTGAAACGAACTGAGCTTAAAATCAAGTTCATTGAAGTAAAAGAACAAAGGAAACCCATATCTACATGGATGGAAAGAAAGAGAGTGGTCTTCGAAGAGAATTTCACTGTGAAGTGATCTGACCGTCACGAACGCTTGACGAACTGCCGTGGATATTTATTGTGCTGATTGTAAAACTTAATTCAGCTGGAATTGACAAGCCTCTTCGAAATACAAGGTAACAATACTGAATAGACTAAGCTTAAACTTGTGTTGTAAACAGGCTTTCATTCTTTGGACGAATTAATTAAGCTTATATGTCCGCGGTTTTCGGATCTGATCTTCCCGTAAACAATTTCAGGCTGCCTTTAGTGCTCTTTCAGTCGCATTAGTTGTACATTTACAGGAATTTCCCATTAAATATTTCGTTCCAAACTTCGTGCATTATTTAGTAGAATTAACTTTTGTTTGATTTAGAAGGGCCAAGGTTTTTTACTTAATAATTTTAGCCATCTTTTCAAATTTCACTGTCAACCGTCTTGAACAAAAAATTGTCGAGCTAGCGCGTTCAGTGACCATATTTGTCAGGCATGGTGCGTGATTGGCTGCTGGTTCGCGCGAAAAATGTCTAAAATAGCCTAACTCCTAATCTGATGGCCGCGCGCAATGCTAGATGGAAACCTCTAGTTATAGACCTCTGGTAATACCCTTTTATGTAAAAGTAATCGATGTGATAATGACCGATAATAATCTGTAATTTTAAAATGCAACACAAATAATCCGTAATTTTTAAATTTTGTGGCCAATTGATCCCTATCCCTTCTCTAAAAAACGCCCAATAATCCATAATCCTAAAACCCTAACAGGGCCTCAATAATGCAGGGTTCAATTCCTACTGTTATCATCCCCCGGGCAACCCCCGGGACAAAATCAGCCCTTGTGACCCGGGGGTGGGGAATTTTGCAAGTTAGTCTTGTAGGGGGTGGGGATAGTTGAAGTATCTAGTCGCGCAAGGAATTATGGGGCGAAATTGGTGAGCGGACTTCTTTGCTGGGGAATCCCTTCAATTTGTATGCGACTGGTTAGACGAAAGAAGTAAGTAAGGCTGATACTACGTATACCAGCAGCATTTTCGTTCGCGGTCCTTTGCTACTTATTCACTTTTAGACGAAAGCAAGTTTTCCAAGGAAGTTTATAAAACCTGTATTTGAAAAAGTCGCAAGAGGGGAGCGTTAAAAGCCAAAGAAACGCGGGCGAGAAACAAAAACAATGGGAGAGATGAGAAAGATATTATTCTGTCAGAATATATCTTTCTCACATTTCTGCCAAGCTTAAAATATACCATCATTTTTTCCTGACCTTTAATTTGGAGCCATACGAGTCCACGTCTATTTTGTAAAACGTAATAAATATTTCTGTCTTCTTGTGAAACGGTGCAGTTTGTGTACCCGGGGTGGGGAATTGTTTCTATCTTTGTGCCCGGGGGTGGGGAATAGGACGCCAAGTGAATCAAAAATGGCAAATGCCCGGGGGTGTGCCCGGGGGGGGGGGGGGGACGGTAACAGTGGGAATTGAACCCTGCATAAATTAGCACACTCCACTGGATCCTTTTCCGTTAACGGAAACGGAGACTGCTGGCAGGGAAGGCTGGCAGAAACATCGACTTTCAAGTCTCCTTTTAATTTTATTTACGTTCTTTTGGCAAATGTTTTTCTTGAAAACTTTATCGTTGCCATCGAGGCATCCTTTTGTTTACACACAACAGTCTCACCTATGACGGGAAACATTTTTGTTTGTAGCCAAAAAACACTGAACGTCTCAAACGCAGTTTAAAATGCGGAGCATGCGTGTAGATTTAATGATGTGGAAATATGTTTATGAACGAATTAATCGAAATTAAAGAGATGAGTTCATTTTTATGCAAAAAGACTAGATTATAAATGCAACTATAAAAGAAATGTTTTTTTTTTAATTTTGCAATAGATGATGGCAAACAACGATTAAATCAGTGGCAGATGTTTAAATAGTCTCCAGCCAAAACAGCCTTGATGATTTTGGTATACAGTTCATACTGTTACATATGCAATGCAGTCCATCGGTTGATTGGAAATGGCTGGTGCGCGTCCCTTTTCTCTGCCGACTGAGTTCTGTAAGATTGGCCATCTCCTTGTTTCTAAGGGGAGAGATTCCGAAGTGAAGATGGGCCTTTTATTTCTTAAAAATAGCAGAGGCGAAAATTAGAGGAGAAACATTTTCGCCCTTAGATTCTTTCAACTATTAAAGATAGGGTGATGGGCTCCTGGATAGGGCCAGTCCCCTGGGTCCCTCCCTTAGATTAATAATTGATCATTGTGAGATCCTTTCTCGATGCCTCTCCAGTTCCTTGAGGAGAGAAAGGGAACTATGACTAGCGTCATATTTTTAAACTAAATAGAAGTCTGCAAAAGCAGAAGCATCTACATTTTTATATCCTATAAAATACACACAATCTAGTCGCTAGCTTCCTGGAACACTAAGCTTAATTACGAGCTCGGCATAACAATACACTAACCGGTTTACTACAAAAAAAGAAATCGTTGCTTAACAACAGAATTCCAACCATTTTTTAACCTCAAACAGTAAACCACTGGTTAAAGTCAAATTCTAAAAGTTCTGCTAAAACAATATTTAATCGCTTCAAATCTACAAAACGTAAATGTCCGTTTCCTTGAAGTGGCGTAAAAAAAAAAGGCCCGTGCAGCGCACGGCAGCTGTCATCAGGCTCCGACTTTATCATTTTCATCAGAAGTACCCTGCCATTATTCAGTTTCCAATCCTCCCCTCCCCCACCCCCCCCCCCCCCACCCCGCATGAATGGGCCGTGCAAGCGTTCTTTGACTATTGCGTAGGCTCCTTTGACTAAAACCACAGGTTCAGTCACGGTTACTCCCTTCTTTCCCAGGCCCTGACCGTGATTTAGTTTCGGTGGTTGCCATCAGAACCACGTGACACGAAACGAATTTTAAACTACGCGGAAAAATAATGAGTTCTGGGAACTAGGTAACTTCATTCAGTTGTTCATGGATCATCTCGCTTTAACAGACCCCTTGGCTGAGCGAGAAATTAAATATAAGTCGGGGCGTGGGGAGGACTCCCACATAAAAGTAACGGAGTGATCGTCGGAAATTTTGAAAAGAACCCCTAAAAGGTACCAGAATCCCGTTATGTGGGTGTGGTTCGAATAGGCCATGTCTGAGTTGCCTTTGCCTCTGTTTCAAAACGAGACCTGTTGCACATCCTTTCATATGGAAAATAGTTTAATTTACCTGCACGTTTATTGTCTTGCAAGTCAAACTCATTTCCATATGAAAGCTAGTGCACCATGATTCGATCACTGAGTTTGTTTTTCACAATTATTTTCGGGAAGCGGGAAGTCTTGCTGCCTTGCTGAAGTAATCACAGAAGTCGGTATTCCTTCTTATTAAAATAATTAATTCTATCGACTGTAAATTGTACATAAACATACAACACATAATGCAACTTGCCTTCGTTGCCTTCTTTGTATTCTCGCCGGTTTTTTTGGTGTAGTAGACATGTCAAATTGCTTTCCGACAACTCTAGAAAACGAGCCGCGATTTTTCACAGAAGTCGGGAAACAACTGCGCATGAGCAGAACATTATTCGCAGCAAAACTTCAGGGCCCGGTTGTTCAAAGGTCGGATAACGCTATCCACCGGATAAATCGCTATCTAGTGGATAAGTGTTAACAAAACAAACTACGCTATCCATTGGATAGTGATTTATCCGGTGGATAGCGTTATCCACCCCTTGAACAACCGGGCCCAGCAAAACAACTTTGCACCGTTGTGCGCATGAGTAGACCTTTTATTTGCAGGTGATGTAATGGTCTCTAGACCAATCAAAACATCGGAAAAAATAACTTGGTAATAATTATATTGTTATGGAGCATATTCTGAATATCAGAAGCCAGAGAAGCCAATAGGAAAGCTTCATTGAATATAGTATAGTTACCTGATTATTCGGAATTTTTAATGTAGAGGGGTTGGAGGGGAAGATTATCTTTCAGAAGGGTATTTTCCCTTCTTGCTAATGCTCCTTTCTCCCTTCATTTCCTCTTCGCTCCCTATCCAGCAGGGCTCCTGCCCTATCTTCTTACTGCAGTATACATAAACAAATTACTGAAAGGTGACGTTATCTCGCTAACTGTGCACACTCTGTGCACACTACCCGGGGGGACAGGAGCCATGGAAGAGTGACTTCCCAAAGAATGACACTATATAAATTCCTTGCACGCATCGAGTGAAGGTTGGTCGCTTATGATTCAGTCGAGTCGGTTATCAAACATCTCAGTACATCTACAAAGTTAACGTTGATTATCAAAACTTCTTGCAGTTCACAGATTTGATAGCTCATAGAAGACAAGCTGCTGTTATCTCGGCGTCCTTGACTGTGGTGATACGGTTCTCTATAGCTACTGATAATCCAGTTTACAATTGTACAAACGACTTCCTGATTGAGCGACGCTGCGGATCTGCATCTCAGTGGAACATCACAGGTCTGTTTGAGACACTGTTCATGCATGCCCAACTGAACATCTCTGTTCCACAGTTTTTAGATCGGTTGGTTGTCAGGCTTAAAAAAAACTGGATTATTTTGATCAAATGGCACGTCTTACTTTGCCTCCAACCGCCTTAAAATCCATTAATTCGTCTTGTTTCGACATCATGACTTGCATAGAACTACGCTAGTCTATTTGGGTCTATTAATAACTAATTTTCAGAGTAAGTTTAGTCTCAAAGTAAACTGTGATTTGATTGCATCTTGTTTTTGCCAATCATTGCATTTTTATTCATCTCACCTCCATGTTGGTTTCGCTCAATTGTCAACAGAGAATTTGAGCATTATTAATCTATGATCAGTTGTCAGTAATTATTCACGTCTGCTTGGGGCGAAATCGAAACAAAGTTATTACAATTCACTTTCGTCAAGAGAAAATCAATCTATTCGTAACTGGGTTGACCAAACATTTATGTGAGGTTTGCCTCAAGAGAATTAGAAGGCTTTCGTCGTCGTAGCATTTAGAAAATTTTTAAGACTTGCACACAAATAAGGTTGAAAAGGAAAGAATGAAAGAACAAAGACGCATTATTTGATGAACCGTAACAAGGGAACTGTTGTGAAGTTTATTCCACGACATACAATCTTGGACAAAAGATGTTGAGACAAACCTTGCTTGCGCACTTTGTACTGACAAGACGGGAGTCTAATATACACGCCAAAAAATAATATTTTCCCCTTCCCTTATTCAATGTTGTATTGTAGCGTTCATGTTCAGACCCCAAAAACATCGATTAGAGGGGAGGGGGAGGTAAAGTGACCACAAAACAAGCGTAGAAGCAAAATTTGACTCTAATTAAAGTTCAGTGTCTCAACAGTTCAAGGCATATCAAATTTTAGCTAATACATTTAACATATTGTTGATATATCCTCAGTAGTACATGTCACATGTACTATATATTTCTATATAAGTACATAATAGCTCTTCTGTTCCACAGCTTTTGAATATAATTTCTAATCGTCCAGGTGATCGTGCTCAGATGCAGTACATCATTACTATCGATGGCTATATTCTCCTGTGGAACAATGCAGACAACGTTAATTAAGCCGGCTTTTTTTTCTTGGCCCGAACGAAAACTCTTTTTTTAAATTTCTTTTTATTGCAATACATCATGCTACATTCCATTCCATACGTTTTTTACATGTATGCAATATATTACCAACCTACTTGGTTTTTTTTTTACAATACGCCCCCGGCCAGTAATACAATAAATTCATAAGGCAAAATTTAGGTAGGGGTGTTACCTTTAAAAACTTTATATCTTGGACGCCTTGGAAGCCGATTCCGCTAAAACTTAACAGATATATTGTTGAATAATGGAAGTTCACGAGGATTGTTTTTTTATTCAATGAATCGCGCTTTACGGTAATGCTGTAAGCCACTTAAGTTAAAATTTTGTAAAACGTGATTTTGTGTCCAAGTTTTCTCCTCGAGAAGAGCACAAAGTAATTTGGTTTTACCACTCACGCACTCCTCCCCACTAGACTACCGTAAAAGCTCTATTAAGCCCCCGGGGGCTTATTCAATTTCAGGCCTCAAGAAGGGGGGGCTTATAAGAAAGGGGGGCTTAATAGAGAGAGGGGGCTTATTTCAAATCATAAATTTTCAAGAAAATTCACATTAATGAATGGGGGGGGGGGGGGGGAGGGCTTAATAGAGAGGGGATGGGGGGCTTATTACAAAATCTGACTTCCAAAGGGGGGCTTATTAGATAGGGGGAGCTTAATAGAGAGGGGGGGCCCTAAATAGAGCTTTTACGGTAGTTGATGAATATTTCGCGTCTTTCGGTATCATTCGTCGCACTCCGTGCATACTCGATCTTTTCATAAATGCATAAATGCGGAACCTATCCCCCGCGACCTTTTAGTTACATTGCATTCTTACTTAATCCCAGACCATCGGGAATCCTGTTTTTCCCGACCGTCCCCAGATGTTTCCGATATCTGATAGAAGTGTTGGCGACTATCGGCAATGACATAAGAAAACACAGGCGCCAAATTTAAACTTGCAAAAATCGAAATATGTAACAGCATCAAGAATTAAAAGGAGCTGATGTTTCGCCGTTCCCCGAGTCATCTAGGCTACGGTGAGCCTGCTTGCAGGCTACGATTCATCTATATACCTGCACTCGTGAAAGCAAGGTTTTCTATCTTGAAAAACAAAGGGTGTCGAGGCGGAGAACCAAGAAATTTTGAATTAGGGAATTTTTGAAGAAGAGAGAGCAATCTGGGACGCGTCGGGAAAATAGAAACGTTTTCTATTTTCCCGATTTATCCCCGCGGACTATCCCGACTTATTTGGAATGATTTTGAATCCTCCATTCAAAATCATTCCAAAAGTGCCTGGAATCAGAATAATGACATTGGTAAAGAAAATGTTACAAAGTTTCTGGTCAATCTCTTAAATATCTGGTTGGTTTTCAGATAATTTTAAAAGCGATTGACTGAGTTTTCCGAAACCACCTCGTCAATACGACCACCTTTTGGAGTCACTAACCTTTATTTAAATTATAAATTTTAGCCAGTAATACAACCACTACGCGGATAAGTGGCAAAAAGCAAATGAAAATTTTATAAAATGTACTTTCATTGGGGATTTTAGTGGGAGCAAATTTCGTCTGGGGAGTCACCTGTCATGGGATAATCAGCGATTAGTACTCTGTTAATACGACCACCCAGTAATACGAGCACATTTTTATGGCCCAACGGTGGTCTTTTTAACGGCGCATCAGTGTTACAGTGCATTTTTAATTTCTATACAGTACAACCTGGTTTTAATTCTAGTTTGGGAGATGCACAGGGTACTTGATGCAGATGGTAGAAGGCGTTTAATTGAAATATTAATAGTAAATGTTATATAACAGGAACTACTCATGGCTGCTGCAGCACCAACTACTTCATCCACTAAGGAGACAACTAACTACGCTCGTTTGTGTCGTCTGTTGGTTGATGTGGGTACACACGCACTCAGACACACATTCGATGTCATCCATGCACCAGCAACTCTTCACGCAGTTTTGGCGGGAAATAAAACCACGTTACAGTCACTCAGAGCAAGTAGAATTATCAATGCAACACAGTGGGGAAAATTGTTTCCTGCCATCTCTACTGCAGTGTCATCAGCCCATTTTGACATCACTCTTTTGATGGTTCTGTTTCGAAACTTATGTGGCTTACTTTCTCCAGTAACTGGCTGGGACGAACTCCCTGCTGTAAAAGACATGAGTCGTGCAGCGGATATTGCTCGTGTTAAGAATTTTAGAAACACCGTGTACGCTCATGCCGAGCACGCTTCAGTTGATGACACAACGTTCAATACATACTGGAAAGACATCCGGGATACTCTGGTGAGACTGGGAGGAGTTACGTACAGAGCAGCTATCGACAAGCTTGAAACTGAGTGCATGGACCCTGACATTGAAGCTCACTACAAAGAACTTCTCTGTCAGTGGAAGAAGGATGAAGACAACGTGAAAGATGAGCTGAATGAAATTAGAAGCGGGATAGGAAAGGTCATTCAAATTCTGGGCGATTTGGCCAGCAACGCACTTAAAACTGAAGAAGTCACTGATGAAGGTTAGTTTTTTTCTTCACTAGAACCAAGACAGTATAAAAGTACTAAATGTAAAAAACAGAGGTCTATAACTAGAGGTTTCCATCTAGCATTGCGCGCAGCCCTCCAAATTCACGTTTAGGCTATTTTTGGAAATCACGCACCATGCCCGGCAAATATGGTCAGTGAACGCGATAGCTCGACAATTTTTGTTCAGGGCGGTTTTTTCGTCAGTGAAATTTGAAAAAGATGGCTAAGTAAAAAACGTCGGCCCATCTAAATCAAACAAAAATTAATTCTACTAAATAATGCACGAAGTTTACAACGAAATATTTAATGAGAAATGCCTGTAAATGTTCAAATAATGCGATTGAACACAGCCTGAAACGATTAACAGGAAGATCTGAAAACCGCGGACACAATATATTCGTGTGTCCGTCCAAAGAATGAAAACCTGTTTACAACACAAGTTTAAGCTTAGCCTATTCAGATTGTTACCTTGTATTTCGAAGAGGCTTGTCAATTCCAGCTGAATTAAGTTAAAAAAAAAATCAGCACAATATAAATATCGGATACGAAGCATATTGAAGTTATGCGACAGTTCGTCAAGCGTTCGTGACGGTACAATCAAAGATCACTTCACAGTGAAATTCTCTTGACTAGATCACTCTCTTTCTCTCCATCCATGTAGATATCGAGGGCTTCATTTGTTCTTTTACTTCAGTGAACTTGATTTTAAAAGTCTGTAGTCGCGCAAGATTTTCCCGCCGTAAACA
Organism: Desmophyllum pertusum; assembly: GCA_029204205.1. Classification (NCBI taxonomy): domain Eukaryota; kingdom Metazoa; phylum Cnidaria; class Anthozoa; order Scleractinia; family Caryophylliidae; genus Desmophyllum; species Desmophyllum pertusum. The sequence continues at coordinate 1,728,874 of MU825882.1, forward strand.
AGTGAAACCTTCGGCTCCGTTCAGCTGTCCGTCCAACTTGTAAAATGAATATAATGTTCAGCTCCACAATTTTCGGATAACTTTGGAGAGATTGAGCGAAGATTAATCCGCCGAAGAAAACTTTGTCTTGCTCTCTTTTCATTCAACTTGCTAACTGAACACCGCGCCACGGTTTTGCAGCCGTTTTCATACAAATCATGCTTCATTTAGATTGAACTGAAAAATCACTCAGTCGATTTATAGTTTTTCAAAAAGTAATACCGAAGTTTAACCTAAATTTAGTGAAGTATTTAATAAAAAAATTATTCCATTCTGCTGTGACGCTTTTCACTTTTTATTTGTTCGCTTTTCTTTGTCAAAAGTATCTGCCTTTGCGTAGCGCGCGCATTAAAAATAGTTCAACGTGATTGGCTACTGGTTCGCGGGAAAATGGTCTAAAAATAGCCTAAACGGGAATCTGATGGGACAATGCAAGACCTAGGCTCGATTTCCGCCGCTCTCTCGAGTCCGGTGCCTTCGATCGGGGGTTGAGCGTGGGATCATTTTCCCGAACAGCGGCTGGTAATCGAGCCTCTGCAAGACCCAATACCAGAGATGGAAACCTCTGGTTATAGACCTCTGAAGAAACCTATTTGAAGTGTTCGGTGAGTTGACAGCTCTAACCACTTTCTAAAAATATCACTTTCACCTACTGGTAGGCCATAAGTTGAGATTTTCCTGTTTGTATTACGCATAGAAACAACTTTTCTATTGAAATTTTGTACATTTTTCAATTGAAAGTGAAGAAAACATATATGCAGACTTTCGGTTATCATTAGTCCTTACTAGTCTTATCCAGGAACGCCACAGCTGAACGATAACAAATGTTTATGGAACATGTATAATATAATGCATGTCAAAGAAATTATAACTTATATTTCACACATTTTCTCACCTCCACTTTTTTAAAGGCAAAGTCTCAAAAGAGACAACGCACGGACCAGTCATGTGCAAAGCAAAATATCACGAGAATGAAGCAGTGGAATACTATTGTCAAGTATGCGAAGTTAGTGTTTGCCACAAGTGCAGTGTAGTGAGTCACACACAACACGCCATGGCCGATATACAGCAAGCTGCTGAAGAACGAAAACTGGAAATGATGAAAGATTTTGATAGAGTCAAGGAAACAGTTATCATTGTTGAAACAAAGATGAAGGAACAAATCGAATTGATGAAGAGAAGCGAGGACGAAATATCCGCTGCCGAAAAGAGGGCAACAGAAACTGTGGAAGAAATTATTCGAGTTGCGAGGGAACATGAAGCTGCCATCAAGACAGAGTTAGCTGAAATCAAGAAAGCACAACAAAGAGATCTCGAAAGTAAACTAAACAACTTTCAGCTGTTCGCTACTGAACTGAAAAGTTTTGTTGAAAATGGCGAGGATATCTTACAAAGAAACAGCGGCCCTGAAATTCTGGAAGCGGGGTATGCTATGTTCGGCCGCTGTAAACGAACTTTTGACTCAGGAAATTAAAATCTACAAACCACGGCATGTTACTTATCTCGTAAATAAAGAAGCTATAGATGCTGCAAGACGCTTGGTTCCGGGTCGAGTTGATTTTGACGGGCCAACAAGCACTGCAGCAGATTCTTTTAATAAGCGAGTTCAGCAGTTTGAAGGTCTTTGATTCTAAGTGTAATTATCTGAGATCGACGGGAGACAAGGGGACTGGTGCTAAGAGAATAAATGAACCAGCATAAGTGGCATTCACTGCATCTGGTGACGTCATCGTCACTCATGGAATAGGCTGTGTTCACACTTGGTGCCCGAGCACGGTGCCCGAGTACGATTCTCGCTGGGCACTAATGCGAACACACCATTTTTTCAAGTACCCACGCCAGAATTCGGGCACGGTGCCCGTGCCCGAGTACAAGGGAGTTCTCTGGCACCAAGCAAGTGTGAACATAGTTCACACTTGGTGCCCGAGCACTAGTGCCTGGGCACCGGCACAAAATGGTGCTGTGTTCACACACTGAGTACCCAAGATATCGACATGTTGGCCGTGTTCGAGTACAAGGTCAAGACCTTGTACTCGGGCACTGGCACCGTGCCCGAATTCTGTCGTGGGTACTTGAAAAAAGGTGTGTTCGCATTAGTGCCCAGCGAGAATCGTACTCGGGCACCGTGCTCGGGCACCAAGTGTGAACACAGCCTAAGATTTCCGTATTTTCTGAACATGGTCAGTTTATTAAACACGTTACTGAGCACCTGATCAATTCAGTTGAAGTGTTCGTTAGTACGGATGGTCACATGATCGTATGTGATGCAGATGACAGTTCAATCAAGGTCCTCTCCCCTGACGGTACAAAATTGCAACAGTCCTTTAGTGCTCCACACTGTATATAGTAATGAGTCCCCATGGTACACTATTTTTCACCAAGACATGTTCTTTCTTTCCTATTAACAGCGCTCATTGCATTAAAGTATTTGACAAGGAAGGTATGTTTCTTTATGATATTGGCAGCGAGGGCTCTGGCAACCTCGTTCCCAGGGTCTCTCATCTTCCCGCCCCCTGGAGCGAGAGAAGAGAGACCTTGGTCTGGTCTGGTCACGTGTCTAATTGACATTTTCAAACCCCAGGGAGGGCTCGTACAATTACGAATCTTTGTCGCGCTTTCTTTGTCGACAACAAAGCGAGGCCAGAAGCTAACGGCCACTGTTCACAGGCAAGCGATGTTTTTATACAGCAGTCTTCAGTTCGCTGTTTGCAGCAGTTACTCCAATGTTTAGAGGCAATTTACTATGGCCGAGATGTCTACGGAAAATCGATGAATTTCGGAAAATCGATGAATTTCCAGCGCGCTAGCGCTGCTCCACGGCAGGCAAGGTCTCGAAAGGTCAATGTCGTATCGGAGTCAATTGTCAAGGCGTCATCATTATATAAAATTACACTGACGTCTGAACATTTCCACAAAGAGGAAAGAAAAATATTAAGACACCATGGGTTTAATTCAAGTTTAATAAACCAAGCTTATATTTTGCGAGTCGCTGACTCTTAGTCTAAGCGCTGCAAAATCTAATACATCACGTACACATCGCATAAATGTAAAACAAAGTGAATGCACGTTGCATATCGAGTTTTCCTGTTTTTAAAAGATATATCCTAAAAGGGTAAAGGTAAGGCGAGTGCAATAAAAACAAACAGAAACAATCAACAGTACGTAATTTACTTGGAGTTGGGTTGAATTTTCTTGACGATCGCGGAGACTTGCTCTGGTTGGTGATCATTTTGTCACCTTTTATCATTTTCGCAACGCCGCCGGTAGCGACGAAATACACGATACCGAATACAGAATAAAGAATCAAGTAAAACATCGCCGCCGAATAAATAAAAGCTATAAAGATTTTCTTTATCCCTTTCCTGTCCTGGATTCGCTTTCGACTCCTTCGTCTTCGCAGATCTTGATCAAATGTGCGTTGTCAGCAGTGTACAGATGGCGATCTTTCGATACATCTAAGACCATCTAAGAACCCTAGCTTTCCTTGATCACGGTCTTGAAGGCTACAAAAATATTTAATCGTCCGTTAATCGTCTTTTTGGCGTCTCGGAACGGCCAAAATGTTTGCCACGAAAGCACGTCCACATGCGGTTATTTCGATTTACAACACTTTCCGCTCACCCCTAGGCAAAGTGGAGACAAATTTCACACTCATCTGCCCCTCCCACTAATCTTTTATTTGCTACATCCCAGATTCTGGGACACACGTGACCAGACCAGACCAGGGTCTCTCTTCTCTCGCTCCAGGGGGCGGGAAGATGAGAGACCCTGGGAACGAGGTTGGGGCTCTGGTGACGGACAGATGATTCATCCAGTTGAACTCGCCATTGACAAGTTTAACAACCTGATCGTGTGCATGTGACAGGGGTAACAGCAGATTGCAGATGTTTGCTTTGCACTGGATGGAACATTTGTTAACTCAGTTAATGAAGAAATTAAAAAGCCCTACTCTAGATCTGTTGCTGTTACTATTTATAAGGATGGTCTTGTGCTAGTTTGTGATATTATCAAACACTGTATTCTAGTTTTTCAGTAAACATTTATTTACAGCTAGTGTAATGACACTTAACTGACTGAAATATATACATTTGAATGTAGATGATAGTCTGGGCATTCATAACACGATTACTTTGATATACCATAAATATCGTTTTCAAGCCGGAAAATACGTTTCTCTATGTTTCGATTGATCAAGCTTACAGCATAAAAAGTTGAAAACGCACGTTTTATAATGTTAAAGAATGCGCAATTTTTTTTCTTGGAAGAACTATTGTTATATATTGTAACACTGTCCAAATATGGTCATGATGCTCTCAATATCTGTTGGCCGTACTCAACAGATATCCTGCGTTATAATCCATCAAATATTTTTCTCGCGCGCGATTGGTTTAAACACGTCACGTGACGCAGCCAAAACTGGGGAAGTGATATTCCCCAGTTTTCAAAATTTGCGTTTTACTTTCGCACGTTCAGTTTTCGTCTCAAATAAATTGTTAAATTGAATAGAACCGAATGTTTTGAACAGACTAGCAATATTTTTGAACGCCAACAAAATTATTTTGATGTTTAACAGCTTCACCGAGATCTTCCATGGCAAACAGAGCGGCCTTGTGAAAAATATTTGAAGGATAATAACCACGTACAGTAACCTCCATTTGGCTTCAAAAATATGCTCGAATATTTGTCCTTGGACATTATCTGTTCCTCGAAGCTCACAGTTTTCCTCGAGCTTCGCTCCCGGAAAACTGTTCCCTTCTCGGAACATATAATGTCCGCGGACAAATATCCGAGCATATTTCCGCGCCAAATCGAGGTTATTGTATATATATTCCGCGTGATTTAGCAGTATCAGTGGCAATCTAAATCTAAATCTAAATTGTCTGCAAAGGGGCTAGCCCATCACTGCAATGCCAAGAGCCGAAGTGATAGACTCCTGGCCTAATGGAGAGGTCCGTCTCCTTTTATAATCATGTTACTTCACGATTGGCAATTGCAAGTTATCTTTTTCTTCCCCGCGAAATTTCGTCAGGAGCATAGAGTCACCCCGGAGCCTCTATCTGTGCTGATGAATGACAACAGCGTAGTTACACCTTAGGCTATTTTTAGAATCGTTCTCCCGCGAAAAGATTTCCGTGTACGTCCACGGACAATAGTGATAATTCGTAGTAACGACATTCCGCCGTTCTAGTTCTTATTCCACGTTCCTCTTGTCCATCCCCGCTTTTATTTTTAATCTGAAACATGAATGACAACCTCGTCCTCGTGCTCGCAACGGGTGATTTTCGCGGAAAAAGTAATTCTAAAAATAGCTCAAGGTGTAACTAGGCCGTATCATAGGCCCAATAAGGGAGATTGAGGCGTCCAGGGCCTGGTTGTTCAAAAGGCTGGATAAATCACTATCCAGCGGATAAGTGCACGGTTAACAAATCAAACTACGCTATCCATTGGATAGTGATTTATCCGGTGGATAGCGTTATCCACCCTTTGAACAACCAGGCCCAGGGTGATACTATCTTATGCGCTGCATTTTTGAGTGTTGGGATATCCTCCTGTTTACACACATTGCTTTGAAAGCTGGAAAATGTTTTAATATTTGTTTTACACACTGAAAAATCTGAAAAAGCAATAAAAGGAATTATTTTCTAAGCTATGTGTGAAGAGTCAGACAATCTGGGTACGAATATTAGAAGCGGAAACCCGCGCGAGACATTACGCGAGACACGCGAGACACGCAAATTACTCGCGTGGTGTGCACGCACGTGATACAGTTTAGGCGCGGCTGCCAAGCCTTAGAACGTACAATGATGAGTTCTTCGACTTCGAAAATTCTATCGAAGGATTATACTTCAAATATCCGTCAAAGTAAAGCAGTTCGCGGTAAGTACTTTACATGCTGAAGTGTCACACTATTAATTGAACGATCGAATGAAAAGATTGTCTCTTTGGTTGTTAAAATTCGAGCGTGATCAAAATGTACATGTACATTTCAGCATCATGTGATAAAGCTCATTATAATTTATAAATCGATTATTGCCGTATGTTTAATTCGATGCTCTGTTGACCACTAAGTGCTTCTTTCTGTCAGTTTTCTGGTAGCTAGATTGCTGCAGCAGTTGTCTTCTACAAATTAAACAGCAAAACCTACTCGAAGCAAACGGATAACTGCCTTATGTTAAAAGTCATTGACTAAGGTATAAATTTGATCAAATTCTTGATCCATTCCTAAATATTGTCTAGCTACAACAGATCACGAACGATATATTTTATTTTTCACCCTGTCTGTGAAAACATTCGATCAAATTGTGCTGCGACAAACGTATTTTGGCAGCATTTTGTTGAAGTGTTTATATTCTATTGACCTTGACTATTGTCTGTTGGATACTAGATATATCTTTTTGACAACAATAAGTTACTCGAAATAAAAACTGAAATATTTTGGAATTACAAGCTTAAGCACTAGAGTCCTGCATAATCAGATCTAGCAATTATTTCCCCTTTTCCCTTAGAGTCACACAATTACCAGGGGTTTCATTAGAAGCCGGCTACCGGCGGTCTACCGCCGCCTACGTTGCCTCTTGCCGCCACTTACTAATCAAGCCTTCTGGCCTTCTGAGAGTTTACTTATAAGATTTATGAAAGAAAAAAACAACGACAGTAACAGTGTAAGTCTTTAAACTCCAAACTTCATATAGAATAATTGCAAGATCGTTTAAAAATACCTGAGATCTACTGTAATCGATAAAAATTGTCATATATAGCACTAGATTTGACTCCTAGAATGCTGGAAATTGCATTTCCGAGCTTCTATATTTACAAAATTTTCTTACGGCCTTGTGGCCCCTTTAATGGTCACAGCCGCCTATTCCACCATGGTAAGCCGCTTACTTCAAAAATTAATGAAACCCCTGCAATTACTGTACTTATCTGCCATCCACTAGCAGTGGGATGTTTCAGTCAGTCACTGACAGTTAAGGAGTTCTCTCAGCAATTTGATTTCCTGCTAGCCAAGTCTCCTTTTCCGTTATTTTGAGGTTGGAAGAAAAGGAGACTCTGCTCTGACTCGAAACTATTCCTTTTGAGCATGTGTTAGCGTTACTAAGCGACCAAACAACTTTCGCATGTGATCGTATGTCGTATGTCACATGTGGGCTCAACATTCACCAGCGGCCACATTGAACAGCACGCACCTTTGACATGGGCTTTGTCACTGTGGGCTCAGTTACTAGTGAGCGATAATTCTATTTGACATGCGTACTGAATACTTCACGACAACTCATATACTTCAACTCCAAGACAACATTTTCGCTTGGAGTACTTCAATTTTCAAATTGAAGCAGCTGTATTTGACTTTCACGCTTCAGTTAATTTGCTGCTTTCACGAGGCAATCATTTTTCATTCCATAAAGTTGAAAAGTTTTCAAGTCGTACGAAACTCAAAATCTTAAATTATTTTTGAAGCGACCAGAATTAGGCAGAACATTCAATTACCGTAGATGGGAGTTTACCAGTCGTCGAAAACGGTGACTGGTTTGATCAAAACAGCTTGGCATGGTTAGTGTGTTGTCATTTGTTTACTCATATTCTTCTTTGCGATAAACTGGAAATTCTGTAGTATTGGTGCTTTATATTTTCTCTACAAGTGCATTGATTAGTATAGCTTATATTTTTTCTTCAAAACTAGAAACCTGAGGAAAAGTAGTCATTTTGAAGCCTACACTGCCAAAAGTCGAGCAATTTTTTGCTACTCACTATTTATCACAGAATAGATAGTGAGTAGGTAGCCAATCAGATTACAGCTTTGTGATAGATAGTGAGTAGATTTCTGCTATTATAAAGAGTGTAGGTCAATTTCTTTTTTACCATAACATGGAAAATATACAAGCAGAATTGGCTTTATTTTTTGTTGAGAAATGTGTGTGTGTGAGAGAGAGAAATAATATGGTGTCACTTGCGTTGCATTGCATTTTGATGTCATTTGATGGTCCATAACTCATTGACCATAGCTCTTGACCAATGAGTGCGCAATAAATTTGACAGTTATTGTAAAGTAAATGTTGATCACTTTTGGGAATCAAAATGTTAATTTTGTTGACTTTGTTTTGACATTTTTAAAGTAATAAAATGAATAGGAGTCTGTTTTTTTTTAAAATTTAAAAAAAGTGTACGTTACATAAAAGTGCATGTTTTCACCTCTAAATCTACCCGACAGTGGTTTGCTGTCAAGTATTTTTGTATCACATTCTGTAGAAATAACTGTGAATTAATCAGCTTACAACTTGCAATTCAGTCAAAAAATGTTAACAGTCTTCCCTCTTTTGATTGACAGATGTCAGATGAATTATTGGAAAATGACCAAGAAAATTCAATTAAAGAGGATTTAGAGAAGGGAATTCATGTCAACATAGAGCTTGACAAATGTGCAAATACCTTAACTGTCGTATCAACAGTCTCCGAAATGCTGGATCAGGGAGATGTGACTACGGTCATGACAGATCTATCTGCCGAGGATTCTGTTTTACATGGGTCATCGGTTCTTAATGAAACAGATACAATTGCTTCTTCGAGCGACTTGGAAAGCTCCCTGCCTCGCGGACACAACAGTTTCAGCTGATCTGCTATCGGACTCCACAGTCATTAACTCAACAGTAGGGCTCCTTCACCAGCCAGTTGTTTTGACGTCATCTGTTCTGCCGTGTGTATTAACGCATGTTCAAGGGACATCTGAGCTCCTTGCTAGTGAACTGCAGGGAAGGGAAGGTCAGGAGGAACTGCTCATGGTAAAAAGAGAAGATGACGGAGAGGTTCTGGAGCCTTGTGTTGTGGTAAGTTCAGGATGATTAGCATCTGATTTCTTGACATAACAAATGAATGCGAATTACGTCATCCACTGCTTATGCTGGAAATTAGAACCTACAATTTATTGACCTGGGCCGGTTGTTCAAAGGATGGATAACGCTATAAATCACTATCCAACAGATCGAGTACAGTGGAAACTCTGTTCATCCGACCACCAACGGGCCACCAAAATCTGGTCGTATTAACTAAGAAAATGACTGACGGAACTTTAGTTCGGGACAAAACAAAGTTGTCGTATTAACAAGGTGGTCGCATTATCAAGGTGGTCGTAAGGCGGGGTTCCACTGTAGTTTGTTTTGTTAACAGTTATCCACTGGATAGCGATTTATCGGTGGATAGCGTTATCCACCCTTTGAACAACTGGGGCCTGCTCTTAACATATCAAGGCTTCGTAGCTCAGTTGGTAGAGCATCACTCTGGCACCAGTATCACAGAGGTCATGGGTTCAAATCCCATTGTAGCCTTTTTTCAGGCTAATGCTTAAAATTTCTTACACACTGCAAAGATCATTAATTTCATTTCATCTTTAAAGCCCTGGCTAAATGGAGACGCAAGTAGAAGCAAGTTTTAAAATGTGACGGAACTTGCATTATACCTGGATTATACAAACTTGTGTTGGTGGCCAAACAAGCATGCAAGTTAATACTCCCAACTGCACGCAAGTTGCTAAAAGGGCCATTTGAATGCTCCTGCGCACGCTGCAATTTATTATTCGGGAGTAATAAAAAAAAAAACTTGCACTTTGTGGCCAAACGGTAACAAACTTGCGTCTACTTGTGCAGAAATTTGATCTGGATCAAAGTGAATGCAAGTCAACACAAGTGCGCACAAGTCCTGGCCAAAACAAAGTTGCAACAACTTGCGCCTTCGTCTTCATTTGGCCAGAGCTTAATCTACAGTTCATACACTACCCATTACATCATGTCCACTCCTGCTCCCAATGTATCAAGGCTTCCTAGTTCAGTTAGTGGACAGCCACTGGGTATTGAGGAGGTCATCATGGGTTCTTCAAATCCAGTTGTAGCGTTGAATTTTTATTCTTAAAAAGCAATTTCTTATAATTCCTTATAATCAGTAATAATAATTATTATTACTGTTTGTTTTATCGAATACTATGTAGAAAATAATTATTCAAATGTGATTTAGCCACTAAATAAAATCAAATCCTATGGAAATAATTAGACTTTCTTAAAATCACTTTCTCCGGCATATAAAAGTTGTGTTTGATCAGGTCCTTCCTTCAAATGTCATGACCTCCCTTAATAAAGAGAGATTCTAGATTTATCATTGTCTTGGAGTCCTGGAAGCCTGTCCAGACTAAAACTTAATTCTATGAGTTGTGGGAGGCGCAGTGACCTAATGGTTAGCGCGTTGGACTCTGGATCAAGCAGTCCGGGTTCGAGCCCTGGCCAGGGTCATTGTGTTGTGTTCTTGGGCAAGATACTTAATTCTCACATTACCCCTCTCCACCCAGGAGTAAATGGGTACCGGAGCATTGTCCGAGCAACCTGACAAAAATGCTTGGGGGTGACCTGCGATGGACTAGCATCCCATCCAGGGGAGGGGTGATACTCTTAGTTGCTCCATGCTATGGAAACTGGAGTAAAGCACCAGCCCAGTAAGCCACCTAGGCTAGCCTGCGTGGCAGGCGTAGAAAGGGGGGAGGGGAGGAAGGGAGTTCGGGCGTGAGCGCGAAGCGCGAGGAGAGGGCGCGGAAGGCTTGCAGACCGACCTTGACTTAATTGTACGAGTTAAAATACTCAGGCATTTTTTCTTTTGACTTCAGTTTACGACAGCAGGAGCGATTCACAGCAGCAGAGCTTCTGAGAAGCTAAGCTCATCACCAACAACAGATGTAGTGGTCACAGCCCACCCATCCAGCCTGACCTACCTGCGGCAAATTTTTGAGCATGACCAAGTTAGCCCCCAAGGGCAAATAGTTTCAGTGTTGCCTCATGGCATGACGTCACCACTGTCACCGACTTTACCGGAACTTCATCAGTGCAAATGGGACAAACTGTTGTGAACACTTCTTGTCCTTAGAAGATCTTGTTACCCATGTCAATGAATACCATATTAGAACTGAAGCTAGCGAATACAGCTGTCTATGGCAGGGCTGTGCGCGCAACGGAAAGGGGTTCAATGCGCGGTACAAAATGTTGATACACATGAGAACACATACCGGGGAGAGGCCCCACCGGTGTAACCATGACTCTTGCGGCAAGAGCTTTTCCCGGCTCGAGAACCTGAAAATTCACACCAGGTCACACACTGGAGAGAAGCCCTACGTTTGCCCCGTGGCGGGGTGTAATAAGAGGTACTCCAATTCAAGTGACAGGTACAAACATACACGGACACATGAGGAGACCAAACCGTACCACTGCAAAGTGATGAACTGCTTTAAAAGATACACGGATCCGAGTTCTTTGAGAAAACACTACAAGACTATCCATGGCAAGGATATGATTGCTGAAGAGCAGGAATGAAATATAATCACGAATGAGTTATATAATTACAGTCAAAACGCGTCCTACCTCTTTGCCTCTCGATATTTTTTTGATTAATTTTCATCTCTTTGTCGTGTTCATTTTGGTTTTTCACTGGCTGGCCAATCAAAAGTACGTCTGGCAGGCGAAGACGTCACACTCTTGCCACGAGTTGACAAATTGCACGTGCGTCTGTTGGCCCTTTTGATTGGCTGAGTTTGGTAAACCAATTGAACGATAGTGAAAGATGGATCAAAGAAAACATTGAAAGATGTCGGAAAGTTGTGAAATTTCATCCAAAACTTTAGCGAATGGCAGCAGACGGATAGATGATTAATATGTACAGTGTATTGTATTACATCATTTTGGAACACAATTTCGTTCGTTCATACTGACTGATAAAAAAGCTTTGAATTCAGTAAGAGATAAAGCCGATTTTTTTAAACAATATTTACTGTAGATTTGCCTTAGCGCAAGATTTGTTTTGTTATAAAATTAGGGAATTTTATAGGTTAACATAGGTAATGAAAAGTGACTTTTCAAATTCTGTAACACACCTCCAAAAAACTGTTGGAAAATAAGCGAGGTGTTTGGGAAATCCATGGTGAGCTGAAAGTACCCAATCGAAGAGTTTTCGATCTTTATTCAGTCCAATCAGAAAAAACCGAATGTCGTTGTTGGCAAATTCTGAAGGAATAGTTAATCCGATAGTTTCCGTTATTCGTTATACCGCAAATCCGGTTATACCCCCTCCCCCGTTATAGGCCTATCTCCCCTCAAACAAAAAATATTGCGGATATAAGCCCCCCTATTTTTCATTATTTCCTTGCTATAAATGCCCTCACAGAAATGTTGACCTTTAGACCATACTAATTTTCTTTCTTACGTTTCGTTATGTTCCAGTATCTTGAAATTGCTGCATCAACGTGTTTCTTATCAGCTCATTCTAAAACATTTTGTTATTCCGCTTAAAAGCCCCTCCCCCCCTCCCGGATATATGCCCCCTTCTTTATATGCCCACCCCAAAACCCCTTACGAAGCTGTTTAAAGGGTCCCTCTCAACCACTGTCCTTTGCGGTCGCGTGTTATTGTTTTCATCCGTGGAACTCGATCTCTCGTGGGGCTTATGTATGCCATGCTTTCGAAATTGTACTAACTTGGGTCGTCTAACTGCTTTTTGTGGCCAGAACAAGGCCAGAATCCTGAAAAAAAGTTTTTAAACTTCAAAACCGCCATTTTCGCGGCACCCGAAAATGGCCGCCGTAAGAAAATTGGCGCGCAAAGCACACTGGTTGAGAGGGACCCTTTAAGCCCAGGGCTTATAACCGGGATTTTACGGTATACCGATTTGATATTTGTCCTTGGATATTATCCGTTCCTCGAGCCTCGCAGTGACGTACTTCTCGGACGGGGTACTGATATTTGTGGATTAATATCCGTGTATGTTAGCCAACTCGGCCTACGGCCTCACATTCAGGGGTTAAATATTTATTTTTTTTAATGTTTATATATCCTATGAATAGAAACGCCGTGTAAAATAGATGGCGAAAATGAATGCTCATTTAAAAGGTAGTGGTTCTGATAAGTGATTAATATGAATGAAATCATAAATACAGTCGAACCTCTATTAAGCGACCACCCTCGGGGAAATGGCAAGTGGTCGCTTAACGAGGGCTCGTCATAACTTAGCATAAGGCGCAGTAGAATATCAAAAGAATGGTGACAACGGAATCACGTCAAGACGATAATAAACGTGTGTTTGAAGTTGTTATCAGTCGTCACCTATTTCTGACTCTTATCTGTCATCTGGTTTTTTAACTTCTTGGTGGCCGCTTAATAGGGGTAAAAACAATAGGAGAACCCCTCGGGACGGCCAAAACGTGGCCGCGGCCTTTAAATAGAGGTGGCCGCTTAATAGGGGTTTTATTTATAGTATTATACTGACGATAGTTTTGGGACTTTGATAACTGGCCGCTTAAGGCGGGAGTTAACCTGAATTTCAATGAAATTTTAAGAGGTTTAATGAAGGGATAGAAGAAAATTTTTTTTTTTGGAATGTCAATTGTCAATCTACTAATTTTTAACTTCAAATTCTAAGTTTAAAACTACATTAAATCTTCAATATTTCTTATTTCCCTAAATTTTACAACTCCTTTGAGAAAAACTATTTCCTCCAAAAAAACTCCAAAAATCACCAAAAAATTTACAAAACACCCATAACATAGATTCATGTTTTAAGCAGAGAGTTTTTGGATTGCTTGAAACGTGAACGAGATATTTCCATGAAACCCATGTTAAGTGGCGGGAAAATGGCATTCAGGTTAACTCTAGCCTAATAGGGGTTCGACTGTATGAACTTCGGATAAAGAGTGTAAAGTAAAGAAATGATCCCTTGTTGTGTTTGTTTCACTTTACACGGCAGTGGTTTTATTGGGAAGTAAGGGCCGAATAGTTAAACAAGGTTTAGACCGTGGCCTAACTCGAGTTTAAACTGGCCATAGTTAATAGAGGGGAATGGTTATGAAGCCCGGCAAACTTCAAAGGGGCAAACAAAGAAGCCAATATTATGTTGGAAGGTCCATGACCGTGCACATCTTTGTTTTGCGCTCATACACTATGCATGAATTACGTAACCGAAACGTTTCTATTGGTTTAGTTGCTTGAACACACGTAACCACCTATTGTATTTTGTCAGGTTTTGTGCACGGTCATCCCCCAAAATAGCGAACAAAAACATATAACAAAGAACTTTGCCGGGGCTTCATAACCATTTCCCTCTATAACTATGAACTGGCCAACTTCAATGTTTTAACGTCATTTACACAGTAAACCCAGTTCAGAAGGTGTATAACACAGCCAAAAAAAAAAGAACTAGCTGCTAAAACTGACCTGCTTATAAGTAGATTTAGACCCATTAAATTCTCCAAGATGTCGTTTATGTTCACATTCAATAAGCCGAGCATGTGCTCACTGCCTTTTAAAACTGCGCGGATTTCATCATGCATGCGTTGCGTGTGCGATATTACTGCTTGATTACTGCTTTCCACCACTTATACTGTGTCTGTACATGAAATTATAATAAGAGACGGCATGACGTCATGGGTGAGGACAACAGGCGAAGATTAGCGTGGATTGTCACGGAAAACCTGTGCTGCAATTACAAGAAGATGACACGTTCCCTGCTAGCTAACGTGAATCAATTAATTAATCAATTATAAATTTTGTCCTTTCTCAGCTTTCTCCATTTCGCTCCGTCAGCCGCCATTTTGAAACCTCGACCAAGCATAAGCGTAACAGGGAATTGTGGGTACGCAAAGCACCAAGTGTGAACATAGCCGAAAGGCTTTAAGTCCTTTAACGAGACGTGGAAGATGAATTAGTTATCAGTTGATTTCGTGAAGAGTATAAAGAACTTAAAATTTTTCTTTTCGTTAAGAACAACACGTGGCAAATATTTATAATTATTATTCTACTATTACGTCACTTCACCATATAAGGTCAAGAGAACACGTAAAATATGGTGTATTTACCGTACCAAATTCGGAATTAGCCAATCAGAAGCTCTGTCTACTGACCTGAGATCCTACGTTATAATCCACCCAAATTTTTTCTCGCGCACGATTGGTCTAAACACGTCACGTGACGCAGCCAAAACTGGGGAATATCCGGGTGATATTCCCAAGTGATATTCCCCAGTTTTGAAAATTTGCGTTTCACGTTCGCAGGTTCAGTTTTCGTCTCAAATAAATTGCTAAATGAAATAAAACTGATTATTTGAACAGACTAGAAATATTTTTGAACGCCAACAGAATTATTTTGATGTTTAACAGCTTGTCCGACCGAGATCTTCCACGGAAAACAGAGCGGCATTGTGAAAAAATATTTGAAGGATAATAACTACAATAGCCTCCATTTGGCTTCAAAAATATATAAACAATAGCCTCCATTTGGCGAGGAAATATGCTCGGATATTTGTCCGCGGACACATTATCTGTTCCGAGAAGCTAACAGTTGTCCGAGAGCGAAGCTCGAGGAAAACTGTGAGCTTCGAGGAACAGATAATGTCCAAGGTCAAATATCCGAGCATATTTTTGAAGCCAAATGGTGGCTATTGTAGTTATTATCCTTCAAATATTTTTTCACAAGGCCGCTCTGTTTGCCGTGGAAGATCTCGGTCGGCCAAGCTGTTTAAAAACATCAAAATAATTAGCAATTTATTTGAGACGAAAACTGAACCTGCGAACGTGAAACGCAAATTTTCAAAAAACTGGGGAATGTCACTTGGGAATATCACCGGATATTTCCCCAGTTTTGGCTGCGTCACGTGACGTGTTTAGACCAATCGCGCGCGAGGAAAAATTTTGATGGATTATTACACCCGGATCATGGGCCACATCTATCATAGTAGGTGTCTTATGTTTCCTTAGTCCTGTTATGAGTGCACTCCTCAACAGATTTGGTTTCGAATTACCATCATATTTGGATGTCTGTCGTGTTCAGTTGGTCTTACTCTGGTTCCTTTGCTCCCAATATCGTCATATTCTACATTGCTTGTAGTTTACCATTTGCGGTGGGTGTAATATCGCTTATTTACGTTTCCTCGCCGATTATTGTAACTCATTACTTCAATAAAAGAAGATCCTTCGCTCTTGGACTCGTCACAGCTGGTCAGGGACTGGGGACAATGATTCTTGGCCCAACTTTACAGGCGCTAGTGAACGTTTTTGATTGGAGGAACACTTTCTGTGTGTTTGCTGAATTTTGACTTTGACATCTCTCACTGGATGTTTACTTCATCAACGGGCAACGTGTCCAGATGAACATAAAAAGGCTCCGTCCAAGAAATTTAGATTAAATATTTCATTGTTAGAGAATCCTGCTATCATTGTCATGGTGCTAACAGCTGGAGTGTTCACATTCTCTCGCATGGTACCATACGTGCATCTAGTAAGTATTGCATGCATATGGCCGTTTTCACACTAGAAGAAGGACAGGTACGTTTTTTGACGAAGTCGTCTCAAACGTAAAAGTCGTCTTAGTGTGAAAACGGGACGGACAGGATTTTGGACGTAAACGTAGGCTGATTTTGTCCGTCGATTTGTCCGGCTATTGAGACGATTTTTCGAGGTCGATTTTCGAGGTCTGCGAGGGATAAGTCGTCCAAAACCCGACTTCAATTTATTTATTTTATTTATTTATTTACTTAATTCGCCAATGGCGGGTAAACAGACAATAGGACATGGCGTTCAATTCACACCAGACGAACAAATGGTCGTATCTCGCGCGGTCCGTAGTGTCCTGGTTTTAGCAGGGAAATTTTGAAGTGGAATAATAAACCACTTATTCGATAGTTTAACATATCATACGTGCGGACATTTTCTCGTTGCTCGCATTTCTCCTCTCCCCTACGGGGCTCGGAAAAATACTACGCAACCCGCAAAATATCCGCCCGTATTATACATAAGATGTATCTACCGTAAAAGCTCTATTTAGCCACCCCCCCTCTATTAAGCACCCATCTCTAATTAGCCCCCCTTTGAAGTCAGATTTTGTAATAAGCCTCCCTCTCTATTAAGCCCCCCCCTTCCGTCAGGTTGATGTAAATGACTTTTCAACAATATTTTCTGGCCTTTCAGTCACTTTGTATTGAAACGTGGTCTTTAATTCCAGAACTATCGTTGAGTTAGGGTATAAATGACGTTTCATTTGTAAGACGGTCATACATAACCCATTTTCCCCGTTCTCGAGGCCTGAAATTAAGTAAGCCCCGGGGGGATTAATAGAGCTTTTACGGTATTCTAATAAGCGCCCGGCCTGTTCAAATAAACGCCACTATTATAACAAGAAATTAAACATTTACAATACGTGACGCAAATATTGGACGCTCTGAGTGCTGACTTTTAGTTTCTATCCGAATCAAAATGCCTTTTCATTGAAAACGTTTTTGACACCAATTATCGCTTTCTTTTTTTTATTATTACACACTATTTACAAAGAAATAAATTAGGTAGAAATACAGGGAATCATTTACAAAAGTGGAGAAATAAATACAATTAAGATAAAAAAATACAAAATATGTGTACACTGACCAAAGTAGCTTACGCTTTCGGGTTGGTAACGTTGCTGCCGCGTGTACGTTATTAGTTCTCGGCAAAATAAGTAATTACAGTAGAACCCCGCTAATTCGAACTCCCAAGGGAAACAAAAAATAGTTCGAGATAGCGGGGGTTCGAGTTAGCCGATAGTAAATGACTGGCAAAAACCTATGTTGCATTGATCGTGTATGTCGTTATATTCAGTATGGCAGATGGGATGCTCATAACAACGTTCCTCATTGAATGCATGCATATGAAAACTGTGGAGGAATCGAAAAGATCCTCAGCGTTAGGATTCACAATGATGTCTTCTGGGATTTGTGCATTGAGCAGCCCACCTT
Organism: Desmophyllum pertusum; assembly: GCA_029204205.1. Taxonomy (NCBI): domain Eukaryota; kingdom Metazoa; phylum Cnidaria; class Anthozoa; order Scleractinia; family Caryophylliidae; genus Desmophyllum; species Desmophyllum pertusum. The sequence goes on from MU825882.1 coordinate 1,746,691, forward strand.
TATCGGGTAGGTGGCTGATTCAACTCTTTCAATATTTAATATAATTACTACTTGGATTTACTTTAATTACTGTTTTTACACCAGAAGACGATCAACGTTTATGGACGAACAAGTCGTCCGAGTATGGGCGTAAAAAAATGTCTGATTTTGTCCGTCGATTTGTCCGTCTGTGCACTGAAACCCCGACTTAAATTCACACCAGACGAACAAATGGTCGTATCTCGGTCGAAATACACTCAAAGGGATGGGACTAGCAAACCATTAGGCCACCGCGTCTCCCTCGCCATAAAATATAAATTAACTATTTATTAAAACCCAACACAGGCGAGTGTCGACTATGATAAGCTAAGAGCCCAATCAAAAGCACTGATTCACTCTACACCACTGCATCTTTTTTTTTACATTTTGATCCCGGGGGAGGACTTCCATGTGAAAGGGGTGGGGATGCTCGTCGAAAATTTGAATTAAACCCCTAAAGGAGACCAATCTGGGCGTGGCTCAAGCTTTATTTGACCCCTAAAAGATACCAGATTTCATGCCTGATAGCCCACCACCACCTGTAGCCACCAACACAGTATGATGGCGTTTTTTTATTTTTCGCGTGCACCCTAAACGATACCTTGATGGCTAAAAGTATTGGCGTTCTGTCCTGAACCAAAATCCATAATTTACACCCCGACGAGCATCCTGTCCCTTTCACATGGGAGACCCCCGGGATTTTGATGTCGCTTGATTTGTTAGTTTATCTTAATTCTTCTTCCAGGGTTTATGGCGGACACATTCGGTAACTACATTGCCGCGTTTCTCATGGCTGGTGGAGTTGGAGTTATCGGCTCACTCATTCCATTTCTTCTTATTTGTGTTAAACGACAATCAGAACAAAACTTTGATAATAACATTGAAGGGATAATGGACCAAGGAGAAAGTGAGCATATCAACGAACATGAACTAAAACCAGCAGTTGTTCTCTGGACATGATTCGCAAGGAGCATCAAAGATCGTCATCTTTCACTGCATCCATGGAAAGTCCGCTGTTTTATTAATCAGCAATTCTAGATCTTTCTTAACGGAAGGAATTTTCCGGTTTCAAAAATGTCTGGCCTCACAGCTGAAAGGGATTTTGATAAAGCATAGTAACATCAAATATATTCCCCAATATGTACCTCATGCTAGTTCAATAACATATAAAATAATAATCTATGTATCTATTAAAGGAGGATTGGACCAAAATCTTTGTCACTTTTTTGTCTTTTGTGTGCCTTTCCTCTCTTCCACGGAACCACCATTTCTGAATTCCTTTAGTTCTAGCATGTAGACACATACTGAACTTTCATCTTTCTCCACGGCTATCATCTCCTGATCACCTTCATTGTTTCTGTTCGTTTTAACACAGAGGAGTAGAAATGGAAGGAGAGCACAAAGGAGTAGCGTACCGCGGCCAAGTAAAACGAGGGCGCGTAAGACTCCAATTGATCGGCAAGAAAACCTTTGAGGAAAACATAGTTTATAATAATTATTTTATTAACCTTGATTAAAAAAAGGATTTTGGATATCTCGTATAATAGTGACGGGGATGCTCGTCGGAAATGTCTAAAAACCCCCAGAAAGACACCAAAATTCATTTTGGGGGGCGTGGCTGAAGTCCCTGTTCACCGTGCCCTAAGAGGTACCAAGGGACACTGGCCGGCAAATAGACACGTCCCAGACAAAAGAGATCGCTAAATGCCAATTCATTTCTTGCCCCTAGGGGGAGGGGAAATGTTTTTATGAGCAGTAAACCTGAGCAAACTTACCTGCCAAAGGGGGAGATGAAAGTATGGAAAGAGAACCCAAACAGCTCGCCAGCCCAAAGGCTGATGCTCTCCTCCCAGGATCCACGCAAGTCAAAAATATCAGATTACTTGTAGCGATGCTGATACCAGCTCCCAAAACCGAATAACACGCTGCATGAAAGAAAACCAATATAAATGCGCGCCAATGTGACAAAAATGACAGATAGTGCAGCAATGAAACTACCGACTTGAAATACGAAGTGAGGGTTGATCCATGTTAGGTTGCACACACGCCCTGTTACTAGTCTTGCAAAGCACGAGGTAAGACCATAGAACATGAGTAATCTTGAGGAGCTGTCGGGTGAGATGCCTCTTCTTCTGAATACTTCACTGAAAGGATTAATAAAGAATCTTCTTTTACGAGTCTAGTGGCCCACAACTGCCAACAGTATATCTAGCATGAAGCGACTTTGACTAGGATTGTAATAAAACTAATTGACGGTTGCAAGAAGAAAGCGAATTGAAATGTTGAAAAAAACGAGAGTTGAAGCAGTGAAGGTGATGGTTATATTGTGCTGGACCTCGGATTAAGAGGCGCAGGATTGAGCCGGGATTGTTGTGTTGTGTTCTTAGGTAAGACAAATTTACTCTCACTGAGTGCCTCTTTCCACCTGGAGTATAAATGCATTGGGTACTGCTAGGACAGGGATGGACTAGCATCATATCCAGGGGACTGCTTCATGAGCCACTTGGCCCTTCCAATCCATTGGATTAATTGTTCTTAATATTTCTTCTTTCCAATTAATTTGAATTACAACATTATAACCATTATGGTGGCTTATCGTACAGCCAATTTTAAAGCCCAAGTTAGACGATTTGCTAAATACAGTCAAACGTCTGCTAGCAGACACCTCTCATCAGAGGACACTTAGTCATGATACGAGCCCACCTACAAACACTGCATTTTTAACCTGGCTATTTAAGCGGACATCTCTAGACACTTTTTTCTGGTCCCAAGAGTCTCTGCTTACAGGAGGTCTGACTCTATAAATCATCTTATGTATAAGCACGGGTAATACAAATTCAGCAGAACTAGCTGTTTCTCAGACAAATAATCATGCTGATTATACACATAAATTGTAAAACGTCGATATTATGATGGCCTGGGCACCATTGGGATATCTACTTACCAAGTGAACACGAGTGACAGCTCCTCCAAAGCGATCCATCACAAAGGCCATAGCAAACACAGTGAATGTTGGTACTGTCCACACTGAACAGTCCACTATCTTGGCTTTTTTATCAACACGAGAATTTCTTCTGGCAGCTGTGAGGTTGAGTCAGATTTATCATCTTCCTCCACATTAGGATCATATGCTAGTGCTGGAATCCCAATCACAAAGAAAATCCTGCCAGGAATCTTAAAGTGTGTCTAGACCAAAATTGTCCAACAAAGCTTGAGTAAGTGGTGCTAATACAAACAAACCTATTCCATTACCGGATGTTAGTATCCCTGTGGCAAATGGTCTCCTTTTATGGAAATATTTTGCAACCACTAGGAAACTTGATGTGCGAACACAGCTCGCCCCAAACCCAAACATCAGACCATATGTGAAATAGTAAACGATGATGCTTTTGGCAAATGATGCTGACACGAGTCCCACCACAGAACACACAGTTCCAATCATGGTGACACAACGGCAGCTAAATTTCTCTGACAAACGCCCAGCCACAGGACTGGCAAAGAAAAACAAGAGACCCTGCCAGGGATCCTATCCAGGCTGCAAAGAGAAAATAAATTCTCAGCAGGAGTAAAATATTTATGCCAGTTAGTCATTATTGTGTTAGTTGGAAACTATGTCAAGTGGTAGACATCTCACAAAAAGGTACCCAAATGTATTAGCGATGGCAATCATTAACAGGTTGTTAAACTGACTTGCAGTTTATCTTTTTTATACATCTCTAACATTGTGTGTGGCACGGTGACCTAGTCGTTAGCACATCAGACTCCAGATCGAGTGGTCTGGGTTCGAGCTCAGCTGGGGTCACTAAATTGTGTTCTTGGGCAAAAAATAGTGCCCCTCTCCACCCTAGGAGTACATGGGTACCAGTGAATTGTCAGGGTAACTTGATAAAAATGCTGGGGTGTCACCTGCCATGGACCAGCATCCCATCTATAAAACCGGAGTAAGCACTGGCCTGATAAAACCACATAAGGCTTTTTTAAAAATATATTATAATAACTATTTTAATATTCTGAGGCAGACATGAAAAATCTAAAATGGCCACTCAGATGCACAGTCTGCTGATAACTGCTCCACTGAGTAACTTTGAAAATAATAATACTGTTACCTTCACCAGATTACTTCCTGAATTGTATGTGCTAATCACTCGGTTAATATGACATTTATTTTGCATCATGAGGGAAGGGGGCAGAGGAACACAAGTTCATGCTGCCCTAACTTCTCAGTTCCGGCTCTTCTTGTACCCTAATCCCTGCCAAATCCAGTGCTTTAGTTAGGAGTCAATTAATTAATAACTAATCTGATTGTCCTGCATGGTGTAGTCAACTCCACAAAGGAAGCTGGAGGGCTGAAGAACAGCACATAGCCGAAGCAAAAAGAAAGAGCGGCACGCAATGCCAGATCTGCTAGCACCTCCAGCTCAACAGGAATGCCAGACAGGCTACCTGTGATGGGCTATCATCCAGGGGAGTAGCTCATAGCAGACGTTAAGACGAAATCCATTAGAAAATCGAGTAATATTTATGGCCAGTGGACAAAAATCTTGTACTACGACGCCATACGCTTTCACGCTTAAACTAGACATTCATGAGCCATACCTTAGCGGTATTTACAAATAATATAACTCCACAATCCTTAAATTGCTTTCTGCTTTGAGTTTCCTCCTGTGAATGGGTTGAGTCATAAGAGGTGGCAGCCATGTTTCTAGGAAACATGCGCCACCTCTTATGACCTTACCCATTCACGGGAGGAAACTCAAGGCGGAAAGCAATTTAAGGATTGTGGAGTTATATTATTTGGTAAATACCGCTAAGGTATGGCTCATGAATGTCTAGTTTAAGCGTGAAAGCGTTATGGCGTCGTAGTACAAGATTTTTGTCCACTGGCCATAAATATTACTCGATTTCTAATGGATTTCGTCTTAACCTTTACCACCGATTTTACTGTTATGCAACCTTAAATCAAAACTCTTCTGAATGGTTTGCAGGAGATTTCTGTCAATCATACATGTCATGAATTGAAATGGTCCAACACAGAGCAGCTAGATTGTCTTACACGATTATTCTAGATTTAGTCATGTCTCCCCCATGATTAAACAACTTGGTTGGGACACTCTCGAACAATGTAGATTATTGTCTCAGTTAACCATGTTCTACAAGATTCAACAGGGCTTAATAGGTATCTCACTCCCTCCTGAGGTGTGTCCTCTAGATAGGGTCTCTCGCCTCCAAATGTCTCCCTATCGCCATATCCAATCCAATTGTAATATATATAAATTTTCATTCTATCCAAGGTCGATTGTGATGGAACCAACTACCTATACGTAATCTACCTTGCAAAGTAACTTAATTTTTAAATCAACAATTATGCCAACCATTAGATCTATGGTATAATTCCACCAATTGTCTGTTTATTTATTAATATATTTATTTATTGTCATTTAAGGATTCTTAATATAGTTAGCTAGGCTAGACTAGTTTTGTATATAAATTAGATTTTATTGATGTAAAATTTAGGCCTCCTAGTATAGTTTTTACTGATTTAGGAGTAATTTATTAAAGCATTAATGTCATACTAATATAGAAGTGTTTGGTTTTACCTCGTGTAATCACGACGGAAATCTTTTGCAACCGCTCAGAGGAGTTTAGGTCGCGCAATGGTGACACTACATTATTCCAGTAGACCCATCCACAAGTTGCAAGCATTAATATTTCTTGCTAAGAAAATTCAATGAGAAATAGTTTACCTGTTTCTTGCCTGCTTGAGTTAAAGCTTCTAATGATAACTGGGAAAAGACCCCAAAGCTGTCTAAAATCCCATGCTTACAGCCTGACAGAAAGTAGCGCAGGCTAATACGAGATAAGACCAGCACTATCTGCTGACGACGAGGGCGATTAGGGTTATTTCGATGCAAGCAGGATAACATATTGGATGAAAATACTGTAAACAAATAATGAAGGCCGCATATAAAGGTCCCAGACCAGCCTCCTCCTCAGGCACTTCGCATTTGTTTTTTGCGATTGGACGGAGCGACTGGGCACGAGCCCGAAGCGCGAGGGACCATGGGAAGGGAAGACGAGGCGCGAAACGTGTCGGATTTCTTGGCATATTGTCGTTTTCTTGGCAATCCTCATTTTTTCGAGTTTTTAAGCTTTGCAAGTGCTCGATTTCACTAGTATTTTGTTGTAGACAATGTAGATACTAAAACCATACGCGTAGGGTTCGAAATTCGCAATACTTGCTACTTATGGCTGCCAAGGACCAGTGCGAGGATTCATTCGAACTTTGTAGCAGAAGATCGACCTTGAAGAATCATTTGATGGCTTGACTATATCGGGTAAGGCTATCGTCAATTGCTGTTTATTTTAGAACCTGGTTTAACGCACTGCAACTTTTAGGAATGTAATGTACGTATAATGAGATTATTTTTTATTATTATTAATTATAGGTAAGCTTAAATCTAAGCTTATACCGAACAATTGACAACCACTCCTGTAAGAGAAAGGAGGCCTTCTTGCTCACGAAATTTATTTATGTCTAGTTGGTTTTCCTCGTAAAGGCTAAGCCTTTAACCTGTAATTTATAGCATGCAGCTTGCTTAGATCCATTATAATTTGTGGAAAATCTATTGTTATTAAACATCCGAGGTTTTCATTCGCTAATTTGTACAGAATTTTGTTGGGTGGCTTTGGTTGGAGTACTGTAATATATATGCAGGCCCGTAGGGAGGGGGGTGCGATGGGTGCGTCCGCACCCCCCCCCCCCCCCCCCCCCCCCCCCCCCCCCCCCCCCCCCACGGGCAGTGGAGGTCCACCTGTAGTGGACCGACGGTCAAAAGAAAGTGAAATAGTAGTGAAATACAGTAAAAAACCCGCATAAAAGAACAAGTGGATTAAGAAACACTCAGGCTGAAATTTGGTCAAATTTGGTCAAAAAAGTACCAGAAAAACACCCGATATATAAGAACAAAATCAGCCTGAACCCCCAAAAACACGTGTTTCTTTTATGCGGGTTTTTACTGTAGTTAGTGCTTGTGCTCTAATTCGATTGAAATGCATTAAGTCTGAATCATTAACTGGTTCCAATAAACCAAAAACAATCGCAGCTTTGAACGTGTTTACATATCGTCTTCATCGACAAAGACAACATCAAGCGAGTCATTTTCTTCATTCCAAATATTCACTCCTTTGGCTTAAAAATGTCTTTAATCGAAGGTCCACAATATGTATTTTTAGTATTTTTTCATCTGTATTTCTCTAACCAAACAGTTCCAGAAATATCATGATTTTACGTTCGCTTTGGCCTGCCTGGTTCATATCATACTGCCTTCAAAACGCACAAAATGCAGTCTCAGACAACACAATCTTTCAAAAATTTCCCGGGGGGGGAGGGGGGGGGGGGGCATGCCCCCGACCCCCTTAGTAGCTTGCGCCTTGGCGCTCGTTCCATCCAAACTTCGCCACTCCAACGCACCCCCCCCATTAAAAAATCTTGTCTACGGAGCCTGTATAAGTCCGGCTATTTGAAAATAATATCCTGGTCTGATACTAAAACCAAGACTTCATTTTCCCCAAATCCAATTCATCCAACAAACTAGAAACTGTGACTCAGTGTCTACATGTATTTGAATGAAATGAAAGCACAGGTCTGGGGGGTTAGATAGGTGGAGGGAGGTGAGTTTTTACAGGGGTTGTTGTGTGTGTTACCGAAGGGAAATTGTTAGTTTTTGGAGGTGTTTGGTTTGTATAACTGTGTAAATATAAACTGTGTTGTCATGCCATTATTACAGGGTTTAAAGGGGGAACAAGAACTCAGTTGACTGATGAGAGGTCTAACCATAGAGGATGAAACCAATTTGGGTCTAGAAGAAGTAGAAGCATGACAGACACAAGAGCTTTATGATCTATAGTAAACATAAATTTTCTTGTATGAAATTTTACTTATTCAATATTATCAAAACAACACTGTTAGTGAATTAAAAATTAAAATAAAGTGGTTTTAATTAGATTAATGACTCACTGATTTTTTTTCTCTTTTTCCTACCAATAAATATACAAAGACAACATAATACATCTCAAATCATAAAGGAAAGGGGTGGCAGGGTTATTTGAGTTTAATAAAGTTTATGTATGTAACAGTATGCATGTATGTTGGGGCATCTACAATGTTGGCATTACCAAACTGCCCACAAAAACAGTCATAAACACAAATGTCACCCCAACTGGTCGGTAATCTATAAAGAACCGACCAAAACCAGGATCGTCATTCACATCATCTGTCAGTTATCTCAAAATGTGGCTCAATTCAATATGACAGTTTTGTTAATAATTTGACCACGTTTTCTTTGTTTATCGGAAACTTTAGGGACTTTGATCTTCATACTATTTATTTCTCCTGTTTCTCTTCTCTTGCAAAAGTTGGAGAGCTGATTTGAGATTTCCCACATGTTCAGGTGTAAACTAGGCAATACAAGCATATAAACAAGAGTCTAATTTTTTCTATAAAATGTCCTCTTTAATATTCTGGAAAATCTTAGTGAGCTCACCATAAATTAAAGAGCTAAAAACATACAATTTCTTGATAACAATAATTGTACACTCCTGTCTCAGTCAGGGATTCAGAAGGTGTACAAGGCTAAAAGGACTTACGGGAGGGATATTATATTTTTTAAAGTTTGGTAGTACATGGGCTAGAGCATTAATAGACCATTTTACAGTTCTGTGAAATGTAACCAAGCCTCTGTATGAAAGCGAGGTTAAGGGTGACCATGATATGATAGAGATCAGAAAACTAGTTTACATGACAACAGAATAATTTACATTTGAAAAGAAGGAAGGTTTGTATCACAACAAAGTCACCTCCAGCAATCACTTCTGTTCAAGGCCGGATTCTAAGTACACAACTGTAAAATGGACTATTGGTCTATTGTAATTATTGCAATACAATCATTGCACACTGAAGATTGGATTGTGAATAATGTATGTACTTCATTATTAGCATCAATGGAAACCTTATTTTTTAAGGATTTGCCAAACAAGCCATTATGTTTTCTTTTTTAATCACATATCCATTTCCTACACAATTGCAATTATTTTTATAGCTGAACATTATTCATTATTCTAAATAATTGGGTACATTCCACACTTGGCTTGCCCAATAGCACTAGGACCAATGAAGCTTTTTTCAAGTGCCGAGTAGTAGTAGGAAGCAAATATGCTAACTGAATTACCACCTTGCCATAGTGCCAGGGCACCAATGCGATGACAAACTAGCCTGCCAGAGAGCTTGCTCGCAAGGCTATGACAAACAACTTTATTGATGTGCAATATTACAGTATATTGTAATGTAAATTTATATTATGGTACATTATTTTAAACATTCCTGAGATAAATTATGCTATTGAAACTGAAAATCTGTCAACAAAAATTTGCCACTGCAGAATAAAATTGGAAACGGTTAAATATAATATTACCTTCTTTAATATATATATATAACAAAAACATGGCTCCAGTATAACCCTGAGTATAATAACAGTGCCATTCGAATTTGAACTTCACCAACAGGCTGGAGGTTGAAACCGCTATTACAACCGGTTTGTTGCCTTTGAGTAATAACACAGAACACCAGCGTGCAATAAGTACTGTACATTGCAAAACATCTTGGCAGCTGCATTTGGTCTTTTCGCAACAAATTAGTAGCTTGTCGCTTGCCATATTCCAACTGAATTAATACAAAAATCAAAGACCGAACGAACGTTCACATAAATATGCAAATATTACCTATCACGATCGGGTCTCGAACAGCTTCTCCAAGAGATTTCTGTTTCTTGATCGTGCAACTTTTTCATAATTCTAGCACAGGCTGCTTCTTCGATTTGGTGGCAGGAAACTTCAGAATGACGAAGCTATAGTGATGTTGTAGTCCGTTTTTTAGAAAGAAAACTGCATTTTCATTACATAAATGGATGTAGACTTCCGAAAATGTGCAAAAATTAACCTGCTACACTCATTTTTAAAAATTACGGAATCATCGCCATTAAACATTCCGCATCTTGAAAACAAAAATCTGCCAGAACGTCTCGCGACCTTTCGCCTTCCCTCCTTCCTTTGCGCGCCCATTTTCTTGGAAATAAGGAGAGACGTCTGGGTACGAGGCTGGTCCCAGACAGGGTCCCAGAATACCCACTTCGGACCTCCTATGTAGCGCGCCCACGCAACTGCCGAGGCAGACTAGAAACTAGCATAACAAATGTCACAGTCACACAGCTGTTCTTGCGTGACAAAATGAAAAAAATTCTCGCCGGCGCGGCAGTAGGCGCGGTTTAATAGAACTGTGACATTTTTATTTTCATGCTAAACAAACTACTGCTTTGGTGAAGTACATTCTGTAACTGTCAGTATGTGTTGTGGTAACGTTTCTTCTTACAAGCAAGATAGTGTTTGGTCGTGGTTTATTTGTTTCTGTACAACAATATGTATGATTCTAACAATTGGATTTACATTGCTCTCGTGTACTTTTCCTGTTTTCATGGATTCTTTTAAGGAGAGCCGCGAAAGGACAGGTAAAGCTAAAATATTTATCGATACAATTTCATGTGTCGTCTGCTTGAGCTGTGCGAGTTCATAGTAACTAAACATATATTTTCGTGACACATGACCAACAGTGCAAAGTTGAAATTAATCTTGAATGCAAAAAATACAATTTCTCAGTCCGTTCCAAAATCTTCGATTCCCAAAGCCACTGTGTTCTGACATTTTATCTGTCCACAACAATTCCAAATTGAACCAGGTAAAAAATTATTTTGTCCCGTAATTGCAAAAGCTAAACTAGCGAATCTTAGTTATCAAAACATAGCATCTTGCGTGAATGACACAGTTTATGGCTTAAAAACGGGCCTAAAATAACAAAATTGTGTGATTTTCAAAAATTGGTCGCCTCCAGGGCAACACTTCGGCTTCTTTGAGATTGGCGAAAATTTGGGCAATTCGCAAAAATTGGCAAAAAATTGAAACTGGGGGTCGCACTGTATTTTACGATTTTTACGTTACGTGTTGACAGATTTGACACCTGAATAAACAAAATTGGTCAAAATGGCTGTAGTGCGACCCGTACCTCATATAAATTATTGTTGTCATAGTTATTAGTTCAAGCACTGTAGCTCTTTTATATGAAATTCATACAGGTATGAACTGAAATAAAAGCATTTCAAATGCTTTTATTATTAAAATTTTGAAATATAAATAGTTTAAAAAAATGATTTCCGTATAGGGTAACCCTTGACTGGGAGTCCACGGTAGTCTCGCTACTCTCCCCCCCCCCCCCCCCCCCCCCTCCCACCCCACCCCATTTCTATCGGGCTACACTGATCAATGATGGGTCTTGGACAGTCGTCTTCTCGCGCGATGATATTTTCCACACTACTCGTAGTCTACTGGTAGTCTACTGGTAGACTAGTCGTAGACTACTGGTAGGCGGCCAGTGAAGAGGCGGAGAAAAGTAGAAAACAATCAAACAAACAAACAAACAAACAAAACAAAACAAAAGAAGAAAGATACGAAAAACCAATAGAACAAAGGGTGAGAGCAAACCTCGTTCCCAGGGTCTCTCATCTCCCCACCCCAGAGGCGCTCGCTCTTTGGGGGCGGTGTGGATGAGAGACCCTGGGAACGAGGTTGAGGGTGAGAGTCGTGAGACCGGGTTAGCCATAACTGGAATTGTGATGTGGGCTTCTCCGTATACTTTGTTTGTTTAAATGGTTAAAAACAGCATTTTGTGCCGCACTATGGTCAACAAAGCCCCTTATCATCTGTCATCCGCAAATGACAGATATCCTGCGGTATCAGTGTACTTTGCCATATTGGGAAGTGCGCTGCTGAAGAAGACTCGTTCGACATGTATTGGAAAGTGCTGCTGAGTTTGAAATGACTTTTAGGACATTTAGCTATATTTCGATGCTTTTTAGTTTGCGACTCGTTGACAATTTAATGGATAATAAACAATTTTCGTCTGATTTTAGCCAATGCGATATTCCGCACGATTTTGCACAACAATTGTTAATATAGTCCCTCAGTATCCTCTGATAGTTACATTTTGGATATCTGATTGTTCTTGTAGCGTGGGTGAGCTCCATTACCATGGCAATGTCACTGTTCCTTGGTCCTGCCATTGGCGCCTTCATCAAAACCGTTTCGGATGCCGTCTGGCCACCATCATAGGCTGGCCTGTCCTGTTCACTTGCTCTTGTGCTTGGTTCTCTTGCACCAAACATCATGGTTCTTTACCTGGCTTTTAGTGTCCTCTTTTGGTTCTCGGTACTTCGTTCACTTACGTTTCCTCGCCAGTTACTGTGACTCACTATTTCAGCAAGAGGGAGATCCATCGCTCTTGGGTTCGTAACAGCCGGTCAAGGCCTGGGAAAACAATGATTTGCGGTCCTGTTTTACAAGTGTTAGGGACGAGTTTGACTGGAGAAAACACGTTTCTTATATTCGCGGGTGTTTTAGCTCTTTCGTCTTTAACAGGATTATTTCAAGACCGCAATGATCAGGAACTGACAACTTTCGTCGACCAAAGGCAAGAAGAATTCACGAAAATTCGGCTGCAATTCATCTGTGTGGAAGAGCCCGAGATTTGTGGTGCTGTTGGTTATGGCGGGTCTACTAACTTTTTTCGAATGGTTCCTTAATATGTACATCTTGGTGAGTGTCGCTCTCCATACTAAATTAGCATTTATTTCAAAATTTAGTGGTACATCAAGACATCCCCTAGTTGATGATTAGCCATTTCGTTCCCTTCCCCCTCCGGGGCTAACTCGTCCCCAGGATCTTTACAGTGCTTGCGTTTCACCTTCGCCAAAGGGAGGACGCGTAGGGACTTGTCTTATAAAGTCTAACTTTCTGAGGCCAAACACATGTTATGGTATAGTTTTCTTTATTTACTGGGACTTCAAAATAAACAGGTTGTGACGTCATTTCATGTTTCGTCAAATTAAATCACCGATGCATGGGATGCGCGCTGGTCTTTTGGTTAAATAATGCGTTGTAGGCGGCCCCTTTGTGTTCCCTGCTAGCAGAGTCCCCTCTTCCGATTTTTCTGGGAGGATCCGAAGGGGACTCTGCTCGCAGGGTACTTGTGTTGTTTTGTTTTTGTTGCCTCCCTTTACGGGAATTCGAATTCGAATTTGTTAATTTGGTTTAAATAGTTTGAGAAAGGGAGGAAAACTGGAGTACCGAAGAAAACCTCTCCGGGCAAGGAGAGAAACCAATAAAAAAACTAAACTGACATATGACTCCCGGCCAGAATGGAAACCCGGGCCACAATATATAATGGTGGGACCCTGCTCCTCTTGTTATGTTCACTGACATCATTGACATAATATTTTTTTTAGATAAAGCACTGTGATGATCTTGGTATTCCAGCTGACAGGAGCTCCAGCCTTTCTTCCCGGGGGGGGGGGGGGGGGGCGTGGGGGCGGGTACTCCCTATAATGGACTATACGGGGAGGCTCCGCCCGAAAGGGGTCCTATTTTAGGCTCGAGGTATGTGAAAGGGTAGGGATTTCACGAGTTGAAGTACATGAAAGGGTAGGGATTTCACGAGTAAATGATATTATTGTTTGGTTTGGTTAACATCTCTATGGTAATGGCTGATGATTTCTGGTGATATATATTGTTCATTAAGGTCATTCCTTTAGTATTGCACTGCGCATCCTTTTCTGCGCATAAATTTCGCGCGTAATTAGCGCGCGCACATAAAAAACATGGCGGCTTTTTCATTATGTTATGCTCGCCAGAGAGGTAAATGGATCGTTTTCTCGTAAACGAGCGTGGTGACCTATCATTTTTTTCGCATATTTAAGTCCAGTAATCATCTTCTTTCTATACAAGGAGTATAGACCAATTCTCAGTGCAAGAAAATTAATAATTACTGAAAACGTGAAAAAATACGTGGTTTTTTGGTTGATTTTGTAAGGAATTATGAGGTATTTTTAGTCGATTATATCTCTTTCGCGGGGCTGGTGACCTATTCTTTTTATTCTATATTTTGAAACATTACATCACAATGTTTCAACTAGAGAAAGTTTCAGAAACTTCCCAGTGTAACTTCTATTTCGATGGAATTACCTTAAGTCCATTACAAGGATATAGAAAAGGGATGGCCAGTGCTTCTACTGTAGGTATGTGAAAGGTACCATTTTCATAAATTTCTATGGAAGGTATATGAAAGGGGGTACCTTTTCTGTGGAAGGTATATGAAAGGGGGTACCATTTTCTATGGAAAGTATATGAAAGGGAAAGGGTAAGGGGTTGGACCTCTGGGCGGAGCCTCCCCGTATAAAACTTTTTTGAGTACCTCCCCCGGGCCTTTTCTCGTTTCTTGGAGTATTTGCAGCGATTGGCCGTCTCGGTGGGGGCTGCATTTGCGACATCAAACGTATCAACTCCCTCTTCCTTTACCAGGCAGCCGTGTTCGTGGCGGGGAACAGCAACAATGCTCTTCATATTAGCAGACACGTACGCGTCATGGTAGCAGTGGACATAATGTTCAGTGTAGCGGACGGGTTGATGGTCTCGACATTCATTATTGGAGCTGTTCAAGTCGGTAGAGGATTCCGAAAAGAGCCCCGTGTCTTGGCTTCTGGCATGATGGCGGCTGGCATTCTTGTCTTTGGTAGTCCACCTCTGACGGTGGGAGTATCATTCTCCCTATATAAGTTCCCTGTTTCAAGGTGGCCTTGTCCCCAGGCGTCGCTCGGTGATCGGGTGCGCCACCACGTGGAGGTTTGGACTGATCCTCCTAACCATCCAGCCCTGCGCGCTCCGTTTCCTCGCTATTCACCCACAAGCACCAGGCCTGCACACAAGCAAGCTTCAAATCACCGATAGAAACACAAACAAGCAAAGATAATTTGATTTTTAACGGTAACCAAACAAACAGAGTGTGATACGCCTGCCGGTGAAGTCGGGGGATAAGTGCCAGTTGATGTCGAAATCCCGCCTCCGCCGTAGTTTCTAAGCAACATGACGTATTCTTATTGCGCTATGCTTGCGCGATTGCTTTCGGAGTACTCGTGATTGCTCGTGCTAGTTTTTGATTGGATAATAAAAATCTGAAACTCTTCGATTGCTTCAACGAAGTTTTGCCAAAAAAACGGCACTTTTTCCCGAAAACCAAATACATGATTTTCTTTCATTCCATGCAGGTTAATGGCGGACAGGTTTGGGAAACTATGTTGGCTGCGTTCCTTACAGCTGGAAGTGTCGGAGTCCTTTGGTTTCTTCTCGTTTACTTTTGTCCTTCTGTGTATTGAACGCAAAAAAAACAGCGACAATCATGCGGCATATCTTGAAGAAGAAAATCATGGACAAGGAACAAACTGTGACAAAGAAATGCAACAGATCTAGGAACAATAATGTCTCTAAAATAACTTATCATATCGAGTTAGAATCTTGTAATCTAGTAAGGACAACCGTGGTTCGTGTCTCATCCAAGAGACCTGTTTCATTTATATGCGCCATGAAAAGTCCTTAACCCTTCACAAGCTCAAAGTTAAAAACAATTCCATGTTTTACTAAAACAAACGCTACACATTAAAAATTATTGGTCATCAGTCTTTCATTTAAAATGTCACAAGCTAGAGCTTCATCCAGACAAACTAATTATAAATAAGCACAAGATCTGAGGAATTAACATATTTACTGCTATTTATAGTATATATTTCATATTAAATTATTTATAGCCATAGCTATAGATTTCATAATTCAGTGGCTTAGCTATTTTAACGATAATTACCTTTTAATTCAAGGTAATACAGTCGAAGCTCTCTGAACAGACACTCTCGTAAGCTACAAACTTATTATAACATTACTTACCTAAATTAATTAATTAATTAATTAAATTTATTTATTTTTTATACACATCTTAGTGACATAAAAAACCCTTTATACATAAAAAAATATATATAGATTTGATAAAAAATAGCCTTAATTTAAAGTTTTAAACAATTTATGAGAGAAATCGCTGTAATAAATAAAAAAACTTGACCATGTTCTTCCGTCTCCATTCTGCATTCATATACTCCACGTTATCCTCATCTTTCCAGCTGTTATCTTAGGGCCTAAAAGAGTCTACAGTAGTTCATGCTATTCCAGGCGATACTGTGACAAAGGAACTGGTTCATGACATACACTGCTTGGATGGGAAACCGATGTCAAATAATTTCTGGAAATTAGAAAAGGCACGGTGGCCTAGCACGTTGGGACCCTGGATCGAGCATTTTTTCCAGGTTCGAGCCCTGGCCTGGGTCATTGTGTTGCGTTCTTGGGCAAGACACTTTACACTCTCACAGTGCCTCTCTCCACCCAGGAGTAAATGGGTACCGGAGAATAATTCTGACAATTATTGTCAGGCGGGCAAACCTGACAAAAATGCTGGGGGGTTACCTGCGATGGACCAGCATCCTATCCAGGGGAGTAGCGATACTCCTAGTCATTTCTTGTTAAGTGCCGGCCTGATATTTAAGCCACTAGGCTTGTAGACAGACTTGTATTGTGACTTTTACATTGTTATTACCTAACTCCTTTGTGTGCCTTCGCTGTATGGTATCCCTCTGGCCCACATCTCCCACATCCTGTCAAATTCCCTCTGCAATGTCTTCAGGTTTGAAGTCTGATCTGTAATCTAAAAATGAAAGTACTTAGCATCATCATTTACAAAGTGGGTGTAATAAAAATAAAATCATGACGGAGGCAGGTTCTCAATCACAGAAATATAACACCCAGATATAACTATATTTTCCGGGTTCAAAATTCCAAATCCTTCGAAAACAATATTTTTGATTGATGATGCATAGGGAATCTAAGATGGGCAATACCGGTAAATGTATTGCTGCAAATTGTTGCCAAGGAGTTAATACTATCAGCTTGAGAAGGTCCGGCTATGAAAATATGCAAACAAACCAGGCACAGCGGGAAATATTGTCCCACCAGGCCTGACCTAACTCAGGCAAAAGCATTTTATCATACCACCTTTATCAAGATTCATTTTGTTGTAAAGTTGTGGAAATATTTTGGAAAATATTCCAAATGTTCTGGAATGGCATGTATTAAAGGAAGGAATGAAGCAGGATTTCCAAGAAGTGTGAAATTGGATATATTTTAATATTCATAAAGTCAATGAAGAGTTTATTCATTATTTTAATTAAAGCCCGGGAGTCAGCAGGATAGAGAAGTATGTGAAAGCAGGAAACTAGCCACACCCTTCGCTCTCGGAAAAACTGTTCGCTTCTCGGAAAACAGATAATGTCCGCGGACAAATATCCGAGCATATTTCCTCGCCAAATGGAGGCTATTGTTTATATATCAAGTCACTGACCTGATCATGATCCACCAATATCATGGTCACTTTGAAGTCAAGTAATAAAATTCTACAGATTAGAGCTGAATTTTCCTAAGCAAACCTTTGCGAAATTACAGTCAAACTTAAAACAGGAAAATGTTGACGAAGTGCGTAGTTCGAGGGAAATTTGCGAAGAAAAAACTAAGCTAAATTTCGCCGCCAAAAACGCGGATGCTGCACTAAATACTCGATCGATCGCGGTTGTCTCAAAACTCGTCTTCAAAACGATTCAAAAACGATAACATTGGACGATTTTTTCGGCAAATTCGTCACAAGGAAGAAAGAAAAGAGGACATTTTAAGGACGTTCGCGCGCCCCAATTCTTCCCACGTTCAGATTTTTTTAAACTTTTGCTGCAGCTAGATACTGACCAACTCATGTCAGAAAGGCAAAAAAATTGGGGGACACCGTGCTCGTTTCGGAGATAAAGCGCATTGAAGACCGTTAGTGTTTCTAGAAGTTTTGGTCATGTGAAGCGATATCGGCTTCATCGCTATCAGCAAAAAAAAAGGAAAATGGAGAGAACTCTAGATAAGATCGATGTGTTGATTTCAACGCAAAATAGGCCTATTAAAGTAAATTATTGCAGGTGATGTCATTCCTTTAGGTAAAATTAGCCTTACAGAAGCGATACTTGTAAGTCATGCACACCCGAATTAGTAGAAAAAATTTGATCGCAAATGAGTAGAACAAGATCAAAACTTCTCACGTTCAGAATTTTTTTTTTTGTTAAAATGGAGAGAATCAGTAAAGGAAGTGATCTATGAAAATAAAAAAACAGTTCATTTTCAGTTCATTTTCAAACCATAAACAATCCACACATCGCCATCGACGATCGGAACGCCTGACACATTTTACTCGATGAAAGCCGTCTTTGCGTCTCTTCCCGTAAATAATACAACCGAATTTGGGCACGGTAAATACCTCAAATTTGCACACAGGAGAAAGGAAAGGAGCGATATTTAGGTAAGATGATGGAAATTATGACCGTTAAACAGTTCATTTCAAAACCATAAACAATCACACATCGACATCGACGATCGGAATGCCTGACACTGACATTTTTACTCGATGAAAGTTTTTCGTCTCTTCGCGTACGGTAAATACTAGACTTGCCATAAGTCGTCTTTTTGAAGCGAAACCGAGTAGCGACGAAGTCGCGACAACGAGCGAGGAAACGAAAACCAACGAAAGGGGAAAATTAATATTAGAAAGTCTAGGTAAATTACCTAATCGTACCTTTTTGGTACGCTTCGGGTCTCGTTTGGTCTCGCCATGGGTTATTTGGCTCGACTACGTCTCGCAAAAATACAAACCATCGCCTGATATGCTGCCGAAGCGTACCAAAGAGGTACGATTAGGTATACTGAATACTGTGCCGTCCGATATCATGAATGGGGCGACTGACTCAGGGTCTAATATTGAAGGTCGAGGGGAAAAATAATGCTAACTAAATAACTGTTTCGAAGACGCTTGGTAAAAGCCGCTCGGTTTTTGCTGGATACCTCGAAAAGCTTCCATTTCTTACTGGGAAGAGTTTATCAACAATGTTGAGACAAATGTTGTGACCGTTTGATCGGGGCCTTACGGGAAGATCGAAAAACAGACACAAATTCGTCCAAAAAATGAAAACCTGTTTACACCATTGTTACCTTGTATTTCGAAGAGGCTTGTAAATTTCAGCTGGACTAAGCTTTTCTCGAAAATCAGCACAATAAATATCGGATACGAAGCTTATTAAAATACGGCAGTTTGTCAAGCGTTTGCCCGCCACTGATAAACAAGTGAAACCATTCGGCTCTGTTTGAATAGCCGGCTGTCCGTTCGACTTGTAAAATTATATAATGTTCAGCTCCACAATTATTTCGGATCTTCCCATTTTAAGCTAAACCATTTGCACAATTTTCCAGAATATACGAAACTTTAGAAGACACAGAACGAAGATTAATCCGAAGAAAATTATGTCTTGCTCTCTTTTCATTCAACTTAATTGCTACTGAACATCGCGCCAGACGTTTTGCCGCGCAGTTTTCACACAAATCATGCTTCATTTATGTCGAACCGAAGCTTAATCTAAAGTTATTGAAGTATTTAATAAAACAATTATTCCATTCACCCTTGTTGGATACGAGATGATTATCCAGGGGCGGATCCAGGATTGTCTGAAATGGGGGGGGGGAGGGGATTGTATGCCTTTTTATTATATAGACACGAGTGTTTTTACTGGAAAATAGACCACTCGTAAAATTCATACGAAACTACATCCGGGACCCGAGTGGCGTATTTTCCATATCCTCACTAGTGAGGATATCGATGACGGCATTTCCGCTTTTTGCACAGTTGTTTGTGCAAGCTGCCAAACGCCGGTTGAAAAATGGCGAGCGATAGATTCGTGAATTCACTGAAGCCGACACGAAATCGTTCACTTGATGCCGTAACAGGAAGAAGAAAACTTCATATTACTTAAAATTATTCAAGGAGTTCCTTGAAAGTGAAGACGAAAGGAGAGAAATTCGGAAAGTCCAGCCATCGAGCTGCAAGAGTTCGTGATAAAGTTTGTGATTTTGTTGTTTGTCTATATAATAAAAAGAAAATTACACGGTGGCTTGAAGATAATGACATGAATTTTATTTTCTCGTGTTAAAAACAATATTTTACTCATTCGCTGCACTCATTCGTAAAATATTGTTTTTACCACTCCGAAAATAAAATTCATATCTTCGCGCCGCCGTGTAATATCCTCTATATAACTTGCACGCCGAAGGCGTGGAACGAGCGCCGTAGGCGCGAAGTTATAGGGGGGGGGGGGGGGGGGGTCCATGCTACCCCGGTTTATTTTAAATTTTACCCTCTCAAACGCCATTTCCTGCATTCCTAAGACTCGAAAAGCGTTTGTGAAGTCAAGATATAAACTCTGGAGTTTACCTTAATACTCGAGGTAATGGGCTTCTGATTTTCTGTATTCCCTGTAACTCGGAATTTTAGTCTTTATTATTCTGATGACATTAGAACACGTTTTCAGAAAACGTTTCATTTATATTTTCAATTTAGATAGACATCAAATTAATGAAATCAGTGGTAAACTACACAAAAACCACAATTATAACGTAAAAACGACTATCTGCCCCCCCCCCCCCAGGCTAACGAACGAAAAAAGGCCCAGGCAGAATAGGGTTAACAATTCTTTTAGTATCAGATTAACAGGAAGTTACTAAGCAGTTTACATCCGTTCTAAATAAACTAACTTCATAATTCAAAGTGTGATTTTCCAGAAAGATAACCAATGAGGGATGTTGATCGTTACCTCAGTAAAACTTCAGTAACAAATGAATGGTTGATTGTCTAACAGCTTGAATAATTAATTAGCTCAATAGAGTTGTTTGCTGAGACGTAAGGGGTAGGCGACCAAACACAACAGGTGAGAAGCCGCGACAGGTGACATTCACGCAAGAGTGAACTGAATTGATAAAACTGAGACGAGGAAAATATATCTCACTGCTGGTTGTAACTAAGATAAATGATAAATGTGTCTCTTCACTCAAGAAACGTTAACTTCATAGTCTTGGTATGGTTTCACTTCGGAAAAAGGTAAATGACAGAAATACAGGAATACCGACTAAAACTCGATAACAGACAACATATTAAGGCGGGGTACACGTGAATTTCAATGAAAAGAAGGATTAGAAGAAAGAAAATGACTTTTGGAACACTAAAAGACAGTTGATACCACGCGGGTGCTCTTGCGTGGGTATCAATCTTGAGGCCACCCTTTTGAAATTCAACCGCCAGAAGCTTAATCCATTTGAAGGTTTAGCACATGGTGAAAATTGTATTTATTCACGAGGTACTTTTACCGGAGTGACTTTTGGAACACCGGGTGCTCTTGCGTGGGTATCAACTGTCTGTTGCTATTCCAGGAAGTCTAGACAAAATACTATTTGACTCTCGATAGCACAACTAAAACATAAACAAACTCGATAACAGAAAACATATCTTCGTAATAATATCAATAATCAATATATTTGTTCCGACATGAATCCAAGTCATTTAAGCTAACACTCTTTACATGCGACTTTTCGGCTCTGCGAAACTGGAGATAGCTCCGCACTAAAAATGATCTATTGATTTTATCATTTTTGTTCTTTAACACAGCGGCATGTCATGAAAGTCATTTTTCTGATGTTGCGGTGATTCCTAGTGTAACAATATGAGAGGACTGATTGTGTCCGTTTTACTTATGTTTGTGTTTGCACTTCAGTAACAGTGTCGGGAAGGGGGCTTGAGTACTATACGGAATACAGAGGGTTTATAACTTGGGTATATGGTATTTTATGTTATTTATAAAATCCCTTTCATTTATCCTCGATCTAGAGCATATGTTCTCTTCTGAGGTGTTCTAATTTTATGTATCGTGATCGCGTAGTGTTTCTAAGGTGTACAACACCCCTGGCCCTGGCCGGCCCTGGATAAGTTTGCTGTCCTCACTATTCTTATGCTTATGTCGCTAGTGAAAATGAAACTTAAGTTTACAGACCTTGGACGATGACGGACGTGACGGCGAATCTATCAGAAAATTGAAATCAGAACCGAGACGAGACCATCATTCTTTCACCAAAGGAAAATCGAAGGTTGCTAAGCAACGCGAAGAGGAAGTAAGGGAGGGAATGACGACTGAATTCGACAATATTGGGATTAGAAGAAGGGGTCTAAAAAGGTTAATGTTGTGTTGCTTTACCTACAGAAGAATACATGTACTCCAAGCCGATACCATTTGTATCTTGCATTCATAATCGCCACGATGGTTATTTGGATAATTTATTTAGGTAAGGGCCTCGTTCTGCAGTGAAATAATAATTCAACAATTTATTGCGGACTTGAAAACTTAAAATGCAATTACCATAAGGTGAAGATTTCAGTCCTAAAGTGAAATGAGCTAGCGAACATAAAATAGATACATAGGAGTCTGTTTCAGTCTTCAGCCTTGTATCAGCGAACAGTTCGACAAAACAGCTAATCCAGCAGCGCTTCCTTCGAATAACTAAATTTTGTCTTTTATGTAAAGATTTTATTGAACTAGCGTGAGGTCTGTACTGCGGAAATATTGGTCGAGCTCTTTTCTTGCAAGTTTATGGACCGAAGGTAAATAAAAAGATGATGATATTGGACCGAGCCGAAGGCGAGAAAAACCGCCATACCAATATTCCCTGATACGAACCAAAAAAGTTAGTTCAATAAAGTTTTTAATTATAATCATAGCTCTTTTGAAACTTTGCTGATAAATTAATGCATCCATTCTCGGCAAACGCGCGCGCCAAAGCATATACTTACATTCCTTTCAGGCCACTTTGTTCTGTCGCAATCTGTAATAAGTGGGACGAGACTATTAGCAAAGTGCGACAAGTGTTATTACAAAGTGCGTCAGTATTAAAAAGTGCGGTCAGCACTTTGTAATAATCGTCACACTTTGTAATACCTATCGCACTTATAATATCTATCGCACTTTGTAATACCTATCGCACTTTATAATACCTATCGCACTTTGTAATACCTATCGCACTTTGTAATACCTATCGCACTTTGTAATAATCTCGTCGCACTTTGTAATACCTGACGCATTTTGTAATAACACTTATCGCCGGCACTTTGTAATACCTATCGCCCTTTATAACTAGCCTGTGTACATCCACCTCCTCCTCTAAAAAATCGGGAAGAGCAAAATAGCTGTCGCACTTTGCAATAAAAATTGGAAAAACATAAAATCACTGCATGACGGAATTGAATGATGGTAAAAGCGAAGAGAGGTCGCCGAATTTGTCAAATACAACACGAAAAACAGACCGATGGATTTTTTGGTGTCCAAGTCCTAGCTGTTGTCGTGTCCTAAGCAATATATAGACAATATATCGACAACGTTCGATTTCATCTGTTTGTTGTTGTTGTTGTTGTTGGTAGATTGTTGATCTGGATTTTATATTACATTTGGGGATTACGAGGATTAATTGTCAGTGCCCACAAACTATCGAACATATCGAGTTCAAATAAATTGAAAATAATGATTCTGGTCACGTTTTTTTACAAAATGCGACGGATTATGTTATTACTAAGTGCGACAACTTTTTATCTATTAAAAAAGTGCGACAGGTATTACAAAGTGCGTCAGGTATTACAAAATGTGATGATTACTGTATTACAAAGTGTGACAGAACACACTTTCATAAATTGTCCGCCAGACACGAAGGAAAAATGTTTCTACTTAATATAAAACAGTTTTAATTTGTTCAATATGTTTCATAAAAGGAATTCGGCGAAATTACTTCGTGAGTGGTCCATCTTAGCGGTTCGTATTGCAAAATTCGGACTGCTCAGGGAGCCAATCAGAATGCCACTTTTTTTTTATCATGGACCAGTTTGCCATATAATAAAGCTAAATACCGTAATTCTAGCTTCTCTTTCTGTTTTCAAGGTTCTCTGTTCAAACTTAAGACCTGACCAACCTCCTGCGAACCTCACTATCAGCACAGTTTTTCCAAATAGAAGCCGGCGTCAGCTTAATAATACGGAAAATGGCAGCCCTTGTCTAAAAGACGCGTTCAAAGACATTTTACTTGTCGTTGTTTACAATCATCCATTGTACGACAGTATACCTCATCTGGTTGCTCTGTATAAACCTGCGTTCCCTCATCTGTTATTCTGCGGTCCGCCCACAACACAACGCCACCAGAGGTTCTCACGGTCGATATCATCCAGGGCTTTCTTGGATACAAGTGTCTTGGTAGAGCAATACGGGAATATCCGGGATATAAGGGATATTTCTACATCAGCGACGACGTCATACTGAAATATTGGAAATTCCCGGATTTTGACCGCGAAAAGATTTGGGAATCGTATAAGATGATTTCTAATCCAGTTAACGAGCCTACAAGCTCTAATTGGTACTGGTGGAATACCATGTACGGTTTGAATAATTGCCGAAGAGCTTGCAAAGACGTGGCAAAAATGACCTTCCAGGAGAAGAAACTCAACGGAATCTATCTTTTAAATAGTCTATCAAAGAACAGCAATGGAACAATACGATGTTTTCGCGGTCGCTCGGACGTTATATACATTCCTCGAAAGCACGCCAAAGCGTTTTCAATTCTTTCAGAGACGTTTTACAAACAACAGGTTTTCCTGGAAATCGCCGTACCAACTATAAATCGCCTGCTAGAACGAAACGAGAACATTGCTCTTCTTCCTGGTTTCTACATCAACGGCACTGATATAGGCGATCCTCGAGTATCTGATAGCAGGTTTTTCTGGTTACTTTATTTCTGGCATAACGAGTTTTGTTTCATTCATCCTTTTAAACTTCACCGCGGAGGACTTGATAGTAAGTTTAACTTTGCTATGTTGAAGTTTATTTTTCTTGATAAAATCAAAGCACACATGAACTGCAAGCCAACACGCCTGTAATCAGGTGTTTAGAAATACGAGAACTGATAATGTTACCAGGACTTTTATTTTTTGCATGTAATCGTTGTTACTGTGCAAATCAAAAAAGCGTGAACAACTTTGATTGAATGGTCGGGAAGCTCAAATTTATACTTTGTTTTTGCAGAAAAGCTTTGCGAAAATAGCAATAAAATAAATACAGGAAAACATGGACCAATTTTTGGCAAAGGAAAATACAAGCATGGTTTCGAAGTGTTCACGCTTTTCTTCTTCGCACAGTAAGGACCGGACATACAGCAGCATTGTGCGAAATGTCTGAATAGACTCATATGCGAGAAAAACGCATTTTTATATGAATAATTGTGCGCCAAGAGAGTGAAATATACTCGGAAATGGCCTATATATTACCTACAGTAGCAAAAATAGAATCTCTTCTTTCTAACACTGTGTGCTTCGCGGTCGCCCGTTTTTGTTTAATCACTAAATTGACTGAATTGGAATCTACTCAGTCCTATTAACATTATCAAAACACTGAAATAGCACATATTTTACCCTTGCCCTTAGGGAGCCTAATAGTTAGGGCGTTGGACAAAATGCGACAAAATGCTGGGGGGGGGGGGGGGGGGGTTTACCTGCGATGGACTAGCATCCCATCCAGGGGGAGCAGCAATACTCCCAGTGGTGGTCTTCGCTTGAGAACTAGAAGCAAGTAATTTCCTATATATTGTTTAGAAAATGCCTTTTTAATCACATTTTACATATCATATGTGCATGTTGAAGGTTTTAAGTGGGGATTCTACCTGAATTTCAATGAAATTTTAAGAGGTTTAAAGAAGGGATAGAAGGAAATTTTTTTTTGGAACACCAACAGACAGTTGATACCCACGCGGGTGCTCTTGCGTGGTTATCAACTGTCGTCAATGTCAATCTACTAATTTTTAACTTCAAATTCTAATTTTAAAACTACATTAAATCTTCAATATTTCTTATTTCCCTAAATTTTACAACTCCTTTGAGAAAAACTATTTCCTCCCCAAAATACCCAAAAATCACCCAAAAATTTACAAAACACCCCATAACATAGATTCATGAGATGAGCTAAGAGTTTTTGGATTGCTTGAAACGCGAACGAGATATTTCTATTAAACCCATGTTAAGTGGCGGAAAAATGGCATTCAGGTGGACCCCCGCCTTAAGCACGATGCGATATAAATCCTGTCGAGATTAGAGGGAATTCTGCATCGCCTGATTGAAAAGATCCCCGGAAACTCATCGCGAACTCTCGAGCTACAATTACCGTTCATCAATATGTTGGACTTTTAATGGATTAAACGACTCAACACGAAGCATGAAAGCTGAAATTTACTTCTACGACAGCAGAAACGAGGAACGCGTAATGGTGAGTCGTTCTTTCACGTTAATTGTTCCCTTTACAGATATATTCCTTGAATGCGAAGCCTGTGATTTGCATAAAATTATACCCGCTCACACATGCCAAGACAGTTTATTTTACTGACGGGGAAGTATTTAATTCCCAGAGCTAAAACTTTCATGGTGGAAAGCACAATAACCAAGGTTTCGTTACATGTTATATATATACCAGAAGCCATTTAAAGCAGTCAAAGTTGGCCTTCATGTTAAGCGACAAAAATGGTGGCTGTATAAACATTCCCATTGAAAAAGCTAGAAACAACATTTGGGGAAACTTACACAGTTGTAAAGAGGAAGAACAACATAATATTTGTGCCAAGAGTCTTTTTTACGCTTTCACCGTCTTCCCAAAGAAGCGTGAGAATTTGAAGCTGTTATAGCTGAGCTGAAAACCGCTAATTCAGTATTCAATTTTCGAACTTTTTAAATTTCGTCCGTTAAAAAAATCGTTGGAACTTTTAACTCTTTTTCCTAAAGTTAGTACACCCAAAGGAATGTTTTGGCAAAATATGAACAAATTCTAATTTTTTGAGTGTCTTTCGATTCTCGACATTCTTGGAGAATTGCTCATAAAATTTGGAGAGTGCCGGCAATCGCGAAAAACGAGCGCATGTTTTGCGTTTGTGTTGGTCGCTTATCTCTGAGCGGTACTGTAGAGGGTTTGCTCAAGCTTTTGTAATAGTGCATGGAAGAAGGAAATCGCTGAGCAAAATTGCTTGGTTTTATGCTTCCGAAGGCGTCCCGAGCAAACACTCACTGATTAAAGTTGGCCTATGAAGTAAAAAATATTTTAACATAATTTGGTACCTTATTATGTCTTTATTCAGAAATGGTAAAAGAAATTTGACGGAAAGAAAGAAATAGCCGTATTTTTGCTTCTCAAAGTGGCCCACTTGACCAAAAAAGTGGGTCCGGAGACTGGGAACGAAATTGGGTGTGATGGCGTATTTAGTCGCTCCACAGTTTGTTTACCCCTCAGCTTCTCTTGTAAAACAGTGAATAATAGTCGAGAATTTATCATTTCTTTAACGAATCTCGGTTGTTAATTGAAGCTGCATTAAGTCGTGACCATAAAAAAGCCTTTCGAATTCCATTCAAGCACGGATCAATCAGATTAAAGTGATTCTTATGAAATAAAAATGGATGGGAGTGAAGTGTTTGCGGTAGTGCTAGCGGTAGTGCTAGCGAAAAGGTCCAAGCCGTGGTGTTTCGTTCACGCACAGCAAAGATTGAAGTGTCCGCTAGTCAGTATTTTAAATATATATTGTAGTCTAAACGTATCGGAGATCAAATAACTTTAAGACTCAATGTTTTGTTGAGCTTGTGCATGAGCGCGTATGTTGCGGGAAGATTGCCTTGACTCGGCTCAGTACAGAACTTGATCAAGAGATCCCTCAAACCAGCCACAAAAAAGAGATTTGTTGGAGGCATGTAGAGAATTCACTAATTTAACTACCTTCAAGATTCCCTTAATAAAGGTAGAAAAGGCGCGATCAGCAAGCTCGTGGCGTGGAGAATAATATTTGTTCGCCCTGAACAGTTTTGCTTTTCTTCTCAACAGTGCCGAAGAAAAATATCTTGTCACGAACATTAGGCACTTCCCGACGATTTCTTCGCGACTAGATTTCGTTTGATAAAAAGAAAACATTGAGGACAAGGGTACAATTAGATTTAAGAAAAACTCGATATCGGACGTTAGCGAACTGACATAGTACGTTGGCGAACTAACCTAAGACGTTAGCGAACTGGCTTTAGACGTTAGCGAACTGGACGTTGGCGAAACCACTCGTTGGCGAAACGACCGGCTTCCGATCGTATATGTATGAAAGAATTGCGGGTCACTAGCCCTCGTCTAAATGATTTATCGAATGGTAGCCTGTTCCAGGCTCTCGGATAGTGGGGACGAAGTGAAAAGGCGAACGGCCGCGCGAAGGTAGTCTGGGAGAGAGTTTAAGCAGACTACCTTCGCGCGGCCGTTCGCCTTTTCGCTTCGTCCCCACTATCCGAGAGCCTGGAACAGGCTAATCGAATGGTAAAGTCACAGGCTTGTGGCTGCTCAATTGCTGGTTTGCAACCATTCCCGAGAGATTTAAATGACAAAGACCCTGGCGGCCATGTTGGATGACAGGAACAATAAAGCTAATTAGAATTCTTTTGTTAATGGTCATCCAACATGGCGGCGATGACGTCAGTTGCAAACCAAGAATACATATTTTGCCAACATCAACATATGAATATATGTGCAGAGCACGCACAAAGTTCGATGCGGTCTGGGCGAATTATTCAGACGAACATGTAATCCATCAGTCTAACGTTAAGTTTTGTCTTTCGGAAAATAATGCATCTAAATTACCAGTATACAAGCCTTTTCCGATCAGTGTGCTTTATTAAGGCC
This sequence comes from Desmophyllum pertusum, assembly GCA_029204205.1. Taxonomy (NCBI): domain Eukaryota; kingdom Metazoa; phylum Cnidaria; class Anthozoa; order Scleractinia; family Caryophylliidae; genus Desmophyllum; species Desmophyllum pertusum. The sequence continues at coordinate 1,775,361 of MU825882.1, forward strand.
ACCAGCCACGCAATATTATTCCTTGTTTCTTTGAGATTCTCCGAAGATTCCCTTGTCCTCCATGACATTATTCGCGTCTTGTGGACGACTAAATACGTCACATCCGGTGTAATTTGACCATTTTTGGCCGCGCGCAAATGGAGACACGCTAAAGTCGCGAAACGCGATCTTTGAGGCTTAAAAAATACTCGATGGAAATACTTCAGGGCCTGGTTGTTCAAAGGATGGATAACGCTATCCACCGGATAAATCGCTCATTCAGTGGATAGCGTAGTTTGTTTTGTTAACACTTATGGAGATCCGCTGGATAGTGATTTATCCGGTGGATAGCGTTATCCACCCTTTGAACAACTGGGCCCTGGTCGATAAAAACCACATATTTGTGTTAATAAACACATAAAGAAGCATACTGGGCAAAATTATTTTTTACTCCATATGCACTTTAATGCAAAAACATAATTATGGTAATTACGGTAAACCCACGGGCTATTGTTAACAATGCATGTAGAAAAAAACCAATGCTTTGAATTTAATCGTGTATTTGTCCAGACAGTGCTTTGCCACGTGTGAGTATTGAGGCAGAAACAGAATATTTAAAGGAGCCTGTTCATGAATATTTCGCGAATTTTCGGTATCAGTCGTCGCACTTCGTGCATACTATTTTCATAAATGCATACTGATGAGCGGAACCTGTCCCCCTGTCCCATTAATGGAGGTTTCACTGTAGAATTTTGAAACTTCGTGTAGGGTCTTGAAAAATTAACATTCTTGAGAAAGGCAGCGATTCAAGGATTATCGGCCCGAATTCCAGCTGTGAGCAGCTTCTTGTTTTGTTTTAGAATCGGTACTTCTTGGGGGTGAAAATGAATTTGAGCCACACCCGCAAGACGAGATTCTGGTACCTTTTAGGGGTTCTATTCAAAATTTCCGACGATCACCCCCGTCCCTTTTATAGTAATTTTGACGAAATATTCAAGGGTCTCGGAAATGCCATTTCCTGCGTTTTCTACCATTCACAGTCACTGGTAGTAAAACGCAATTGTTAGTTATTAATTTTCGGTAAGGCTAAAGTAATTACAAAAAAGCAAAATGGCGATGCCATTGTTGACATACATGATGTCGTCATCAGTGCAGTTCACAAGCAAAGGGCGAGACGTCTTCCCTTCAGACGGACAAATTCTGTTATACACCGTCAATATCAACGTCTTTCTGCTTATGGATGTGCAAAATTGCAAGGGAGCTCAATTTCTCGTCACTCATGGTACTTCGAAGAGGAGTTTTCAGTCTCTTCATACTCAGCTAAAGCTACGTTCAGCCATAGGGAAAAGGGAAATGGTTATGAAGCCCGGCAAAGTTCTTTGTTATATGTTTTTGTTCGCTATTTTGGGGGTTGACTAAGACTTGACAAAATACAATAGGTGATTACATGTGTTCAAGCAACTAACCATTATAGTTGACCACTAAAATTTTCTTTGATTTCTGATGGCTTAAATCGAAACACGTGACGTGATAGTGTTCATCCGCGGAGAGACACTGTCAGGTATAGTGCCTCCCGTCGGGCAAAAAAACCCCGGATCGATAGTGCCCGCCCGAGCGAAAAACAACCGTTTTGTGCAGTTTTGAGCTAAACAGTTGAAAGAATAAATTAAAAAATAGCGAGAATTTACTCTCTATCAATTCTTTCATAACATATGGGCATGCACGAAGTTTGGAACGAAATATTTAATGGCAAATTCCTGTAAGTGTACAACAAATGCGAATGAAAGAGCACTAAACAATTTACGGAAAGATCGGTAAACCGACACAAATTCGTCCAAAAAATAACAGCCTGTTTACACCATAAGTTTAAGCTTAGCCTATTCGGTATTGTTACCTTGTATTTCCAAGAGGCCTTGTCAAATTCCAGCTTGAATCAGCACAATAAATATCGGTTACGAAGCTTTATAAATACGGCAGTTCGTCAAGCGTTTGCCGAAGTGAAAACCTTCGACTCCGTTCAGTTGTCCGTTTGACTTGTAAAATGAATATAATGTTCAGCTCCACAATTATTTCAGATCTTCCCATTTTGTGCTAAATCATTTGCACAATTTTCCAGAATATATGAATCATTAGAAGAGATTGAACGAAGAAATAATCCGAAGAAACTTTTTGTCCTGCTTTCTTTTCATTCAACTGACTTGGCGGAACCCGCGCCAGGTTTTGCCGCCGTTTTTTCATTCAAATCATACTTCATTTAGATGGAACACTGAAAAATCACTCAGTCGATTTATAAACTTTTGAAAAAGTAATACCGAAGTTTAACCTAAAGTTTTGTACGTATTTACGAGACAAAAGTTGAATGCAAAAACTATTTTGAAGCTCCAAGCGTGTTAGAAATCGAATGAATAAATTAATGAGGTTTTCAGTTTTAGGCCGCCGCACGGAAAATTTAGTGGTGAACAATATGACAATAGAGTGTTTTTGTCTCGGAACTATCGGTCTGATAGTTGCCCTTGGAAATTTATGTTCTAAAAAACTAGCATATTAGCCCTCGAACTTCGTTCTCGGGCTAATATTTTTTTTTTAGAACATAAAATTTCCGCGGGCAACTATCAGCCGATAGTTCCTCGACAGAAACACTCTATTGTTATAATAGAAACGTTGCGATTACGTAATTCATGCATAGTGTATGAGCTCAAAACAAAAGATGTGCACGGTCATGGACCTTCCAACATAAATCTTGGCCTCTTTGTTTACTCCTTTGAAGTTTTCCGGGCTTCATAACCATTTCCCTTTATTAACTATGGTTCTGCAGTGCGTTTAAAGAATAACTAAGGATTGGTGGGGGCTGACACTGAGGGAGGGGTACGTGACGCGTTTTTTGACATTCACAATTCACAGTGTTTTTTTCCATTAACAATGGGATAATGGAAAATTTAACATAAAGTCCCATCACTATAATACGAAAAACTATATCAAATCAGCAAATTTAATGATAAAAACGCCTTCAGGCAATATAAATATATTTTTCTCAGATTTCAGCTGTATGCCCGTGCCTACGTGCATATATGGTAGCTACGCCCCTCGGCTCAAATGTTGAACGTTTTCCTCAAACGAAAACTCCGCAGTAAGCGGTCGCGCCGGCATCACTCGATCGGACGCTTGTAATACTAAAATGCATATGTGGTTTGTTTGTCAAGGTCTACGTAATGTTGAGGCAAAAAGTCGTGAAAAGCACCAAGGAATGTTACTACCACTTTCTGGCAACCAGAACAAATGGTGCTAATCAATACCAATTCAGTGCCAAATGACTATCTGAATAGGCAATGCTCATTAGAGGGATAAGATGATGTAATCTTCTTTGTTGGAGAAGTAATTTCAAAAAACTCGTGCTTCATGTTTCATTGGGTTTCCAAACACTCGAAAACAATACTGAAAAGCTCAGCCTGCGGCTTCGTGCTTTCATCTGTTTTCTCGTGTTTGGAAACCCAATGAAACACTCGCACTCGTTTTTGAAATATTACTAGTAACACTCAGTCATAAAACACTTAAAACCCATTGATCACTTTTACCATTATTCTAAAAGCATCTATTCTTGGTTTGCAACTGACGTCATCGCCGCCATGTTGGATGACCATTAACAAAAGAATTCTAATTAGCTTTATTGTTCCTGTCATCCAACATGGCCGCCAGGGTCTTTGTCATTTAAATCTCTCGGGAATGGTTGCAAACCAGCAATTGCTTTTCTGGAAAGAAAAAAATAACATATTAAGCCTTTGAACAATTCATCCTGCTGTAGTAAGGATGCGGTTGTGTATGTCCACCGTTTGCTTGTTTGTCTTCATGTTTATCATGTCATGTTATTATGTCAGCGAAGAAGATGCTTCGGAAATGCAAGAGAGAATACGAGTTGCATTAGAGGTAGACCAACTCAAATTTCGGAGTCGATTAAGCGATTTAAACCTTGACGACGATTTGATGTTTAAAGCCATTCAACCTGGAAATCCCAATCGGTTGAAGAACATTCTTATGAAAGCTTTAAGGGGTGAAGACGTCAACCTCATGATCATCGGAGGCTCGCATAGCGCGGGAGGAAAGTTAGGATTCGACGAGAAAACTTTGGACGGATTGTATTTCAAAGTGTTCGCGAAATGGTGGAACAACACCATCGGTAAAGCGACAGAGTCCAATATGAAAGAATTCCCACTAGCAATTGGAGACACTGGGAGCTATTTCTTCGCTTATTGCTACAAAACGTTTCTTGCGGAAGGCGAAAAGATTGATATTGCTTTGATAGAAATTTCAGCTAACGACGACGAGCCGAAACCTTTGGAACAATTGACTCGACAGGTCCTCGCGTATCCTTCGGCGCCCGCGGTACTTTATATTAACCTGGTCAGCGGTCTGGGCCTTGATCCTATCAACAAAAAGATCCGGAATCCATCGTGCATTAACCTTGAAAGTTATGGACAAACAGAGCTGGCACGCCATTATGGGATAACGTCATTAAGTTTGAGGGAGATACTTTGTCGGAAGGAAACAGCTGGTCAATGGAAAGTTGTATTCACCAATATGTCAGGCTCTGATGGTAACCATATTGGCGTCAAGGCGCATGCTCAAGTTGCCATGATGTTGATCCACTATATAAAAAGCGTTTTTGAAGAAGTCATCTATGACGTCAGCAATGTGCCCTTAGATGCTATCAATCGAGTCGGAGGTATTGGCAGCTCTCATTTGCCGACGTTTTTGCTTATTGAGAGCGAAACCGAAAATTTAAGAAAACCGTTGTGCTGGACCCTAAAATCGCCAGATATTTTTCAAAATATTCAGCAACCAAGTCTGGAACTAGAAGTTATCGACTACAATGGTTTTACGCCGTGTGTCATTGTTCGCGGTCAAAAGCTGAACGTAATAAGCAGATCCAAAGAGCTTCGCTCTGATGCCCAAGGGGGGTGGTGTGCGTGGCGTCGTTTAAGCAAGCTTCAACTTATGATCTTTGTACCTCCTGTTGCTGATGATGTCTCGTTTCGCTCACGGTCCGTGACAATTTTGACCAGGCACGGAGGAGGCGAGGCTGCAATATGGCTGGACCACAATGCAAACAAAGCTATAAAGATCGATTCAAAACGAGGTCACGATCGAGTGAATACGATTGCAACAAGAGTTTACCCAGGATACCATTCGATCACGGTCATGACTATACGCAAGGGATTGTTTATGGTCACTGGAGTGTTTGTTGGGCCCCCTGACTTTCAGGTATCTTAAAACGCTTGTAACCCTGAATTGATTCAGTGCATGCAGTATTCATAAGTGAAGTGAATAACCATGTGGCGTTTTGGAAAACAGTTTCTCCTTCATTAAGCGGCCGACGCATAGCGGCCGCTTCAAGAAATGGACTTTTTTTTTCATGTCGCTAGCCTTAGTCCTCTTCACGGTTGACATGATGTTATCGCATCTCGGTCTAAAATTGGCCAGTAGAGAATTTCTCTTCCACATTCTTTCTGTAGTGTCGTGTAAGTGCGTAGATGTATTTAGTTTATTACAGTAATCGCATTGGAAAAAGCAAAGACAAATGTCCCACAGCAGTGAACAGCAGTGTTGTTGCAAAATGTGCTAAATTTGGCGGTGTGACCTTTGCGTGTGAGGGGTTTTCCCGTTACATTGTAAACGTAGCCAGGAGACATGCAAATAAATAGCCACAAGAGAATTTCTGTTCTGTTTAATACATGCACCTCAACCAGTAAACGAACGATAAAACCCGGTCCCAAAAACATAACAGTTTTTCTTAACAAAATTCCACAGCATATATGTCATTCACAATTTATTTTCACGTTGAGCGAAAACATATCTTTGCCCACGTCGAATATGATGCAATCTACATTAGCTAAAATTAACCACAAGAGAATTTCGCCGGCTTCCGGAGCATGATGCAATATATTACATCAGGCAGTCACGTTTTTCGTCACGCAGGTTCGTGTGTTGACTCTTAGGATTTGGAGGGTGCACCTCAGAGTCCAGTGACCGCGGATAGTTTTCGTGTCGTGTAAGAGCTCTTTTTATGTAAAGAAACAAGCGAAATATTTAATTAGACAAGGGAAAACAACCTCAACTACTCGAGAAGAGCCACTACAGAGCAGGAAATGGAGGGGTCCGTGTCACGAAGTAACGAAAGTTAATTATATATTTCTTATATTTATATTTCTCGTCACACATGTTCGTATGCTGACTCTCGCTCATTTTAGGGGTGCACCTCAGAGTACAGTGACCGAGGGGGAGTCGGTGGAGGAGAGATCTATTGTTGTTTCCCCCATTATTAAGGTAATCGGCCGCTTGTAAACTACTTTAGGAGTTCTTGTTGTTTTCGAACTCGGCTCTTTTCACTTTCAAGGTCAGAAACGCCATTCGCCTCTTTAGGAACGAGAAGCAATTTGGGGAGAGTCGCATCTCACAGTACCATTGGCCGAGAGGTTTTTTTTTGTCCGTCTCAATCAAATTTCCGCGACTCGCTTTCACCGCTTCGCGCGTCGCTTCTATTGAGTTCAGCAGAGGAAAGAAAACTTCTGGGACCAGGGTAATCTCGCAGTCACTTGTGGACCGTTACTAGGGACGCGTCGTCAACCAGGTCGCCATTTTGTCCCGAGTAACGGTCCCACAAACGACTGCGAGATGCGACTCTCCCCAGATTGCTTCTCGTTTCTAAAGTGGCGAATTAAACTGGTGCATTGTGGGAGCAAAATGACCAAGTGGACAAAAAAGAAAAGATTCTTTCTCGTACATCTTGACAAATTTCAAGTCTGAAAGCAAGTTGGAATTTCGCAAAATGAAACACCCTCATACGAAGTACCGAGATTGAAAGCAAACTGAGTCAACTTGTAGACTATACTGTCAGCTCTCTCTTGGCCTGGCACACAAAACATTTGAAGATATACATTGCTTTGACTTTATCTTTGATATGCAGTGAAACCTCCATTAAGGGGACACCGTCGGGACAAGGAGAAGTTTACCCCAATAGAGGTGATCCTTTAATAGAGGTGAATAGATACAAAGATTATACGAGCGTTAATTTTGTTGGGACAAACGTTTGTGTCCCCTTCAAGGAGGTGTCTCCTTAATGGAGGTGTCCTAAAGTAGAGGTTCCACTGTATTGCATTAGCTCTATGCCCTGGTGAATAAATCACACAAAATAACTTCAGGTTAATAATCCTCATTTAATGTCCCACTGAAATAATATGTATCCGACAACAATAATAAAATAATTTACACTAAATACAATAACTGAAGAACATTTTTCTGTTAGCTTTACTAAGTACAACAATGTATTTACAGAAAATTAATTAAATTAGCTAACAGGAATTAGATTGAATGCTGAATGTAGCATAATAATAAATATATAATTTCTGTGGACGGGCTAATTCTATTAACACTGACTATGTCCCAAATACTGACTGGAAAATCTAACAAAATTTCATTTGTAACAATCATTGACTGCAAATAAATCTGACTACTTTAAAAAAAAAAATGTATAAATAAAATCAAAGAGCCCTTGGGGCATAAACCTGGACCAGGACGATTCAATAAAATGGGATATAAATATTTTTTATGTTGTCTCAATATACAACTACTAAAACCCCGCAAATCGAATTAATATCTGATCAAACATTATACACCTTCTTCGGTGGTTACCCATTCATATCCATAATTAAAACTAGTAAAATTTTCTCCTCGAACTACATTGCCGTACGATCCACGGCTGGAATCCGGCTGACTGAGCCTTCCATAACTTTACCGTAGCTTTGAAAACGTTCTACTACAACTTACCCAGTAGAACTGGGGGCTTCTTAGCTTAACTTTTTACTCGTTCGTGATACTTTGAAAAATTGAAAAACTGCAACCTGCCCCTTCTGTGCTCATAATATTTCTATGTGCTCATAATATTTCTATGTACAGTTAATAATACTTTTTGATTGGTCACAAACCTTGTTATATTTATTGATGTAACATCTTGCCTATTACTCGTGTTACGAATTACTATTTTGACTTTAATTACGTACGTGTATGTGGCGATGAAACAACAAGCACGTTGCTTAACACGACATCTGCCGCTGTTTCAACCCCGGTCTTTGTTGCTCTCCGAAGAGAGACGCTTTTTTTGGGGGGGGGGGGGGGGGGGGGGAATGAGGAAGGGCTTATTTTCCACAGTTCTGCTGGTAATCGAACCTTACTTCACAACGATTGAGAAAATAGCCTATAGTGACTCAAACAGCCGGTGGATAACAACGTTTTCTGCAGCAATACTCCTAGTCCCTTCTTGCAGCACCCTGTCGATAGGGTCAAGTTACTCTTGCCGAGACACTAGAAATTTGGAATTGAGAAGGTTCAACAAATACTCCAGCGACCAGACGCGTATCGTCCGAAACGTTATGACTTTCACCATGATTCAAAATTCTGAATTTGGGTAATGCAAACTACGTATACAGCTGTTTCGAGAAAGGTTGTCGGGAAAAAAGCGCACGCGACAATCCCGAAAAGTATTGTGGGTAGTTTTAAGTTCACGGTTCTTGACTTCAGCATTTCAGGGAAATCTGAGAAAATGGCGTCTCACGTATGTTTGCGAGTGCTAAAAGAAAGCAACAAATGTAGGCATCGCTGGTTTGGAGTATTTATTTGACTTATTAAAATTCATTGATCATATCCCAGATTACCTTTCGGGTTTGTCGCGTGCGCTTTTTTCCGACAACCTTTCTCGAAACAGCTGTATACTCCTCGTCCCGACAGAACCTTATAATGGGATTTTATAATTTACCTTAATTAACTTTCATATGATTATCGTAGTGTTCGGCGAGATATTCCTGACTATCAAATTCGTCCTGGCAAATCCAACAGCTGAATGTTTTAACTTGGCTAGAGCTGTTTTCAACCAACGAAGTTGACACATGAGGCACGTTATCTGTGCAAGTTACTTTAGGCTCCTGTTTTGGGGCGAAATTCATGCCGACTTCGTTGCCTGTTACCGAGTTCTTGTCTGATTGCGTTTTAACATGTTCTACTTGCATAAAGCACGTACACGGCTGCTTGCACTTACACGTCTTATTTTCAATAGATAATGTCTTATTTTCAGCGTGTCTTTGCTCATGAAGCTTGCAATAGCATGGCTGGCTAAAGTACTTATCGCAATACTTGCACTTATATGGTTTACCTTCCCTGTGTGTTCGTTCATGTCGCCTAAGATAAGACGGTTGTCTGAAGCACTTACCACAAAGCTTGCACTTAAATGGTTTATCTTTTCTGTGTATTCCTTCGTGTCGCTGGCAATACAATAATTGGTTAAAGCACTTATCACAATGCTTACACTTATAAGGCTTGTCCTGTGAATGTATTAGCTCATGGCGCTTGCAGTATATTGCTTGGCTAAAACCCTTATTGCAATTCGTACACTTGTACGGCTTGCCCTCGGTGTGTGTTTGTTCATGGCGCCTGCAATGACATGATTGCCTAAAACACTTACCACAATGCTTGCACTTATGTGGCTTATGTTCGCTGTGTGTTCGCTCATGACGCTTGCAATATAATAACTGGCTGAAGCATTTATCGCAATACCTGCACTTATGTGGCGTAACATTTGCAGTGTGTGTTCGTTCGTGCCGCTGAAGATGGGCTGATTGCCTAAAGCACATATCACAATGCCTGCACTTGTGAGGCTTCTCGTGCGTGTGTGTTAGTTCATGCCGCTTACAATTTCCGGGCTGGTTAAACCATTGACTACAGTACTTGCACTTATAAGGCTTCACTCCTGTGTGGGTACGTTCATGTCTCTTGAAAGTTGACAAATCGCTGAAACACTTATCACAATACTTGCATGTATAAGGCTTTTCTCCAGTGTGTATTCGGTCATGTACCTTGCAATACGACGACTGGCTAAAACTCTTATGGCAATACATGCAGCCATAGGGTTTTTCTCCTGTATGTGTCCTCTGATGTGATATAAGGTTTCCTGATTGGCTAAAACTCTTTCCACAATGTTCGCATCTATAAGGTTTGGAAACATTGTCTGTCTCTCGATGTTGGGAAAGCCCTCTTTCTAAGTCGATAACAGGTTCGGAAGTAGTTCCATTATACATAGTGTCTCTATCTGTAAAGCAGTTCACTTCGCCATCAAAGGTAATGCTTGTATTTCTAAGGAAAACAAATGGCAATGATTAGTTATTATTGAAAGACTTAAAATACGTGTAAGATATGCAAATTAGGTAGCCTGCGAGAAAGCCCTCTTGTTTGGGGGAATGGAGTGAGGAAAAAAGAGCTCTTGTTTTTTGTTTCATTCCTGTCGCCGGCTTGGAGCTTGTAGCTCACACAAAATGCAAACATGACAGCCTGCTCACAGACTACAAATGAAGCAATATATTTTCAACAAATAAGTGTTTCCTGACAACTGAGAATCAGCCCATCTAGCTCTCAGTTAGAGTGAATTGGGCCAATGCAATGAGTATTACATTTTACTATTGACCACCCCACCAAAGATGTTTCGCCTAATGCCTTGTCCAAACGGTATAGTACCAACATTTTGATCCAACATTGTTGGGTGAAAATTTTGAATATTAAAAGTGTTTAAACACTGTTGCTTGTGTGTTATCGGTAAATACATGTACATGTCAACTTTATAATGAACTGGAATTTCTTACATGCTGCACTCAACATTATTGTTCATTATAAAGTTGACTTGTACATGTATTTTCCAATAACACACACGCAACAGTGTTTAACCCATATAAATGTCCAAAGTTTACATACCAGATATCACATTTAAGTCTGCATTGAATGTTTTAAGTACATGTACACTCTCATCTCTTCAGAGCATCTTCATGAAGAACACATGATTACTGAAAAGAAAAAGTCCAATGTATGCATGTTTACATCTGTTTCAATGGTTGATTCTAGCAATAAAATGTAAAAATGTATTTAAGAATCCCAAGTGGAAAGAGACTATTTGCATAGCATGCCTGGAGCAGAGTGTGGGGCTTGGATGTTGGAACCTAGGGGCTTTTAGATATGAAAACTGTCATAGCTGATGACATTTACACAAAGTGAAAAAGAAGGGATCATCTTGGTTGTATAGAATCACTTACATTTTGTGTATAATTTACTGCTCTCAAGTCTAGCTATACCAAACCACATGTATGATGCCATTGTATATTATAGAGCTGCCTATAACAGTACTTGTACACATACATGTACAACTAGCTACGAATTAAATTAAAAATACACTCAGAGCACACTGAAAATACTGATAACAAAAGTTCAAAGACAGTTAAAAGACTCTGAAACTGTAACTTTTTATCATACAAGTCATGTGTAATCATTCATCTGGAACACTCAATGCAAATAACATTGAGCAAGATATATCTTATAACTTGGAGAATCACAGCTTTGGTGTATCAAATGCAAACTGTAGTTGGTCATAACCACTTATTGCTTTGAAAAATTTGCATATATATACCTTATAAAATGCAAAACATCTTATTGAGCTTTACACAAAGTGATTTGTATTACACACAAAAAAGTGAAAGTATCAAACACATTTAACCAAAACCAAAATAAGTTAAGTAAAATTAATTATTATTGTTAAATAATCAGCCACTAGAAAGAAAAGTATCCCATTTCCATTAAAATTAATTGAAACTTCTTGAGTGACGCACTATGCATACCACTAGTTCAACTGGGATTGAATACTACAATTATTTGCATTCATTTGAAACACCATAATTTTCATATTGGTTTGATATTATTTACACACACACGGAACATACAAAGGTGTGGGTCAAAAGTGTAAAAAAGTGGAAATCTACGGGGGTGATTACATGGCGAATTTCAGCCCGGTTAGGAGGCTGGAATTTTGTTGCAATTACATGACGAATTTCAGCCCGGAAATTTGAAATTGCGCGGGAAGAGTCATCAGAGAATCAGGGGCGATTTGAATAACCGGCAACTAATTTACATATCGGCTGAACGTTTGTAGAATGAAGCATAAAAAAAACGTTGTTATATTCCATTTTCGATTTGAAATTTGCGACACATCGAATAAGATTTTATCTCCCTTGTTCCACTGGAACCTTTTTTCATTTGCTGTTGCCATCTTGTTTAGAAACACAGGAGTGATTTTACAATACCCGGCAACTTATTTACATACCGGCTGCACGTGTATATAAAAACAAAAGGACCATTCTTATTCAATGACATGCAAATACATTGCTGGGCATTCTACAATTTAGCCAAAACACAATCACTGCAGGTCCGTAGACAGAATTTTGAATGAGGGGTGCATTGGAGGGGCAAAGTTGGGGTCGTACGAGCGCCGAAGGCGCAAGCTACTAGGGGGGTCCGGGAAATTTTGAAAGATTAGGTTGTCTGAGACTCCATTTCGTGCGTTTTGAAGGCAGTATGACATGAAACCAGGCAGCCAAAAGCGAACGTAAAAAACATGAATATTTCTGGAACTGTTCAGTACCGATGAAAGAATACTAAAAATACATAATGCAGACCTTCGATTAAAGACATTTTTAAGCCAAAGGAGTGAATATTTGGATGAAAAAAATGACTCGCTTGATGTTGTCTTTGTTGATGAAGACGATATGTAAACACGTTCAAAGCTGCGATTGTTTGATTGTCCATGCAGTTATCGAATTAGAGCACAAGCACTACTATTTCACTACTATTTAACTTTCTTTTGAACCATCGGTCCACTATAGGCGGACCTCCACAGCCCATGGGGGGGGGGGGTGCGGACGCACCCATCGCACCCCCCCTCCCTACGGGCCTGCACTGCACATGCCCAAGTTCACTTTTCAGCCTGGGCTGAAAATTCCATTCCGATTACATGGTTTTTTTCAGCCCAGGCTGAAACCTTGTAATCGCTAACTTCATTTCAGGCTGAAATTTCAGACTGGGCTGAAATTTGCCAAGTAATCACCCCCTAAGCTTGAAAATGATATCTTTAAAAACTATTAGACCTGCATAATATATGTTAATTTATTAATTCCATAGTTTCCAACGTAATGTCTTAATAAGCAGGGCTTCTGACAGGGTGCACGGATGTGGGACCGCACAATTCGGCCATACCCGCACAATACAGTAAAAACCAGCATAAAAGAAACTGCAGATCAAGAACCTCTACGCTGAAATTTGACCAATTAATTAAGCACCTAATATATAAGAAGCATTTCAGCCTGACAAATGAAGCAGGTTCTTATTCGAAAAATTACTAAAGTTCAGAAAACTAAATTACATGAATATGCAGACATTTATTATTTCACAATAATTATTATTAGTAATTATTATACAATTGGTTTATCAATGTTTAGTGTGATCATTATATATCTGTCAGGGTCAATAATTCACTAATTAAAACAAATTTTAAGTAGATCTATATCATACCAGAAATAATTATTTTCTCCAAAGTAAGAACCTGTTTAAGAACCTATTAAGCCCGATTTCTCACTACTCATCCAATATATAAGAACCATTTCAGCCTGTCACAGAAAATCATGGGTTCTTTTATGCAGGTTTTTACTGTAATGCACAATTCCTAAAAATCTACAAAATCCTGCAAAATACTGAAAAAGTTGCTTAAAATTTTAATTACCGGTAATACAGGTGTTCCTATTGATTACCAAGATTTCTAGAAACTTTTATGCCTATTTTCAGACCACTTACCTACTGTATGCCTATTTTCAGACCTTACAAAACAATAGAGAAATCCTTCGCTTTCCTTGAACAACTCGTGCGGATATAAAAACAACAAGGCGCTAATTGCGCCGTCCTGGGCACTAGTCTCAGTTCTACTTCTAATCCTATTTTTCATCGGTGGATTACGACAAATGCAAATTAGCCTGCAGAACAGGTGGTTGGTTTTTTTTCCGGCGAGCATGACAGTGAGCGTGTGAAGCGCGCAAGATAGCGAGACGAAAAAATAACAGCCGGTTATTTTTTCGTCTCGCTCCCTTGCGCTCGCCGAAACTGACCCCCCAAAACCGCCTGTTCTGCAGGCTAAATGCAAATCAGAGTTGTTGTTAAATAGTGCCACATGGGGTTTGCAATGCATTATAGGGCGATTGAGTTGAGTGTTTTTCATTTTGCTTTCGCAAACATTACAGATTTGGTGATACGATCGAAGAAAAGGTAAGATGTATATAGTAATGTATTGCTCAGGGAGCTCTTGTTCACAATTTCCTAATATTTAGTTGGTCAGTCCTGCACAATTCTCTCACAATCGACGTTTATCCCGCACAATTTTAATTTTTTTTCCCACACCCTGTCAGAAGCCCTAGATAAGTATTGTAATGAGGAGGCCTAATATTATAAGCCTTATGGTTTCTTCTTAGGCCCCCTCACCACGTCCTGTATTTGTTAATTTCTTTTTTATTATTTATACATGTATACAGTGGAACCCCACTAACTCGAACTCCCAAGGGAAACAATAAATAGTTCAAGATAGCGGGGGTTTGGGTTAGCCAATAGCAAATGACTGAAAAACAAGAGCAAGGGGAATGGGATTGAGTTCGAGATAGCGGGGAGTTCCGAGTTAACCAAGTTCGAGTGAGCGGGGTTCTACTGTATTTTTTTAATTTTGTGTGTGTGGCAAATAAATAAACAAACAAACAAACAAACAAGGTATCGTGATTTGTTCATTGCAGCTGTGTCAAATGTTTCTATCTATTTATGACTGCCAAACTGAAACAGAAGTTGATAGATTTTTGTAGATTTCCTCGTAAATTAAGCATTGCAGCTTGATTCACAATAAAGCAATTTCAAAACTGTTTTCTGCCATGTCTGCTAATGCACCGATCAATTTGAAGCTTCAAAATCCTCCCCCCAGGTAACCCCTGGGCATTTGACTATCTTCCGAGTGCGGGGAGTAGGGAATTTGACCCAAGGCATTCCTGGGAGTGGGGAATTTGAACCTTGCCTGGGTGGGGTTGGGAATTTGAACCGGAAGTGTCAAGTCACATGGTTGTTTCAGTATAGAGGAGTGTAGAGGAAAAGAGTTCACTTTCGTGAGCGAATATCTCACAAGAAAAGGTTTTCAAAAGCTGTGTAGTATTTTTGAAGGTATGTTTAAAAACTAGAGTGTATTTGAATTGTATGATTTGTAGGTTTTATAGCTTGAATAGTCAAATCAACAAATTGCCAGTCAATGTGTAGAAAGTCGCGGTCGCTGATCTTTCCTGTTTCATAAAATAGTTTTTGTCCGCAGAGCATGAACTGCTATTAACAAACGCTGTAAAATGAACAACAACCTCTCTCAAACAACACTAAATTTAATTCATTCAAAGGTATGTAAATTCTACTTTGCATTCAGTTGCTAAATGCATCTAGTATGATAAATTTTCACATCGTGAAATGACGCTTGCAAGCGACTTCCAAAACCTTTTTTATTCCTGTTTAAACATTTGTTCCAATCCGGCACTAGGGTAGGGAATTTGAATGCAATTTTGGCCCAGGGGGGCGGGAATTTGAACGAGCCAATATTCAAAAGTTCAAATGCCCGGGGGGGGGGGGGGGGGGGGGATGTTGAAGCTTCGAATTGATCGGCGCATAATTAATTTATAATTTAAGATGAGGCTATGAGCTGAGTTCGAGTTTATACTGAGGGTAAATTTATCGGAAATTGTTGTCAAAGAAACCAGCATTTAGTTTGAGTTATCGGGGTAAAATTAAGCTTTTAAGTACTGTACTATGAGTGAAGCAAATCCAAAGGAAAGGGCCTTTAGTTTGAGTTACCGAGAAGTTCTAGTTATTGTTTCGAATGGAGTTATCGGGATTTTACTGAGTGAATAAAATAACAATGATCGCTCAAGAAAACCGAACTCACAGAAACAGGACTATTGTTAAACTTCCTTAATTTACGGCCAGTAATTCCCAGCTGATTTTTGTATTCGATTATGTTCGCTGATTTGAACTCAAACTACGCACGGATCTTTCAAACCTCGCCAGAAAAAGTAGATTGAAAAGTGAGACCAGCTTCTATGGTATTAAAAAGGCATTATAAAGGACCGTCTTACCTTTACAGAAGAAACAGCCTGAAACGGCGACAATATGACATGATTGCCACAACAAAACAAAAACGCCGCCATTACACTGGAGCCCAGTCTTTCACGCGCCGTTTCGTGGAATAAGACAGGATGATGGTATATTTTACCACAGGTTACCCAAGCTAAAGACAAGAGTCGATTTTATATAATCTAAAACACAACCGTTGCGTTCCCATACAAACCCTTATTATAAATCGAGTCTTTGTAACACAATATCGCTTATATCGTGACGGCGTTCTCTTATCTTTAGCTTGGGCCGAAAATTCTAGTTCTAGTTCTAGTTCAGCTGTTGCAGAAGTGATAAGATTCTGATGGGTAAATTTGTATTCTACGGCCTCGTCGGCTAAGTATCAGGCGATATTCCGCGCGATTTCGCAGGATAATTGTTAAATAGCTGTTATTACAGTTGAGCCCGCAGTCAAATATTCTTTTGTTTTTAAAAAGTATGCGAACGAGTCAGGCTCGATCTCTGCCGCTCTCTCGAGTCCGGTATTTCCCCGAACAGCGGCTGGTAATGGAGCCTACAAATCTGACTCGTCCCCAGTCGTCTCTCTTGTCTCCTGTTAATATTTAGCGCGGCCGAGGGGAGCGCAAGGGGTGATGGGAAGCATCCCCCGCGTCTTGCGACTCCCAACAAAGGAGACAAGAGAGACGACTGGGGACGAGTCAGCCTACAAATGAGGCTAATAGGCCAATACAATGCCAGATTAACCCTTTCGCCTCGTTTGCATGTTAAACGGCTAACAATACCAGATTGACCCCTTTCGCCTCGTTTGCATGTCAAACCGCTGACATCTGTAATAACTGCTATTCTGATCAAACGAGAATGAGATTCGACGGGAGTTGAGGGATGGGAGTTGAACGAGAGTTTTCTTTAACTCTCATCGACTATCATCAGCGCGAGGTCAAACGAGCTGAGAATTGACTCCCTTCAAAATTGAGCCGATTCAAATTCAATTTATTCGCACACGATAGTCAATGAGACCGCGTGAGAGCTTGCGGTCAAACAAGAGCGACAGTTTGAACTCTTGTTCTCTTTTGATTCGGCCTTTGTTGAGAGATTTTTACGTTGAGTTACACACGAACATGTGAGTGTAGCTCTTCATTTGCCTTTATCATAAGCATCGACTTGTTTGTGATTTTATTTTGCTACAGACACGTTAGTGCAGCTGAGGGCCATTTGCACGTGGTTAAGTTTATTCGGCTGCACTTCCAGCTAGCTCGGTAAATCAGTTTTTCCCCTTTCTAATTTTACACATTCAATTGTTAATTTTCAGTTCTAGTTGACGATCATAACTGTGTGTGATGTTACTAAAACTTACCCAAGTCGGTTCGCCTAGAACGTCTTTCTCAAAAGTATTCGCATCTGGCAAAGCTGATCAGTCACAACAAACGTAACTAATCAGTGAACCAATCAGAACTCGAAGCAAAGTGTGCAACTCGAGAAAAGCGCGGGAAAACGTTTCTAAAAGCTAACTCACGATTGGGTTTGGTTCAGCTCCTGATTGGCTGAAAAAGTATGTTTTCTCTGATTGGTTAGTGCACGTTACCATGACGATATTTTTGTATCCAATTACAAAGCTCCGCAACACCAAACAAAGCAAAAACATGTTTACTTTCTACAGTAAATCGTAAACCGCGCTTAATTAAATTGCGAAGTCCATTTCTTTAGAATTCCACCCACTGTTCAGTTCGTTAATTTCGTTTTCTCTACCTCAGTAGCTTGTACTCAGTACGCAGTAATTCGCCTCAAAATTATATTTTATCAGTTCATTGTTTTTTATTGCTATGTATATATATATTTTAATAATTACATGTGTATAGGCGAGTGAAAGAAAACAGGAAAAATCTGATAAGAAAGAAAAAAAGCGGAAAGTCGTGGTAATTGGACCACACCGAACAAGCTTGTGTTCATGTTAATATTGGCGACAATAATGCTAGTCATAAAACTATCACAGAGAAACGCCTTGTTCAAATACTGAGAGAGTTAACGGTAAATTATGTTCAAAAGACGTTGTTTTGAGTTCAGATTTATACACGAAAAGCTGCAATTCGCTTTTCTTTTCACACGCTCAGTTTCTATTTTAGCTCACCTTATAGTGGAGCACAGTGGAGCATACAAAAGTCGTGAAATCCTGACGGCTGTAATACACAACGCATTTTCTTGTTAACATTAACAGGAACTGTTTTCAAGAGCAGTGACTAAATAGAAAATATTATCATTCTCGGCCTAATATTTCAGTATTTTACTTTCATATTATCATATTATCATTGGCTACTTTTAAAATATTCCACATATAGCAGCAGAAACATAAATATCGCTACATTTTGAGCCTTTCCCAAACTAGCAGAACTGAAAACCTTAGCTGTTGTACTTTTGTTTTAAGTTTCTCTTGTTTTCTAATAATCAGGCTTCAAAAACAATCATGTTTGCGATATTTGTTTTTTTTAAATCGCCACAGATTTCTCTTGGATAAGACTCGCCGTAATGATTCATTGCAACTAGTGATAAAAACAGTTACGGTAAATATAACTGTTAAAAGTACTGTTGGGTTATGTATTCGTTTTTAAAGCTGCAATTCTTTCTTCCGCAGCAATTTTCATTCTCATTTTTTTCAATGATCATATCTGAAATTTTGCAAACGTAACCCATCTGTTCTATAAAGGTAAAAAAGATATAGAAAATAACTTTTATTTTTTGTAAAATTCAATGTTAAGGCTAATTTACACTCTACGATTTGTCGGCCCGATTTCTCTTTTATTGTATAGCACGAGGATGAAAATCGACCCGTGCCGATTTTCGTTCGCTCAGTCATTTTCAATCAAATCAGCCCAAAAGTGGTGAAATCCTCACGGCTGTGATATTCTCACTCAAACTCTTTGTTGTCCGAACCTGTAAATATCAACACTTGAAGAGTGATGACAGAAAAAAATGCCAAAATTTTGCGTTACATGCGATTTCCACAAGATTTGGTAGAAAGCGTGACAGCAGAATTACCCAGTCCCCCCGCAAATTTGAGCTAATACACTTGAATGTGGCCTACACGACGTCTTTCTCTATCAGCGTTTTTTTGTAATCCAAAATGGCGTCGGTACCAAAACGGTCGCGAACCGTTGCTGCTAGCGCAGAAAGGGTTTTGGAGCTTTTAGAACTAGAAGATGAGAGCAATGATGGGATTTCAAGTGACGAGGAAAGTGATTTAGATCGTCAGCTACGAAATTCAAGCGGCGAATCGAGGTAAGAGTTGAATAAACAGTACTGCGTATGTTATTGCGTAAGCACGCACATGGTCTGAAATGCAGTGAAATGTTATTTATCTTTGCTTTTTACGTTCGAATATTGCTTTTACGTTCGTTATTGCTTCGAATAAATGTCTGGGTTTATATTTGAGTATAGGAAGATCGATATATTTGGAGGAAAAGTGTTTTTGGGACAACAGGAAAAACATCGATTGGAATTTTGCTTTATAGTATTTGTATAGCCATGTCTGTTTCATGTCTGTCAACACATATATACCTAATAAATTCTAATAAATTCTATATTCATTCTTTTGCAGCCAAAATTGCTGTGATATGTTGCCAACATAACAAGGAACATTTTTGCTTTCAACTTTTCCTTATAACCTTACACCATTCTGAAGTTTGTTGCTTTTTGTCCACATTTTGTGGTTAATTTATGCAAATTTATGCTAATGTAATTAATATATGCACGCATATTATGGGTTGTTTTGGACAAAAATGTATTTTTTTGAAAGCTTATTTACTACTCTTTCAAAGGAGGTATAGCTTTCCACTCAATTGTAAATACCTGGTGAGAAAATAAATAAAGAACAAAAGTGCTTAATTTTGACTGTTTTTTGCCTGGACAACAAAGAGTTTTAATTAAGGAACTTTCTTTGCCAGCATTAATAGGGATTTCCTTCCTTTTCAGTAACCGAGCAATGACGTCTAGTTGAAAATAGTTGTGAAAAACACTGTGATTTTAGGCAAGAGATAATTTTAGGCCGTAAATTACGCGCGCCACTGTTTTCATTAGCAACAAGAAATGACTAATAATTCTGCTTCTACCGAATGCAAAGAAGTGAATTGAGCAAACGTGTTGTCAACTCACGCAAGAGAGAAAGCAAATCATTTTGACGTATTTAGCTTGACAAATGTATTAACAGAGTCAGTAGAACGGTAATTTGGTCAATCGATGAATAAACAATTTGAGCAATGCGGAAAACCCTTTGTTTCTTCAGCCAATTGCCATCTCTTCGGTTGAAGATATCATTTATTCTTATTCTTATATCTGTGGAGATTTCTTTACACCAAGACCAGAATGCTAAACACGTGATATTATCTGGCTACAGCAACCCAGCAGAGTTCTTTATTATTTTTTTTCCATTACTGTTTTTAACGTTTTCAAATTCTAGACAGGTTTAGATTACAATTGCCGCAATTAGCGTGGAGCTAGAAAAAGGAAAGTATTAAAATGATGTCAATTTGTAACTTCCACTCTTAATTCGTGGGATAATCCGAAAACAAAAGTGAACGACGTCAATTTTTACATAATTACTTTTTAATCATGATCATAATTTTGGGGTCGGGGGCGGTTTTTTGAGAAGTTATACGGGGATGTGAATTGCACCAGCGTCTAGTGTCATCTTTAGTTTGTTCGGTTGCTGATATGTTCGTAAATCAGTAGATTTTTCTGCGTTCATGAGAGTGTTACCCACCTCACCATTTTCGCATGACTGTATTACGTAAACTTACTTTATAGATTCGCATCCTTTTACCGGCTTCTAAATATTAACCTCAGATCTTCATTCATATATATTTTTTAACCAATCAGGCCAAGCCTACTCTACCCACTACTCATAGGTACCAGAATGGACCCCCTGGTATAGCATCAGTTTTTTTCTTTAAATTTTCTCAAGAAGTGCATGGACAGTTTATTTCAAAACAGCTGGCATATGAAAGTGCGGCGTAAACAAGGCTCGGCTTTCTAGGAGAGAAGACGTTCGTTTTTGTGCAAGTGAACTGAAGTTTGATCCCAACGAAGAAAACGAATGGAGAAGATGACTTGTCATTGAGTACTCTAGCGGTAACATTTCATTCCTGTGTTCTACTATGTGATGTGTTTTGACCTCATGATGCTCTCTAACAATACCGACTTGGCCGTCGATGGCTCGGCAGTGTTTTTCTGCCCCAAAAACCAATATTTACCTTCATTTTAAACGACACAACCACGTTCAAAATTGCAATCATCACATCAGGCATCGCTTTCCCGATTACCATTCTCCTAAACATCTTGGTAATCATCGCTGTAAAGAACAGAAGGGAGCTACAAACAAATTCGAACATTTTGTTGGCCAGTTTGGCGGCTGCGGATTTGTTAGTCGGCGCCGTTTCTATGCCTTTGACTATCAGTTTAGATGCGTTACTTCTTCAGAACGTTACCAACAGTTCTATTTGTAGAATAGCGTTTGCAAACCAACTGGTGCTGTACGCTGCAAGCTGTTCATCTTTATATCACCTGACTGTGATTGCCTGGGAGAGATACGTGGCGATACGAAAGTGGAGAGACTACAAGATGATTGTGACCAGGAGCCGCGTCAAGTGCATCACAGGAATCACCTGGCTGCTGGCTGTTCTGTCCACGGCTCCTGTGCGTATCATAACCTCCCTTGGTACAGGTTTCTATTATAAGTACGTTAAGATCGTGGAATTGATCTCCTCTCTTCCAGCTGTGGTTTGCTTAGTTCTGATCGGGTATTTTTACATCATGGTTTACCTCGGTGCGCGCAAAAGGAAAGTAAATGACGCTAGCGAACAGCAAGCCCCAGCACTAATTATAGCCAAGCGCGGGAGAAATATTGCCAAGAAGGCGTTCGTGCTAACAGTTGTCGTGTTAACGTTTTACGTTCCGTCGTTCGTGGTTGTTTTCGCCGGCGAGGCTATTCCCTTCCTTCGTTCAAGCTCGTTTTTCCGTTGGTCGGAGCTGCTGACTCAGCTGAATTCTCTGGTAAATCCATTGATGTACTGTTTTGTACTGAAGCGCTTTAGGAAGGCGGTGCTAGAGATGCTGACGTCATTCACAAAACCTGAAGGAATGCAGTTAGCGGCTGGTCAAGGACGACATCGACGACGTCGTGCCAGGCGGATTAACTTTGCTGAGGATCTGGAAGATGAGCTAGAGTTTCAAGAAAGACTAGAAGAAGACTTTGTTAGATCAGGATTGTGTGATTCGATCAAGCTCAGATACACTGTTTATAGAAATCCCCTCGAGCCTGTGGTGGAAAGATCATACGGGTCAACTTCACCGTGTGATCATGAAGTCAATCAAGTCATCCATGTCGATGTGCATGAACCCAAGCAAAGGAGAAGAAAACCACGGGTGGATTTTGCGATCGCAGAAGGAAGTCATCCCGAAGTTATAGGCAAGCTTCAGAGTTTCCATGTCAGGTCAAGAGCAAACACCTTGGACGAAAATGCTTTTGCTGAGGTGATCAGCACGCTGGAAAGTTTTGTGGAGCCCGAATCAAGACGAAGATCAAACACAATGCCATCGTCACACTACAAAATAATCACTCCAGATGAAGATACTTCCACAAAACGTACGAGTTGTTGGAAGTGAGAAGCTCGTAGCCGAGAACTGACTGAGCCCGCGGTTTCCGTAAGAGAGGTGCCACGAAAATCACCCGAAGATACCCGATTATTTCCGAACATCTTCCTACACTCTTGTGGACATAGTGGACATAAAGCGAAGATATCTTCCGGGCTTTTAATCCAAACATATTCTGTAAACTTTGTGAATAGATATATATATATATAACTTAACAGTTACCGACGAGTGCTAAAAAGGAAAAACAATTCTTGTTGAATACCTTTTTCAGTCTTGCGTAATAAATTTATTAATACTTTCAGTCGGAAACGTTTAAATCATACATTCGTATTCCAAGGACATTTTTGAGGAGAAAACGGCGCGACTAAGATCAATCATTGATCTTAGTCGCGCCGTTTTCAAAACGGTTATATTTGCTTCAAGTCGTCACACCCAAAATCGAATAATGACTTCTTACACTTACTTTGGAACACCAGTTGGAATGAGTCAAAATTATTTAATGTCTTGCTAGTGTTCTAATTAAATCTTGGAGAAGGACTGGTCTCAGGATAAAAGATTTTATGGATAAAAACTTAATCTTCCAATGCGATTAGTGGTGGGAATGTTTTACGATGTTTTCTTAGATTATAGGGCGTGGCCAATCACGTGACCCTGTAGTCTGTTAAAAAATCTTAGTTTGCTTCTTTTGATTATTTGACCAAGTTTAGTCCCATTATCACGATGCAAACTTATGATCTTTTAAAAATAGTCACAAAACTAGCGAACATTTAAGAACCAGGCCTTAATTCACCTGAGTCGAATTCGAACAGAATAAGGGGAAAAAAAAGAAAGAACGTTGATGATTAATTAAACCAGATTATAACCTTAGAAGCCGTTATTTTCTTTCGTTTTAGCCTAGACCTGGTCCCGGCTGAAGAAGATCTCCAAAATAAACCTGCTCTTTTGCCGCAGTGCCAGCCTTGCGATCAGTTTGGTTTAGTAATAGTATCCGTTCGACAAATGCGAAATGAAAATTTTTATAACTGCAAAAGAAAGAGATTTTTATTCGAAGTCCACCAAATGAAATTAGGGGTTTTGATCACAAATATTCAAAGATGAGAACTTACAAAGGATCGGTACACGGTAAAAACTAATCGAGCTCGGCTGCCACTGCAATTTGGCTAATATAGACTACAAGTAGTCCAGAGCGAGAAGCGAAATACAAATCTGGCGCGACAGGGGAAATTAATTGACAGGATGTTAAGATAAAATTAACTGGAGATCGTAATTTGATATGAAATTCGCACTGCAAAATCACTCGGGCCTTGAAAGGTAACTATCCCTGGCCTTGTCTGCAGTCCCTCTTTTCCCGCGCTTCTCACCCCCAGATTTCGCGCGGTCGGTTTGTTTTTCCACTCTTCCAATTGAGCTAAAGGTGGTTGCAAACGAGGAAACATTGTTGCTCATAATGTTTCTTGGGTGAGGAAACGAGCAGGAAGCAAAACATTTGCTGCGCAAACCAAGAAACATTTCACAGGAAACAAATGCTGCGAACACGCGATATTATGTGCGCGCAATGCAATCTAGTCAACATTTTCCCTCCGCGAGCAAACGGGGAAACTGTTGCGGACGCAACATGTTTCTGAAAAAATTCATAAACATTTTCGGCGCCTCGCCTCATTTTCGGCTCGTAGTCTGGCTAATATGACGAAATAAAGTTACGAACGAGCAGATGAGTACCAGCAAATTGGCTACGTTCGAACACCGGAAGCAATTTGTGTCATTTGTACGAACACCTGTCGGCAGGTAGAAAAGGGTAATTTGCGGAAACAATTTAACCAAGAAGAGGTTCGCCTAACCAATGGCAACCATTGTGGGAGCTCAGAAACGAAGCACCAGTGGGCCCGGTTGTTCGAAAGCCGATTAACGCTAATCCAGGATTAAAAGTTTATCAAACTTTTAATTTCTCTTGTCAGTAAAAGTGTTTTTCTCTGCTAATATTTTGTAGAGTTTGAGATTAGTCAAAGTCAAAACAGAAGGACAAAAAATATAAACAGAAATTCTCACTAGAAAGTTACAAAATAGAAATCAAAATACACGCTAATCCTGGATTAGCTTAATCGTCCTTTGAACAACCCGGCCCTGGTGACAGAGACTCTTTAATCTGTCCCAAGCTCTACATGTTAATTCTCCTTAGTAGACATTTGCCAAACAAACATACACACTTGATTTGAAAAGGTATAAAATTAAAAGGCAATCAAAGGCTCTTTTAATAAGAATTACAATACACTCTTTTTTTTTTATAAGAATCTTTTTTTTATAAGAACGTACGTTGAGGCTGAGATTGACCAAAATTTTTTAAGAACATGCTAAGAACATAGCCAGGTTGAGACTTAGCTAAGAACATTTAATTTTATTCACTTGTTTTTTGCATCGAGCTCTAAATACAATATTCCAGTATCCTTTCAAAAAATTAACAAAATGTAAGTGACATTTCAAATATCTCAGTGAATCATCTCAGAATACTTGAATGCACATCATTTTTATAGTAACAACATGAGTTTATATCACATAAAATGTTAATACCATTTTCATGGTCACTGACGTTCGAATCTTTTTTGTGAAATTCTATACCATGTAACCTAAGAACATGGGGTAAGAACGTTTTTAGGCTGAAACCGCCCCCAAAAAATAAGAACATTCGGTCTTGGTTCAGCCTCAGCTCGAAAACTAGACGTTGTTATATAAAAAGGAGTGTATTGATCGAGATAAAAATTTGCCTATACATATATGCATAGATTAAATTGAAATTAAAATACGCTACGTATACTTAATATTCTTAACTATAAACTCGCTCCGCTTTCCAAGCAGTTCCATACCACTGGTCCCCTATAAATAAAGTTTGTCCATCGATAACATGTGTTGATCATTCATTGTTCGTAGCTGTGAACACCCGTAAGCTGGTGGTGAAACTCAGAGACACCACTGAAACAGCCAGATTAACAGTTTCTGAGAATGGTCTCCATTTCCGGCGAAGAGAGCAAAACAACTTTATTGATATCCAAAAAATGTATTTGTTTACATTCTACAGCTATTTGTCACTCATAGCTTTGGTTACGCTAAAGGAATGCCGCACAGTTACAGGAGGTCAAAACGACAATGTTGTGGCAGCGAACAATTTCACTCCGTCGCTTTCGAGTTTGAATGAAGACTTCAATGAAACGATTTTTGCGCCAGACATGTACATCTCTACAGTTCCAGCGAGCGTGCAAGAAGAGTTAAAAGCGGAATTAGGAAAATACCCATTTCAACAGTGGAAATACAAATCAACATGGAATCGAATGAGCGACTTGAAACTTGACGGCGATTTGATGTCAAAAGCTATTCAACCTGGCAACCCGACAAGGTTGAAGAACGTTCTTATTAGAGCGTTAAAAGGTCAACAAATTAATATTTTGATCATCGGAGGCTCGAATAGCGCAGGAGGGAAATTAGGAGTGGACGAGAAAAGCTTGGACGGGCTGTATTTCAAAGTGTTCACGAACTGGTGGAACAACACCTTTGGGAAAGCGACAAAGGCGTTTACGAAAGAATACGAAGTGACCATTGGAGGAACGGGAAGCTATTTCTTTGCGTTTTGCTACAGAACGTTCATCCCAAAAGACGTGAAGATCGATATTGTCTTGATAGAAGCCTCTATTAACTACAATATGAGAGGAAAGGTCGAAGCCTATGAACAACTAACCCGTCTAGTTCTCGAGTATCCTTCAGCGCCCGCGGTGTTAGACATTAATCTGGTCAGCGGTCTAGGTTCTAGACCCGGCAACCAAAAAGGTTATCAATCCATCATGCATCAACCTGGAAAATTTTGGGCAAGGCGAGCTGGCGCGTCATTATGATATAACCTCATTCAGTTTGAAGGAGGTGCTATGTCGTAAGGAAAACAATCAATGGAGTGCAGTTGTTACCAATATGGCAGGATCTGATGGCCGTCATGTTGGCGTCAAAGGACATGCTCTAGTCGCTATGTTGATGATTGAGTACGTACGCGGTGTGCTCAAGGAGGCTATGAATGACGTCAGAAACGCGCGGTCTAATAACGTGGGTCAAGTCAACAATGGAAAAGGAGATGGCTATCGATCGTTACCAGACTTGTTCATACTTAAGCGCGAAACCGAGGCTCTGAAACAACCATTGTGTTGGACTGGAGTTACTCCGAACATTTTCCAAGATCTTCATCTCCCTAACCTGCAAGTTGAAATCGTAGAGGAGAATGGGTTTTCACCGTCCCGGAGCATGCGTGGTGTACAAACGTCTGATAAAAATACAAATTCAGACTTGCGCACAGACGCACAAGGGGGGTGGGGGGAACGTGGCAGATTTACAACAATCTAAAGCTGCGCATTTACGTTCCGGCTCAGATTAAGTCATTTCCCAACACACGGTCCGTGATTCTTTTAACTAGGACTTCCGGAAGCGGTGGAAGGCCGTGGTATGGCTGGATAACGAAGACAAGAAAGAGATTTACATTAACACCAAATCTTTTTACGGACAGAATCGTTTAGATACTATTGCTACAAGAGTAGCGCCAGGCTACCATACAATCACCGTTAGAACTGTTGGCGAGGGAAATTTTCTTGTTAGTGGAGTTCTGGTTGGACCATCAGACTTTAAAAGAAGGACGAGTATTGTAAATCGCTTCTGATTCCATATGGCCAGCTTATTGATCATGAAACATTAAAGTTTACAAGAGAGGATGATCATCCTCTCTTGAGTTTATCATGATTACTTCATTTGCTCAAAATTCACCACGAAGTTTCGTTGACATGAAATTTTTCTCAACCTCTGGCACGTGCATACTATTTACATTTGATGATAATATTTTAATATCCCTCCATCATGATAATACTATTTACAAGTTTAGGCTTCGAAGCGAGGCTTGGTGGTGAAATTAGCTAGTCTGAAGTAAAGATGTAATAACGACTATCTGTAGCAAACTTTGATATTGCATGCGTGTCTGGGAACTTTGGTCTTAGTAGAAGCCTAATAAGTACTTATAGACCTCTGGTCTTTGGGAAGACACTTGTCGCGTTGGGCGAATTTTCTTCCAGGTCAACACAAATATGGCGAACTAGCCTTCTTCATTTACAACAACAACGTGTTCTCGGGGCCGAATCCCGCGGGTTCGCGTGACATATATTTCATGGCGGGTTACGTCATGACAAACACTCTCGATTTTTACGCTTGCGCTGGATGGGAAAATGCTGCAAATGTACAACAAATACAACTGAACGAGCACTAAAGCAAGCCTGAAACAATTTACGAAAACCAATACAAATCTGCACAAATTTAAACTGGAAAAAAAACCTGTTTACGCTACAATTTTAAGCTTAATCTATTGTTACCTTGTATTTCGAAGAGGCTTGTCAATTCCAGCTGGACTAAATTTTAAAATCAGCACAATATAAAATATCGGAAACGAAGCATATCGCTGAAGCATAAGCTTAATATATCGCAGTCGATCAGCAAGCGTTGGTGAAATTAGCTTCGAAGAAACTCTTTTTCTCTCCATCCATGTAAATATTGACGCCTTTCCTTTGCTCTTTACGAACGTGATGTTAACTGGCTCAGTTTCGCTGGTAAAATTCTGTAGTCGTGGACGATTTGCTCGCCGTAAATAACCTATTCAGCTGTCTATTCAACTTATAAAATGCATATAATGTTCAGCTCCACAATTATTTCGGATCTTTCCATTTTAAGCTAAACCATTTGCACAATTTTCCAGAATATACGAAACTTTAGAAGACACAGAGCGAAGATTAAAATTCTGTCTTGCTCTCTTTTCATTCAACTAACTAAACACAAATCATGCTTCATTTAGATTGAACTGAAAAATCTTCAGCCGATTTATAAATTAAAAAAAATAATATCGAAGTTTAACCTAAAGTTAGTGAAGTTTTTAATAAAACAATTATTCTATTCGCCCTTGTTGGATATGAGAGGAATTATAGCCAGGGGGGGGGGGGGGGGGGGGGGGGGGGCAGGCAGTGCCCGAGAACTGTGAAACTTCGAGAAGGACAAATATCCGAGCATATTTTTGAAGCCAAATGGAGGGCTATTGTAGCTATTATCCTTCAAATTTTTTTTCACAGGGCCGCTCTGTTTGCCGTGGAAGATCTCGGTCGGCCAAGCTGTAAACATCAAAATAATTCTGTTGGCGTTAAAAATACTTCTAGTGTTAAAAAAAAAATCAGTTTTATTTAATTAGCAATTTATTTTGAGACGAAAACTGAACCTGCGAACGTGAAACGCAAATTTTCAAACGGGGGATATCACTTGGGGAATACATGTTTTCTCTGATAAACTCGCTCTGTCTCTGATCCGCTTCTCCAAGCAGTTCCACTGGACCCCTAAAAATAAAGTTGGCGCCCAAATTTTCCATCGATAACGTAGGATAAAAACATGTGTGATCATTCATTGTTCGTAGTGCGTGACGAGCCAAAGAAAGTCTGCGCAGAGGGCTATGTTCGTAGGTGGGAAAGACCCCACTGAAACAGCCAGATTAACAGTTCGATTTATGGTCTCCATTTCGAAGAGAGCAAAAACAACTTTATTGATATCCAAAAAATGTATTTGTTTACAATTCTACAGCTATTTGTCACTTATAGCTTTGGTTACCGCTAAGGAATGCCGCCACAGTTACAGGAGGTCAAAACGAACAATGTTGTGGCAGCGAAACAATTTCACTCCGTCGCTTTCGAGTTTGAATGAAGACTTCAATGGAACGATTTTTGCGCCAGACATGTAATCTCTACAGTTCCAGCGAGCGTGCAAGAAAGAGTTAAAAGCGGAATTAGGAAAAGACCCATTTCAACAGTGGAAATACAAATCAACATGGAATCGAATGAGCGACTTGA
Source organism: Desmophyllum pertusum (assembly GCA_029204205.1). Taxonomy (NCBI): domain Eukaryota; kingdom Metazoa; phylum Cnidaria; class Anthozoa; order Scleractinia; family Caryophylliidae; genus Desmophyllum; species Desmophyllum pertusum. Next base: position 1,804,925 of record MU825882.1, read on the forward strand.
AACTTGACGGCGATTTGATGTCAAAAGCTATTCAACCTGGCAACCCGACAAGGTTGAAGAACGTTCTTATTAGAGCGTTAAAAAGGTCAACAAATTAATATTTTGATCATCGGAGGCTCGAATAGCGCAGGAGGGAAATTAGGAGTGGACGAGAAAAGCTTGGACGGGCTGTATTTCAAAGTGTTCACGAACTGGTGGAACAACACCTTTGGGGAAAGCGACAAAGGCGTTTATGAAAGAATACGAAGTGACCATTGGAGGAACGGGAAGCTATTTCTTTGCGTTTTGCCTACAGAACTTTCATCCAAAAGACGTGAAGATCGATATTGTCTTGATAGAAGCCTCTATTAACTACAATATGAGAGGAAAGGTCGAAGCCTATGAACAACTAACCCGTCTAGTTCTCGAGTATCCTTCAGCGCCCGCGGTGTTTAGACATTAATCTGGTCAGCGGTCTAGGTCTAGATCCGGCAACCAAAAAGGTTATCAATCCATCATGCATCAACCTGGAAAATTTTTGGGCAAGGCGAGCTGGCGCGTCATTATGATATAACCTCATTCAGTTTGAAGGAGGTGCTCTGTCGTAAGAAAAACAATCAATGGAGTGCAGTTGTTACCAATATGGCTGGATCTGATGGCCGCCATGTTGGCGTCAAAGGACATGCTCTAGTCGCTATGTTGATGATTGAGTACGTACGCGCTGTGCTCAAGGAGGCTATGAATGACGTCAGAAACGCGCGGTCTAATAACGTGGGTCAAGTCAACAATGGAAAAGGAGATGGCTATCGATCGTTACCAGACTTGTTCATACTTAAGCGCGAAACCGAGGCTCTGAAACAACCATTGTGTTGGACTGGAGTTACTCCGAACATTTTCCAAGACCTTCATCTCCCTAACCTGCAAGTTGAAATCGTAGAGGAGAATGGGTTTTCACCGTCCCGGAGCATGCGTGGTGTACAAACGTCTGATAAAAATACAAATTCAGACTTGCGCACAGACGCACAAGGGGGGTGGGGAACGTGGCAGATTTACAACAATCTAAAGCTGCGCATTTACGTTCCGGCTCAGATTAAGTCATTTCCCAACACACGGTCCGTGATTCTTTTAACTAGGACGTCCGGAAGCGGTGGGAAGGCCGTGGTATGGCTGGATAACGAAGACAAGAAAGAGATTTACATTAACACCAAATCTTTTTATGGACAGAATCGTTTAGATACTATTGCTACAAGAGTAGCGCCAGGCTACCATACAATCACCGTTAGAAACTGTTGGCGAGGGAAATTTTCTTGTTAGTGGAGTTCTGGTTGGACCATCAGACTTTAAAAGAAGACGAGTATTGTAAATCGCTTCTGATTCCATATGGCCAGCTTATTGATCATGAAACATTAAAGTTTACAAGAGAGGATGATCATCCTCTCTTGAGTTTATCATGATTACTTCATTTGCTCAAAATTCACCACCAAGTTTCGTTTACATGAAATTTTTCTCAACCTCTGGCACGTGCATACTGTTTACATTGATGATATATTTTAATATCCCTCCATCATGATAATACTATTTACAAGTTTAGACTTCGAAGCGAGGCTTGGTGGTGAAATTAGCTAGTCTGAAGTAAAGATGTAATAACGACTATCTGTAGCAAACTTTGATATTGCATGCGTGTCTGGGAACTTTGGTCTTAGTAGAAGCCTAATAAGTACTTATAGACCTCTGGTCTTTGGGAAGACACTTGTCGCGTTGGGCGAATTTTCTTCCATGTCAACACAAATATGGCGAACTAGCCTTCTTCATTTACAACAACAACGTGTTCTCGGGCCGAATCCCGCGGGTTCGCGTGACATATATTTCATGGCGGGTTACGTCATGACAACACTCTCGATTTTACGCTTGCGCTGGATGGGAAATGCCTGCAAATGTACAACAAATACAACTGAACGAGCACTAAAGCAAGCCTGAAACAATTTACGAAAACCAATACAAATCTGCACAAATTTAAACTGAATGAAAACCTGTTTACGCTACAATTTTAAGCTTAATTTATTGTTACCTTGTATTTCGAAGAGGCTTGTCAATTCCAGCTGGACTAAGCTTTTAAATTCAGCACAATATAAAATATCGGAAACGAAGCATATCGCTGAAGCATAAGCTTAAATATCGCAGTCGATCAGCAAGCGTTGGTGAAATTAGCTTCGAAGATCACTCTTTTTCTCTCCATCCATGTAGATATTGACGCCTTCCTTTGCTCTTTACGAACGTGATGTTAACTGGCTCAGTTTCGCTGGTAAAATTCTGTAGTCGTGCACGATTTGCTCGCCGTAAATAACCTATTCAGCTGTCTATTCAACTTATAAAATGCATATAATGTTCAGCTCCACAATTATTTCGGATCTTTCCATTTTAAGCTAAACCATTTGCACAATTTTCCAGAATATACGAAACTTTAGAAGACACAGAGCGAAGATTAAAATTCTGTCTTGCTCTCTTTTCATTCAACTACTGAACACAAATCATGCTTCATTTAGATTGAACTGAAAAATCACTCAGCCGATTTATAAATAAAAAAAATAATACGAAGTTTTAACCTAAAGCTAGTGAAGTTTTTAATAAAACAATTATTCTATTCGCCCTTGTTGGATATGAGAGGATAAATATACTCATGGAATAATTGTTAAATAATAGGTGAATAGTGGAAATAACTACATGTAACATTTTCATTATTTTCATTACTTTAGTATGTTAATAGCACTTTTCCATGCTGCAATGAATGACGAGTACGTTACGGTGCTGCGTTCCCTTCCGTTGCCACTCGACAACATAACACAGACCAGTTTAAACGAAAGCCATCAGAAAGTTGTCAAAAATTAATCAAAAACTTTGTCGAGTGGCAACGGTAGGGCGTGCAGCACTGTAATTACAAGTTTAAGTAAAAGAAAAATAGTCTAATGATATTGTTGTTGAAAGTTATTGAAAAATTAAGATGGTTGAAAGTGAAATAATTATTATTATGTGTTGTACACAATAACAGATGAATTAATGTTTTTTTTGACTAACTTTTCATCATTTTCTTTGGTGGGAATGTTTTACGATGGTTTTCTAGATTATAGGGCGTGGCCAATCACGTGACCCTGTAGTCTGTTAAAAAATCTTAGTTTGCTTCTTTTGATTATTTGACCAAGTTTAGTCCCATTATCACGATGCAAACTTATGATCTTTAAAAATAGTCACAAAAATAGCGAACATTTAAGAACCAGGCCTTAATTCACCTGAGTCGAATTCTTGAATAGAATTCGAACAGAATAAGGAAAAAAAGAAAGAAAGAACGTTGATGATTAATTAAACCAGATTATAACCTTAGAAGCCGTTATTTTCTTTCGTTTTAGCCTAGACCTGGTCCGGCTGAAGAAGATCTACACTAGTTGAAATATAAGCCAAAATAAACCTGCTCTTTTGCCGCAGTGCCAGCCTTGCGATCAGTTTGGTTTAGTAATAGTATCCGTTCGACAAATGCGAAATGAAAATTTTTATAACTGCAAAGAAAGAGATTCTTATTCGAAGTCCACCAAATGAAATTAGGGGTTTTGATCACAAATATTCAAAGATGAGAACTTACAAAGGATCGGTACACGGTAAAAAACTAATCGAGCTGCCACTGCAATTTGGCTAATATAGATTACAAGTAGTCCAGAGCGAGAAGCGAAATACAAATCTGGCGCGACAGGAGAAACTAATTGACAGGATGTTAGGATAAAATTAACTGGGGATAGTAATTTGATATGAAATTCGCACTGCAACATCACTCGGGCCTTGAAAGGTAACTATCCCTGGCCTTGTCTGCATTCCCTCTTTTCCCGCGCTTCTCACCCCCAGATTTCGCGCGGTCCATTTGTTTTTCCACTCGCTTTATTTCGCTTCTCGCTCGAAGAATTGAACAAAAGATGGTGGCAAACGAGGAAACATTGTTGCTCATAATGTTTCTTGGGTGAGCAAAAACAATGATGTTTTGCTTACTTGCTGCGCAAACCAAGAAACATTTCACAGGAAACAAATGCTGCGAACACGCGATATTATGCGCGCGCAATGCAATCTAGTCAACATTTTTCCTCCGCGAGCAAACGGGGAAACTGTTGCGGACGCAAAATGTTTCTGAAAAAATTCATAAACATTTTTGGACGCCTCTCCTCATTTTCGGCTCGTAGTCTGGGCTAATATGACGAAATAAAGTTACGAACGAGCAGATGAGTACCAGCAGATTGGCTACGTTCGAACACCGGAAGCAATTTGTGTCATTTGTACGAACACCTGTCGGCAGGTAGAAAAGGGTAATATAACCCAAGAAGAGGTTCGCCTAACCAATGGCGACCATTGTGGGAGCTCAGAAACGAAGCACTGACTCTTTAATCTGTCCCAAGCTCTACGTGTTAATTCTCCTTAGTAGACATTTGCCAAACAAACATACACACTTTATTTGAAAAGGTATAAAATTAAAAGGCAGTCAAAGGCTGATATTGACCTTTAAGAATTACAACACTTTGATCGAGGTAAATATATAAACAATAGCCTCCATTTGGCGAGGAAATATGCTCTGATATTTGTCCTTGGACATTATCTGTTCCGAGAAGCGAACAGTTTTCCGAGAGCGAAGCTCGAGGAAAACTGTGAACTTCGAGGAACAGATAATGTCCAAGGACAAATATCCGAGCATATTTTTGAAGCCAAATGGAGGCTATTGTAGTTATTATCCTTCAAATATTTTTTCACAGGGCCGCTCTGTTGCCGTGGAAGATCTCGGTCGGCCAAGCTGTTAAACATCAAAATAATTTTGTTGGCGTTCAAAAATATTTCTAGTCTGTTCAAAAAAACAGTTTTATTTAATTTAGCAATTTATTTGAGACGAAAACTGAACCTGCGAACGTGAAACGCAAATTTCAAAACTGGGGAATATCACTTGGGGAATATCACCCGGATATTCCCCAGTTTTGGCTGCGTCACGTGACGTGTTTAGACCAATCGCGCGCGAGAAAAATTTTGATGGATTATAATTACCTATACATAAATACACTACGTATACTAATATTCTTAACTCTGATAAACTCGCTCTGGTCTCTGATCCGCTTCTCCAAGCAGTTCCACTGGACCCCTAAAAATAAAGTTTGTCGCCCAAATTCCATCGATAACGTAGGATAAAACATGTGTTGATCATTCATTGTTCGTAGTGCGTGACGAGCCCAAAGAAAGTCTGCGTAGGAGGCTATGTTCGTAGCTGTGAACACCGTAAGCTGGTGGTGAAACTCAGAGACACCACTGAAACAGCCAGATTAACAGTTTATGATCAGTATGATTATGGTCTCCATTTCGAAGAGAGCAAAACAACTTTATTGATATCAAAAAATGTATTTGTTTACATTCTACAGCTATTTGTCACTTATAGCTTTGGTTACGCTAAAGGAATGCCGCACAGTTACAGGAGGTCAAAACGACAATGTTGTGGCAGCGAACAATTTCACTCCGTCGCTTTCGAGTTGAATGAAGACTTCAATGAAACGATTTTTGCGCCAGACATGTACATCTCTACAGTTCCAGCGAGCGTGCAAGAAGAGTTAAAAGCGGAATTAGGAAAAGACCCATTTCAACAGTGGAAATACAAATCAACATGGAATCGAATGAGCGACTTGAAACTTGACGGCGATTTGATGTCAAAAGCTATTCAACCTGGCAACCCGACAAGGTTGAAGAACGTTCTTATTAGAGCGTTAAAAGGTCAACAAATTAATATTTTGATCATCGGAGGCTCGAATAGCGCAGGAGGGAAATTAGGAGTTGACGAGAAAAGCTTGGACGGGCTGTATTTCAAAGTGTTCACGAACTGGTGGAACAACACCTTTGGGAAAGCGACAAAGGCGTTTATGAAAGAATACGAAGTGACCATTGGAGGAACGGGAAGCTATTTCTTTGCGTTTTGCTACAGAACTTTCATCCCAAAAGACGTGAAGATCGATATTGTCTTGATAGAAGCCTCTATTAACTACAATATGAGAGGAAAGGTCGAAGCCTATGAACAACTAACCCGTCTAGTTCTCGAGTATCCTTCAGCGCCCGCGGTGTTAGACATTAATCTGGTCAGCGGTCTAGGTCTAGACCCGGCAACCAAAAGGTTATCAATCCATCATGCATCAACCTGGAAAATTTTGGGCAAGGCGAGCTGGCGCGTCATTATGATATAACCTCATTCAGTTTGAAGGAGGTGCTCTGTCGTAAGGAAAACAATCAATGGAGTGCAGTTGTTACCAATATGGCAGGATCTGATGGCCGTCATGTTGGCGTCAAAGGACATGCTCTAGTCGCTATGTTGATGATCGAGTACGTACGCGGTGTGTTCAAGGAGACTATGAATGACGTCAGAAACGCGCGGTCTAATAACGTGGGTCAAGTCAACAATGGAAAAGGAGATGGCTATCGATCGTTACCAGACTTGTTCATACTTAAGCGCGAAACCGAGGCTCTGAAACAACCATTGTGTTGGACTGGAGTTACTCCGAACATTTTCCCAAGATCTTCATCTCCCTAACCTGCAAGTTGAAATCGTAGAGGAGAATGGGTTTTCACCATCCCGGAGCATGCGTGTGTACAAACGTCTGATAAAAATACAAATTCAGACTTGCGCACAGACGCACAAGGGGGGTGGGGGAACGTGGCAGATTTACAGCAATCTAAAGCTGCGCATTTACGTTCCGGCTCAGATTAAGTCATTTCCCAACACACGGTCCGTGATTCTTTTAACTAGGACGTCCGGAAGCGGTGGGAAGGCCGTGGTATGGCTGGATAACGAAGACAAGAAAGAGATTTACATTAACACCAAATCTTTTTACGGACAGAATCGTTTAGATACTATTGCTACAAGAGTAGCGCCAGGCTACCATACAATCACCGTTAGAACTGTTGGCGAGGGAAATTTTCTTGTTAGTGGAGTTCTGGTTGGACCATCAGACTTTAAAGAAAACGAGTATTGTAAATCGCTTCTGATTCCATATGGCCAGCATATTGATCATGAAACATTAAAGTTTACAAGAGAGGATGATCATCTTCTCTTGAGTTTATCATGATTACTTCATTTGCTCAAAATTCACCACCAAGTTTCGTTGACATGAAATTTTTCTCAACCTCTGGCACGTGCATACTGTTTACATTTGATGATAATATTTTAATATCCTCCATCATGATAATACTATTTACAAGTTTAGACTTCGAAGCGAGGCTTGGTGGTGAAATTAGCTAGTCTGAAGTAAAGATGTAATAACGACTATCTGTAGCAAACTTTGATATTGCATGCGTGTCTGGGAACTTTGGTCTTAGTAGAAGCCTAATAAGTACTTATAGACCTCTGGTCTTTGGGAAGACACTTGTCGCGTTGGGGAATTTTCTTCCAGGTCAACACAAATATGGCGAACTAGCCTTCTTCATTTACAACAACAACGTGTTCTCGGGCCGAATCCCGCGGGTTTGCGTGACATATATTTCATGGCGGGTTACGTCATGACAACACTCTCGATTTTACGCTTGCGCTGGATGGGAAATGCCTGCAAATGTACAACAAATACAACTGAACGAGCACTAAAGCAAGCCTGAAACAATTTACGAAAACCAATACAAATCTGCACAAATTTAAACTGAATGAAAAACCTGTTTACGGTACAATTTAAGCTTAATCTATTGTTACCTTGTATTTCGAAGAGGCTTGTCAATTCCAGCTGGACTAAGCTTTTAAAATCAGCACAATATAAAAATATCGGAAAACGAAGCATATCGCTGAAGCATAAGCTTAAATATCGCAGTCGATCAGCAAGCGTTGGTGAAATTAGCTTCGAAGATCACTCTTTTTCTCTCCATCCATGTAGATATTGACGCCTTCCTTTGCTCTTGACGAACGTGATATTAACTGGTTCAGTTTCGCTGGTAAAATTCTGTAGTTGTGCCCGAGTCGTGCACGATTTGCTCGCCGTAAATAACTATTCAGCTGTCTATTCAACTTATAAAATGCATATAATGTTCAGCTCCACAATTATTTCGGATCTTTCCATTTTAAGCTAAACCATTTGCACAATTTTCGAGAATATACGAAACTTTAGAAGACACAGAGCGAAGATTAAAATTCTGTCTTGCTCTCTTTTCATTCAACTAACTGAACACAAATCATGCTTCATTTAGATTGAACTGAAAAATCTTTCAGCCGATTTATAAATTTTTAAAAAATAATACCGAAGTTTAACCTAAAGTTAGTGAAGTTTTTAATAAAACAATTATTCTATTCGCCCTTGTTGGATATGAGAGGATTATAGCAGGCAGTGCCCTTTGATCTTGCCGCTTTTCCGCTATACATGATCGCACAAGTAAAGAAATCTGTCAATCATTCGAGAAACGTACCTCTACGGGAGTTTGCTGTGAAATTTTCATCCATGGTGTCCCACAATGACCAAAGTTCAGTTAAACAGCGACCGAATCGTTCACATAGATGTAGATGTTTGAACGTGGAATCGCCAAAATATTTCTGAACGAACACAAACGCACGTCATGTCCGCCATCGTCCGCCATGTTTATTTTAAACAAACCAGTACTTAGTCTCGCTCGGCCAAATGCTTAAATGTGTAATCATGTATACTAGGTCCCAGTCCTCGCTGCTAGCCCCCCCTGATTATAGCCAACTCGCGTCACGCGCTCGTTGGCTATTTATCCTCTTATATCTAACGCGGGCTCATGGAATAATTGTTAAATAATAGGTGAATAGTGGAAATAACTACATGTAACATTTTCATCATTTTCATTACTTTAGTATGTTAATAGCACTTTTTCCATGCTGCAATGAATGATGAGTACGTTACAGTGCTGCGTTCCCTACCGTTGCCACTCGACAACATAGCACAGACCAGTTTAAACGAAAGCCATCAGAAAGTTGTCAAAAATTAATCAAAAACTTTGTCGAGTGGCAACTGTAGGGCGTGCAGCGCTGTAATTACAAGTTTAAGTAAAAGAAAAATAGTCTCATGAATGATGATATTGTTGTTGAAAATTATTGAAAAATTAAGATGGTTGAAAGTGAAATAATTATTATTATTATGTGTTGTACACAATAACAAATGAATTAATGTTTTTTTGACTAACCTTTCATCATTTTCTTGGTTGTAGAGTGTCAAATATGTTGGCAAGGAGATACCAACTGTTGCCAATTTCCTTGCGAATTGGATAGATTGGCTTTGTTCCTGTGGGGGTTCTTGTTTTTTGAAGAAAAACACCTATAGATGATAAAAAAGGAGAGCAAATTTTGAGCATGATATTACTAGTAAGATAATGAGAAATATATTATTATGTCAGTGACATAAGCTACTTGGATCCTGTGATTTGTCGTTTTCCTGTAATTTCTGCAAAATGTCTCTGATGCAGTCGTCAAAATTTCCATTCACAGTACTTACTGATTTTTGTTCAATTAACCAATTGAACGCTTTACTGTTGGCTATGAATGATTTTATTTTGGTTATATTTTGAGAAATTTAATACAGTTCAAGTCCATTTTCAGGATAATTAAGGCCTTACATTTGAACTGGTACTAGTAATGGAGAAACATTTCATATGATTGTAAAATAATATTTCAAACACGAGTGCAAGTGTTCCATTGGGTTTCCAAACACGAGATAACATGTTCAAAGCACAAAGCGCAGGCTTTACCAGGATAAAGGTAAATTTGAAAAGTTTTGAAGCCGAAATGAAGGTACAAATAATTATTATCACATAAAAGTTTGCGGTGCGAATAATGAGAGGGCGTTGAGGTCTTATCTATCAATTTTAATAAAAAGCATTCATTGAGTATTGCTTATAGCTAAAAAGGCATTATTATGAATATGTAGATTAAGAAACATTTAGCAGACGTGTCTCAACCAAGTTGAAACACGTGCAGTTTTCAACTGTTGTTTCAATGGGTTTCTAAACTCATCCACGTGACTGTCCAAATAGGGAGCTGTGGTTGGCTAATAACATCATGAATAATTAATGAGTTTGCCCATGTTTAATCCAGTTACCCAATGGGTAATAAGAGGTAAATCTCACCTGGCTTTTGTTTCCAGGAATGGTGAACTGTTCAACATTCCCAAGTTCAAGTTCAGCTACTTGTTGCATCAGGTGTTTCCCAGTGATGTCGTCTGTTGCATGTCTTCTGAAAACACCTTTTGAATTTAATCTGCTGAAGCTCACGATTGGCCCAGGTGAAGATAGCACTGCTTTAAACAGGCAGTTGATCCCAGTAGGGGGAGATATGTGTTCCTCATTTATATGAACCATTGGGTGCAGGATTTGTGATATGCACTTTGTCATTCAGGGTACCTGTTGAGGGAAAGTAACATGATAACTTTTTATACTTTTTGAAGAAAATGCTACATGCTGTACATTATTATGGATAAAATTCAACATGAACTAAAAATTGATGATTGCTAAGTGGATATGTGAGTGTGTAAATCTTAATCAGGTCACTAAAAGGGTTATTGGATGAACCAAACTGACAGGAAATTGTTAAAGTAGGTCAGGATGTAGGTGTAGTGGAACTATTGACCAAAGAAGTCTATATAGTCAATCAATGTTTTTACCAGGTACATCTGTAAATGGTTAAACTTTTGAAAGATGTAATATCTGTTTTCACAGTCATGGCAAGAACAGAATATGAAAATATTAGTGACAATGAAATCACATGTATCAAGAGTATTATAAATGTGTGTTTGAATGATTTTATCAGTGGGTACCTCTCATCTGTTAACTACACATATTAAATTCTTAGTGGCTGCTGTAAACATAATATGTGAACCCTCATCAAGACTTTGAAAAAGGTGGCTGTGACCGTTTAATAGAGGTGGCCTCTTAATAGGGATTTTAGTTACAGTATAATAGTTCACCAAGCTGTAATCCCTCCATTTTGTCTTTGATTGATGTCATGCATGTGATCTTTTAACTTTCTGGTAAATATGATTATTACTTACACAATTGTTTAAGGCAAGTATCCACCAAAGAATATGCAATTCATATTGCTTCTGGGGTAATCTCAGCAATGGGACTGGGATTTGGTGGCACACAGGCATTGTTACCTTTACCATCAACGTCAGGTAAACAATCTTCCATGTCGGTGCTGTTTCCAGGAAGGGTCTTTAATCACAAAGGAAAAGTGACAATTTTTTTAAGTTCAAATAAATGAAATAATCTCTGTCAGTTGTGATTTTTTATATTATTAATTTCCCGAGGAAGGAAAAGTTCAATAGGGAGCCTGAATACCTGACTATCTTCCGTGCTTAGTTCTTCATCTTGTTTACAGTCATCATCAGCTTTAGCAGTCTGAAAGAATACATGATGTAGATGTGCGTTAAATTTAAAGCAAACAGCATGAATTGTATATGATAGGATATTTGCTTTGTAGCTTTGAAGAATGAAATACTGATAAAATAATGTTCTTGGAGTGTATGAATAGTGTATAAATCATTGCCAAATGTAAACAGCAAATTGATATAAAAGTCAGTTAAATGTAGATGATTTGTAAATAATTCATGTGTGGTTCCAGAAAATATCCACACCACACCCATTTTTTTTCCATTCAGTGGAACCCCCACCTCCCTGAAATTTTCAGTTTAGCTTAATACTTTCCTTTAGAGATTTTGGCTTTGGAGGCCCTTCTCCGTTGGAATTTCCAGTGACTTCCCATAGGGTGGGTATATGGATATTTTCTGGAGCCGCATGATGTACTAAGTTGACCTACCTTTGATGTAATATCAATGTCTTGATCAGAGTCATATTCAACAGTTGATAACAGTAACTGTATAGGCACTGATAGTCGAAGAATGTGTGATTTGCCACGTGAATAGATGCCTAAAAAAGGTATGCACATGTATGCAATTAGAAAGAACAATAATAATAATAATGTTTGTTGTTTTATAAATGTCGCTATATACATGTCAATAAATTTGTAAAGTCTGAATGTTGTGTTACTTGTTACTAACTATCATTAGCTTCTATAATGATTATTTGTTTTGTGATTCATGGATTTGTCTTAATATAAGCACTTTACTGATAAAGTAATCCAGATGTAAAAGGGATGAACTATTTTTTGTCAATATAAAATAATGACGACTTGAATAGCTAAAGGACATACATGTAAAACACAATCTGTTAGTATTTCAATTTCCCGATTTCTCCTCATGTTTGTTGTCCGGAGGATACGGTAACAAAGTTAATGTGCATGTCATTTTCAAAAACATAATTAAATATTTACCTCCAGCAAGAGGATCATGGGGATTTTTCCTTTTGTGAAGTTGAAGACAAATAAACGGTGAGAACTCAAAACGTGGTGCTAAGTGGAACTCGGCGGACCGCGGTGCAAACTCGAATGGTAGCGAAGCCTCCACATTTCGTCAACACAGTTCATTTGGGCAGCCCGTTCAGCCAAAGCAGCTTTTGATAATCAATGTCATACAAGTAGAACCAAGAAGACCTTTTACAGTCCGCATTATTCAGCACGAAATCAACTTGACGTGCCCTTTTCTCTGCCTTTGCGGTGGACTCCGACCAACTGAGCGAGCATGATCCATTTGGCTATTAAGTGGGGAGCGCAGCCGTTCCCAACGAGAAATAGCCTTCCAAAAGATGCGTTCCATATCTAGTGGCCAGTGTTTAAGCGGGAAAAACGCGTCCCCATTGATGACTGGAAGAAGGTCAGTCCTCTCTTTCACCACTTCTCTCCTGGACAAGAGCCGAATTTCTTCTCGATACAGACGCAAGACGCAAGTTCATCTTGATTGTCAAACTGCAGACTGGTTTGGAACCCAACGAGGCATTCATTATATACAGCGTCTCTTTTAACAATTCTCTCCAATTTCTTCACCTCCTTTTGTTTCATAGCCCGTTCTTTGAAAAACAAGCTCATGATAAATTTTCTCACCTTACTGTCAATAATTACGGCTTTACGTGGCACACACTTATTATACCCTTTGAATTTATCTATTGTCTCCATGCGGCACCATTGTATGGTATTTATTCTATAACTTTTAATATGTATTAATTTTCCCGGGCTGTCGAATCTTGGAAAGTAGGAGGGTAGTTTCCTCCCGTACCGTCCCAAAAAGCAAAGGACTTACTTTTCGTTTTAACGTTAATTCAAAACGGCAGTCGAGTGGCTGGCGCGCGAAAAATCTGCTCCTGGAGACGCGACGCGCGGCGGCGAGAAAAAATGAGCGACTTCAAACAAGAAGACAAAACCATTCTTCATTTTTTCACGCCATCGCGCTTGGTGTCTGCTCGAGCTAGGTTATTTTCGCGCGCGCTCGCAACTATCCCTGAAAAAAATTAGGGACTTGCTTGTAGTCTAAAATGGTGAACGTTTTGAAAACCTTGATTTTTGGGAAAGGCGAGTATTGTTCGTCTTTAATGTATTTTTCACCGCCCCACGCAAATTTTACCGCCTTTCTTTGTTTTGTATTGAGAAATTATCACACTGATGCTCGGCCATGTTTTCTCACAACTCCATTGAATAAAACAAAACAAAATAGTTTTAAATAATTTTTCTTGATTTAAACAATAGTGGAGTCTCAGATAGTTAACAATTAAATACCCCAGAGACAATTCAAATGATTGTACTATTTCATTACGTTAAAATAGGTTGAAATTTGATTTGTGGACGGTGTTACAATGGTCTCAATCTTGTAAACAAACTCATCAAACTTTCCCAACCTCTCCGCGCTCCGCCCTTGCTTAATATTTGACCAGTTTCCTTTGTGTTATCATTTATGTTATAAATGGAGGTTATTCAGCGGAAAGTTATGTAATACGGCTAGGCATTTTTACGAGTCAGTTTTTATATAACAATAAACATTGACGAGTAAAAATGCCCGGCCGTATTACACAACTTTCCGCTGAATAAATTGTTTATTATACGACATAATTCTTTCTAAATATAGGCTTTCAACAGTGTTTTCCGTAGCGCGCGGTCAGGAGGACTAAGACCCGTTGAATACGGTCTCATATTTGCACTCGTCTTTGTGCGTATTCGCACTTGTATAATAAAGATCTATACTTAACTATCACACTGTATATCCCAGGGGGGGGGGGGGGGGTAGAGACAGGGCCTGGGACCGAGAACCATGCTCTCACAACTTGCAAAGCGATCAATTTCGTTTTGGTCAGCGGTGTTTTCTTAAGGCTTCTTTTCGCGCGCAAAATTCCTTAAAAAATTAATTAACGTTCCTATAAACTATTTCGAGATTATTCCAACACGTTCAATTTGTCCAATGTGGCCAAACTTTCCAGGAGCTGAATTCGTGAGTTCAAGTCCAGGACAGAAAAAGGAAAATTAACCTTCGCGTGTTGACGTTCTCCATAATACCGGATAATACCGTGAATTTAGACATTTGGTTTTTTTGTTAAAAAATATTATATTACTAATAAACCTATTGTTTTGTGACGTTCTTGTTGTCGTCGCGGTCGTGGTTGCATCTTAAAAACGAAAACTTGAGGGAGAAGTTTATCTGCCGCTTTTCTGCTATAGGAGTGTTCACTGTTTATCAACATTGTTTTGTTATTCAAATTTGCCAACCATTAAACAAAGAACTCTTTGTTTCAACAGCCAATAGTTCTCTGGTTGGCACATTAATAACAATAGGTGACGTAACGAGAAACATCGCTATACACGATCGCACAAGTAAAGAAATATGTCAATCATTCGAGAAACGTACCTCTACGGGAGTTTGCTGTGGAATTTTCATCCATGGTGTCCCACAATGACCAAAGTTCAGTTAAACAGCGACCGAATCGTTCCCATAGATGTTTGAACGTGGAATCGCCAAAATATTTGTGAACGAACACAAACGCACGTCATATCCGCCATCGTCCGCCATGTTTATTTTAAACAAACCAGTACTTAGTCTCGCTCGGCCAAATTTCTTAAATGTGCAATCAACCTCGTTCCCAGGGTCTACTCTGCTTTCAAGATGGCGGCTGGGCGCGGAGAAGACCCTGGTACACGCTGCAAAATACTCCACGAATCGTGGAGTATTTTATCACGTTACACACGATCGAAACTCGTTTTAGTACACTTGACCAACGGTTCTGGGATCAAATATCATATTTGATCCTAGAACCGTTGGTCAAGTGTAGAGAAAACGACTTTCGATCGTGTGTCACGTGACAAAATACTCCACGATTCGTGGAGTATTTCGCCAGCGTGTACCAGGGTCTTCTCCGCGCCCAGCCACCATCTTGAAAGCGGAGTAGACCCTGGGAACGAGGTTGATGTGCAATCATGTATACTAGGTCCCAGGCCTCGCTGCTAGCCCCCTCTAATAATAACCATTGCATGAAATGAAAACAAGTAAAATAATCATGACAGCACCAAGCGGCCGGCTATGAATTTGGCATAAAACGGACTGTTGACATGTAGACTGCAAAACAGTCTCTCTTTTTCTCGAGATATTGTACGCGATGCGCGAACTGAGAGGCGCGAAGCGCCGATAATCCACGCGCGAGCCTCATCTCTCCCCAATCCCACTCGTAATTTTCACGCTCGTTCCAGATCCTTTTCGGGTCGCATTCAGCCCGACTCTTGCGCTAAAATACGGACTGTTTTGCAGTCTAGTTGACATGATGCTTCCGTATCTTTATAATACGCGAAATTGATAGAGGGCAGGGAAATAGCAGAGTTTTATGGACAATTCCATTCGGTGCATGCAGCAGTTTTCTACTGTTACCCATGCTACCTGTCGGTCTTGTCTTGCGGGCTTTTAAAAACACTTCTATCCGACAACGTTAATTGAAATAGGTGTATACGGGTATGCACTTTAATGGAGGTTGATGATCTACAAAGTGATTCTCATTTCACTGGAGCATGCTCATGACAGACAGTAAATGTACTAACTGCATTCTATGCAATGCCTAAGTCCCTACAAAGATCTTTATATATTGTAAATATTTTTTTAATTGTATAATTAGTTTTTGTAGCCAACATATTTTTTTAGACGAGTATTTTAGCAATAATTATTAGTAATGTATACATAGCGTCCCCATTTAGTGGTTGATAACCAGGCCATAAATCGAAGGGGAAAAAACGAGGGACACTTAAATAAAGGTTTTATTATTATTATTTTCGTATACAGTCAGAACATTAAGATTTACTCAGCTGGGTAAATACGACTCGTGAGACGTTTGGTCTTGGTAAAATAAATTAGTATATACGATCGTGCGTGAGTTCACGATCGAATTGTAAAATGCTAATAATTATAACTTAGGGGGTAACTACATACATGTATAAACACGATCAAAACACGAGGAAATAGGGTTACGAACTTAGAACCGTCCTCGATTAATGACACTATCAAAAGTCAATTTATATCTCTCAGAGCTGCTCTCGAAACAATTTTAATCAGGAAAGCCTTAATCCCCATGATTAATAAGAATACGGAATGATTTCCATGTCCATGTCTGACCATCCATATTATATTCTGTTTGGCGTCCTTGAGTTTTTCGTAAAGCTTCGTTCGATTTTGGGAGAAATTTTTACCAAAAGTGGGTGACTGTCAACGTAAGGAGGATGAATACATGAAATGTTTGCGATCTCAAATTTTAGCTTCAATGCATGGAAAGGAAATCTAGGTTGAGACGAAAATTAGGCTACAACTTTCACGATGTATCGTAACAAAGTTCCTTTTAAAATTGTTTAAAAGTGATTGATATCTTTCACCGGATGATTAATAAATTCAATATCTCACTTCAGCCTCGTACACAAATACCATATGGACGCGTGAATTTTTTTTTATACAGCATTTTAAAAAGAGTGTTAATTTTCTTGTGGGATAAGTGATAGAAAGACAACACAGATATTGCGTTATTTTGATATCTACCTTTTTGCCGAGTGTCATTATCCCCTTTTCCTTTAAATTTTAAACTGAATTCATCTTAGATACAATTTTTTCCCGCATGTACAAGTGGCTGGAAACGTGACGGAATTACCTCAGCTAATGAGTTCATTTTGCGTAATAATGTTTAGTTGTTGTATTTCTCAGTTCATTGTATGGCATTGCCGCTATTTCAATGCGTTCAGAAACAGAAAACCCACCTCTGAACCAACCATTTTCAACAAAGGACCTCAACACATAATCATTTCTCTTGTTGATTTTATTAAGTCAGGTTTCGTCTACTGCAATATAAAGTACATGTCGTGACAATACTCTCAGTGCCCATGTCTTTTATATTTTGAACTCTACACTCATTGCATACAAAGACTACCTAGGGGTTTAAGTTCAAATCAAACATATTTCTCTGTCGTTAGATGAATGCATCAACATCTTCACTGGCATTTACATCGGCAATCACCGTCACAGTAACAAGGCAGACATTTTTGTCCCTTGGAACAGCCACAATTTTGCAAGGGTTGGCGGGACATTTGGGTTTAGGGCCTTTACATCCTTCTTTGCAGACTGTATGTAAGAAAAGAAACGAAGATTAATTAGAGCTGCGAGATTACAAGAAGAAAGTTGGAACAACAGAGCGAGGCCCTCGTACAGGGAAATAAATGGTCCCTAGACGTTCTGTAATCATCCATTACCCACTGTAATGTTATCTTGTTTCCGTTGTTTTCCGTTCTCTGTCGATATCTCATGTCATATTCAATAGCGAAATGGATAAAAAGGGACTTGAAGGGTTAGGAATGGTGGTTTGGACAATAAAGCGGGGTCGATTCGATCTCGCGATGTGTCGACACGGTTATGATATACCTACAAAATAATACGCATATGAAGCATGGCATACAGCAAAAGTAAAATTAGTAATCTCGATACACACTTCCCGAACACTTACGTTGCATATTCTCCATATCTTGCATATGCTCCATATCTTCCATATGATCCCCTTGAACCTGATCGAGTATGGAAAAAAATTAGAAAAATATATGTAACATTCAATAAACGATATAATTTATATTCTTCCTGCATAGAAAAGGTAATTTTAGAAACTGGACACGACAATCGAGCTAAAGATAAATTTCGTCTATCCTAGCTATTGATATGTTAGAAAGGACACCGATTCTGCTGCGAAAGCCATGTTAGAACGGACAAAAGGAAAATATGAAGTATTTCGTTTTACTATAGCGCGTATGATAGGATCAAATTGATCGAGTACATTACGTGTATTTTATTGAGAATTCATGATGATTACCTGTCCAATGTCAAGACACAGAACGCAGACAACAACAAGTAAAACCAAGAACTTCATGTTGCTACCTACAAAGACGTCAAGAAGTAACAAAAAGAAACCCGATTAACTCAGCACAATTGTAATTTCCTATCAAGTGGTCATGAATGTGTGACTCTCTTTTTACTTGAAAGTTATTTGCAAAAGTTTCAGGTTTAAAGGAATATTTTCCACATGAAGAAATAAAATGAAATTGAAAACACATTAGGTTATACTAAAACTAAGCTATGCCACTCACCAGATTTTTTTTTGACGCTCCAAGTGTATGGCTGTTCTCCTAAGACTGTTGCTGATATCCGAAAATGTGAAGCTTGGAATTCTCTTCACAGCTTCTCATTACTTATTCGTACATAATTAGGTTTGGAAGGTCAAGACAGCTGATCACACTGTCAACTAGTCCATTACCTCTGCTATATTGATCTTGCATATAGTCGGTCGTGATTTTATGGTGGAATTGTTCTGAACATGTATGGAAAGGCTTAATATTTCTCGGCAGTCAAGATAAATTGTATTATTTCCGAAAGTTATCATCAGATGTTGCTGCTATTTTAATGAGAAACGATGCATATATTTAGCCAGTTGTGTAAATACGACTTATGAGTCTTTTTTATTAACATATGAAAATGTCGTAGAATTAGATATTAACTTTTATCCGGACGACAAGGAGCAATAGATCAAAGCAAATGCTCATTTTGTTATTTTTTGTTTCTTTTTCCTAAATTCAAAAGGAAATTGTGTCAAAAAGCCTGCCGGAGTTGTTAACGAAGCAAGTTGAAGTGAGAGGAATTTCCGGTGAATATGTTTAGAGTAACGATGCACCTGTTGTTTCTCACGACTAAATTTTTCTTTAAAGCAAATTAACTATGGAGCGCCAACGAGAACTAATGTCAACGGAATAAATTTACACGCGATTCCACATACACTTACAGTGCTAACCCTTTCCTAAGAATCTATTAAGAGACAAAAAGCTAAAGATAAATACATCATAAGCTCAGCGTCATGCAAGCACGAAGCAAGAATCACGACGAGCTGTACGAGACACGAAGCACGAAGCACGAAGCACGAAGCACAAAGCACAAAGCACGAAGCACGAAGCAAGAGACACGATCGAGGCACGAATCACGAATTTTTAGCATTAAAATTGTATCCTGAAACGAACTAGGAGCTTCAAAGACGATATTCATCGTCATGAACGGAGACACTCTTGCGAGTGTTTGGAAATTAAAGGCCGGGACTTGGTGACAAAGTTATTATATTTTATTCAAACTAAAAAGAGCGAAAATGAATAGTTAAATTCTCATTTCTATGATCAAGTGAATGAATAACTCACTAGCCTATAGTACAGGCGGCTTAAGCTTTCTTTTTCGGTTGTTGAGCGTGAAGCGCGAGAGCGAGGGATTATTAGATGCAGACGTCATGCCTTTGTATCCCTAATAACATAGAGGGCAAAGTTACTGAATTCTGATTGGTTTAGACAGAGGGCATATTTCGTTAATTTTTGTTTGTCGAGGGCAAAATTGTTTCCGATGATTCTGAAGGCCACCCGAGGACTTTTAAATATATATTGCAAAGTTGACCCGGAGACTTCCGACGATTTCAGAAAATGACCGAACCTTTCTAAGAGGGTCTGGATGGGGGGGGGGGGGGGGGGGGGGGGTCCAAATGTTAGTTGTCAGTGTTAAAAATTAGGCCATTTCTCAGTTGTCAGTTAAATTTTGGGTGATTTGTCAGTTGTCAGTTTAAACGGCTATTAATAATTAACTAAGAACCTCAGTTAAGTTTGAACGTAACGGAGGTAATTATTTATTGAATCGGGGAGGCTTTCCTTATGAATAAATAAAAATTAAGCCAGAAATGAACACTTTCTTCCTTTGTATTAATTAATTAATTAATTTATTAACTTATTAATTTATTAATTTTATTCAAAACGAAGACCCCATCAATTTAATGTTTCTCGGCTGGGCGTCTTAGAAAGCCTTTAAGGTATCAGTATACCCAAATTTGACCATTTTGCAAGATTTTACTTTTTGTTATCTTCAGATAGATTACATCAAAACCTTTCATTTCCAAAAAGTTTCACGAAAAAAGATTGCTTCTATAGAAAGTTATGAAGAAAAAACGATTCTCGCCATTAATTATTTCTAATCGAGAGCCGTCAACAGTTTGTCAACATGTACGTATTAAAAGTCACGTAACACGAGGGCCGACATGTTTGTGGATTCACCCGAAATTCGAAAGCCGCATCTTGCAATGTTCGTAGAAACATAAGAGACTGTGTCCGCGTTTTCAAGTAAGAATATACCGAAATGGGAAATTGTTCGGTGAGAATTGAGCTGAAGCACTCGTCTCAACCGGGTCTCAAATGACACCGGATCGCATCACTGATTAGGACAACTTGAAAATCGCTCGCGGTTGTATATCCATGTGGGCGAATATCCCACATCGCCCACAGAGGAGCTAAATGGAGGGAAACTGAAGCCATAAACTCTTGTTTTACTTGTAGCACGATCGTTGAGAGGAGAACTTTCTTCTCTAGCCATAAAAGAAGCGCGCATTTGAGGTCATTTGTATTCGATACGAGCTCTGTTGTTAATTAAAGTAAGACGAGCCTTCTCTTTATCGATCAACGCATAATTATTTTCACGCGTCTTGTGTATTTAATCTCATCAGACCGGAAGAACGCCCAAAAACATGTTTTCCCCTGTTTCTCGAAACTAAAATTTCAGCGAATGAAGCGCACGTTTCAAGTTCGTTTGCAACGAATTTTCAACCTTTTTCGCTGCAATTTGGAGAGAATGTTCTCCAATAGTCTGATAAAAAAACTGTGTTGGGGAATTTTATTTTTTTCCCTCCTTCGAAAGTTATGAGTATTTTCGTACAGATAATGAATGTTTTGTCAACCCTCGAAGTTTAACTGTGTGTTAAAAGCTAACCAGACAAGTAATCAAAATTCCCCGACACAGTTTTTTAGAGAAAGGTGTCAACAACACGTAGCGATGTTTTTCGCTTTCTCCGGTTCAATTCCGGCTGGAAACGAACTCGATTTGTGGACCGATATACTTTTTGAAATTGAGCGCTATATTCGAAACACGGTAATCTTTTTACTTCAAATGAATACATATTCGTAATCTACAATTCTTAAGCTTTCAAGAAATATATACTTTATTGGGGTTTTTGTTAAACGTCCGACCGTAAAACAGCGCCAACGCATGATGGTCATTTGGGGTATACTGATACCTTAAGCGACGGACAAACTTGACCTCTTAAAATTTGAACACAATCAAATGAAGACACAGTCGAAGGCTCCATTCTAAGTTGAAAATCCTCCTCATAATACAACATATTGCCCGTTAGAAACATACTTGAAGAAGAATAGGTCAGAACTAAGACCGAATTTAATAGAGAACGGCAAACAGTGTACCAATGTCACGAACCGTAGGAGTCGCGTTTGGTCTGTCGACACTCCACATATGACATCACGTGGTCTAAAGTAACCAATTGGAAACACGGTTCGTCTGGTAAACGGCTGGAAGTAGGGCTAGCCACAAGTTGCTCGGCAACTTTTCCTTTTTTCGGCAACTTTTTTGTTTTGGAGCAACTTTTTGTCGGCTTCGGTTCCGCTCGAAAGCCGTATCGGAATCGAGACGATAAAATCCCACGATTGCTTTTAATACTAATGCCGCGAGCAGACATCTTTCCTTCGACCGCGTGGCCACCATAAATTGAGGATCGTGTAACAGATATGTCATGTTGTCATGCTCAAATTGCAAATGATTCATTTTAATACTTATTAACGACATTGGAAATTCGAGTCTGCTGTTAGTCTCCTTCCTTGCTGATTCGGTGTCGTAAAACACATAAATGATAACCGAAAAATATTATCTTTAAAGGGTTTAAAGAATATTAGGATCTCCCAAGCCTGTTGTCAGTTGTCAGTTAACCTTGTTCCAAATGTCATGATCAGTTGTCGGTTAAATTTTAGGCTATTTGTCAGTTGTCAGTTAAAATTTTAGCCATTTGTCAGTTGTCAGTAAACCCCATCCAGACCCTCTTCTAAAGATTGTCGAAAATCACCTGAGGTCCTCCGAAGATTTTCGAACGTGATCGGAAGGTCAGCAAATATTTCCGGTAGGGTCCGGTAGTATTCTGAAGATTCCCGAAGACCACCCGATGTTTTTAACACACTAATTTTGCCCTTTATGTTAATGTTATTTACAAGTATAAGTAATCGCATGATTCCAATATGTGTTTTCATGATTTGTAAATTGTCCGCTGGCCGGATTTCGAGTCCCGTTTCCCAAATATTACATGAAGTTGAAACTGAGAGACAGACAGTCGAACTGAGCGCAAACCACTTACGTTAAAAATCATTGATTGTTGACAGTCACCCATCGGAAATCGGTGTGTTTTAAAAACAAAAATAGGGATGTGCTGGACCTTTTTAAAGTATAATTTAGAAAAGCAGTCCGATTTGTTCATACATGTAGGTACAATTACTCCCCAATTATTTCGAGCACTAAGAACGTTCTCCGTTTAAATTAATAATCCTGCTACCATAAATACGAGCTTCTAATCTGAATCAAACAATTTTTTAACGAGAGAACATTTGGCTGGGGTTCGTCACGGCGTTATTTTGCTTGTTTTAATATGCTTTGCACTCGTTGCTCTCTTCTAATTTTGCTTCGAAAAATTTCTTGTTCATGTTTATTCGAAATTGTAATTGACATCATGAGGTGTTCTTAACTAATTAAATGTCAACACTATGTACACGTTGTTCTTTTTTATTCTACACTCCTACACTCTTTGCATACAAAGACTAGTTAAATGTTTCGTTTTCCACATAACACTTCAAGCTACTTCAGTTCAACGTGTGTATCAGTATCAGCCTTTTTGAGGGATTTTATCACAAGTATGATCACAGCCGCGAGGACGGTGGCAGTAGCATGACTTGCATACAGTGTTCTCAGGGCAAACCACGCCGAGAGCTTGGTGGCACGGATCTGCAAAACACTGCGCAGGATCTTTACACTTTGGACACTCTGTATACAGGAAAGAAATCAAACTTTAGTATCGCTGTTTTGGCGACACAATGAAATTGTTTCTCTAAATGATCTGAAGTCCTAATGTTCGCTTCCCACAAAACCCTTTTACCATGGCTGTAAGAAGATAAACATCCAAACAAGATCATCAATTATTCGTTGGCAAAATGGATAGAAATTAGGGAATGGCTGACTGAAACCGTATATCACCTATTCATCTACTAGCTTTTAAGTGGATCATTATTTAGTGACGAAAATTTAGCTGTATAATATTTTAGCTGTCGACGATCCGCATATTAGTCTTAATAATAATAATAATAATAATAAAAATATCAATAAAACGCAGACTTACTTTTCACAAGGTTGCCTTCAACCTTAGTTTGTAATAGAAAAACAACATAATAAAATGTTAGGACATTCATTAAAAGTTACGCTTTGCCTTTAATTTAGGATATAACTAAAACGTCTAAATAGAAGTGGTATATATGATTGCAATGTTATATACAATTTAAGTGTGGTAGAGTGAGACGTACTGAGGTGACAATGCTACCTTATTTGTACCCCTAGGCTTGGTTGTTCAAAGCATGATTAAGCCGGCTAATCCTGGAATAGCGTGAATTCTGATTTCACTCTTGTAACTTTTCAGCTAAACTCCACAAAACATTTATAGCATTGAAAAACACTTTTCTATATGAGAAATTGACACCTCGATTAGTTTTTAACCGTGGATTAGCGGCGTTAATTGGCTTTCGAACAACTGGGCCATGATGTACTTATTTCAACCATTTGGTCGACAGACAAATTAATGGTAATAATCTTAAATCTAGTAGCAGTTGTCTATGTGCTAGAAGGGGCTACTTTTAGTTCCCCCTGCGCGTTAATAGTTTTTATTTGCATGGAGAAATGCATTTTCTCTACTTCTCGCGTGTCCTTGTGCCCTAGTGAGTGCTTAGAAATTCGCTTTTGTTTGGGAAACGATTGCGCACGCAGAATAGCGTCATTCCTGGCACAAATGCACAACAAATGCACAAGCTAGAAGAGAGCGGAAAATATTTTCCATATTTATACGATATAACGAATTTTAACGAAATATTGCATTTGTTATAGCTCGCGTCGTACAGAGACTCAAATCAAGCTCAAATTCAATGCACCACTATATACAGGGGCACCTAACGAATCGTTTCGGTGGAATATCTGTTCGGAAAGCCTATAATCGCCTCAGATATTCGGATTAAAGTGTGATGAAAATCTGGAGCATTCTTCAGTGAAATGTCACCTTGAACTTTCTTAATATGGTTGTTTTGGAGAGTTAAAATATAATGTCGCTTTGGGTCCAAAAAAAGGCCAACTAGGATTTTCGGAAAGGCAAAAGCAGCTCATAAATTCGAGTAATATGATTTCAATTCCCGAAAATGTTCTGAAGTTTAAAAGTTCAGCTCACGCATCCGAACAGATAAATTTTTCTTAGTGTTTAAAATAAGGCATTAAACCGCACAAAAAGGGCCACTATAAAGTAAAAACAACGTTCCGAAAATGTTGTCGCTGGATGCCCCTGATTATAGCTGAGCTATATGATAAATTATCCTAAGCTAGTCCAACTAAGGTGAATTAATAATTTTAGTACCTGTCCGATGTCGAGGCACAAAAAGCACAGAATACCAAGCACAATCAAGGATTTCATGTTATCACTGGCTGTAAAGACGTCCGAGGTTGTAGGATCGTTCTTCTATCAAACTGTTGCTGATAGTGAAAAAATTAAACCACGGAATTCTCTTTATATTGAGATCCTAATTTATGATTCATTCGTAATTCGTGGATAATTGCCTTTGGCAGGTTAACGTAGCTGAAAATATTAGTTTGGAGAGATTAATTGGACTTCAGTTTGACTTTAGTTTGGAATTGCTATAAATGTTGACTTTAGTATAGAGTGGTTAATGTATGTTTAGTAGTGCTTTGTTTATTGTGACTAAAGATATACTTGACATTCTCGTCAGATTTTTAAAATCTTTCAGCATGTGAGAAGCTTGATAATTTCCTGCGATTAATCAATAAACGAACGCGTATTTTTACCGAGATGTGTTGCTAATACGAATTTTGTTAATTTTGTACGAAACATATCTACAAGCTCTGTATTGGTAAACTAAAAAAACAGCCCCAGGAAAAAATGTAGTTAAACATTGTTATCCGAAGACATGTGACAGGCTACTGAGAACCTTTTAACCTGTTTTCCCATACAACTGTGGTCATCATTTTCTAATAATATTTGACGTTCTTCTTAAAATGCAATTAGCAAAAAACAAGACATTAAAGCTTTTAGAACACATGGTGGCGTTATTTTCAAAATCCATGTTGATTTTGCGATAATTAACGTTTAGGACAAATGTTAAATAATGGAAGGAAGATGATGACAGTTACGTACGGCTTTTAGCAGAACATGACAGTATATATAAGTTTGTCTAAACATAGATGAGTTTAAAACTTAAATTTCCTCAGTTGACAGTTATTAGAAAGATTTTCTGAAGACGTTAAATAACGAAGAAATCACTGGAATTTTATTTGTCTAGTCACAAACCCTGTAATTCAGGATACCAAATCATTTGGATTAAGTTTGTCTACACAAATCTTTGATAAAATAAATGGTCTGTTTGTTTATTTTTGCCTAAGTGGCTTGTTAATTGCTTATGACAATCACAGCTTTAGCACTGCAGGTGCATTATAGAGTTGCCGACTCAACTAAGGGCAGTAAATTCTCACGGCTTTTTCGCCATTTTTTAGCTGCATTAAGCTGCCAAACCATAAAAAATCCACCAATGAGAATCGGGGATCCATAAAGAGAACGTCATGGTTCAATGTTTTTCACATATTGGCGCCTCCAGGGAACGGCGTTCCAGGTCATTACACTTTGAGCTTTATTATCTCTGGTAAATGTAAAAGTAGAGTTAACTGTTTCAATACATACTTTATCATTTTTTTCTTGCTGCAATCAGTTGCCCATCTTGCGGCATTCACAAAAAGTACAGAATACCAAGCACAATCACTTTTTCCTGTTATCACTGGCTGCAAAGACATCTATAGGCGTACGATCTTTCTTCTATGAAGCTGTTTGCTGATGAGAGGAAAAATTAAACCATGGAAATTCTCTTTATATTGAGATCCTAACTTTTGATTCGTAATTCGTAGATATTTGCCATTAGCAGGTTAACGCAGTTGGAAATATTGTGGACTTTACGGGCCGAATATGTAAACAAGGTTTAGACAGGGTTTAACAAAATCGTGTCCAACCTAAACGTGTTAACGCCATCTACAGTAACCCTGTTTAGAAGGTGTATAACACAGACTAAAAAAACAATTAGCTACTAAAGCTGACCAGCTTATAAGTAGATTTAGACCTCATTGAATTCTCTTAAACCACGGCCTAACTTAGACTTTGTTTAAATATTCGGTCCTACATATTTATAGTTTAGAGTGATTAATATCTATTCATTGGTATGGACAAAGCAAAAAGCAAAATTTTGTTTATTCTGACTAAGGATTTGCTTCATGATTCTCGTTAGGTTTTTAAAATCCTTCAGCATGCGACAAGCTCGATAATTTACTGAGATTAATAAACGAACGCGTTTATCATTACCGAGATCATTAATAATCCGCTTCCGTTCTCCAGTCTTAATCGTCATTGTTCCTTTTTACGAGTGAATGTAATGAAACGAGTTTAGCTGTGGAAACTGATATGCAAATTTTCACTCGCTCGCTCGCTCGGTCGATGGGCTGTAAAATGTTTAGAATTTAGAACACATGGCGCATCACTGAACGGCGACCAGTATGTAAAGTAAGTCGGAGACTTTTGAAAAGACTAAAATACCAGGCAGTAAATTGTTTTGTCGCCGAGAGCAACAGTTCCTCTCTTATCCGTCCTGTCTTTAATTCGGTTTGTTCTTAGTTGAAATCAAATATCAATACAATAAAAGTCAATTGAGTTTTGAAACAGCTAATAACGAGAAACACTGAAAGAAAGACAGACTGGAAAGATTCGCAGTTACCATGTTCACATGAATAACAATCGTATGCATTTGGTTGCGCAGTAGTCACAAGTAGTAATTTTGGTTGCGCCCGTAGAAATATTATTCAAACAATGAAAATAAACTAAGAAAATATAAAGTGCCAAAATATAAACATAAAACTCCACACTTTTCGGACATAGCCCTACAATAATGGAAAGTTAGTTGTTATTTTGAAAATCATAATTTACGTGAGGCGTGAGAACTTCATCAGCGGCGAGTTAGAGTTGAGGCCGCGCGGCTGCGCAGTGCCAAGTCGCATATCCTGCTGTTTGCGTTTAGATTTAGTCAGTTTCGATGAACTAACGTTGATAATGCAGGTGTCAGAAATATTTTGAAAATCGATGATGTTGATTTTGCGAAAACTTGCGTTTAAAAATGCAAGAAAGATGACGACTGTCACAGCTTTTAGCAGAACACGACAGCAGAGAAATTTGTCTAAACATAGATGTGTTGGGAACTTAAATTTCCTCAATTGATTTGTTATGAAGATTTTGTGAAGAGGATCAGGTTTTATGAAGAAAATGACTTAAAATTGTATTTTTCTGGCCATTAACTCTGTAACGTGAAACCAGATCATTTGGATTCAGTCTGTTTACACAAATCTTCGTTGATAAATCAATCAGTTTAAGTGTTTTAAAAATAGTATTCGTTTGTTTATTTTTGCCTAAGTGGTTTTTAAGGCAAACGTTAATTGTTGATGACAATCACAGCTTTTAGCACCGCAGGTGCATTGAAGGGTTTTAAGTTGACATTAGACAATTCAACATAACACAACTTTTCCAACATAATGTTACGAGATATGATATTTATGCCAAATATTATTTTTTTT
Organism: Desmophyllum pertusum; assembly: GCA_029204205.1. NCBI lineage: Eukaryota > Metazoa > Cnidaria > Anthozoa > Scleractinia > Caryophylliidae > Desmophyllum > Desmophyllum pertusum. The sequence goes on from MU825882.1 coordinate 1,833,106, forward strand.
CTTACTCTAAATTCTCTGGAGGAAAAATTGACAGCTAGTTTGTGTTAGCTAAGTCCTTCCTGACCGTGAAATATTGGCCGTTCGACGCTCGGGTTTCGTGTGGACACAATTTTAATGTGGTAAATGTTTAATATAATATTTACAGTTCGAGCGCATTCAAGTAGTTTTAACTAATTGCTTTAACTTAAACAGAAACAATATGTCAAAGCAAAAGTCGTAACAAGTCGTAACTACCCAACTGGGTAAATAGTCGAGCATCTTTTCCTCTTTATTAAAAAAAGTGTATGCAACTATGGATTTAATCCATGATCACAGCATCTCATCCCACAAATACTATAATTAATTTCATCCAATAGCAACCTATGCCAAGGTCAATATAAAACGGCAGTCATTGAATAGCCTAAACAATTCTCAGGGCTTTGTCACCAGTTTTTTCAGCTGCATAGAGCTGCCAAACTGAAATATCCACCAATAAGAATCGAGGATCAATAATAAAGAGAACGCCGTAGTTCAATGTTCTTCAGAAATTGACGCAAGCCTTCAGCGGAGATCACGGCGTCCCACAACCATTATTATCTCTGGTAAAGTTTAAAAGTAGAGTTAACTGATTCAATACATTCGTATGTGACAAGACTAACAAAACGTGACAACCATGAATTACTCAGCAGAAATTAAGGATACCATTTACTAGAAGCTACTTCCTTCCTTTAATTAAATCGGAGGTAGTCATAAGCTTTAGGTTTAGAAACTGGACAGTCATCTTTAAGCCTTATACAAGTAAAAAATAGTGTACGTTCGAACGAAGAAAACATGTAGTCTGGGTTAGAATAGATTGATTATTCATTCTCGGATGTGAGTAATGGAATAAAATATTGAAAAAGATTCATTGGTTTTAATCTCTGCTAAAAACGGAAGCCCTTTTGTCTGTCACTACACGTAGTATTGAAAATTATCAAAAATTAAAGTGCAACTAACCCCCAAATTTTTTTCTCTCTCATTAAAATCTATCTATTGCCCCGATCACGTCTGCGAAAAAATTATCGTGATTGATAAAATCCCGCGTTTCTACAGTTGTTTAAGGTGGCCCGCGGTTATTTATTGGAGCGAAGGCTCCCTTTTTTAAAACTAATTTTCGGCATGAAAGTGTTAACCGATTTCTGTAATTGTTGGTAATCTAAACAAGGAATCTTCAAATTATAGAAGGCTTTTAATTTTAGGGCAATCGGAATAAACGATTAAGAGATACAAGCATTATTAAAAGACCTTGTTTTTTTTAAAAATGCGAATATTTTCATAAAACGAAGATAGATTTTTTTCTAATTACGTTCAATAAGTTCCCAGACTTCAAGGTTTACTGTGAGCAAGTTTCCACAAAAACGGCTGCACAGAAATTGCTACACAGTTCACTGCTTAATTTTCGCTTCAAAATGATATGCTTGTGTATTTTCTTCAGCTGTTGCAAGAACGCTAAAATAATTATTATATCGCACCTATCATTGGAAAGTTTAATGTTATCTAAAACTTTGCTGAATAATAGGAAAAGATCGGAAACTCGAAGGAAAAGCTATAAGCGAATGAAGAACAAGATGTTTATGTGCGTAATTTGTGAATTTCAAGATATTCAAGTTTGTTCGACTTTTGAAAAAACTACCGATTTGTTTTCGCTTATTTCTAAGTATGATAAAATACAGCATATATACAAACGGCCTAACCTTGTTTCAGGCGTGTAGCGTCGATGAAGCTCGGAGAATTTGGCTTGTCAATTTAGCTACTTCATGTCTTCCATTTTACAAATGCTAGGAAAACCCCTCGTGTTCCGTAAATTATTAAAACTTGCCGCGTTCTGGAATTTATTTGTCACTTGGGAATTTTACGGATCATCAAAAAATTTAAATGATAATGAACGATCAATGACATTCCAAGGAAATTTTCGATGATCCGTAAAATTCCCAAGTGAAAATCCCACAACGCGAAATATTTGAATAATTTACGGAAGACGAGGGGTTTTCAAAGCATTGGTAAAATGGAGGACATGAAGTAGCCAACTTGACGACTTAATTCGCCGAGCTTCGTCGAGGCTACACGCCCAAAACTAGGCGAGGCTGTTTTTATATATGCTGGATTTTATCATACTTAAAAATTACGGAAAACAAATCGGTAGTTTTTTCACAAGTCAAACAAACGCGAATATTTTGAAATTCACAAATTACGCACTATAAACATCTTGTTCTTCATTTGCTTATAACTTTTACTGGGAATTTCCGATCTTTTCCGATTATTCAGCAAAGGTTTAGGTGGTATCAAGCTTTCTAATAATAGGTGCGATCTTAGCATTATTGAAGCGTTCTTGCAACAGATGGAGCAAATACACGAGCATATTATTTTGAAGCTAAAATTCAGCAGTGAACTGTGCAGCAATTTCTATGCAGCCGTTTTTGTGGAAACTTGCTCATAGTAAACATTGAAGTCTTGGAACTTATTGAAACGTAATTAGAAAAAAATCTATCTTCGTTTTATGAAAATATTCGCGATTTCGTAAAAAACAAGGTTTTCTAATAGCGCTTGTATCTCTAAATCTTAAATTTCGTTTGCCCTAAAATTAAAAGCCTTCTAAAATTTAAAGATTCCTTATTTTGAATACCAAAAATTACAGAAATCGGTTGACGCTTTCCTGCCGAAAAGTAGTTTTAAAAAAGGGAACCTCCGCTCCAATAAATAACCGCGGGCCACCTTAAAGTCAGGTGTTCCATGTTCACCACCGCGCAAATTGGGGTCATGGGTCGAGCAATGTGACGTCAAAACCGGAGACTAGATTTACCATGTTTACAAGAATTTGACTGGGCATTCATCGAGCGTATATTTTCTTTCCGTTATTTCCGAGCCGTTTTATCTTCGAAAGCCACAGAATTTTAACACAAACTAGATATGTCATCTAGTGACTCAAATTCGGAGTCTAGTTACAATTCGGAAGACTATGACACAAAAATGTTGAGATCGAAGTGGAAGATACACGGGTCGCAAGCTTCCCGTGATGATCGAAGCACACAGATGGGATGGCTTTCGCTTATGCCGACAAACCGTATGTGGACGAGGAATGGCTGAAGAAATACGAAAAGGAGGAAGAAGAAGAAGACAAGAAGCTAGAGGAAGCAATTCAAGCTAGACTTGACGGCAAAGAAAGAGTGGATTCTTGGTTAGTCTTATCACTAATACTTGTCAAACCAGATGTAAACAAATAGACTCGCAATCTATACTTCAAGCAGCAATGAGTAAGATATCTTCTTGGATGAACTGCCCGGTCACCTGGAATGGACAACTAAATGCGAAAAGGAGGTCAAAGCGAACGAAGAGTCGAAAAGAAAGCACAAAGGACCGCTTAGATAGCACTGAAGAAGTCAGTCAATGGTGAGCAATTATTGTCACCTATAGTACTCCCATGCATCGATATGCGCGAGCCGAATGATCATTTATATTTTTGCTTTAGCGAGTATGTATTTTGTAAAGCAATGGTTATTCTGTTAAATGCCAGCTTTTCACCATTTAGAGGGTTTGATTTTTACAAAAGCAAAGTAACTGTCGCAGTTTTCTCTCGCTCGCGGCTTTTGTTTAATAATTTGATGCTGTCGTACACGTAACTGTTGTTGAGCGAGGTTACAATTTACCAAGGTATGCCATCCAATAAAGCTTAATTTGGCTCTGTCCTATTTAAGTATTGGTCCATGCTTAAAGTTCGTATATCGAGAGTTTATAGAGAAGTGTTGTAAGAGTTGCTTGAGGCGCAGCCAAGAGATAGTCGATCGATTGAAAATCGGCTTGCTCCGCGCGGCTTGCTCGGGCCTGGAAATTGAATCCATAAAAAACAAGCTGATCGGAAACAAGCCACATCACTACAGTTTTGACATCCTCGAACGTTTGTCGTTGCTACTCCAAATAACCACCATAGTGAACTAAGTTAATTTTGAAGTAAAAACCGTCAAATAAATAACACTTTTTAAACCTCGATAAGCGAAGTGTGGACCTGTTCCCTCTGTAGTCCGCGTTGATATTACGATGAGTATACGGTTTATCGCACTGGTTATTTCCCGGCCTCAGAAAAACTTTTGGAGTTCAAATCTTTTGTCATTTTTCCTATTCGTCTATTCGTCTTTCGAAATTCGTCTTTGACTTTCATCAATATTCCTGAAATTGCTTCGCACGAGGGTGAAATGTTAACGCCATTACAGATGCGCGATACCACGGATGAATGCTCGGATTCTACGCTCGCGCTACTGAATTTCATGGGCTTACATTTCTGGCTATAGCGATGGTAGAGATAGGTCTCGGTAACATTTGGTCGATGGCTAGTTGGGTTGGCTTCGACCGGGTTAAATAGCCTTTGGAAGTCAGCCTGCTAGAAGTGCGCGGACAAATTCTAGACGGAGTTCTTGAGCAATGGCTCTCACAGTCCCACTTTACTTCGTTCGCTTGAGTTTACATCCACCGTCTTTTTCGTATTTTCTCGACGATCGCTCTAGAATGGTATAGTATACCTTTCTCTAAGCTAAGGGGAGTATGCAAGTGTGAACATGTTTGCATTAACGTTAGTCTCATCGGTGTGTAGAAACAACCAACGACCATTTACACTACACTGGTACGGCTTGGATGAATTGGTAGCGGTTCGAGATGGGCACAGCTAAATGGACAATGGAACTAACAGTTTTATTCGCGCCGTACAAAGCAAAAATCCTGTGTAGTGTAAATAAGCAGAGCTCGAAAAAGAGAAAACACTCCAAGATGATCGCAACTGTCTTTATTTGGAGGTGCACAGAAAAAAGCACTTTACATGATTGTTCACTGTCAAATGCGTGAAAAAAGTACTGCGACCTTTTTCCAGTTAGCACCGTGTATCCCCTAACTGGTTTTAATTGGCTACATAGTTTTCATTCAACGATACAGCGCGACTGAGAGTTCCCTTCGTGTAGTTTCTGGGGGAAAATTGACAGCTTTCATTCCCATGCTCGGGATATTTTAAGTTGCTGATTCTCTTTACAAGTTGCCGCATATTTCTTTTAATGTTTGTTCTGAGATTTTGGTGGTGCATCAATACAACAACATCTCCCAGTTGTTTCATCTTCCTTTGCTTAGTCATCTCTTTACTTGGCAATATATTTATATTTTAAGGAGAGAAGTTAATTCTGTTTACTTTGATCTTGGCCTTAATGTTCACCCTACGATGTGTGGATCGCACTAATTTGTTATTCGTGGCGCATCGCATGATTCGAATCGTCGTAGCCGTGATTTCAAAACCGGTAGAGAGTAACACGGGCAAAAGGAACGAGAGTATTATCTGAGGGTCTCGATGGCGTCTCCAAAACTGTTAACGGTTACATTTGATCATGCACTTTCAACTAACAGTAAATATTATGGCATAACAGTAAAGTCGGTGCAGGGCTCTCATTTTCGGTTGCAAGTAGGTTTTGTGGACATTCCTGACCTACATAATGGAAACCCTTTTAAAAAACTTAACAGTGTACATATACAGTAGTCTCTTTTTCTGCTAGCCCTATGATATTATGCATTCCCACGAGGGCAAACCAGTACTAAAAGATATACCCAAGCCATTTACACCCTCCTATGCTATTATTATATTATTATTATATAACAAATATAAAGTCGCATCCGAGTGCAATTCGCGATTTACGGGCGCGAGTGATGTTTAATGACGAGTGCAATTTGAGGACTTTTAAAACATCATGAGCCATCATATAAAATCGCGAATTGCGCAAGTATAACATACTCAACAAAAATTCGCCCCGAACAGTACGAATGCAATTTTTCGATTCACTGTTTCTTTCATTTACCCTTTTCTGCAAAACATTCAAACGCGTTGTGTAGCTTTCCTGGTATTTTCGTTTTCACTTTTTATCAGTTAAGCTGTTCAACAAAAAGCAAAGCGGCTGCACGCATGGCAGCCATTTTTATTTGATATCTCAAAATTGACGCCTCTCGCCGTTTCCATAGCAACTTTCGTATTGCACTCTATAATTCAGTTTTTGCACTCAATATGTACTTGTCATTGACCAATCAGAATCTAGAAATTTTGTTGAGTACATTATAAAACTTTTAAATCGTCCTTGCTTAGTACTTAACGATAAAACAATGATAAAAAAACTATCAAATACAATCAAACCTTGGAGGCCGGTGCACATCACGTTGTTTTAGCACCAAATATTAACGTTTCCGTGCTTTCTGCATTTCTCGACTTTCAGCTAGGCTGGATAGCCATATACTAAGAGCCTTGCCAGTTCGGCCAGAAGATGTTGCACGACGCGTACGGCGTTCGCTTACTTACCGGTCCGATCGGACCATCCTGGCGAATAGTATAGAAAGCACCCTAGGATTATAAGCGAGAGAGAAAAACGTATCATTACCTCATATGCCACTGTCGTACTTGCGACATAGCCCGCGATACTACCTGGAAGACGTTTTCGAGATATATAAGATCATGAGCCGCCTGAGATCAGAAGCATTATATTCCCAGGTCTTTGCCGCCGACATTCCTGCGTTAGTTTGCTCGAGTTCAACTTCGTAGGCACGTCGTCAGCCTGTGAGAATCGGTGATATACCAGCGTTAAATCTATCCCATGTAGAATGCATTACATTCCAAGATCATTTGGACAACATGGAGCATTCGTACGAAAGTGTTTATGTTGCACACTTGTATTAACTTTATCGGCGGAACCTCGCAGCCACATCTGGGGCTTCACTGAGATGTATGAAAGTTAATACTGCCGTCGACTATGTCACATGTACGTCAGAGGCTTATAAGAACCAGGTTTTAGTCTTCCTTCAAAACTGACACTTGGAAGAACTCAAATCTGCATCTTCGTTAAAGCTTTATGAAGTCATTTTTTTCTAATCCATTAAAATAGTCTTCAAATTAGGTATCTAAGGTAGGAAAACACCATGGCCATAAAGATTACCATAAGCTATAAAGCTTACAATTACTTTCTATTTGGTCAAAAAGGAAATAAGGTTTAAGCCATGGATAGGTAACTCATAACTAAACTATTACTTAGCAAAGCTTATACATGTTTAAAAGATGTTCAGCTAAACATGGTTTTAAGTTGTTTGACGTTAAACGTTGGTAACTGATGTCACAATCGTCACGTACACATGGTCAAAATAAAGCTACACGGCTACATTGTAAAACATGCTCACAATAACAAAGGCTAAACTTTGTTATATAAACTGTACTGTTTTGTGTCCTACAGGTCTTTACATGTAAGACCTGGTATTTTCATTTAAAAGTTATAAGATAATCTGGATAACACTGGTTATCATAGAACACAACGAATATACTTGGATTTGCAGCGTTATCCACAACTGTGTCGTAGGCATCGGTGGCGTCGCCTCCCTTGGGGGGCGGAGTTATCATTCCTTGGCGTCCAGTCGTGTATTCACCCGCCAGGACACGTGCAAGGTACATGTAACGGTTTCCTGCCGCATTAGCTGGTGAATATGTGGCTTGTGTAGAATAGGAAGCGTCTCGAGCAAAGTAAACGCCTTTACCATAGACAGTAGCTAAACAAGAGAAAAAAGAAAAGAAAGATAATGCGCCTTGAAACTCGTTAATTTAGCTTTAGTAAGGATATACAGCTTATCACATACAAAAATACACTCTTTTTTTTTATTTTTATAAGAACGTCTAATTTTCGAGCTGAGGCTGAACCAAAACCGAATGTTCTTATTTTTTTGGCGATTTCAGCCTGAAAACGTTCTTAAAACATGTTCTTAAGTTACATGGTATAGAATTTCACAAAAACAGATTCGAACGTGAAACTGTAGGAAACTCTGCAGGAAACCTGGATAAAAGACCAAAATACAGCCTAAGCGGTTTTTGCCATATCATGTTGTTACTATAAATAATGTGCATTCAAGTATTTTGAGCTCATCCGAACTGCGTATCAACTGACTGAGATATTTGAAATGTTACATTTTGTCAATGCTTGAAAGGATATTGGAATATTGTATTTAGAGCTCGCGTTCGATGCAAGAAACAAGTGAATAAAAATGTTCTTAGCTAAGTCTCAACCTGGCTATGTTCTTAGCATGTTCTTAAAATTTTGGTCAATCTCAGCCTCAACTTTCTTATAAGAAAGGTTCTTATAAAAAAAGAAAGAAGTGTATTTAGAATATAAGCATAAAACAAACTGACAAATGAGATAAAATCAATATATCGAGGTGACGGAATTGAAAAGTCAGTGAAGATTCCACAATTCAGCGAAAATGTTACATAACTCTGCAAATGATGAATTAGTGGCGCTATAATGCTCGGCGCTATCATACTCAACCTCATCCAATAATTGTTAGTTATTAGCAGTTTGGTTGTCTAGGTTTGGTAGTGTTTGGCATATTCACGCGTCGGAAGCAAGCATCAATTCGTGATGTAACATCCATGGCTAATTTTCTGTATTCATGTTGTCGCCAATTTAATCTTTGCTGAACCCATCCCTCATGTCATCACTTAAATTGTCGCATACAGTAGTTACATGTAGGACTTACCGTTTTTCCCACAATAGCTTCTATTGAAACCTTTCTTGTTGATACTGGCGCAGCTGCTTTCTTCTGTACCATGAAAAAGTGTTTTTTCGTTGCTGTCATTCTTTTGTTCCATCTGGTCCTTTCTGATTATGTATGCACGGAACAGCCCAGGGTTCTGTATTCTCTCAATCTTGATAATGGTGACAGGAGAAGTTTTGCGAACTTCATCTGCTACCTTTTTGTACTCGTTTGCGTAGTTGACAGGGTCCAACGGTACTAGATGAATCTCTTTCTCATTGCCGGAACTGTCCGTTGGATGCAAGCCCCATTCGTTGGGTAATGGAACACCTGATAAGAATAATTTGCAAAAAAAATAAAATAAACGATTTTAAATTATATTATAAAATTGTCTAAATGAAATATATTGAGTTACAAGCAATAATAATTACAACATTGTTTTCGTCAAATTGCGCACACTACTGATTTATATTTTAATTTTATTTCGATTTAATTTGAAAATGAAAACGGTTTTCTTGGTTTTTACGTGATTTAGTTGTGGATCGTCACTGTATAAAGTTGTACTGTACCTGTAAAATGGTCTGTCTTCTCGTTACACAGTAAATGAGTTACAGTACGGTACGACAGAAAACTGAAATATCAGACAGACAAACATTTTATTTAGACACGGAATTTCTTCAATTACAGAAATTTATTTCCACGAAAGCCGTGCAAATTACAAAATTTAAAAAGAAACAACCAAAACGACCGCTTTTAATTTCCTAGTGTATGTAAATAATTAATGGATAATGTCAGCGTACGATTACTAGCCATTAGAAGCGTGTAAATTATTAAAACATATAAATCAGTATTAGGGTGAGTATTGCTACCTTTTCTGGCATAATCCTAAACATAGTTTATGTTTAAATAACATCATGACGTTTGAGTTGATACCAGTGTGAGAAAATGTTTGAATTGATTGTTAGTTCATATCCATCATTACCTTTCCCAATCTCTTTTCTGATGACAACCCTTTCTACTCCATCTTCAAGACAGGTTTCTTTCATGTCATTGAAAACAATCTCACATCTTGTTTCATCAATTAGGACTATAACGGAATTTTGGCCATCACCAAAAGCTTTTTCTATCTGCAAGTTAACACTGCTGTGATAGGGCACTAGAATGTTATCATCATCATAATAGGACCACTGGGTGCTCTTGAAGACAAGTTCCTCGACTCCTCGAGTGTGCTCTTCCTCTATCTGTTGGGTGAGGATTTCGTGTATCGTGGTGGCAACATCCAATACGTCTTCTGCGTCACCTCTGATACTTATGCGACCAATCTCCTCTTCGATGGTAACAACGGCGTCATGTTTTTCTTGCAAAGAAAGGATTTTCCTTGCTTGTTGTTTGGAGAGCTTACTTATTGCATCACGTTCAATGACTTTCAGTTTACAGTGATAAGCAACATCTTTTTCAATTTCCTCCACAGCTTTATCGATGTCTTTTTTGCAGCCTGCAAATATTTCTAAGTAGCTGTTCCCTTTCTCTCTCAAAGTGTTCTTTGATTCTGTAGGATATGAAGTTGCTGAGCCACCTTTTCCAAATCCAAACCAGCCAGCAATCTTGGACAAAAAGCCTGGTCCACCTTCTGCTGAAGTGATGCATGCCTCCATTGCACTTCGGAAGATCTGCAGCATGTGTGGCTGATAAATTACAATTCGAATAAGATCAAGTGATGTTGGCTGCTCACAAGCAAACTTAGAAATTGCAGTCATCATTCCTTCAGCAGCTTCTTTGGCACCTTTTTGGATGTTACCAGTTCCTACAGCTGGGAATGATATCGAGGTCAGGCCGTCTGAATCAGCTTTTCGCAGACACTCAGCAATGCAATCTTTTATGGAAGGCATGCTAATTTTGTGATCTGGAACCATGTGGTAAATTTTCTTCGTTTGTAGTTTTCCTGCTCCAGTAACTGCAATAGAACCTGGTAACTGGGACCCCAAAGATGAACATTCTGCTTGAATAGTTGGTCCTCCAGCATTTAGAATTGCCTTTCCAACACCGCCACCTAATGCAACATCGAGCTGGTCATTGGACAATGTCGCAATTGCATCGCTTATCTCTTTGGTGATATCACCAGTCTCAGCTTGAACAGTGACGCTGCCTATGGTGATTTCCGGCTTCAAGGGATCTAATACTTCAGACACTCTCTCAAAGGTATCGTCGACACCGGTTGAGGCTTCTGGAACCGATCTTTTGGTAGTCACACCGCGCGATCCATGACGTTTTTTGCTTCCACGTTTCGCTGCTGGTGCTGCTGGTGCTGGTGCTGCTGCTGTTGCTGCTGGTGGTGGTGCCAACCCGGCTTTACTTCCGTTCCGATTTTGAAGTTCAGTCCGGAAGGCTTGTACAGACGACAAATCTTTGTCATACACAACTAAATGGACCTCCTTTAAGGTACTATTTGGATTATTCGTGCTGAATGTTAAGACTTCATCAACGGAAGCAGCAGCCACGCGATCGTGCGGAAAGCCAAGGTTTCCAGTCCCAATTGCAGGGATGGCGATACTCGAGAGACTTCGTTTCTGAGCTTCATTGAGGCATTTCTTGACGATTCCACGCAATACCTTAAAACAACATAATTCAGATGTGTTGATACCCGTTAGGATGTAACAGATTTTAACAATATCGCATGGTATGACACTTAAATAACAATTTAGCGTCAGATTATTTATGGGAACAATTCAAAATTTTGCAACTTGAATCAACCTTTGGCGATACACAATAATTCAAGATGTATTTACAAAAACGTTTCGGTCGTACGATCTTCATCAGTTACAGTTACACAAGTAATTTTCTTTATATAATTAACAGTTATTCTTCGAGGACGCGCCGGATATGAGCTGATTATAACCAACTCGGCGCTTGGCAAGTCCGAGAAGAATTACTGTTTTAGTAAATTTTCAAACACTCAAATAACCGGAAGATGCAAAAATACATGCCTACAAATGTACAACAAATGCAACTGAACGAGCACTGCATGCAAGGAAGCCTGAAACAAACTTTGTTTACGGAAGGCCCGAATTGAAACCAATACAAATCTGCACACATTTAAACTGAATGAACCTGTTTACACTACAATTTTAAGCTTAACCTATTCAGTATCGTTACCTTGTGTTTAGAAGAGGCTTGTCAATTCCAGCTGGAGTAAGCTTTCAAAATCAACACAATAAATATCGGAACGAGAAAGCATAAATATCGCAGTCGATCGATCGTCAAGCGTTGGTGATGGTACAATCGAGGAGGACCCGACTTCACAGTGAAATTATCTTCGAAGATCACTCGTTTTCTCTCCATCCATGTAGATATTGACGCTTTTCTTTGCGTTTTACTTAACAGTGACGTGATTTTAACTGGTTCAGTTTCGCTGGTTTCAACACAATTAATTCCGTAGTCGTGCACGACGTAAACTTGTAAAATGAATATAATGTTCAGCTCCACAATTATTTCTGATCTTTCCATTTTAAGCTAAACCATTTGCACAATTTTTCAGAATATACCAAACTTTAGAAGACACAGAGCGAAGATTAAAATTCTGCGTGGTAACTGAACTCGCAGACCGCGCCAGCAGTTTTTGCCGCCGTTTTCATACAGATTGAACTGAAAAATCACTCAGTCGATTTAGAAATTTTTAAAAGTAATACTGAAGTTTAACATAAAGCTAGTGATGTTTTTAATCAAACAATTATTCCATTCGCCCTTGTTGGATATACAAGTACAAGAAATTCATCATTTTTCCATATTTGGTCAACTTAAGGATAATGGCTCAGATCCATAGGGAGGGAACCAATCAAAAAGCTAGAAAATCATTATCCAGAGGTACAAATTTACTAATTAACAATTATTCCATGAGCCCGCGTTGGATATGAGATGATAACATAACCAATGAGGCGCGCTTTTAATAATTGTTAATTATATAAAGAAATTTGTTTTATTAATACTTCACTAACTTTAGGTTAAACTTCTGTATTATACTTTGTAAAAATTTATAAATCGACTGAGTGATTTTTCAGTTCCATCTAAATGAAGCATGAAAAATGTCTGGCGCGGTGTAAGTTCGCAAGTTGAATGAAAAGCCGAGAGCAAGACAGAATGTTCTTCGCCTCTTCGGAGGGATGTCTTCTAAAGTTTCGTTCACTGAAGTAAAGAACATTAAGGAAACCCTCAATATCTACATGGATGGAGAGAAAAAGAGTGATCTTCGAAGATAATTTTTCTGTGAAGTGATCTTTGATTGTACCCGCCGTCAGCGCTTGACGAACTGCCGTATTTATGCTCCGATATTTATTGAATTATTGTGCTGATTTTAAAAGCTCTGAAAGCTTAGTCCAGCTGGAATTGGCAAGACTCTTCGAAATATAAGGTAACATTACTGAATAGGCTAAGCTTTAATTTGTGTTGTAAACAAGTTTTCATTTTTTTGAAGAATTAAGATTAATTGTGCCGGTTTTCGGCGGATCTTCCCGTAAGCTTAAATTATTTCAGGCTGCCTTTATCAGTGCTCGTTCAGTCGCATTTGTTGTACATTTACGTACACAGGCATTTCCCATTAAATATATTCGTTCCAAACTTCGTGCATTTGGACTTGACTTTTGTTTGAATTAGAAGGGCCAAAGTTTTTTTACGTAATGATTTTAGCCATCTTTTTCAAATTTCACTCTCTCGACGAACGAACTACCCTGTTATGAGCTACCATATTTGGCAGAATCCGTGTTATGAGCTGATAACATGGGCGCAATGAGCCGATCAGAAGGCCAGAAATGCAATAACAGTGATTGAGTATTTAATAACATGAATTAGAAGTGTAAATAGCACGTTTTGTATCCGTATAAAAATTCGCGAGTTAAAGGTGAAATATCCCAAACAAATTCCTAATTGAAGGCTTCTGAACAAAACGTTTTCTCGTCTACAATCCGTCAATAACAAGTTGCCAATCCAGAGCACTTGAATAATAAAATAACAAATTCCCTGGATAAAGCCCTTGAACATCTGAATTGTTTACTGACGGTACTATGGCATTGTAACAGAATCCCGAAAATAAGCTGTTGAACGAATAAAAATGTAATGAATTTCATCGGAGAGCCTAATTAAAATAAACTCTTGCCTTGTATCGCGACCCGCCTATAGTTTGGTTACGAGCGAGACGACAATGTAACGTGGTATTGCCGTCTCAAATACAGGCCGGTGATTGGTTCTGAAGATACAGATTGGCACCGGAGCACTGAATTGGGTTCCTCGCGTACGCATCAAAATTCAAAAGTTTCGCTTCGATGAATCGTCGACAATCTTTTATCTTTTGTCATTTGCTCAGTCATGGAAGGCTTTATTCGCCGGTACAACTTTCTCAATCTAAAAGTTAGCGTAAGGTGAGTAATAAAAATAATTTCTTTCTTGAAAGAGTTTGTTTACCGTTTTCAATTGCTTTCGCGATGTGCGTGCGCTAAGTTCAGGTTGACTCACGTAAGATGTTTTTTAACAAGTTTTCGCGACTCCGCCCAATACGGAATATATTTTCTCCCAACTAGCCACCAATACAATGTGGTATTGCCGTCTCAAAATCGCAATTACTTTATATTGTTGAGGCCATAAGGTGATAAGTAATGGTAATTGGACCGAGTGGAGTACAATTCAGGGTGTAATCGGGCGAGTAATTTTGCGCCGCTCGGCCGATTTCGAAATTACGAGCACGATTACCCCTGAATTGTACGACACGAGGTCCAATTACCAATTAATCGTATCAATAACAAAGTCGAGGTTAGAAAGTCTGAGAGAACCTCTTTTTAGTGAAAATGTCAGCGATTTAATCAATCAGTTTTACAAACAGTATGCAGACAGCAAGAAAGAACCCATTTAAATGCACGTAATTGACGCGCGGATGGCGTAAGGAACAAGTTCAAATTGGATACCTGTAATTGGACACCCACGTGATCGCGCTCCAATTAAGTAACAAATAGGCGCGCGGGGAACCAATCAGAAACGAGAATTTTGTTATTAATACAATTAAGTGAATAATTGTGTACTCCAATAAGCTTCCTTCGTTATTAGTAATTTGTCGACTCTTGCATGCTAATTTGTGTAGTTCATTTGGTCAATGCATTGAAAGGAAAAATATTGTACTGAATGTGAAATGTTGTTGAAGTGCACCGCGACTTCATGTCTTTTTGTTGGTGATCATGGATGACGTGTGATTTATAAATCTTACTTTGAATTACGTGGTGGTTGAGCCAACATATTGCAACTGACACTTTTACAAGAAACCAAATAAATGACACTTTTGGAACTGCAGGTAAATTTAGGTGTTATGTTTTTGAAACTACAAAAAGTTCTTAGACTCAATAATTGATTTTTTTGTAAAGAAAATTTCTTTAAGATTTTTCGATCTCCGAAACGATGGAATAATTTAATTATGTGGAAAAAAACTCTTTCAATTTCGGGTTGGATTGTAAAAAATGCAGATGTTTCTTAATAATAGAAGCGGTGGGTAGATTAAGGTTAAAAGTAGCAACAGGCGGGAATGGGAATGGGAATGACAGAAGCTTTGGAAAACTGATCATTTACTAAATTAGCGGGATAATAATAATAATAAAATCCTTGGTTCACTAGATAACCTTTGAACTCACTCAACCTATTTGTGAAAAAAAATGATCTACCGAACATTGCCTACGTAATCTGGTAGCGACTCCAAACGGGGCACTACAGGTAGAGAGGTACAAGTGGCTATCTGTTGGTTTAGAATAAACGTCAGTTCTTATAAAACCATCAATTACCCGGCACTGTACACTGTACATTGTACCTTAATGATGCAAATAAACGCCCCCTCTCTATTAAAAATCTCGGGGCGTTAATTCTTTTGGGGACGTTAATTAGAGTGAGGCGTTTATTTGTGTAAATACGGTATTAGTGTGTACCTGTTCGCCATTTCCATTTTCCCACGAGGCACACGAAGTGTGAAAGACATGCTTACACTTCAAATTTGCTCCGCTTGTAACCACAATGTCTCCAGTGTTCACCTTACCAATCGTCTTACATTCCTGCTGTAGCTTGGGACCAGCAGCAGCACTCAAGGCTTTAGCACTTGCGTTTCTGCCAAGATCTAGGTCTGATGACGTTGAATTGACGATCGAATCGACCTATGGAACAGCACAACATTATCACTCATTATCACTCATTATCATCAACATTATCACTCATTATCACTCATTTTCACTCATAATCTTTGTTGTTGTGTTTCTGTTTCCATTACTTAACTATATATATATATATATATATATATATATATATATATATATATATATATATATATATATATATATACATGTATATATATATATATATATATATATATATATATATTATATATATATATATATATATATATATATATATATTTATATATATATATATATATATATATATATATACCGCATTCTTTTCCCTTTTGTTTTGACCGCAGCAGTCACGATAAGACGCAGCCATTGATTGGTGTAGTTGGCGAATTTTGGCGCGACTGGCTTCCGGTTATGGGAGCAAAAATGTGATTGGCTAAACCGCGGAAAAGAATGCGGCTCGGGTTAAGCAGCCGCTAGTACAAGAGAAGAGACTGTGCTAGGTTATTGATAATCTGCTATAAAACAATATGATCCTTAACATTTGTTTGGAGCTTTCGCTGCCTCCTTGATTGCTTTATAACAGAACAGATCACGGTTAAGCATGGAACACGGAAAACCACCTTCTAATTGTTTTAAATGTTATATGTAACGTACCAGGCCCTCTGAAAACATATGACTGTATGATCGGAGATTATGAAATCTACCCATTGGAGGGTATTACCTAGTATTGTCTGCATTTGTCGTAAGAACATATAAATAAAACATATATTCATGTCAATAAATGGTATGACTTGCCTGCTCAAGAGACATATCACCGGCCACAAGAACCAATTTTGGCCTTCCGGTGTCTCGATGACATTTGGAATATCTGGTGAAACTGATACCGCGGGTGGACTGCTGGGAGTTGACCTGTTTCTACCCTTGCCTTTTCTCGGATTAAACTTCACTTTTGAGTCTGAAGAAGTTTGGTAATTGGGATCCTGAAGAAATCTGGAATCCATCTCCTTGACAAAAGCCATCACAACGCCATCATCAATGCTGGTGAATTGAACCTCCGACAAACAGCAATTTGGATTTTCTTGACAAAACGCCATGGCCGAGTTCAACCATAACTTTGGCACACAGCTCACGTGGAAACTCGTAGACGCCTGTGCTGATGGCAGGGATTGCTATTGTTTGATATTTGTTTGCAGCATCTAAGGCATTTGTTACTGCATAACTAAGAAGCCTTTCCTCTCTTGGAGTTTTTCCCCATTAACTTTTCCTGTGCTGCTTTCTTTCCCCAGTATGGCCCAACAGCATGAATGACTTTCTTGAAGGGCAATTTTCCTGCAGACGTAACAACTACTTGACCTTCCAAAATCGGCCCCCGGTCGATGATATATCGATCACATTCATCCTTCATGACGTCTCCTGCCGCCTCTGCTATGGCTTTAGAAACACCACCCTCATGATGGAGTTTAGAATTGGCTGCATTGACAATGACTTCCACATTACGATCGCAGATGTTGTCCTTAAACACCATAATTTTTTTACCCTCTGGGGTAAGGAAACTACACAAACTGTCTTTCTTCCTGTTATCTGCGTCTTTTTCTTCTTCGACTAGTTTCTTTGAACCATCGTTTTGAGGGATAAAGTGTTCAATGACACATTTATTTTCATTTTCTAGCAGACCCAGCATTTTTTTTCGATCCAGAACTTTCTGCATTCCTGGTTTGTTAATAAATACCTTTCGACTTTTAACTTTGGAGGCCAGATCTTGAATTAACTTCGCACCTTGTCAACTCCATCAGTCGTTCCAGAGATAACCAAATCGTCGTCATCTTCACCCGCCACTCCCTTAATGCGTATGGAGTGCTCTTTCAATTCTTCCTCTATTTGCCGAAGTTCCCGTTCTCGGTACTTTGGCAAGGAACATCCTGCAACCTCTTGGAAGTTCTACCACGTTACTGACAATGGTATTTTCTTTAAAGAAGCGCTTGACTTTTCCCAGGGTTAACGAAATATCTCCCTTTGTTCCCGCTAGGCACACTTTCTTGTTGCTTCTATCAAAGAGAGGCTTAAATGCACTTTTCGGTCAGTTCTTCTATTAACTGGCGCCACTTTTCACTCTTCTCCAGCTGAACTTGATCTTCATCTAAGACAAGGCTTTCTTCACAACCAACTTTGTTACTAAATTGGAAGCTTTTTCAGCACATCGGTATTCAATCCCATGACGACGACTACATTTGCTTTGTTTTCGACATCAAAAGATAAGGCAGCTTGTAAATTATTGGCTGAGAATTGATCTTTCATGAATGCTTGACCCTGTCTACCCCTAAGCATAGTGATAGCAATCTGCGACATTTCAAGATTTATTTCCTTCATGTTGGCAACTGCTTGATAAACCGCTACAGACACCTTAGGAATGGTTTCAGCAGGACCAACGATTTTGACTTGTTCCTTATCCAGGATTATGCTAACTTGAGTGTCGTCGTTTTTGGTTTGGAGCTCCTTCTCAAATTCTAGATCCTTTAAGAACTGCAGCCGCATTCGCGGAATATCGATAAAGGTGGTCATTTTAGATGCCTCAAGTTTCAGTTTCTTCTCGATCGTTGCGTTCAATCCCTGTAATTCTTCAGCAATGCCCTCCACATCTTGCTTCTTTCCTGTTAAGACAATAACATGCTGCTGAGGTAAACTTTCAACTTTTACTTTTTCTTCGTGGAATTACCATTCTGCATAAGGTTATCCAACACTGCTTGCCAAGCCTCTGGAAGGACATGCGTGGTGCTTATGAAAAACGCGTCCAGGAATGAAGCGATGGCCTCACATGCCTTGGCAAATATATTCTCGTCTGCTGATGCTCTATCCACTGGTGTAAGAGTGATGCTACTAGAGCCTTCGTCCCAGGTTATCTTTACGCCATTTACAGCCTGGAGTTGTATAAAGTCATCTTTAAGGCGTTCAGAAATAAAAGCCATTACTTGTGCGTCTACGGGGATATTTTTTACCAGTTCAACTTCATTTTCATCCGGCTGTGAAACTGGCTTTCCAAGGAAAGGATTGTGAGGTCTAACTTCCAACTGTGCTCCGTTAAGGGAGTGGTGACTCTTCGACATAACTTTGGTAACAACTGCCAAAGAAGAATTAATCTACTCGTTAGTTGTTGTGATAATGTTAATGAATGGGAACCAGAATCTTAAAAAAAGCAACTCTCTTGACTGCTTTTTTCAAGAAATAAATAAATACAAAAAAAATCATCATACCGTAAAGTGGTAGCATACGATAATATAACACTAAATTTATTTCGCCTAGTTTGGTTATCTTTAAAAGCGTACATAAGGTACTTGAATCACATGCATGGTGTTGTTGTGTGTTGTTGTTTTTTTTTTCAATCAAAAGTGAAATTCTATGATTCCGAAAAGTAAAGAAGACAATATTCTGTTACTACAATGTATTTAGATAGACTAATGAAATTTGACAGACAAAGACCATTTATCAGGGAATCAAGGCTTTGATGAAAATTTTATTTTAGTAAGATTTGGTTATATATGCATCTGGGTTAACTCAATAGTCTTGCTTTGTGTTAATACTGGTTATGTTGAGTACCTTGTGGGTCCTCGAAGTAAACCAATGCCCATCCTTCCTTCGCATTAATTTCGACATTGGTTACATCGCCGCCGCCGTTCTTGCGGTTTTCAAAGTAGTACAGAACAGTATCTTTGGTAGTGTTTGACTTGTTCAGACCTGTCACTTGTACACAATGGCAAACAGGGACTTGTTCTATTGAGAGCCTTTTATCTTCCAGTCGTCTCTTTGCAATCTTCTGTGTTATGGCTTGCGAGTCTGCGTACAAGAAATTGTAACTCTTATGTCTCTATTTTAGTAACAGCACGTAATGTGATATACTTTGTTTGACTGGAGGGAGGCAGGCAGGCAGGCAGGCAGGCAGGCAGGCAGGCAGGCAGGCAGGCAGGCGGCAGGCAGGCAGGCAGGCAGGAGGCAGGCAGGCAGGCAGGCAGGCAGCAGGCAGGCAGGCAGGCAGGCAGGGCAGGCAGGCAGGCAGGAGGCAGTAATGCGATGTACCCATTGGAAAAGACCTCCTCGATTGATTGACGTCAACCTTATTATTCATTATTTTCAGTTGTATATGCTGCTTGTTTAAATACAAATTGACTTTAACTTACCGTATGTCTCATTAAACGTCACTAGTGCACGACCTTGCTCTCCAAATTCAACAGCTAACACGTCCACTCCGCTAACCACCTCCATGTAATCCCGAAGTCCATCAGATGTAGTTTTCTCACTCAGACCTTTCACCATGAGCCTTCTAGTGTCAATAGGTAGTTCCTTTACCGGTTGTTTGAGTGTGACTTTCAGTTTTGCTTTATCAAGGGTGATACTTTTTTTGTTAACAACTCCACGTGCACCTTTAAAATAATGTGTAGGAAAAAGTAAAGGAATGACGACTATTGAACGTTCGTTTGATGAGGCTCTTTTCAAAGTAATTTTAAGATGACGAATTGCATAACATATTCTATACATACTCTATAATGTTTTAATTTCTGAAATGATAAGAAAATAGCTATACAAGGTATTGACTTGTTATGGATTTTTTTCATGACACGAGGCGTAGTGGCCTAATGATTAGTGCGTCGGTCGTCAAATCCAGAGGCTGGCCATTGATATCATGACCCTATCCACCCTGATGTATCACTGGGACCGCAGAGGTGAGGCAACCTCACAAATATGCTCGAATGCAATATACAATGGACTACCATTACAAGGGAGAATATAAATATTTAAAGTCAGGCTATAAAGAATGGCCGGGGAAGGTGGCCCGTGCGTGGTAAGCTAGCTTATGGGCTGTGACAGTCAGCTTCACTTACTTTCAGCCGTTACAAAAGTCACAACAGCACATCCCAGCTCAGGCGTATGGTCGACGCGTTCTACTTCTCCTCCCCCCGGAGCGCCGTTTGGTTTCAAAGAAGTTCGCGATTGGCATCTTTAGTTGTTTTCGTGGCAAGTCCAATGACCTCGATGGTACGTGATTCTTGTGTCGCGTTTTTTCAGACAAGCCACACGTGGCGTTACTAGCTGTGACATTTAGGATGGCTCCATCAAGGGTATGCTTGTCACGTTGTAACACGTTATTGACAACTAGAAAATGTAAAAAAAAATCAATCGGCATAAACTAGCAGGATGTGGCTAATGTAAATTTAAAAAGACCCCTCTCTGAAACTAAGCCTCTCCGACACTAATTCACTCCACCACCCCTCACCCCCCCCCCCCCCCCCCCCCCCCCCCCCCCCCCCACTTCCCCTGCATAAATGGCCTGTTTTTTTTAAAGAAGGAAGAAGGAACTTGTAGCTATACCTGGCAAAACCTTGTGAAACCGAGGCAGGCAGCGTCAACCTTATTATTCATTATTTTCAGTTGTATATGCTGCTTGTTTAAATACAAATAGACTTGAACTTACCGTATGTCTCATTAAACGTCACTAGTGCACGACCTTGCTCTCCAAATTCAACAGCTAACACGTCCACTCCGCTAACCACCTCCATGTAATCCCGAAGTCCATCAGATGTAGTTTTCTCACTCAGACCTTTCACCATGAACCTTCTAGTGTCAATAGGTAGTTCCTTTACCGTTGTTTGAGTGTGACTTTCAGTTTTGCTTTATCAAGGGTGATACTTTTTTTGTTAACAACTCCACGCGCACCTTTAAAATAATGTGTAGGAAAAAGTAAAGGAATGACGACTATTGAACGTTCGTTTGATGAGGCTCTTTTCAAAGTAATTTTAAGATGACGAATTGCATAACATATTCTATACATACTCTATAATGTTTAATTTCTGAAATGATAAGAAAATAGCTATACAAGGTATTGACTTGTTGTGGATTTTTTTCATGACACGAGGCGTAGTGGCCTAATGATTAGTGCGTCGGTCGTCAAATCCAGAGGCTGGCCATTGATATCATGACCCTATCCACCCTGATGTATCACTGGGACCGCAGAGGTGAGGCAACCTCACAAATATGCTCGAATGCAGTATACAATGGACTACCATTACAAGGGAGAATATAAATATTTAAAGTCAGGCTATAAAGAATGGCCGGGGAAGGTGGCCCGTGCGTGGTAAGCTAGCTTATGGGCTGTGACAGTCAGCCTCACTTACTTTCAGCCGTTACAAAAGTCACAACAGCACATCCCAGCTCAGGCGTATGGTCGACGCGTTCTACTTCTCCTCCCCCGGAGCGCCGTTTGTTTTCAAAGAAGTTCGCGATGGCATCTTTAGTTGTTGTCGTGGCAAGTCCAATGACCTCGATGGTACGTGATTCTTGTGTCGCGTTTTTTTCAGACAAGCCACACGTGGCGTTACTAGCTGTGACATTTAGGATAGCTCCATCAAGGGTATGCTTGTCACGTTGTAACACGTTATTGACAACTAGAAATGTAAAAAAAAATCAATCGGCATAAACTAGCAGGATGTGGCTAATGTAAATTTAAAAGACCCCTCTCTGAAACTAAGCCTCTCCGACACTAATTCACTCCACCACCCCTCAACATCCTCCCCCCCACTTCCCCTGCATAAATGGCCTGTTTTTTTAAAAGAAGGAAGAAGGAGCTTGTAGCTATACCTGGTAAAATCTTGTGAAACCGAGTATTACCTTATCAGTATGGGGGTGGGAGGAAGGGGGGCGAGAGAGGGGGGCCAGTGGGCTGGCCAATCCTACTTCAAGAACGCCATCCTAGGTGGCTGCTGTCTTCACCGTGATCACTAATAAGAAGAACGCACTAACCTACCATGTCTGCATTGCCTCACTTTAAGCGAAGCCCTTTCATCGACTTTAGTCAATCAAAAAAAAAAATTATGTTTCAACCCGGGTTTCAAACCAACTTGCTTACCATCAGCGTCCTTAAATGTCACGAAAGCCACTCCCACCTCACGTCTTAAATCAACAGTTTCTACCTCTCCACCTCCGGAACGCCGCTTATTTTCAAAGTAGTTCGAAATCGAGTCTGGAGTCGTGCTTGCCGCAAGGCCAGCCACCTCAATGGTTTGCCATTCTCTTCACTACTGTCAGGTAACTCTAAACTGACATCGAGTTTAGCGCCATCCAAGGAGTGCTTTTCACGCACGACCACACGGTTTGCCACTAGAGAGAACACGAAAAATGGAGGGAATATTTTACGAAACTAGTTATAGTTACCACTAAAGTGCCAACTACATAGAGGAGCGAATAATTGATAGAAAGCTTGAAAATATATATGATCATGAAACATAGGATGTTACTAAAACGAGGAATGGGAATGGGGAATGGGGAATGGGGAATGGGGAATGGGGAATGGGGAATGGGATATGGGGAATGGGAAATTGAAAATGAAAAATGAAAAATCGGAAAGGCTGAATCAAATTTAAAAGATAGGAAAAGATAAAAGGAAATGAAGGGAAAAATTTAACAGAAGCATATCACCCTATTCTGGGTGATAGGCTTCTGATTTTAATTACTGCGCCTTTCAATAACATGCGAACTCTCGGGAACTCTGCTCAATCAACGGTTTCGTTTTTCGCTGCCGTCAATCATTTAGTAATCCATTCAAAGTTCACGTTAGTGGATTGTGATTGGCAGATTTCCTTCACGGTCCGTTGGTTCGAGTTGTAGGGGTGGCGAATGGTAAATCCGAGACTTGCCGAGACGCCGAGACCCTGGTTTAAAATTCCGAGCCCGAGACTTAGCGCTCCAAAAATCCGAGCCCGAGACGCAGTGATCCAAAACTCCGAGAAAATAGAGTATACAAGAAATTGCATTTGCGAGATTCAAAATTCGAGACTCCAAGATCGTCCTATTTCTGGCGAGCCCGAGATTTCGAGACGCTTTTTTTAAGCGCCGAGATTCCGAGACACCGGCTTAAATTTGCCGAGATTCGTCATTTTTGATAGACCATTCGCCACCCCTAGTTGTTTGTCGTCGTAATTTTATGATCGATGGCAGCGAAAAACGCAATTGTAAGTTGGGTTTTGAACTTCAGAGTCCGCGTGTTAGAGTTTCACTGCCATTACCGGAAGTGACTGTATTCTCACATGGCTCAAGCTACCGTAGAGTTCCGATAGTAGCGACCCTCATTACTTTCTTGGGGCTCGCTACTTTCGTGGGGTCGTTACTATCGGAACTCTACGGTATTTATACGAGTAAGTAACAAGGAGAATATGGAGAGGAAAAGTTTAGCGCTTGCCGGTGACCTCGTATGGGATTTTGCATCGCTCTAGCTCGCTGCCGATGATTATGCCAATTTTCGGGATTCGAGTCATTCGACCTGTCAAATTCTTACGTGCATGGCGCGTCTGATCTGGCGTGTGTGAAACCAACAATTTAGAATAATTAATACAAATGCTCCCAACGCACAGCCTTTTCATTCGACCAAAAAAAACAGGTTTGAATTTAAAAACTGATCAGGTGGAGAAAGAAACAGAACATGGAATTTTCTAATTAAGGGACAATCTCGGACGCGTTCCATTCAATCAAAAATTAATCGCTTTCCATATCGAAAAATTTCAGGCGGCAGAGGATAGAACACATTTTCCGGTTGACTGCACCCGTCAGAAAATAGAACCTGTTCACATTCAGAAGTTTCTTGCCATTCCTTAATCCTTGCCACTTTTATTTGCCTTGCAGTAAGAAAGATAATGGAGCAGACCTTTTCTGTTTCCAGATAAAGAGGGCAACATTTATATTTCATTAATTCTTCTTATCTTTTTGCATCGTGAATAAATAAATGTTATGCGTATGTTAACATCGCGATGTACACCCTGATTTCAATTCCCGGAAATATGAAAGAATGGAAGCGCTCTTCGAGAGGTAATCAGTTTCTTACTGAAACTTTCTCTTCCATTTGATTTACTCCCCGTAAATATTTGATATTTTTCGTCGGGTTTCGGAATTCTCGAGTGATTTACAGGGAGATTTGCTACAGCGCCCAAGTTGGGAAGGCTATTATGATGCTGTGAACCATTATTATTTTAAAAGAGGACACCTCGGATGTTGTCAACAATTTTAAAATTCGTTTATATATCCGAGTTACGGTTGTAAAGAATATTTACCGTACACATTTCTTGAACGCGGCGAGATAATTATATCCGGGTTTATATTCATATCACATAATAAAGTGCGTGGCCAACTGTGGGCTCATTTGGAGTTGATCGTTGATGGGCACAATAATAATCACCACTGACGTCACCATCTTCTAAATCTGATTCAACATTCCCGATTTCTCATTTCCCATTTTCAATTTTCCCATTCCCCATATCCCATTTCCCATTCCCCATTTCCCATTCCCCATTCCCCGTTTTAGTAACATCCTGAAACATATGTCCGGCATTACATTGTAAATATTACAGACAACATGAAAGCCCCAGTTTATTTGATTACAAGATAACAAAATTAATACCCCATCCTAAAGTTGCTTAGAAATCAAAGACGTGTCTTCGTTTGCTAAAAATTGTTGTCATTTTAGTTGCATGAAAGTTGAAAGAATTTTAAAATTATTATCGGAGCCCGGGTATCGGAGCAAGGAAGCGTTGCGTGACGGGGCCAGACTGTCAGATGCTTATATTTTGTAATGACTCATTCCAAAAAAATTAAGATTTGCTTTTATTTTCATAGCTATTTTGATAATTTAACTGTAGATAATTTTAGTCCAAGAATTGCAACTTCATAAATAACTGAAGTCTTTTTCTTTCCAAGAGTTTCGTGTATGACAGAACTGAAGACGAATGAATGTTTACATATAAAACAAGCGCGTGTAGTGATGAAGGAATAATAACAACAACACTGAATGAACCCTGAAAAGGAATCTCTGCTAAACTATTTTTGGCTTTGGCTTGTAACGGCGATTAACCAGATAATAAATTTTAAATGTACTGAACGCAGTGATCAAGGAATATTGTCTACTCGCTTTGTCTTGTCAGTAATTTTTGATTACGCAACGCTGGCGTTCAAGGACAATTTTTGTGCTATAAGATGTGTACAGTATTCTGTTTGTTTCTTTGATCTTAAGTCTTTAAGAACGTGTCAATCGACGAAAGAACACACTGGATCGGAATTGAGAAGCGAACAATTGCAAGCTGGTGTGCGTATAACCCTATTCCTTGATCACCTGTTGCTTACAATTCAATTTACAAAGAGAAATAAGGTTACTAAAACAGTTGACTAAAAGCCCTTTGAATGAAGAAATATTAACCTTACTCACCTGTACAAGGCCCTCATGCACGAAAACGACACTGTTTATGAACAACGGGGTATTACTTACTCCCAAATATGGGGTATTTCTCGGAGTATTTATTATTAACTTACACCCAAATATGGGGTATTACTTACACCCAAATATGGAAAACAAAACTCACGGTCTCACGCAGAATTTGAGAATGTTCTGCCAAATACAATTTATGAATGGCCGCCTCGGCAGCTTCGCCTCTTGGCTTAGCTGCCTCGTTGGCAATAATCAAACGCAAGAAATGTATGACTGAAAAAGCATAAATCTAAGCTCTCAAAAACTTTTTCTATGTCCGAGAACGGATGGCTATGTAAAGGGCTAAAGTGAGAGATCTAAATGTCCTGAATGTTGAATTAATGTTGATTTTTATTACCTTCAACTGACTCAAACTTGATGCGTGCCAAATCGCCTTTGATATTCACTTCCTCCACGGGACCACCACCTGATCGCCTCGTGTTCTCAAAGTAGTTCAGAATTGCGTCTTCCGTTGTATTTTGAGAGAGTCCCCGGATGACGACAACACAGGTCTGCAAATGCATGTAATAACGATGACGACATAAACTTAGCATACATGTATGTCAGTTGATGTCTTGAATAGCATATATATATGAATCGAGTCAGAAGAAGTCACTTCCCCAGCCATTTTTTCACTGGCACGTTAATTGTAGGAATGCCGTTTTTTTGGCATAAATGTACAGTGAAATTGGTTTCACAATACCATCAATCTTCTATAAAATAACATATGCACTTTCGCTTCATAAAATTCAACAGTATTTGCAATTGATAAATTGCAAGATTATTGCTCAGTGTTAAGTACAAATAAGTGAAAGCAAATGACAATTTACTAATAAGTGCCTGGACTGTTATAATATGCCCATCGGCCAAACATACATGTATCAGTGTAAGACTTGTTGTTAAGTCATAAAATCACTTGCTGTAGCATGTTAAAATCTGAGACAAAAACAACCCCCTTTGAATGCGTATTGTAAACTAATTTTGGCCATCACTCCCTGTTATTAGCGTAACTCCCTGAAATGTCCTTATAAATATGTTATGCCGGGGTATAAAATAAACGGTTCTTAACGGTATCACTTCTTTGCACACGTGTACCAGGAATTCCCTTAGTAATGGGCCTAAAGATCTTTTTGTAATGTTTGAGTCTGACCTGATTTCCTGATGTCTCCTGGGTCTGGGTCTCTCTAACGAAGGGATGAAATGAAACCTCGACGTTTGTTCCGTTGATAGTATGAGCTCTTTTTCCTACATTTTTAACAACTGCCAAACAAAAACAAAACAAACAAATAAGCATGATAGCAAGCAGACAAACAAACAAATTAAGAACGAATGTCGCTATAAGGATTGAGCCAAATTGCAAATGGTCAAAATAAACTTCCCTTCATATTTTGTGTGCAGTTAACCCATGGGATGGAAACATTCATGGTGATATTTGTTTCACTACCTGCACTAACCTAGACCTGGTATCAGGGGGGAAGTTCATGCCAAAAAATGTATTTTTTGAGGTATTTTTAACCCTGAAAACTGACATTTTGTTAACTAAATCTCTCAAAATGTAAAAGACTGATTAAAATTCTGCTGACATCCTGGTATAATATCATCTTTCCACTCTACAAAACTGGCACCGGATTTTCAGTTTGCTCCCTGGGCCCCCCTGTCGTTTGTAAGGGGGGAAACCGCCTTTAAAAAAACTGAAAATGAGACATCTTGGGCTAAAATAAAATCAAACTGGTAATCATATTTTGATCAAAATTTGAAGTTGGAAATGAATATTTCGTCCTTTGTGAATCTTTTGGTACTGAAAAGTTTGCGGGCACTCAATTATTTTTTGCAGAACACATAATTTACAATTCATACCCACGGCAAAATGTTAATTTTCCGTCATTTTCAATGCCCACTTTCTGGGGCTTAAATGATGCAATTTTTAGCAACTTACCACTACACTGTTTCTCTATCATCGATAATTTAAAATATTTCACTTTTTCAGCTTGCATTTAAGCAACTTCAGAAGAAAATGTTTTGAATAGCACATCCACTGGTGAAACTGTTAATTTATGCAAAGAATACCACTCAAGTTACTGGCCAAAAAAATATAAAACTAAGTTGTGTAATCAATTAAACCTCACAAAGCGAGGAATCACACCGAATATTATAATTCATCGATGCTTTCGTTATGTCCAGATAATCAATACCACCAGGTTGAAACTACAGTTCTCATCAGTTGGGTCAGCCCCAAATGGTTTCCTTTACACTGGAAATAATTATTGGGAAACTGTTATATGCTCTAATGTTCTGTTATGATTGGCAATTAATTTAATATCCGATTGTTGGGACACAGATCGAAAATTAAAAAAAAAAAATGCTAATTTTTAATTTGCGTTAGTTCATAGCATTAAGTCTATAGCTAATGCGCGTTGGCTGGGTTTAAGGCGACCGATTCCAGCCGAGAGGTCCGAAAAACATCCGAATAAAGCTCGGTGCGGCCAGAGCAATTAACCCGTAAACAGCTTTCCCTCAACTTTCCGTTCCCCGTTCCCCCTCAGATTCCCCATTCCCTATTTTAGAAATAGCCAAGAGTCAATAACAAAGTTGAAAATACAGCTAGAATATTTACATTACAATTAAACACGGAAATAGATATATTTTCATTTTCCATCAATACATCGCTTTAATCGAAGCACTGTGCCAGGAGCCAGGAAATTCCTGGGAAATCCCGGGAAACATTTCCTGGCTTTCTTTGCTCTCCCTATGTGCAAAACTCCCGGGAAATCTGGGAAACTCAGGATTTCCAAAATTCCTTGCTTTTCCAGCTTTCCTCCCAGCTTTCCTATGTGCAACAATTCTGGGATTTTTGTAAATCCTAGAAAGCTGGGAAAGCTAGGAGGAAAGCCAGGAAAGCCCGGACGTTTTCAAAATCCCATTATCCCCAGAATTTTTGCACATAGGGAAAGCTGGGAGGAAAGCCATGAAAGCAGGGAATTTTTCCAAATTCCAGATATGGCAGGATTCCCAGGTTTCCCAGGATTTTTCAAGCTTTTATTCACACCTAATATTTTTCTCAGCTTTTCATGTTTTGCAACATATGAGTATGACACATATGTTTCGAGAAAAAAAACATATAACTCATATATGAAACATGACTCATATGTTTTGAAGACAAAATCACAAACATATGAAAACGTTTAAATATATGACTCATATGTAAGAACATGACTCACAAACATACGAAAACGTTTGTTTTGTATCAAGAACATATGAGTCATATGTTTTGGATAAAGAACATACAAAAATATGAAAACCACTGTTTATTGATATGTTTATGACTGTCTAGTCTGTGGAGGCCCTAAATGTACTTCACTTTGTTTTTTCTGTTTTTATTCAAAGTATGTCGTGTAGTTTGTTGTGTTCAAATATAACTTAAACGAAACTGTGTTCAATAAACTTAACATTATTAATTTACACGTAGCCAGAAAGAGCGTCCGAAATATTAATGTGCCAAAAAATCGTCCGAACATTTTCGTAGTTATTTTTCAAACTTTTCACAAAATTGCACTGAATTTCTCGGAGAGCTTCGAAATTACAAGTTACATTTAGCCCAAAAAATATTCGCTCATAAACTCAGACCACATAACCAAGACTTAATTATATGCCCAAAACAAGCGTGAAACACTGTATACTAATAATATCAACTTGCTAATTAAAAAAAAATACTATGGCAAGTGTAATTTGCTGAATAAATCTTCACAAATAGAACTCGAAAGAGCTAAATGTTATTCACGAGACGAGTTGTGAATCGAAGCTTGCTGCCATGTGAAAATCCAGAAATCTTGCATGCATTGGTGAAAGATTAAAAACAAAGAGTCCACTGGAATAAATTGTTGAATAAACGAACAGGAAGAAGTACAATGTAGCTTTGTTAATTCCCTCATTGACATTCTGTCACTTCTGCTTTCCAGTCTACAGAAAAACTTTATGCTGTCTCCTGTGGAGTAAAGCGGCCGTTTCAACCATTAATTTGAAGCGAATCTAAGATTAAAATTAAAACTGCTTCAGTTGCTGGATGCATTTGCCAGACAAGACTGGATTAAGACTCCAAACTCAGCTTAAATACATATATAAAGTCATAAACCTTACCATGAATCAAAATAAAAACTTTACAGTGGCTTGAGAAAACATTGCAATCACAGAAAATAAGCCTGTTTGCTTCTTTGCTTCCTCTAAACCAGCTTGCTGATTGCTGATTGATTCATCTCTCTCTGGAAGCCGCCTTTTCCCCGCTTTTTTTTCACACTCTGTTCCAGTCTTTGTTGGTTGAAATTGCAGCTGACCACAAAGCTGAGGGCTCAGGTATTTTGAGTTTGACACGGTCGAAAAGAGAAGTTTATGGCTGTTTATACATTGCAGTTTTAGAATGAGACGTTTATACATTTCAATTTTAGAAAGAGAAGTTTGTACAGCATTTCAAGAAAGAAAGGCGTTTTATTAATGTGGCATACTGTGGAAATTGATGTAAAGTAATTTTGAAGAGTCCTGAACAACTCTCAGACATCACTTGATGCAGCTTGACGAGGTACTCAGGTAGTTAGCAGTAGTTTGTAGATGTGTTTATATGGAGCCAGCCTCAGCTGGGAAATTATCTTTAGTTGATCTGTTATGTCAATTGAGCAGAGCCAGATGAAACACAGCAGGGAATTAATTATGAAGTGAAACCTAGTAAAATGTTGTTTTGAATAGTGATAGACCTAAGCTATAAATTGTGTAAAGTTGCAATATGTTGTATATTCCTATAGATAGTTGCTCTTTCTTTCATATTTTAACTATTTAACAATTAGATTATGAGCTCGAGATTTCTATGATGTGATAGTTGATTCGGCCTACGGCCTCATCAACCCATCACATCATAGAAATCTCGAGCTCATAATCTAATTGTTTTAGTAAAAATCATAACAATTGTCTAGTATTAACTCTAAATCTTCTTCCGAAACTTCGGAGAAACGAGAAGAAACCGCAATTTTGTAGACGACCTCCAGCCACTGCACACTAATGGCTGATAGTGTACGAGTAGCTCAGCCAATCAGATGGTCTCATTTGCATTAGTATACTAGTAGAGTTTTACTAACAATAATTATTTTAAAAACTCCACAGCAATGTTTATGAAATCACTAAAAAAAATAACAACCGCTTTTATTTTTACATGCATGTTCTTAATAATTATTGTTAATATTATGAAATAGCATAGAGTTTGTCATGATTGCACTTTAATTTTAATGAAGTCCCACGTTTCCAGTTCTGGCCAAAGCAATGATTTTCACTGTTGCAAATTTCTTGGTACTCTTAATTTCAATATTTAGCTATATAGAGAATCAATCAATCCCATATTAAGCTCCTTTCACTTACATTATTTCGTGACCGAATGGTGATTGGTTCAGGAATAAATTTTCTTCATCAAGGGCTTTTTTGGTAATAGATCCTGGTGAAAATCTTTGCACGATCTTTGAATATCTTTAAAGATCTTTAAAGATCTGCAAATACCTGTACAGATCTGCAAAGATCTTGCAAAGATCCTTGAAGACAAGGATCTTTTAAGGATCCTCAGGATTTCATGACGGGATCTTATAAAGATCTAAGGAAGATCCTGGCAAAGATCCTTGATCCTTGCAAAGATCTTCGCAAGGATCCATTAGGATCCTCAAAGATCTGATAAGGATCCTACAGGATCTAAAAGGATCCTTTCAAGGATCTTTCAAATATATTTTTCAGGATCCTTAAGGATCCTCAAGGATATTATGAGGATCTTAAAAGGATCTTTTCAAGGATCTTTCTAAGATCTTTGTTAGGATCCTCAAGGATTTGATGAGGATCTTACAACGATCTTTCAAAGATCTTTGTCAGGATCCTTAAGGATCTTCAAGGATAATATGAGGATCTTACAAGGATCCTACAAAGATCTTTTCCAGGATCCTCAAGGATTTGATGAGGATCTTTCAAGGATCCTCAGGTAAAGATATTTGTAAGATCTTTGCCCAGGTTCTTTAAGGATTGGGTGAGGATCTTTATCCAGATTTGAATTACTAAAAGCAAACACGGAAAAAATTAAGGGGAAACAACAATCAACAAATGAACAGCAAATAAATTAAATATTTATCAAAGTTTTATCTTGCATTGAAAATCCAGCAAGCTTCCATTGATTAGCTGATGATATTCAGTTTTCCTAGTCATTGGAAAAAAATCCATTACAAAGAAGACAGTGTATCTTTTGGGAATACTCAAAGGTTGAATGAAGAAGAACGTACATGCATGCGCTAGCACAGTGATAATCTTTTCACTGAGTTCCCATGATGCTTTGCTTGTGGTAATGTCTAGATCTGTGCCAGGCGCGTGATTTCAACATCTTCAACGGTCAAATCACTCAAGTATTATACAGTGGGAAATTCTCTGCGAAATTCTCCTGGAATAATATAATGTTTAAAAGCTACAGAATCAGTATCTTCTACTGCAGAGAAAGAAAGTAAGTAGATAGAATCGTAATGGATTATTGAAGTAAGACTTTAGATGAAGTACATGTTAGTCTTGGGTTTTGATCTATGTAAAGCAAGCTTGTAGTTTCACCAATAAAACATTTAACAGGTCTTTAAACCACTGTACTATTACAACGTGATTTGAATCTTAATTCTTTGCCTTTAAATATAACAGTCTTTGTGAGAGGAAGAAACGAATACAGCTGTTTATAGATCTGATTTTAATAACATGTTGCTTTGTGTTTTTGCTGTAGTTTATTGAGGCAGAAAGCCTTGAAGTATACACATGCAGTTACTAGGGAACAATATGTTTAGAAAGCTAAGTGGAAAACAATTCATAAACATCATACAGTATTTGTAATCCCAAGTGGGATATGGCAGCAAGTAATATTTGAAAATGACAGGTTACTGTGGATGTAAAGGCCTACAAAAAGGTCTACTATTAAATATGCAATAAAAACTACAAGTTCAGGGAGTACAATAAATGATGAACAGAAGCTTGATTTTTCAGTTGGACTTTAATCTAGTTTGCCAACTTAACACACTGTAATCAGTAATACAATGTATTTATCATCTACATGTATTTATGACTGTATGATGATTCTCTCTCTATGTACATGTAGTGTAATGATTATGTTGTTGCTCCATTTAGTTTTGGCAATCTTGGTGCATTGTAATTGCTAAATGTAATGTTGGAATTGTATCTGACTCTGAGGAGATAAAATTAATTGCTTGTTACTTCTTTTGAAGTCAAATAAACTGCATTTGGTTCCAAAACATCTGAGTACAATACTACATGTACATTTATATAACCCTTTTATTATTGATTTTGATGTTAATATGCACTATAATGTTACAAGATACATTTAACTTGCAAAGTCTGGTAAGCATCTTACAAGAAATTCTTGAAGTTCTTTATACAATTCTAACAAGATTCTTATAATAATAAATTGCAAATTCCATACAAATGTATCTTGTAAGTATCTTATTATACAAAGTAAACAATAAATATTATAACAAGATCTTGTAAGAACCTTACAAGTTCTTGTAAGATGTACATGTAAGTACAATAATCATTTACAATTATTTTAATAAGAGAATTACTTCAAGATCTTATTAAGATCTTAAACCTGCAAAGATACTTAAGGATGTTACATTCAAATATCTTAAAGATTCATACAAAGACCTTCAAGGATCTTACCAAGATCTTAAAGATTCATGCAAAGATCTCTGGGGATCTTGCAAAGATCTTGAAGATTCCTGCAAATATCTTTACGGATCTTACAAAGATCTTAAAGGATCTTGAAAAGATCTTCAAGGATTTTACTTATTATTCATACTGAAAACCAACAACGTTCCCAGTATTCCAAGTTTTCAAGGATCACTTTTCCTAGCTTACCAAACTTTCTTGGAGAAAATATGTCCTGGTTTTCTGGGAAAACCAGGAATTTCCAAGCTTTCTGGGAAAACAATGGTTATGTAAAACATTACCAAATCCATGTTTTCCCAGAAAGCTTGGATGTACACTTCCTGGCTTTCCATGCATTCTGGGGAAATCATGTCCAAGCGTTACCAACTGAAAGCCAGGAATTTCCCAGCTTTCCAAGCTTTTCCCAGATTTGCCTCCCAGAAAATTTGGGGTAAAAGCTGGGAGAGCGTGGATCATCCCAGCTTTTCCTGGCTTTCCCAGCTTTTCTCCCAGCTCCTGGCACATGGGTGACATTTCAGTCGTCAAATATTTCTATTTGTAATACATTTGAATTTCTTATTGTCTCTGTGACGATCATTTTATCGATACTTGAACAAGATGTGTTCAGCAGTTTGTTTGTCTTGGCTAGAACATGTTTACATTGCAAGCTACGAGGGTTATTCTGATTGGATAGTAGCCCCACTTTGTAAATAGTTCACATCAAATCCAAAACAATACCGTTTCATTTCTGAGGAAAAAAAAAAAAAAGCTACTTGATAAAATCGCAATGGTATAATTTTTCCCAGTTTTAAATGAGTAGAACTTTAATTTTGGGCAACAAATATGTCAAATCACATTACGCATTCGTTGAACAGCTGCTTCATACACATAGAGTTGAGGTGACTTCAACAAATTAAAGGCGAGTAGATCAAATGTTTAACACACAATCGGCCATTTAAACATGTAAACATGTAAACACCAGCAAGCCGGTCGGCATTGCTCAAGCAAGATGAAATAATTATCACTTGGACATTCGCACTATTAAATATAGCTCTGAAATCTCGGTTTTTACATGTATATCGAAATTTGTTATATTTTACCTAATATAAAGTTAAGCTGAAGTATATGAGAAATATATTTTAGCTCTCTGAGTCAAGGTTCAAATTGTTCGCTTTATATATATATTTTTTTATGTTTTCCTGATGTTTAGGTCACAAAATAATCAGGTTTGATGGTCTGATGCATTATAACTGTCGCAGCGGGCAATATTAGCGGACAACAATGCACTGTTACCCTCTGACATCACAGGTTTTGCAAATGCTGCCCGCTCATCGCTTTTGGCGGGAAACAGTTTCTTTGTTAGCTGTCATGTGACCATGAATCAACCAATGAGAACGTACATTGTATCGGGAAAAACCGCAGCTACCGTAAAAGCTCTATTTAGCCCCCCTCTCTAATAAGCCCCCCCTTTGGAAGTCAGATTTTGTAATAAGCCCCCTTCCCCCTTTTCAGGAATATTTTCTGGCGATGCAGTAATTTTGTATTGAAAAGTGGCCTTTAATTTCAAGAACTATCATTGAGTTAGGGTAAAAATGACGTTGCATTTGTAAGACAGTGATACATAACCCCTCTTGCTCTGTTTTAGTTAGTGGTATAATAAATAATATAGTTTGAAAAAAAAAAAGAATTTTCTCGAAAATTTAAGATTTGAAATAAGTCCCCCTCCTCTCTAATAAGCCCCCCCCCCCCCCCCCCCCCCCTTGCCTCTTGAGGCATAAAATTAAATAAGCACCGGAGGGGCTTTTAAATAGAGCTTTTACGGTATATAACAATTTACATTATGATATACTTAACAGAAAGAAGAAAAAGGCAGTAAATGTCACAGAATTTATGCAAGATAAAGAACCAGTTACAGACAGGAAGGAAATTGTTAACATGTTCAATGATTATTTTGTTAATGTTGGACCTATCCTCGCTAAGAAGATAACAGTTAATACCAATTTAACATTTAAAGACTACTTGAAAGGAAATTATATAGATTCAATGCTATTGACACCTAGCTGTGTGTGAAATGGAAATTAAGAAAGAATTAGAAAATCTTGACCCATCAAAAAGCTGTGGACGTGACAACATCATGCCACAGGTAGTAAAACAGTTAGCGACAGAAATAAGTGTTCCACTATCACATATTATAAATCTCACTTTCATTACTGGAAAGGTACCAGAAGACTTTAAAACTTCAATTATAGTACCTGTGTACAAAGCAGGAGACAATCGAGAATTCACTAACTACAGACCTATCTCTCTGCTGCCTTGTTTTTCCAAAGTATTAGAAAAAATTATGTACAAGAGATTGATAAGTTATTTAAACAAAACAGGTATACTCACTGAACACCAATTTGGATTCAGGAAAAATCATTCAACAAATTTTGCACTTATTGACCTTATAAAAATTAATAGAATAACTACTACATTAGATAACAAAGAATTTGCAATTGGGGTATTTCTGGATCTCCCTAAGGCTTTTGACACTGTGGATCATGAATTGCTACTTCAAAAGCTAGAATTTTATGGTATTTGAGGGATAGCATTGAACTGGTTTAAAAATTATATAACAAAGCGTTATCAGTGTGTTAGATACGATAATGAGCTATCAGAGAAAAAAGAAATACGATGTGGAGTTCCTCAAGGTTCTGTATTGGGTCCTCTACTATTTTTAATTTACATAAATGACATCTAGCTGTAACAGTTCAAAACTAATGTCTTTCATTCTTTTTGCAGATGATACAAATTTGTTAATGTCTCATAAAGACCTGAATACACTAATAGAAAAAATGAACGAAGAATTAGAAAAAATAACCATTTGCTTGCAATTAAACAAATTATCGCTTAATCTTGCAAAAACTAACTTCATGCTTTTTAAATCGTCAAGGAAAAAAATAACTAATGAATTAATAATTAAAATTAAAGATCAAAATATAATACGCAAGTAAAACACACTAAATTCCTTGGTTCAATAATTGACGAACAATTGAAGTGGACTGAACACATTAATTCAGTTGCAAACAAAATATCAAAGTTAATCAAAACTATAACAAAATTCTCGAATCTGATTGGTTATCAGCAGGCGCGATTTGAGCACTAATAGGACAGTGTACGCGTCATGCTTGTAATTGGACGATGTAATAGGACAGTTTACACGTCATGCTTGTAATTGGACAGTGTAATTGGACAGTACGCGTCATTTGCGCGCGCTGTCCTTTGCTCGTGCATGCATCTCGGTCAAAAACAAACTTGATTATTATGTTTTTATTCACGTTTAACGTCTTTTCCTCAAATTTTGTTATAGTTATGATTAATTGGTAACAGGACTTCGTGTCGTCCAATTCTGTCTGTAATCATACTCGTGATTAACAAATCGGACTCCCGCGAAGCGCGGTCGTCCGATTTTGTTATCACTCGTATGATTACAGACCGAATTGGACTCCACTCAGTCCTATTACCATTATTAATTATAAAAATTACAATTTCCTCAGTTGTGATTGGTTGAAAAAACTCCTATTTTCCACTAATTTGCTTGCCAAGTTGTTATCGGACAGTTCGTTATCGGACAGTTCGTTATCGGACAGTCTGTTATCGGACAGTTAAATAAGCCAATCACATTTAAAGTTCTAGTTTAAATCAACCAATCACAGCCTTGGTTAAAATAACCATAGCAAGAGTATGAACACTCTCTCTTATGCAAAATGCAAAATGGATAATTTTTTCCCCTTCCCCTTGAACAATGACAGTATTGGAGAAGGCAATGATGATTTTGTTTATCCTATGGCACAAATGTTTTTTGCCAAGAAACCAGACGAGTTCTTTTATGGATATCTTGACAAGTTCAGATGAATTTCAGCCCTCCACTACATCGTTTTAAAACTGCAAACGGAGGCAAACATGCAGCCGACTTCCGGTGAAAATCCGCCATTGTTCGACAAAACACAACAACAACAATGCAAGTAGACCAGTCTCGTTTCCCACTTGTGTCGGATGAAGAAATTTCGGAAATAAATGAAACGGCAGCCTCCAAAAACACAGCTCGAGCAACCAAAACATGAATGACAGTATGGGCACAATTAATAAATGGTGTAAAAGCGAGAAACATTGATGTCAACAATCCAGCTCGACAAAAACATGTGCGCTGTCACTTCTCCATCTGCTCCATAAACAAGTTGTTTGCCGCACAGTTCAGGGCCAGCTCCATCAAATCCAGCAGCTGTCGCAGCTGTGATGAAATAGAATATCTGACCATCAGATAGTTCTAATCCAGTCAGTGAGTTTGTTCCTTCGAGAATCCAAGCTTTATGCCGTCTTTGCACAGCATGGCTACGATACAGAATATCTCTCGGCGCCATTTCAAGTTTACAACAACTGCGTGTTCAACACGAAACCAAAGATCCGAAAAGCCAAGGAAGCGAAGAATCATTGACTCTGACTCCGATTAGTATACAGACTTTACAGCTTCGAGTCAGCTTGTAAAAATATTGTACTTTGAAACAAAAACTGCCTCGCTGAGCGTTCGTTCAACGAAATTTTGATAAGTTGTTCTGCGCAGTTCTCGCATGGTTGCGTATTTGATTGACACAAAGATTTATTTTTCGCGAGTTACTTAGCAACCGACAATCTCGCTATTTGTAGAGCAAAAAAGAAAAAAAACTTGACCCGTTGACACTTCTCCTTTCCTCGGAAATTGTAATTTTTATGATTTTAAAATTGGTAATGGGACTTTGTGTCGTCCAATTCTATAGAAAAATTCATTGCCTGACGAGGGAATTCCACGTTAAATTTCACGCGAAAAACCGATATCGCACGAATCGCGAAGCGATGAGTGCGATATCGGTTTTTCAAGTGAAATTTAACGTGGAATTCACGAGTCAGGCAATGAATTTTTCTTGAATCGCATAGCCTTTTATAAAAGGAAAAGGAATTATTTTTAAATACTTTAATACAACAGCGCTCGAGAAAGCCATTCAACGTCAACTGTCAGGACTGTCAGGAGCAAGCGAACGAATAAGAATCAAGCTAAAGATTCTGTCACAAACGTTATATTTTATCCTCGTGGTAGTAGTTTTTCCATTTTAATTGGGGAAACTTTATTTGTAGACCTTTACGGGTCTGTCAGTAATTATAAGAACTCCGGCAAGTAGCAAAAACTACATAAGCTTATTACTGAAGACGAATGAACACTTTTACTTCGGCCGCGGCACACTGAAATGAATCAAAAGAAAACCCGGGAAGAAAAGCTTTGGAAAAGACGTCAAGCAATGCTGTAAGTAAGATTATGCTTTATACCTTGAAAGAACTTAAGCTTATTAGCGTACAAAATTCTACGTTCTAAATTTCAATGGCTTAGTCCATCCTTGGTTTGAGAGAAGGTTTTTAGACCTCGTTGACTTGTTTTCGTTTCGAATGTGAATTTATTTTGTACTCAGTGCTGCGTAAACACTTGTTGATCTTCGAGCGGTTGTTTTTGTAGCTTCAGTTAGCACAAGAGAACTATTACGGTCAAGCTATCGAAAGTATTAGTCAAAGAATGTAAACAACTATTCTTTTAGCCGAAAATTTTGACTATTTCGCTACAAACGGAACTGAAGAAAGTGTCATCAAATGTGCTTTTAGCGAGTTTACCGAGTTTACGAAAAAATCGCCACGCGGTATTAAATCGGATTGCTGTTTTCAAGTGGGTTTTGAAGTAAGATAATTTTATTATGGTCAAACTATCGACAGTGTCACTTCAACAAAATAGAAAGCTCCGGGAAAATTTGGCGTATTTTTTTTCTAGCCGGACGTTTTGACGACGTTTTTAAAAGTACTGTTTATTTACGTGTTTTGAAATTGTTCGCGCAGTACAAAAAGCTTAGGCTTATTATTTTGTAGTCGCATGTGGTTTAACGACCAGGTTTATCCGCTACATCTGTGGCTATTTCTCTGACCCTATGAAGTCATTTAAACGTTTTACTCTTTACTTTACTGTACTACTGTTTCTCCCGTAGTTTTAGCCAGTTTCCTCTCTCAGGTTTCTTGTACTTGCAAGCATCGATCGATGATTGCGCTTCTTCAATTTCTCGAGAGAGTTGAGTTTGAGTTCAAAGCTGGCTAACTCTTATATCTCGCATTGGAAAAAAAACCCTCATGTTTGCTTTTGGCTTTTCTGACATTGATGCTGACATTGAAACCATACGAAAACCGCATTTTTATATTTTAATTTGCGATGCCGAAAGTAAACAAACACAATCTCGCGTTGGGCCTCGCTTTCAACTCACTTCAATTCATGCAATTCAGCTATGCAATTCAACTTCTCAGGCATGCAATTCCACGTTGAATACCTCGCATCGATAGCCAATCAGAGTGCGAGAATTCTCTGAGCTATGCGATTCTGTCTGTAATCATACTCGTGATAAACAAATCGGACTCCCGCGAAGCGCGGTCGTCCGATTTTGTTATCACTCGTATGATTACAGACCGAATTGGACTCCACTCAGTCCTATTACCATTACTAACAGGAATGGTATGTAAAGTAAGACATTTTGTAACTAGATATTTACTGAAATCAATTTACTATGTTTTGATCTATCCCTATATATTTTATGGAAATGTTGTGTGGGCCAATGCGTATCGGTCTCACCTTGACAAGATATATTAATTACGGTGAAAAGAAAATTGTACGGATAATGACTTTTAAAGAATACAATCATAGCTCGAAACCATTATTTGATGAGTTAAAGATACTGAACGTATATCAAGTTAATTATTACACCATTGCCATTTTAATGAATCAATTTTCAAATAATCAACTACCTATTTCTCTTAAGAATCTTTTCAGAGCAAATGAAGATATACATAATTATAACACAAGATCAAACAAAAAATTACATAAGCCTCTGATCAAAACTAATGTCAGAAAATTTAAATAATTCAGTGTAAATCAACTTTCAAGCGAAAACTTAAAACTTTTATTCTTACAAATTAAGCAACATAGATAATCAGCAAGTTAATGATATATTTTTAAAATAATTGTGTATTGATGTTGTTTTTCTGTTCTTATTGAGTATTGTTGGGTAATCTGGTGATAGCTCTTTCCTAGCCCTGATACGATAATCTGTAAAATATTATAATTTCCGACATCGCTTGAGTATTATTTTTAGTTAGTAAAGGGGGTTTCCTAGATAAGCCTAGAAAGGCTTGTGAGACTTCCTGCTCAATACTGTAACATCAGTGATGAGATCGAAATTGTAATAATAATACTTGATTTTGGGCAAATAAAGAATTGATTGAACCCCGCACATTATAGCTTTCTATATTCGATTAAAACATCGGAAATTTCCATGGAACAAAATTTTCTAAAGCACCAAACAGCGATGAAATGGGAAAATAATCCAATTTTGCACCGAAAAAGTTGATTTTACAACTTGGCGCGTGCACATCGCGAAAGCAAGTGAAAACGGTAAACAAACTCTTACAAGAAATAAATGACTTTAATACTCACCATACGCTAACTTTTAGATTGAGAAAGTTGTACCGGCGAATAAAGCACTCCATAAATGAGCAAAAGACAAGATATAAACGATTGCCGACGAGTTCATCGTAGAAAACTTTTGAATTTTGATTCTTACGTGAGGAACCCAATTCAGTGCCCCGGTGCCAATCTACATCTTCAGAACCAATCACCGGCCCGCATTTGAGACGACATTACCGCAATATAATGTCGTCTCACTCGTAGCAAAACTTATAGGTGGATCGCGTACTGAAAGTGAAACCGGAAGTTGCCCAAGCGACAATCCAAAAGAAGCATGGAATCGGAATGATTGAAAAGCTATCATTAGAGCACTAAAAAGTTCAAAATTATATGCACATGGAAAAGCGAAGCAAATTATGCAGATAAACAAAGAACGGATGTAAAAATCACTTACCATCGCTGTCTTCGAACGTGATGACCGCCTCATCTTCCTTCTGCTCTATCGAGCTGATATCTCCACCGCCAGACTGTTTGCGTGATTGAAAATAAATTGTTAATTCGGCCTTTGATAATGTCCTGCCGATACTTCGAACGTATAAAATCCGATTTTCATTCATGTCTACAGCGGTTTGGTTAGCCAAGTCGAGGAAAGCAAACCGAATCGAACGTCTTCCGCATCATAATAGAAACTGAAAACAAACTGGGCTTGTCTGACCGATTCCGAGAATGTCTCGGGAAAAACCCCGGATAATCTCGGACAATATGATGTCACGCTTTCAATTCAGTCAGTACGGGGGGAGTGTTAAAAATTATTATTATGAATTACTGATGAAGTGTTTGGCTAAATTGGTAAAACTATTAATCGGATCAAGAATAGGTAAGGATCGAACTTACTATTTTATAACCTTTAGTTTAATGTTTTAAATAAATTATTAATTTCAGCTGACATTCTATGTAATGCATTTCATCCTACCCCTCCCTAGGCAATTACGTTGGTCTATTCTGGGAATTCCAACTGGGGATTCTAAGAAATAAACAATGACTATAAATTAGAAAAACATAGATGCAGAACAGCTCAGAAGTCCA
This sequence comes from Desmophyllum pertusum, assembly GCA_029204205.1. Lineage (NCBI taxonomy): Eukaryota > Metazoa > Cnidaria > Anthozoa > Scleractinia > Caryophylliidae > Desmophyllum > Desmophyllum pertusum. Next base: position 1,875,365 of record MU825882.1, read on the forward strand.
GTTTATCTTCAGCAGCGAATGTCGTAATACCAAAATGACAACGGCATCTTATGTCAACGAGCGAAACATGCTGCAATCACGGAACAAAGCTATTCATGAAGACACCGCTTCTAACAACAGTGTTATAGTTAAAAATCTTTCACCAGTAACAAGCAAAGAAACGATAATTATTCACTTTCAAAAACGGAGAAATGGTGGCGGAGAAGTCGATAGTGTTCGCTTGCTGAGCGAAGGTGTTGCGGTTGTTACGTTTGAAACGTACGCAGGTTAGTGCTGACTGTCAAGTATTTTCTTGTGTACTGGCTTTCGCCGGTGGAAACGTTTAAATACTGTTTTAAAACATTCCAAATTTATATCCTGAATATATAGACTAGAGTAGCTTATTTTAAGCAGTTTTAAGTCAAGATCTCGACGTTTGGGCGCTCCTCTCCTCTCTTATCTTTGAGAATACTCAATTTTAATCACTTAGTTCACTGCTTTTATCAATCATGTCATGATTTGGTGGTAAACTCGCGTAAACTTTTTGAGATTATAAACAATCCACGAACGAACGAAGGCGGAAGTTGATGGAAGGAAAACGAAGGCGGAAGTTGATGAATAGAAAGCGAAAAAAAATCGGGAAAAAATCCCTAATATCGCCCTCATGATCTTCTCGGCCTTCAAACTCGGCTGGCCACTGAAAAGGAATGGCTAGAAACTGATGGAACGTCGTACCCAGACGTCTCTCTTACGCTTCGGGCTCGTGCCCAGTTGCTCTCCCAATCGCAAAAAAAAAATGCGAAGTGCCTGAGGAGGAGGCTGAGCGACACCGCGGAAAAACGCATCGCGCATGCGTGTGACGTCACGAGCATACGAGAGCTTGTGGTATAGACCTTTCCACGTCATCCACGGTTTCCGGCGATATTTAGTGGGGTGGGGGGTGGGAGTGGGAGAGGAAGGAGGGACAAAACTGAAAAGTACAGTAAATGTGTATATGCATGGGATTTTGACCGCCTATGGTTCTCTGTATCTCCGCTCGAGCTTTTCAATACTAGGCACCTTAAGAAACAGCAGGAGCCATAATCAGGGACGGAGACCGTAACTCTATAGATATTCTAGTATTGGGGTTGTCCCCATGTGTTGTAGTAGTTGTGCTATTTTTAGAAATACATACGCAATCAGGCGCGCGAGTTTCGCGCGTGTGTCGCGCGAGGAGATTTGTCAAAAAAAACTTTGGGCAGAAAATGGCGGCCAACACTCGGACAACATTGTTTTTGTTGGCGAGGAGGAGATGGCGTTTATGTCCTCCGTTAGTTTTTCAAACTTGAAGAAGTCCTTGGAGGACAACTTTCTTGACTCGAGTGATTCCAACAGTGACGAAAGTAGTTCAAAACCCTGTGAATTACGAAGAAAGTGAAGACGATGATATTATCGCAGATCGCGATCGCCTGGGGAAGATGATTACGAGCTTCGCGATTCGTCGTGCGATTTCGTTTTTTTAAAATGAAATTTAATGTGGAATTCCCTCAGTTAGGTAATGAATTTTTCTTGAATCTTATAGCCTTTTATAAGTTTGAAATAAAAAGGTATTCCCTTTTCCTATCCCTGTGAAAATCTCAACAGCGCTAGAGAAAGCCATTCCAAGTCAACCGGCTGTCAGGATCGACTGTCAGGAGCAAGCGAATAAGAATCAAGCTAAGATCTGTCACAACTTGAACTTTATGGTCCTTTATCTAAACCTCGTACGTAGTTATGACAAACTAGTTCGCTTTTAGTGTTTTATCTTTACATTTTAACCGCAGGAAAGCGGTATTTTGTAGGAATTCACTGGTTCAACAGGTTTTGTGTAAGGCTTTGGCCGGCAAAACTACAAAAGTTGTACTTCGCGGCCACGGCAATCTGAATCGAAAGAACCGGCGAAAAAGCTTTGGAAAAGACCTCAAGCAATTGCAGAGTTGTAAGTAAATTACCTGTCTACACAAAAAGTTCAATGGTTGAGTGCATCAGAAACAATTCCTGTGGTTTTGAGAGCAAGGTTTTCAGACCTCGTTTACTTTTTTTCGTTTCTCAAGCGAATTAAGCCGTTATAAAATTTTCAATTGCCGCGTAAACAGTCAAACGCTTGTTTATTTAGGAACCCCGATCGAGTGGTTGTTTTTGTACATCCACAAGAGATTTATAGCTATTACGGTCAAGCTATCGATAGTATTAGTTAAAGAATACAAAAGCTATTCTTTTAACCGAAAATTTGGAGTATTTCGCAGCAAACGAAATTGCCATCGATCAAATAGCGTGAATTTTAGCGAGGTTGCCGAAATATTCAGCAAGCCGATTAAAGCTTTATATAAACTTTGTTGTGGTTTTGTTGTTCTTGTATATGTTTTTCAAGAACAATGCATGATGAGCCACTTGGCTCCTCCGATCCATTGGTTATTAGAACATACTTTAACTTCTTATTTTTTTAGAGAGAAATGCCGCGACAGTATATCACTTCAGCGAAATAGGAAAGCCGTTCTTTTATAAGCTTACTAAGCTTATATCCAGAAAATTACATGATATTAAAGTCGCATGCGGTGACATTTGTGGCTATTTCTCTGACACTATGAAGTCAATATCTTAGCTGGTCAGTACTGTACTACACTACTATATCTCTGGTAGTTTCAGCCATTTTCTTCTTTTCGAATTTTTAATAACAACAACAACTTTATTTACCCATTATTAATTACATAAAAGAATAATAGTTTCTTGTATTTACATAGATGTGCAGCTTCTTCAATCTCTGAGTTCAATGCTGGGCAAATTTTGAATCTCAATTTTCCCTTTATCTGACAAAACTGACGCTGACTTTGAAGGCAAACTGAACTTCATTTTTATTATTATTATTATTTAATCAGTTGTTGAGTTGCGAAAAAATGCATACGAGTAAGCTTACCTGCATGTAATAAAATAATTATTTGGGATCAGAATAGGAGTAGAGATGATCATATAATTACTGCAGCAGAAAAGCACTCATAAAACAAATTATTTATCAGGTTCATAACAAGGGCTATAAGACTGCATGCCGAGCTGCCTTGCCTACCCTGAAAAGTGATGGATCCTTAACACCCTTAACCGTATGGAACATTCATTGGTCTCCTCTGCAGTTCTTTGACTTTTCGCTGAAATCGCGAAGCGCAATAAACCGACCCGAAAGACCCCAAAAGAGATCGCAAATTTGTAAATATATAAAGCATACACGAAGTTTTGCGAGTTTTCTCGCGCGTTTGCGTGTTTTTCTTACGTCACGAGGTTCTAAAAATAGCTACAAAAAGTATTCACATGGGGACACGCGCGCTCTGAATTTACGGTCTCCGTCCCTGATTATGGCTCCTGGCAACAGACGTTTTCGGTCATGACGGCGACGTGATGACCGATAAGAAACTGGGGAGAGAACGTCGAACTTGTCGCCAAATAAATACCTTCAGTAAGATATATTTGAGAAGGCAAGTATTATTGCTGCTATTTTGAATGTACAAATAATCAATCTTTTCACTTTTGCAAGAGAAACAAACTACTGTGCATGTTCTACTACTGTTTAGAAGATAGTATAGTGTTGGTGTTTGTCCAAACATTTATTTTATCAAACATATCACGCACTGCAAACCAGAAGAATATGTTTACTTTTAATAATTTAAGCTTTGCAAGGAAGATGGCTATTTGTAGTGAAACTCAAAAACAATTAGGTACAATGGTAAAATAAAACACTGGAGTATTCAGGAATTTTAGAAAAGCTACAATTTTTAACAACCTACTTGAAATCTGCAGTCTCATCCACAACAAGGCGATAGAAATTATAAATCGAAGAGCTTTGCTTTATCGCAGAAACTCAGTTTAAGCAATTACATTTTCCATGAAACCAAAATTATCCTCGCAACGTTAAACCTGACGTTCTCCCGTTCTCGAAAACGAGTCGCAACGTCTTGTACATGCGCAGTAACACGCGAAAGGAAGTTCACGTTTCCGGTTGCCGTCGCGACGTCTGTTGCTTAAAGTGCCTATAACCCCGAAAACTTTTTTTGTTCCAAACAATCTATACATTTTTCTGAGCAGAACGTCGAAAAGAAAAATCTTTTTGGTTGAAAGCGCGATTTTTTTTATGAATTTTCAAAGTCTGGGAAAATAGCATTATTTAAAAACATGACCGAGTAGCAGAACCATCGTGAAAGTACTGGATCTAGCACAATTCGTGACGTCATTCCAGGCCATCAATCGATCGCTCGCGAGCCTTGAGTTGTGTCTTCGTTCTGAGCTAGAAAGGCATGCAAAATTGAGCCGAGCCGTTCTTTGACGTCGTTGCCGTTGCTCTTCAGAGATCAAGATTTCATGGTCAAGTTTTCTGGGTTGATCGATCGGCGAGTCTGCAGCGAAGATTGAGTAAAGATGAAATTAGAGTTTCTGTCGTTGTACAAATTATAAGGACTTCAATTTGCTTCGTTCGGGTTCCAGAATTTTCGTAGAATTCAAGGTAATAATTTATTCTTGCTGAACCAAAATATTATCATGCATTAAGGAGCCTCTCTATGGGTATTTCCGAAGAAATCGAAGACGCGACGATTGCCATGAGAAAACGACGATCTTAGAGATTGAAGCGAAGATTTACAAATTATCATGATCAGATAGAAAATATTAAAAATGTGTCAGAAGATTTAATATCAGTCATCTTTTCCAGCTTTTTCTCAACAATAACAACGATGTCGACCCGCGCGCTAACATCGTCAACATCGAAACGATCGTCAAAGCATAAATCCATACTGGAAATTCGTATGTTACGCCGAATATCTTTGGCGTGGGGCTAGGTTTTTACGCCAACTTTTGGTGTATTTCACAGGGCTTTTATCTTGCTGTAAGCGCTGGCGTGGCGTAAATCTGAAACATTCTAAACAAAAAACTAACCTAAACAATTTTAACATTTGCTTATGGTACATAAACAGTGGCGTATCCAGACCTGTTTATAAGGAGGGGCCCAAACAAATTTCCGCCCCTTCGGGCCTTAAAGTTAAGTAGAAGCCCAAACAAATTTCGATTCCGATAGCCATCTCCAATTCTCCATTCTCGTGGGGACAGGTTATAAGAGCGCTGGCGTCGGCCGGAAAACATTTTACGGCTGGCTGGCGGAACAATGTTTTAGACAAAAACCGTGGCGTAAAACTTCGGCGTATGAAATACGAACTTTCCAGTATGCGTATTTCAGAGCGCAAAGGCCGTCTTTGAAACCCACAGGGCTTTGTATTGCTTCTAACACTGTCATGCATTGAATAATTCCCGATGCAAAAACGACGATTTGGCTAAAAAATCGACGATTTGTAAACATAGGCACGCAAGGCGTGCGGGAGTTATTTTTTTAAACGACGCGCATTCAAAATGGTGTGTTTTGGTACCATCCCATGCAAGTATGTGATAAAATTCATGTTGTTTATCCCAAATTAATTATATTTTATCCTTCTTTTCCCATTTGCATGGATCGTGATAGGGCTATAAGAAGAGAATAAATGCACAGGAGTGAAAATAGGCAATATTTAAACTGAACGCAAAAAATAGCTCATGTAATAAGGTTGGGATAAATTATCACATGAAAAACAAAACTATCATATTACATGGGTTTCGGAAAAAAAACCCCAATACATGTAGTATTATGTTACATGTTCGCGAGGAAAACAACAGCATGATCTTATACGCTTGGGAGCAAACAAAGACAAATGCTGTAGGAAATCGACCCCCACAGAGGCATCATAACCATAAATTTTCAGTTTCATTTCTGCAATGTCGCATGGTCTTTTCACGTGCGCATAACAACGTCAGGCATCTGATTGGCTATGATTAACTTAACTTTGTACCGGTACAAGTGCACAAGTCTAATCAGAACAGAAATACCAGCTCAAGAATTTGACACTCACCGTGAAAACAGCAAAATGTAAAAGCAAAGCCTGTACATCGCAGTAGCACAGTAATTGCACATCTTTCTATATTTAACTTGGGATTGTACAGGTACAAGTATGTAGCAACAGTGAACGCGTTCTAGGAACGGCAAAGTGGAGCACTATAAAACCCGGGTATAAAAGGAACGCTAAGGGAAGTCAGGGAACGCAAAGTGGAACGCTAAAGGAACGCTAATAATGCGTTCCATATATATTAAGGGGAACGCGTTCAAGCGATCTGGAAACTAAAGAGAACGTGTTCCAATATTATACAGTAACCGCGACCACCAAATGACTACCAAGTGACTAGGTAAAGCACATTAAACGTCCCGACACAAGATTGTACCGTGTATTATTTGTGTCCCTGAGATCTCAAGTTTTCGACAGGTCCTTGCCATCTAAATTGCCATTGATGGTAATTCGCAACACAGAGTTTATAATAATGACCAATAATAGATCTGGGAACACAAGCTCCTACGAGCGCAACGTAGACTTTCTTTTGGCTCGTAACGCAATCTGGGCGTGACTAGCCAGTTTCGCTTCAAATTTCTGATCGTTCGACGGTCGCATAGCCTCCTACGCAGACGCTCTTTGGGCTCGTCACGCAATCTTTCCCTGCGTAGGAGGCTAACGGTCGCAAGGATGTCGCAAATCGACCTGCGTTGACGAATTTTAGCGTTTCTTTCACTGTTTCATGCAGCCCAAACTAACATATTTGGAAGTCAATGTTATTTTCTAATATTTCGAACTGAAGTAAAAATAAATCTCAAATGACTGAGGTTTTTTAAAAACTGATTTATTCTCGAATTCCGTGCTCGAAACAGGACTGGAAGTCTATGTCTATTTTTATATACAAGCGTGGGAAACAAAGCTTCTGATTGGTCAGTCGGTAATTCGATTTAAAAAGTCAACACGGCTGCTTTTACATGCACGTACTAGCCCGCTCGTAGTTCGAAGATATCATAGGATGGAATTTGTATAAAAATTAATTGGTCTCACTTTTTCGCTCGCTTGCTTTCCATTATTTCACACTTTAGTCTGCATTTTACCCCTGGTCTGTAGTCTTCGTTGCATGCAGTTCGCACTCTGCGTTAATACACTGACCGGATTTATTCGTACTTTCTGAAACTATTTACGTCCGAGCTAAAATTTACGAAATCACGTCTTCTTTCGACAACTTGAAGTATTTTGATACTTGCCTTTGAAGTTAATGAACAGCCATCACAAACGTATAGTGATGTATTAAATCACCTAATCTAGATGCATCGAACGACAATCACACTAAAATACAAACTTTTACAGAAACACTGCACAACACTACTGAATAAAATCGACCCAACCAGATTTACCTCCAAAAAGAGATCATGACAAACTCCTAAAGCACATTTCAAATTATCTCCTCAATTTGACCACTTTCCGTAAAAACAACGAAATGTACAACGAAAGCCTGTACATCGCAGTAGCCGCTCTCTTCGCCATTCTTCTAAACATCAACAACAGTATCAACAAAGATGGCCGTCACTAAATGGCTGTTAAAAATCGATATCTACTCGGATTTACTCGGATATTAGAATCAGCTATTTCATTGGTTGTTCATAGTAGCCCTAATCTGATTGGTGTGACATACATGGCAGCAAGATTGTCCGTCCAAACCGCCGACTAAGAGTATTGTTTTTAGAAAACAAATTACTCAAAAAAAAAAAGCGACGAAATCGAAGACTGGAAGTACCCATAGAGAGGCTCATTAAGCGATTCTAATACAGTGAGCACGGCTGATTTGATTCAGACTAATTTGCTCAGTCTGATTATACAGTGTTTATACCGACGCGAACAATCGACACATTCCCGGGCACATTTCACGGCACTTCGAATTTGTTTATCTTTACCGATCTGGCGACACAAAGGAGGACAGATTCTCACCGAAAAAATTCGACATCTTCGGGCTTTAGCATTATTTAATGAAACTGCTAAGCTAAATCATTTAAAAGCAAAGTAAGATATTCCCAATCGAATCGTAACTTCGAACAGAAGCTTTAGAAGATTACTGTCTGAATAGCGCACGGCTTCCGTACGAGTATCCACTGCAAATAATTCATACATGCCGGTCCAGACTTTCGTTCTAGAACTTCCATGCAAATACTTAAGCCAATTCAGTATATTCCATCGTTGTTTAAACCTGTAAAGCGATTCTGTTCATTCAATTCAGCTGTGTGTGCCGTGTGAATGTCATAATTTCCATGTTGAGGCGGCGACACTGCGTGGACTGGTGTTTATTCAGTTGGGCTCGCGGACGGTCTTTGAGTTTAGAATACTCAAGCAATTTACATGATAATCTTTCCCTACCTCATTCATAATGTTATATTTTTAACACAAGTTGTAAGAAATTATTTTTCAAGTATTCAAGCTACTTTTTAGTCTCGTGTTTGTAGTAGTGTCTTTAATTTGGACGGGAGGATGCGTGACATTTCTGTGAGTTCGGCTCGATATAAAGCGTATAGACATGAGCCGGCGAATTTATAGTCCGAATCAATTCCACAGCTCTTGTAAAAAATAGCGTAATGCATTAAACAAACGTATAATATTTCAGGTTACCCAGAAAAAAGTTATTACATTGACATTCTACGAAAATTCTGTAATACCCATCAAGATCAATTCCTCTGCTTTCCAGTTCAAAACTGGCGCCAATGGCCTGGAATGACGTCACTAGTCCCAGACTCCCTCTGACTCGGCCGTGGGGAAAACAACCCTGACTTTGACGGCCCATAGAATTGCCGTTTTAACCAAAACAAAAATTTTAACGGAATTTTGCTTAGTATAATATAAACATTCATTTGGGGCAAAAATATTTTTTGTGGTTATAGGCACTTTAAGGTGCCTACTAAAGACGACACAACGTCAGTAGATACACAGTTAAAATTTCCCTAATCTCGCTTGTAATTTGAGTAGAAGGATTTGTATTATTTGTATGAAGTTTCTATTTGGAGCAAATAATATATGGATATATTTGCATGACCGAGTCACAGAATCCCATATCAACTATAATTTTAGCTGTGTTTGTCCCCAGTAAGTGTTTTTCACATTGATAAATCCAAATGATGATCATGCCCCACATACAGGGGACATAATTATTCTGCAGCACCAAGGAGCTGACAACTATTTTTGACTTGCCCAATTAAACAACAGCCTGGTGATATTATTAAGCAAAGCAAATAGGTCAGCGAAGTTCGATGTTAACTGTTAATGATATAAAACAATGCGTACAAAACCAGAGAAAAGAAACATTGCAGTATGAATTTCGACAATTTCGTCAAAAACCATACCCATTTTAAGACCTGGCAAATCACGCTTTATCATATCGAATGATTTATCTTACTCTCTTTTTCGTCTGAGGATGAAAAGCCCCATGAAAAGAGACGCTCTCGCGGTTCTCTTAAAAAAACCATACCCAATTTCAGACCAAAATGGTAAAAACTATGACCCGGTTTTTAGACCCTAAACAGCTCAAAAACCATACTCTTTGAAAAAGAAAACACCCTCTGGGGCGGCACATACCTATATACGGTACATGAAGCTTACATGTATATAGGGGAATACCCCAGCCCCATGGATAGTCGGATCCTATATAAGAAGACAGCACGTTTCAATATAGACTTGCCACAAGTCGACTTCTTTAAGCGACGAAGTCGCGAAAGCGAGCGACGAAGTCGCGAGACGAGCGGCGAACGCCGCGAGAAGTCGACTTGTTCCGCCTGCACGAGTTCGAATTTAATTTGCATATTTCTTGGCGCGAAGGTAGCGTGACGTCATTGTTCACGACCGCCCGCTCCCTGTATTTGAATACAAAAACAAACAGCTGTCAAATGGCTGGATCGCGGACACCGATGAATTTAATAACTCCAACAAAAAATGTTACTCGTCTGTCTCCGAATTCAAAAGGATCAGCGTGTATCTTGTGTGTGGAAAGTATTTCTGATCCAAATCGGCGAAAACTGTTCTCGAGCTCCAACAAATCTCAAGCGTGTGAATAATTTGGAGATTCTCGTTGATTTAAATCGTGTGGTGCGAACATCACACAACGATCAAAGGAGGAAACAGAAACGTCGAACTATAAAAGCTCGGTCAAATCACAAATTGATGCAAGAAATGTAACCTTCGCGTCAAGCGTACAGCATCTCTGCTAAACACATTTTGTAGTCTTGTAGAAGCTACAATAGTATCTGGAACAGGACACATGATATTCGGTATTTCAAACGACATACCTTGCATAAAACAGCTTTTATAATAATCAAACAGCTGCCGGGCCCGGCTTTACAGTAAATGCAAGAAATCAACTTCATACACGGAATATTTCAGAGCCTAAAAATTTGCTAGAATTAACATAGTCAAAGGTTCAAATCTACTTGAAAATCCTCCTCATAATAAAACATAAGCTTATATCGCCCGTAAGAAACACGGTATCAATCAAAATACAAAAATATAAAAGGTTTCAAATATTTCACACTGGTAGAGATTGTGCGGCCTGTCACCCGTTGCTATATATTTCCTACTACGACTCCTTTTTCGCGAAGGCTCGACACTTGATCCTTCATCAACGAAACTAAAGGAGAAATTACAAGGCAGACTGTTTCAACCACATGCGACACTTGCGCTTCACCATGTTTACAGAAATCCAGAACGAACGGCGATGTGGAATGTAAGACTCTTTCCTGAACCAGTCGGCGCAACCATCAACACATCTCGTCCATTGATGTAAGCTTCCACTACTTTTCGTTGGTTGTCTTTTATATCTTCAAACCCAAGTTTGCAAGCTTAACCCAAAAGCTCCAAAACTAATCGCTGCTCGAACATCCATGTTTTAATATTCACGTTGAGCGAACAAAGGATCAGGTTTCCGGAATGTGACGTAACCCAATTTAGCTCTCTCTGATTGGATAGCAGTGTTGCCACACCTCCGACACACCCCCGACCAAAAAGCTGGTCGGTAAAAATGACGCGCAGCAGGCTGGAAAAGTCCGTTTTCCGACTGACTGACAAAATCACCAAAACGCGAAAAACGGACTTTGAGAAAGTCTAGTTTCAATACGGCGGAACACTTGTATCCAGGATCTCGTTCCAGGCCCTTTCTTACCCAATCGGGCAAGGCAACGGACTAAAATGTACTAATCCCCCGCCCCCTCGTGCAAGGCAAAGGACTAAAATGTAGTAATTCTCCACCCCCTTGAGCAAGGCAAATAGTCAAAGCTCCCACAGATCCCCACCCATGCCCCATGTTCCCCGGGGTGGGGTGGGGGTTTCAAGTGACAAGTGCATTATCATTTTAATGAGTAAACACAGTTTACTTATCATATATCCCTTGTGAAGTGTAAAATCGTGTGCAACTGGGATTCAAGCGGCAGTGAAAATTCGCGTAATTCACGGTGTGAGGAACAGATAGTACGGCCTAGCCTGAATTCTGGTCGCTATCTATCTGCTCTCTGGCGCTACCGAAGAGAGGAAGTGGCTGCAGACTAGCCGAAGCACAGGGAGCCGAGAGGAGCCAAATTTGACCTTTGCGCATCCGATCTATTGCGTTATTTGATCTGTTTGTTTACCCGCCTGTTTTTAGTTATTCACCCCAGCGGGAAATCAGTCGCTTTAGAAGAGGCATGAAGTGCCGAAAAGAAAAAGAGACAAGTAAACGACCCCAGGGTAACAGCGGCGTTAAAAACAAGATCGAATAACGCGGGAATAACGCAAGACACCACGCAAGGACCCACGCAAGCATATAGAGATCTAATAAACGCACATAGGTACGGTAGGTCAAATTTGGCTCCTCTGCGCCCTGTGTATATGATGGAGCTTGGTAGCTATATGGACCTTAATCACGCGGCGGCCATCTTAAATCCCAGAGGATTTAAAACCTTTGTTTCCGCATCTGAAACCACGCGTAAACTCATTGTGAAACGTCTGAATGCGAGGCTTGGGGACCTTGGGGAATAAAAAGCTATTGTTTTTACCAACATGGCGGGCTGTGAAAAAGGCCCATAGCGTGATAATTTGAATTAGATGTCGATAGATGTCCGGAAATGAACTGCAAGTCATTCAGTGTAACTCTTTTATACATGTAGGCCTACAAACAATGGTACTCTTTGCCGACATTTTTAGAGTTGTTATTAATTACCTGTCTCTACAGTTGCTGACTCCGTTTTGATCAGGAAACATGAGATAGACGGCGTCCAAGTTACGCTTGAGCGGAATCGTCAAACAATTTCCGATCAGGTGAGGGTAAAAAATTAATAATTTTTACGTCAATTTTAACCCTTGTTGCGTGCTATAATATATGTATCATAAACCGGCTAAATTACGAATTATTCAATCAAAGGAGCCAACGTCGTTCCCAGGGTCTACTCCGCTTTCAAGATGGCAGCTGGGCGCGGAGAAGACCCTGCGACACGCTGGCGAAATACTCTACGAATCGTGGAGTATTTTATCACGTGACACACGATCGAAACTCGTTTTCTCTGCACTTGCATGACCAATAACGGTTCTGGGATCAAATATCATATTTGATACTAGAACCGTTGTTCAAGTGTAGCGAAGACGAGTTTGACAAAATACTCCACGGTTCATGGAGCAGTTCGCCAGCGTGTCCCAGTCTTCTCTGCTCCCAGCCGCCATCTTGAAAGCGAAGTAGACCCTGGAAACGAGGTTGCAAAGGAGCCTGCTAAATGCCTACTGAGAGCTAAACTCAAGAGGAAATCTATCTGTCGCTCTATCGACTGGGGATGCAGCAAATCATGGTTAGAATAGGTAAATCAATCTGCAATTCAGTGTACCTATACATATCACTTCATTACGTTTGTTTATTTACATATTCTTCTATAAGTAGGAATTTCTACCATCTACTGTTGTCTCGTAACTCAGCCGACTGAGCAATAGGGCAATAGGTCGTTGGCATTATTTTTTTCATATCATACGTTTTTTCTTCAGTAAAACTTTGTTTTATTTTGATGTATGGTGTGCGCCAAATTCAAAAGGCGGCATGCATAATGGCGCGCGTCTGACGTTTCCGACGCTACGGTAACGATAAGACTGACACGACCTTGTTTGACTCGCTCCCGGTTGTGGATGCGAAGCTGTGATTTAATTTCATTACCAGGGTCAAATCCCGGTTGAAGTTTAATTACGGGACTAACACTCATTCCCATGCCCTGCAATTTACCTGTATATCACTATCATCTATGTGTTGAATGTAAGCATCGATTCTGACTGAAATCAGTGTCATTATATTTTAAGGTCTTTGGTAAAGTGGCTGGCCGTCTTGATCCTCATACATTTGGAGAAAGTTTCTCAAGCATGGAAGCGATCCTACAAACAATCCAGGATGAAACAAAAGTTGAGTGGAAGAAGATATTTGACGGTTTTGTTGTGTCTGGAACATTTGGGCAAATCCAGAGAGTCCACATCTTACTAAACGGTCTTTTCCAACAGAAGAAACTGATTAAACCGGAAAAGAAGGCGTTTACCCAAAGAGAATGTAGTCGGTCATTGATTAGCGATATGTGGACTATTGGACATTCCATACCAGACAGTAAACTTTCGACTGAGCCAACCAATCATCGCACATCTACCTATTCCCTGGGAACCATCGACGGCGCCGTAGGAGGAAAGCACCACAGGGCTTCGACGTCAGAAAAACGTCAGATAAAAGAGACTAAATGCTATAGAAAATCCGAACGTTACGCCGATCTGGGAGAAGGTGAGGTTCATGAGCAGTTGTTAATATCCGAAACTGAGAGAGCCAACAAGGTAGATCAGCCCGATATCACGACCGATATCACTAGTGATGCTTCGCGTCTTTCACAGGTTAAAGTCCCTGATGTTGCCGGAAGCACAAATACCGATGGAAAGGCGCAAGACCGCGAAGAACAAAGTGATGATAAAAATCAGCTCACAAAAGTTATACCAATTGTAAAGAAGCAAAATTCCTTTGAGGAAGGCAAAAGGAAAACAAGTGGAGCTCGAGATCTTAAGACGGGGGACATTGGTGATGCTATGATTAAGGGTCCTGCCATTGGCAACAAAAGTACCCATGGAACATCAAAAGACCAAGATAAAACAGCTCAGCAAAATGATGTTAAAAATCGGCTGATACCATTTGTAAAGAAGCAAATGGCCCCTGAGGACAAAAAGGAGGAAACAGACAAAGCAGGGCATCTAAAGGCCGATGTCATTGGTGATGCTTTGCGGCGTCCACTGGTTAATCTCTCTGAAAATGGAAACACATGTATCGATAGAAGAACCAAAGACCAAAATGAAACAAAACAACACAATGATGTTCAGAATCGGCTCACACCAGTGAAAAAGCTGCAAATGCCTCTTGAAGATAACAAAGAAAAGATTGACAGAGCAAGGAAACCTAAAATGATCGAGTGTCTTCCTGAAGTCCCAAAGCAAAATGAATTGAGATTTGCAGACAACACCCAAGATAGGGAAGTTTGCTCTCACCCAGAGACCTCCATATCAGTAGAATGCATCAAGAAATCGGAGTCCTTATCAAATGGGAAAGACGAATATACCACGGAAGGGACCTCTTTGAAGTACATTACATCAACTGGTGTCACAGTCCTGTTGCTGAAAGGAGACATAACGAGCCAGTCTATGGATGTTCTTCTTACTCCAGCCAACCAACGCTTTCTTACAAGGGGGGATTATCAAAGCTGATTCTAGAGAAAGGAGGCCAAACAATAAAGACGAATGTCACAGCATCGCTCAAACGCAAGGTAAACTGCAAGATGGTACTACATGGTTTACGCCAAGCGGTAACTTACCATGCGGAGTCGTCCTTCATGCTGTTCTGCCATATTGGATAAACGAGAACGAGAACGAAAAGACGTTCAAACGCCAGATCCACCGATGTCTTAAAGATGGACTGATACTGGCATCCGGACATAGACACAGATCAGTTGTTCTTCCGCCATTAGGACAAGATTGGAATCGCATACCCGTTGACGTTTCGGCAGAGGTGATCACTCGTGTCATTGCAGCGTTCAGTAAAGGCATTGGCCCGATGCACAGTGGAATTACTGACTTCTGTATAGTATGTGAAGATGACGCCACTGTCGATGTGTTTGCAAACGAATTCACGTCTTTTTCCTTTCCTGGCGAAAAACCATATTTTGGAATTGTAAAGCCTAAGAACGAACTTTTCGATGCAGAAGAAAAATCAAAATACCAAGGCGCGGGAAGACATCACAATAAACGCAAAATAGACGATTCTTCAATCGGAAAAGAATCATCTGTAGAACAAATGCAGAAGGCATGTTCATCACCTGAATCAAATTCCCTTGTAGAAAAAGAGAATGCGATGATCAACGATGGCTCACCAATATCGAAATTGCTACGTCCTCTCAATTTAAAATCGATTCACTTGAAAGCTCGGCCGTCCAGGAAGGCATGAATGAAATAAATAGCGGTGTTTCAATGAATGAAACGAAGGAACGTTTCGAAGGCGCTATTACCTTCATTCCAAGTAGCTCTATTGAACGAACCGAAATTTCAGAGGGAAAAGCGTTCGAAATACTGGAAGTGACAGGGACAGCCACAGTTGGACTTGTAGAAGAGACATCGATAAGTTTACCTGCTCAAGATAACTCAAGAATACATTTGGCGGAGGAGCTCAACTTGAATCTGAACAAGGCAGATTTTAAACTAGATGTTATGGGAACTAATGAGTCGACCGAAAAAGCCCCGATGATGATGACACCTGATATCCAGCAGCCTAAGCTCATGCACGTGTCCACTCAAAAAGACCAAAATGAAGAAACACACTTCACTCAAGGAAGCGCGATGGATACTACTACTGCTGCGGATAAAAGTTCAAATTTGTCTTCTCTTAGAATGGATGGTGGTCTGTTCGTGACATCACCTACTGTCGAGGCTCTTTCAAATGCCGATCTTCGGTTGGGTTTTCA
Organism: Desmophyllum pertusum; assembly: GCA_029204205.1. Taxonomy (NCBI): domain Eukaryota; kingdom Metazoa; phylum Cnidaria; class Anthozoa; order Scleractinia; family Caryophylliidae; genus Desmophyllum; species Desmophyllum pertusum. The sequence continues at coordinate 1,891,251 of MU825882.1, forward strand.
AGGCTTTGTGACATCACCCACTGTCGAGGCTCTTTTAAATGCCGATCTTCGGTTGGGGTTTCAAGGCTTACACATTGAACATGATAGGAATCGGAACATTAAGGAAACTGAAAAACACGAAAAAGGAAATAAGCGGTTTCAACATAAAGAAGATGAAATAAATTCTGATGAAAATTCATCTTTGGCATGTAGCAATCCATCGTCAAATGATACCCACAGCAATCGGATCATGGAAAAGCATTCGTTAAACGTCCTAAATGAAAACCTTGAACCTGGAATAGCAGTAGCAGAGAACGCGAGAGAATCGATTCAGAAATACGACTCCGAAGAAACGAAGGAAAAGGAAGACGAATGCGAGTCAGTGCTTTTTGAAAACGATCATCGTGGAAGCAAGAGAAATGGTAAGGAGACTGGGCTATGTTTCGTTTATATTATAGTTTTGAACACTACTATTTCTCAGCGGAGTGTATCTGCAATTCTGTTTAATTTCGATATCTGAACCAGGAGCATTTTAAAATGGATTGATATTGGTGTATTTCACGTTACGTTGCGAAAATAGTACTGTTTCTCGGACATCCATGATTTTTTAACAGCTATTGTCATCATGCACTAATTAATAGCCCCTCCTCTTTAGATGTTATTAACAGTTTAATTTCCTCCATATATAGTGTCAACTGGGCGACAAATTGCCTTCCTGTGTGCCCTCTGCGAGGATACAGTGGACCATCCAGACCTGATTCATCCAAACATCTGTGCAGAACACAAGTTTTGTGACGACTGTATACTCACTGCGTTCACTTTCAGCAGTAATTGCCCCGCTTGCGTGGATACATATGGCTTGATAACTTCAGAAACTTCAGAAACACCAAACAACGTTGAACACAATCGAAAGTATGAGCCTGGAATCACAGGTAATTGACACACCCCGATCTCTTTTTCTGCAACTAATTCTCAAGAATACTCCTGATCAACTATTAATGGTACATTTGAACAGTTTTTCTAAATAAGAAAACAGTCGTATGTTGAAAAACAAGTATTTTCCTAACTGAGCATTGTTCGTGTTAAGTGACTATAACCAAAGTTGATGACGTACTTATCAAGTATTTTAATTTGTTACTTGTTTTGTTCTAAATACGGATGCTTTTTCGATTGAACGTTAAATGGTGATTAAAATATGGCTCTGTCATTTCCGCAACATTAAGTACGCGCAAAAATGAGAGAGAATAAGGTATATGAGAATATTGTTTAAATTCTTGTTTTCGCAGATCGACATAGCTCAAGCTCAAGCTCACCCAATGAGCAAAAGGGAAAGCCTCAAAGGACAGCTAGATCAGATTTCATTCAAGCAAACCAGCCCCCGGAGAAATGATGTGGAAAAAGTACGGGGATAACCTTCCCGGATTTGAGGGCCACGGCACAATTGTGGTAACATACATCTTCTACGATGGTATCCAGAACTCGGATCATCCAAACCCCGGTGAATTGTACAGGGGTATGACATGTCTGGCGTACTTCCCCGACACACAGGAAGGAAGGCAGGTTTTAAAATTACTGCGAAAAGCTTTTGATGCTCGCTTGGTTTTTACTGTTTCAACGTCTGCTTCAGACGGTGCTGGTGATGTTGCATTAAACGACGTCGAGCTGAAGACCACGACAGAACGTGATGCAAGGTAAAACAGGTTGAGGAATTATGAATATGTTAATTATAAATCATGGCTGTCATGGGCTTTGCATCGCAGATTTTCAGGAAATGTGTTCAGTCTATTTTATTAACTATGAAACCCAAAGATATATAAAGAAAAAAATAACTACCACGTCAAATTGAATGTTTTTATTCCATTCTATATTTTTTTAAGGAATGGCAGGATAAGCAACGAAAAGAGGCTAGTGCAAGCAACTGAATTCCTGTTGTTTTCCTATAAGATATACACGTGGGAATACTGTCGTCTATATAGATAATATAGCAAAGGAATAGAAAGTTGGGCCTCAAAAAGATATTTGCAGACTGATTAGCACAAAACACTAGTTGGCCAGTTGTGATAATCCTGTCATATGAAATTGAAACATATATGTCGACCACTGCACTAATGAGTTTTGTTTCTGGTGACTTTTTATAGTACTACACAAAGCTTTTAATGAAATTTAAGGCGAACTTGGATGCTGTCTTTTTTCCCTTGCAGAAACGGCTATCCAGACCGTGGATATTTGTCAAGAGTAAGAAAGCAGCTAGCTACAAAAGGAATTTACTAAGAACGTTCTATACTACACTGTATTATAATAGCTAAGGCCCAGTTCAGACGCCGTACTTCACATGAGCCGAATCGAATTCGATGAATTAAGTTCATGTGAGGTACGGCGTTTGAATCAATTCAGAACGGCTGAATGAATTCGGATCGGCCCAGCCGTTCTTCCCGCCTGGCTCAGCCGGGAATAACGGCTGTGGACCGGCTTCGATTCAGACGCCGAAGTTCACATGAGCCGAAACAAATGCATGAATTATTATAATGTATTTTTCAGTATAACAGCAATTTTCCTCAATTAATTTAAGTTCGGCTGAATTTAGCTCGGCGTCTAAATCAATTCAGCCGGTCTAAATTAATTTGGGTCGGCCTAAATTCGAATTCGATTCGGCTCATGTGAAGTACGGCGTCTGAACTGGGCCTAACATAATGTATTACAATGTTGTTCTTTTAAGTATAATTTGGTGACAGGAACAACCACAATAACTTTGTGCTTGGGCCATGTATTTTTGCTTCTTTACCTTCCGGTAGCTGTAAATTGTTAATTAATTAACTATCTACTCGGTCTGATCCCATCGTCCTCTCTTAGAGATTTTTACCCTTATTATTAATCGTAGGATTCCGTTGTACTTAGCAATCACTTGGGTGTTATTATTTTGCAAATCATATCCACAATACGACATATGTTGGGAAAGAAAATCTACGACCGACCTCTTGTAGCCGGTAGCAGGCTCCTGGTACAAGTTTACTCCCTTACGTATATACCGTCGTTGTAATTCATCGAATATTTATAGCTTTCGCTTCGCGCCACCTGAAAGGGGAAATGCTTGCAGTCTACAATTGTTCATTCCCTTTACGCAAAACTCAAATACGAGGCCGGGGAGGAGATAGCCTGCGAGAGCAGCCGTTTTTTTGGCTCGGAAATACGTCTGCGTAACTGCGTTTGCAGGCTAGGGACGAGATTACCGCGCAAAAATGTCACGGTGAGCTCTGCGGTTGACACATTCTAATTGCTTTATAACTCTTTAGCGGGTTTGTTTTGGTGGATATAAACTCGCACACGTTTCAATCTTTTCAAATGTGCCCGTTCTATTTGTAGAATGTAGATAAGCTATAAATATTTAATATGGCTCGAGCTTGAAGGTGAACTTAAATCAATTTTGGCAATTTTCTGACATTGTGAAAAATCTCGAAATCAAGAGGGTGGATTTGGAAATTAACGTGATATGACGTGATCGCGGCTGATGGTGATCTCAACTAAAAATTCGAAAGCGCCCGCGCTGATTTCAAATTTATCGTACTTAAAGAGCATTAATAGCGAAGCACAGGGAGACAGCTCAATAAATGTGGGCCACGAACGGTGGGCCAAGAGATCCTGTCCGCCTCTTTGAAGAATTTATCCGAAGACGACTATTAGAGATGAGGACATCTGGACCACTATACTTAACCATCATCCAGGGTCGATTTGAAATCACTCGCCCGATTACTCAATGAATTGTACTCCAATCAGTCCTATTACCATCAGTCAAATCACGGCATATCAGCTCAGGTATGACGTTCAAATGAAAGAAAACGATATATTCCTTTAAAAAAAAAATAGGATTGATGCTGAGAAAAAATAAAATTCTTAAAGAACATGATAAAAACGAATTTCCGGCTGAATGTACCTGTCAAAAGATTAAGAGCGTTTGGCCTCAACGAAAATAGACGTTTTCAGCAAACGAGCTGGGAGTGGATCATATTAGTATGCAAGCGATTCTTTGTGTTAAAAATATATTGTTGTATTTTAAGAGAGAGTTATGGACTCACCGAGCTGAGAGGGCATTTTTTTCTGAAAAAATATTAGTATAGGTAATAGCATGAGTTGTAGTAGTATTTGGAAATAATACCGCGAGTAATATTTCAAAATTGTCCAAAATATCACGAGCCGCTTTTGTTTATAATGCAAGGCAGATATCCTACCCGAGCATGTACACGACGATCGTAGCTTCACAGATGTCATTGGAGCTTTGTTTTGAAACGTTTAAGCAATGGAATGCTTTGTTCAGCTTAGTTATACCACACAAAAGTGTTTTGCTTTCAATATTCGTAGGTTTTTGGACACTTTGACAGATAATCTCGTTGAAATGCCCACTTTAGTCCACACGCTAAACAATAGAAATGTCCGCCATCTTTTTTTTTTCTTAGAGTCAATACAGCTACAGCTATACAGCTCGTTCGAACCAATCACCGTTCAGAAATTTCGCAGCCTGTATTATAATAAACGTAATCAACGCGGAAATGACTATATATGGATTCAACCTCGTTCCCAGGGTCTTTCTTCTTCGGGGGAAGAGAGACCACGGTAACGAGGTTGAGATGGATTTAACGTTAAATATGATTTCCAGTCCGTACTGCGCAGCCTTCGGGTTTGTTTTCATCTTTTTTTGAATTTGTTGACATGTTGCATTTCGGTAATAGCGTACATGAAGTTTTTTAGTCCGCCATTACGGGTCGTTACGTTTAGGAGTTGCTCGATGAGCTGAAACGTCGGTTTGGGATAACTTCGAGGTTCTTCTACTCGTTATTATTGTTATTATTACTTTTTTCCGGAATTCTTATTTTGGCTAGTATTTACATTCCTTCGTTTGAGACTCAAAAACATTGCAGGCCGGAGATTGCACAGTACGGACTAGAAATCATCTTTAAATAAAACTTTTGATAATTTGTCTGCTGTATATTTTGGGAGGATAAAAAAACAAGCAGCACAATAAAGAAAATAGGACTTCTAGGCAAGTTGTTAAAAAAGTTAGACTCCGAGGACTGATATTTTTCCAACTGAATGTCTTTCTGGATGGTAGTAAGTAGTTCAGTCATATGTAGACCTTAATCAGATCTTTTATTCATTAGAGACCAAAATACAAAGCAAAATAAACGCATACATCGGTTATACATTTTTCTGGTAATAAAGGGGTTATGTCACGCTATTTTTGGCAATATTCTGTTACACACAAACAGTTTTAAAACAGATTGAAACTTCTAAATAGTGGTTTTAAACCATGCAAAGAACATAAAACAAATAATCGAAAGCCGCAAAGAAGTGCGGATTGTTATAACTGGACAAGATTGAAACGGACTGAGAAAAGGTAAACTTGAAAGTCCATTTGTATGAAACAAGTAGTAAATAATGCTTAGAAAGAAATCTGTTTGATATGTAAGTGAGATTCCATCTTTGAATTAATATTTCATTCACTTGTTTGAGTTTAGAGCTCGTAAAAAAATAATACAGCGAATAATATCAAAACATAAGCTTGACATAGCCCCTTGAAGTATAAAATACACGATACACTTCATTGAAAAATAAACTAAAAAATCACATGCATTTTTAATTTCCTATATGACAACACCAACCTGACCGCGTTTGGCTCTAAGAAATTTTGGCATATTTGTCCGCGGACATTTTCGGCGATAAGGAGAAACGAACATTTTTCAGAAAGCGAAGCTCGAGTTAAATTGTGAACTTCGAGCTACAACAAATCATGTCAAAAGGACAAAAATCCGTGCATTTCCTTTAAGCCAAATACAGGCTGTTGTGTGTTTTATCTATCAAATATTTTGTCACAAGGCCGCTCTGTTTGCCGGGCTGATCTACAGGCTAGGCTGTCACTCCAAACGTCAAAGCTAACAATTCTGTTCGTGTTCAAAAATTATGCTAGTCGACTGTTCAAAACGTTCAGTTATATTCCGTAATTTAACGATTAATGTTGGCGCAAACGTAAATAGAACATTTTGAAATCTGGGGGATGGATGATATGCCCCAGCCTTAGTTGGAGTATATTGTGCCACGTAACATGTTTACACTAATCGCGCGTGAGATCAATAAAATATACAGCATATTAAAATGTCAGACGTGCTTACATTATTAGCCGGCCTGATGCCATTTGGGCTAATTGAAAGTTATGTTTACATGTATATAAGTACTTTCAACCTTTCTCGAGTGTTTGCATTTAAGGCTATTTCATTTATAAAACAAAGTCAACAAAATTCAATGATTTATCATAATCATGTTTACAAAGCCTGTTGTACAACGACTACTCGGCCAATCAGACAGAGCGTGCACTAATTATATGATCAAAATTGTATAACGAGTGATAGCCTGGGCGAGAATGTATACGGAATGTGCATTGTTTCTCCAAACAGGACCATAAACACTTGCACACCCACTGTCGACCAAGGCTTTCTTCAGTCTAAATGTAATGCAAAGGACTACTTGAGCACAACATCTTACTCCAGACCCTTTACAAAATAATAAAGTAGTTTAAAAAAGTGATGAGTTGTTTTGCTATACCTCCCAACTCAGGTGCCACTTTTGATTGGACGAGAAGGTTTCACGTGGGATGCCTCAAAACAGTCTAACGCCCTGGGGCAAACAAAACTCACTAACTCCCTAGGGCAATAACAACTTAAACTTTCGACTCGCACGTGCTATGTTCGTGCACCTAATTAAAACCGTGGAAAATATAGAAAAGCGCACATTGCGTCAAGACGACTAACCGCGATGTTTTTTATAACCAAAGTAAGGGAAGGTTGTTAAATATTTATGAAAAACTATCTCTCATTTCCCGTTGTTGTTTTTGACTACGAAAATAAATGTACAAAAACTTTAAAAGCACGTGCAGAAATTGTTTTGCTAATTAAACTTTTAGTTACGCACGTGCAAAACAACTGTTTTTCTAACCAACCTCTAGTTTTGCCGGTGTTCTCATCACAGTCGCGGAATTATTGAGTTGGGAGGTATAACAAAACACTTAATGACTGGTCCCTCGGGGAACAGTGACTTTTGTTTCCCCTCGATCCTCAATGTTGCCCTCGGCTTCACCTCGGGGAACATTGAGGGTCTCGGGAAAAACAAAAGTCACTGTTCCCCTTGGTGCCAGTCATTAAGTGCTTAATAAATGACGTTATGGAAAAAAGCGATACAAAGCATTCCGACGGGTTGTTTAGATGGCAATACTGTTTGGAGTGTTCTCTGGGAGCAGGTAGGTGTAGGGAAAGTCCAACGACTTATTTCGGTGCTTTATCGCCTTGGAAACTTCATCCAAATTTTCTTTGAAACGTGAAAGGGCGTCTTCGGCGGCCTTATCAGTGAAAAGCCTTTCCGGAAACTGTCCAAGATGTGGCTGCAAAAAAAAAATAATAAAAATAAAACAGGTACGAATGTTTTGAAAGTTCTCGAAATTTAAGAACTTTCAAAACATCACAGCAAGGAGCGCAAAAGTGTGACCATGCAGACTGTCCAATCAGAAGTCGAGTATGGCTCGTAAATGGTTTTAAAGGGAGTTTTTCACGGTTCGGCGCATGTGCCGGCTTATCAACTTTATCCTAAAAAAAAACCCACTCACATGTACTTCTCGATGCTTCAGTAATCACATACTATAATTAGTCCAAGAAAAACGACGAATGACCAAAATTCACAAAAAATTTCAACGGATTATACCGAGAATTGTCGACATTTGAATACCAGAATAAATTACCAGAATAAATCCTTCGTGCCATCACTTTATTCTGGTAATTTATTCTGCTATTCAATGTCGACATTCTCGGTGTAATCCGTTGAATTTTTTTTTTGAATTTTGGTCATTCGCTATTTTTCTTGTACTAATTATAGTACATGTATGTGATTACTGAAGTATCGAGAAATGCATGTGAGTGGGTTTTTTAATTGATGTATTGTTACTTTTGACTGGGGATCTTCTTTGAAAAGCCCATTAGGGCTTGCTAAGATCTCCTGCCTTTATATATCTGTCAATGTAATCAATTAATATTTGTACTGTGGTGGGCGAAAAAATAAAAGATATTGTGAGCACGTTTAAACTGGCAAACAACTCTTTATTTTTTTGCTTTGAAATTCGACGTGTTTGGCCGCGCTTACGCGCCATTTTTTGGATTTATTGTACTGCTCTCTACCAGAATGAAGTAAGTGTACTATATATGATATTTAAGCAACAGTCAGATAAAATAAATTAGTCATTAGTACTTTAATTAGTTTATATTTTGAATGTTTACTGATCATGTCACGTTGTGGAGTCGAGTGTCCTATAAACTAGACATGCTTCAAAATCTCTCGAAACCAAACTTTACCATTGGCAAAACAATCTTAGCAAAAATGAAAGACAGTTAATGGTCGTAGGAAAAGCGCAGGTTGTTTGTCAGATGTTTGGGCTTTGGTGGCTGATTCGCACCTTATATACCGGAACTTCTTATTTAAGCATGAAATATATACCTCGTCATCAAATTTTCGGGTCAAATCAAACACCACTGTTACGGTAACTCCAGTCTGAAGGCCGTTGGCAGACTGTTCATGATGTGTTCCTCGTTCACCAGACCTTTTGTTTTGGGAGGTAGTTGTCGCATGAGGCTGGGAGTATGTGGCTGGAAACCGTATGCATCCAACTGAGAGAAGTTGACCGCTGCGTGTTGGCTTGAGCACGTGAAGATAACCATGGTAAGGATGTGGGCCAGCTGTTCCAAACTTGTCACAGAGGAAGGGAAGCCATGAGAATTCTCAGCTCCTCTTGCTGGATAGCCATTGTCGTGAAGATCACCAATCCAAGCTTGGAGCTCTGTGTCCTTTAAAAAAAAACAAAGTAAATAATAACCGTGACGATGGTTTGGATATCTGATTTTAATTAGCATGGAGTTTTCAACGATTTCATTTTCCCGTTCTCCTTGTTTTGTTTTGACAGTGAGATCATAATTTATTATATTAAACCAGGGGGGGGGGGGGGGGGGGGGGGGGGGGGGGGGAGAGAGATAGCTACTTCCCATACTTTCTCTTAAATCAAATCCAAACCATGATCACAACTTGCAAAGCGGATTCGTCGTCTGCGCGTGCGAAGAAGTTGTGTAAAGTAGAAATACATGGCTGCTGGAAGTCGATGGAAGTGCGTACTGATGTATGAATGATTATTGGATGTTTTCACTTTGTGATCCTTTAAAGTGCTACCAGGGGGGGGGGGGGGGGGGGGGGGGTGGGGTGTAGAAACTCCTTATAATTTGCATAATTACGGACATAGCGGTGCCGGGCAACCGAGCGTGCGCATTAGCACTCAACTAGTTGCTAAGAGGATTGTCCCACGGGAACCCATGCATGTCCAATGCACATCAACTGAGTCGGGTCGTCTTTTTTCGTAGACAACCCGTCTAGCGGAAGTCAGGTCGTGATGTTCGAAACGGAAGTGAACTCGACTTATCGGAAGTCAGCCCGCCAAATCCGAGGGATGTGATCATGAATATTTTGACAGATCGTGACGATCCGTACGGTTCGTGACGACCCGACACAGTTAAAGTCGATCCGACTTTTTCGTAGTCAGGTCGTGAGAGACAGGGGCGCGCGACGTATAATATGTCTGCACGCGACATATATATGTTTATAGTTCACCACTAAATTTTCTTTGATTCTGATTGGCTTAAATCGAACACGTGACGTGATAGTGTTCATCCGCGGAGAGACACTGTCAGGTAATAGTGCCCGTCGGGCAAAAAACCCCGGATCGATAGTGCCAGCCTGAGCGAAAAACACCCGTTTTGGGCAGTTTTGAGCTAAACTGTTGAAAGAATAAATTAAAAAATAGCGAGAATTTACTCTCTATCAATTCTTTCATAACATATGGACATGCACGAAGTTTGGAACGAAATATTTAATGTACAACAAATGCGAATGAAAGAGCACTAAACAATTTACGGAAAGATCGGTATAAAACCGACACAAATTCGTCCAAAAAATGACAACCTGTTTACACCACAAGTTTAAGCTTAGCCTATTCAGTACATTGTTACCTTGTATTTCCAAGAGGCTTGTCAATTCCAGCTTGAATCAGCACAATAAATATCGGTTACGAAGCTTAAATACGGCAGTTTGTCAAGCGTTTGCCCGCCGTAAACAAGTGAAACCTTCGACTCCGTTTCAGTTGTCCGTTCGACTTGTAAAATGAATATAACGTTCAGCTCCACAATTATTTCCGATCTTCCCATTTTGAGCTAAATCATTTGCACAATTTTCCAGAATATATGAAACTTTAGAAGAGATTGAGCGAAGAAATAACCCGAAGAAAACTTTGTCCTGTTTTTTTTTTCAAGTTCGTGGCGCCCCGCGCCAGATGTTTTGGCGCCGTTTTCATACAAATCGTACTTCATTTAAATGGAACTGAAAAATCACCCAGTCGATTTATAACTTTTGAAAAAGTAATCCGAAGTTTAACCTAAAGTTTTGTACGTATTTAAAAGACAACAGTTGAAATGCAAAACTATTTTTAAGCTCCAAGTGTCGCAGTGTGTTAGAAATCGAAATAAATAAATTCATGTCGTTTTCAGTTTTAGGCCACCGCGCGGAATATTTAGTGGTGAACAATAACGACAATAGAGTGTTTCTGTCGAGGAACTATCGGCTGATAGTTGCCCGCGGAAATTTTATGTTCTAAAAAAACACATATTAGCCCGAGAACGAAGTGCTTTTCTCGTAGACGACCCGTCTAGCGGAAGTCAGGTCGTGATGTTCGAAACGGAAGTGAACTCGACTTATCGGAAGTCAGCCCGCCAAATCCGAGGGATGTGACCATGAATTTTTTGACAGATCGTGACGATCCGTACGGTTCGTGACGACCCGACACAGTTAAAGTCCGACTTTTTCGTAGTCAGGTCGTGAGAGACAGGGGCGCGCGACGTATAATATGTCTGCACGCGACATATATATGTTCTAAAAGTACGAGGCCACTATAACACGCTTCCATGTAGTATCAGGCGCTAGCACAGGCGCTTGCAGATCAAAACAAACACGCGACGCCACATATAATATGCCTGCACGAGACATATATATGTGTATACCTCGTTCTAAAAGTATGAGGCCACAAACACACTAAACACAATATATATTCGTTCTAAAAGCGTGAGGCCACAAACACACTAAGCCCAATGTATATTCTTCGTTCTAAAAGCGTGAGGCCACAAACACACTAAGCCCAATGTATATTCTTCGTTCTAAAAGCGTGAGGCCACAAACACACTAAGCCCAATGTATATTCTTCGTTCTAAAAGCGTGAGGCCACAAACACACTAAACCCAATGTATATTCTTCGTTCTAAAAGTGAGGTCGCAAACACGCTATACATGACCTACATTGTACATATTGCAAGACCACAAACAAACGAGATCTGCATGCATACCACGTTCTAAAAGTAACAATTGAACGAGCGAGGTAGACAGGCTACAAAGTTGAAACACGCTTATATAGGAAAGTGATCATGAAACACTCGCGTTGCACATGTCACACAAAAATCGTATACAACTCCCATAATTTAAGGGCCGACTTATACGATACGAATTGTTTCGTATAAATCAAACCTACAACTTGCTTACGATTATCGTGTACAATACGAAATATAAAATCATACGGCATATTTCGTGTCGTATACGCGATAAGCAAGTTGTAGGTTTGATTTACACGAAATAACTCGTTTCGTAGGCTCGCATGCGACAATGTTGTATCGTCTAAATCGGCCCTAATAATGCACGGGAAGATTCCATGGCGTATGATTGTCAACTATTTTCTAATCTGCTGTCTGGGAATTTTAGAACACGAGTAAAATTTAGATAACACGAGTCGCAAGTATAATACATGGATTAGCTTCGTTATATGTAGACTGTTCACAGCCTCCTCTATTTTCTCGTTGTAGCTGCGAGCGAACTGGAACTGAGCGCGAAGCGCGAGCGTTGGGGTAGGGGGCGGGGAAGGAGAAAAATAGAGGGGCCTCTCTTTTCTCGTTCGCCCACCCCCCACCCCACACCCCCTCGCGCTCGCTGTTAGCGTCGAGAAAATAGTGAGGCTGTGAACAGTCTTCGTTATATGCTTTATGATAGATATTTACAGTTATTGAAATCGAGCGCCATTTTTCAAATGTGTCCATTGGTTGTTTAGCCAGTGACTAGGTTGACTTAAAATAATGGCACCATCAAATTCACCGTCATCATTTCTTTCCAATTGGTTATAACTTTACCTGTTTGATGTCATCATCGGAATGATAATAAACTTTCAGAATGTCGGTGATGTATTCTTTAATGGCCTTCCACACTCTCAAAGCATCATCGCGATAATGGAATCCTGGAAGTTTATCTGCATCGTGGACTCCTCTTTTTCCAACTCTTGCGGCAAGTCATACGATGACCATGTCATACTCTTGTAATAATTCTGCATGAGAATAATATGACCTATGGAGAGTAAATCAAATCATCCATTCCGAACTTAAAAACTGTCGCATACATTTTAAAATGTAGCTTCATTATTCAAGTCACTTTTTCAGTTACCGGGATCAACTTGGTTTGATTTTCGAAAACAAATCTTACTCTTGTCTTACTACTTATTTATCCCTCCCCCCCATCTATTTAAGCCCCTCTCAATAAGCACCCATCTAGAACTTCTTTTTCCCTCTTTATAGTATTAACTCCCCCCCCCCCCCCCCCCCGCCACAAGAAAGTTTAGATGGTCGCTTACGTGAAAAATCCACAAAATAAGCTCAAAACTGAATCGATTAACTGATTATATAAAGTTATTGCCTTATCAGCTAAAATCAGGCAAAAAAGACAACGCTACTCTCATTAAAACTAATTTATTCTTGGTTTTGCAACACGCTCCGTTTGTCGAACACAGGGGGGGGGGGGGGGGGGGGGAGATGGAAACGTCCGTAACATAGCGGTGCCGGGCAACCGAGTGTGCGCAGTAGCACTCAACTTTAGTTGTCAGACAATAAATTCACACCTAAAATTAGTATGTATGATGAAAAAAATGTGTTTTTCCTTGGTTGTTTTCGTTCGAAAACGAAGACGTGTTCTTTTCGTTGTTGTCTGATTTCGCTTCGCCTCGTGTGCCGGCTTTCTATCCCCCTGGTCGAACACATCAAGAACAAGAATTTCTCAAGCAAAACGATCAAGTCATTCAAACGCGGTTATCATGGGTTCCAGGGATTGATGGGCAACGTAGTCTGATGCATGAAAGAAAAATCTGAACTTTTGTGACATCTGAGTAATGATTGGCTAACATCCTCTTGAGTGGTCGCTTACCGGAAACAGAAAACAAAAGAATACGTCAAATTTATAGCCGTAAAGTGGTCGCGGTCGCTTAAGAAATTTGAGCAGTGGTCGCTTACGAGAGAGTTTTAGAAACGGTTATTACAAGGTGGTCGTTTACGGGAGGTGGTCGCTTACGAGAAGTGGTCGCTAGAAGCGAGTTGACTGTAGTAAACGTTGTAAATCAAAATGAACTAAGTCGACATTTTATCTTCCTACAGTAACGTAGCCCAATCAAAAATCAAACTTTAATAAGAGCAAACAGTGTAATAATTCATTTAATAATTTGCAATCAAAATTGAGATGAATGTTTTTAATGTTTTTTTAACTCGTCCAATAATCTACGCTATTCTCTCTGGGGAACCCGCATATAATGCCTCTATATTCCTGATTAGATATATTCGACGTGCAGTATGTGGTCCGTTGGGATGTGTTACCTAACCTTATACACCGTGTTCAGTATTTCAGTCCACACCTCACGCCATAACTCGCTCAGTCTTTTCGACAGGACGACCGTCACTTTGCTTCGTTTGTTTCTGCTGAAATTCATCGCTGCCCTCTCTACCAAGTTTCATGACAGTGCAAGTTACCGTTACCATTGATAATGCTTTACTTCTAGAAGTTTGCCGTCCCAACTGCTCCTGTTTAAGCTGCTCAAGGAGACCAACCTGCTCCGGCACAGTACAATGCTTTGACTTTCGAGAATCCATTCTGCGGTCGAGCGCAGGCCGTCCTTCTTCCGTCAGATCAAGAACAGGTTGTCTCTAGCGGGTAACTAGTTTGTTCAAAATTTCACTGTCTTGTTTTGTCCGTATTATTGCTTTTGCGAGTTTTGCCTCGCCGAGTTTTGTTTCTCGCGAGTCAGTTGTCTCGCCGAGTTTAGTTGTTGAATGGCAGAGCTTGGCTCGCCGAGTTCACTGAGCTGTTATTGCGAGTTTGTCTCGCGAGTTTTAGTTGGTACCTGCGAGTGTGTCTCGCCGAAGTTTAGTTGTTGAATGGCAGAGCTTGGCTCGCCGAGTTCACTGAGCTGTTATTGCGAGTTTGTCTCGCGAGTTTTAGTTGGTACCTGCGAGTGTGTCCTCGCCGAAGTTTAGTTGTTGAATGGCAGAGCTTGGCTCGCCGAGTTCACTGAGCTGTTATTGCGAGTTTGTCTCGCGAGTTTTAGTTGGTACCTGCGAGTGTGTCTCGCCGAGTTTAGTTGTTGAATGGCAGAGCTTGGCTCGCCGAGTTCACTGAGCTGTTATTGCGAGTTTGTCTCGCGAGTTTTAGTTGGTACCTGCGAGTGTGTCTCGCCGAGTTTAGTTGTTGAATGGCAGAGCTTGGCTCGCCGAGTTCACTGAGCTGTTATTGCGAGTTTGTCTCGCCGAGTTTTAGTTGGTACCTGCGAGTTTGTCTCGCCGAATTTAGTTGTTTAATGGCAGAGCTTGGCTCGCCGAGTTCACTGAGCTGTTATTGCGAGTTTGTCTCGCCGAGTTTTAGTTGGTACCTGCGAGTTTGTCTCGCCGAATTTAGTTGTTTAATGGCAGAGCTTGGCTCGCCGAGTTCACTGAGCTGTTATTGCGAGTTTGTCTCGCCCGAGTATTTAATAGTTGTTATTGCGAGTTGTTTCGCCAAGTTTAGTTGAATTATTGCATGTTTCTCACGCCGAGTACAGTTCTTATTTTGTGTTTGTTACGCGTAGTTCAGTTGTTTATATTGCGAGTTTTGTCTCGCCGAGTTCACTTGTTATTGCGTATTTGTCTCGCTGAATTTAGTTCTTATTGCGTGCTTGTCACGCCGAGTTCTCCGAGTTGTTTTATTGCATGCGAGTTTTGTCTCGCCGAGTTTAGTTGTTATTGCGAGTTTTGCCGTATCGCCGAGTTTCACGGTTGTTATTGCGAGTTTTGTCTCGCCGAGTTTAGTTGTTATTGCGTGTTTTATCTCGCCGAGTTTAGTTGTTATTGCGTGTTTTGTCGCGCCGAGTTTAGTGTTATTGCGAGTTTTGTCTCGCCGAATTTAGTGTTATTGCGTGTTTTGTCGCGCCGAGTTTACTAGTTGTTATTGCGAGTTTTTGTCTCGCTGAGTTTAGAGTTATTGCGAGTTTTGTTGCGCCGAGTTTACTAGTTGTTATTGCGAGTTTTGTCTCGCCGAGTTTAGTGTTATTGCGAGTTTTGTCTCGCCGAGTTTAGTGTTATTGCGAGTTTTGTCGCGCCGAGTTTACTAGTTGTTATTGCGTGTTTTGTCTCGCCGAGTTTAGTGTTATTGCGTGTTTGGTCGTGCCGAGTTTACTAGTTGTTATTGCGTGTTTTGTCTCGCCGAGTTTAGTTGTTATTGCGTGTTTTGTCGCGCCGAGTTTACTAGTTGTTATTGCGAGTTTTGTCTCGCCGAGTTTAGTTGTTATTGCGTGTTTTGTCGCGCCGAGTTTACTAGTTGTTATTGCGAGTTTTGTCTCGCCGAGTTTAGTTGTTATTGCGTGTTTTGTCGCGCCGAGTTTACTAGTTGTTATTGCGAGTTTTGTCTCTCCGAGTTTAGTTGTTATTGCGTGTTTTGTCTCGCCGAGTTCAGTTGTTATTGCGAGGTTTTCGCACCTAGTTCAGTTGTTATTGCGAGTTTGTTGCGCCGAGTTCAGTTCTAATTGCATGTTTGTTGCACCGAGTTCAGTTGTTATTGCGAGTTTTGTCGCGTCTAGTTCAGTTGTTATTGCAAGTCTGTCGCACCTAGTTCAGAAGTTGTTTATTGCGAGTTTTATCGCGCCGAGTTCAGTTGTTATTGCAGATTGTCGCGCCAAGTTCAAATGTTATTGCGAATTTATCGCGTCGAGTGCAGTTTTAATTGCGCGTTTGTCGCACCTAGCTCAGTTGTTATTGCGAGTTTATTGCGCTGAGTTTAGTTGCTATTGCTAGTTTTTCGTACCGAGATCAGTGTTTTTTGCGAGTTTGTCCCGCGCTCCGACTGAGTCCAGTTTATTTTGCCAGTTTGTCTCGCCGAGTTTATAGATAGTTGTTGTAGGACATTTGTCTCGTTGAATTAGTTTTGTCATTGTCTCTACGAATTTAACTGTTTATATAACGAGTTTTTGTCTCTGCGCCAGTCTGCGCCGAATCAGTTCCGACGGCGTGTTTGTTTTCCACGGCCTCGCAGAGTTGTTTCAGTGGGTTCACCGAACTTCGTTGTTTTAGCGAGGCTATTTCCTTGATGGGTTATAATGTATGTGTCTCGCTGAATTTTTAGTTGTTGGCTCTAGTTTTATTCTTACAGTTACTGTACCAACTGATTTCGTCTCGCTACTTTTTTCGTTTTTCTGTGGGTGGCCTTTATTGGCGAAGCTTCCTCGAAGGGATTATCTAATATCCTTCATTGCTCTGTCCCTGGACGGGGGTATTTCGGGGTTGCTTCGCTTTGGGGTCCTACCCGTCCCTAGTGGGATTTATTTTCTTTTTTATGGCAACCTATAGCTACAAACCGTTGTCACTTTTGCCCATAGGAGGCTGTGTCGTTCCGTATCTGTTTGTTACTGTGACTTTATGGGTAAACCCCAAAGCGTCGCAGCCCCGATGCTCTCTGTGTTTTAGTCTCTGAGGTATCGGTTCAGACCTCAACTTAGGTTGTGCTCTTTAAAGATCCTAAGGTTTGGTGGCCGTAGATTCATCTGTATGTCAAGAAATGGAAAATGTTTTTTCTCCATAGCACAGTATCAAGAAACTCTAGCTGATATCAGACGCAAATGAAATGTTAGAAAAGCCTATTTTTGGGGGGTATTTCCAAGGCTCGTTTTATAACTCTAAACATTTTCAAGCCGGAGTAATTTGTTTGTTTGTTTGCTTTTTTCCTATCTTGCCATAGGTTTTAATGCAAGCCTTTATTATGGACCTCCTTTCAACTGGGGAAAAGTGGGCGTGGTTGGTTTTACTCACCTCAGTTTATGCCATTTACTGTTTAGCCCTCTAAGCCCAGAATGTTATACGAGTTTAGAGTTTAGCCCTATTTAATAGCCCAGAATGTTGTGCCGTGATGAGTGTTTTCTAGATTTGTGGATCATGGACTATATTTTTTGGTAACCCTGGGTACGTGTCACTGAATCCGGAAGGGAGTATTTTTGAGTTATGGGAGGAGCATACAAAGTATTACTGGATTTCCAGCTTTTTGTGGTCATGAAGTTCCCTATTAGAGTTACTATGGGAGTAATCGCCGACGGGCTGATTCTCCCCATATGTAATCATAGCCCAGGCATTGTTTGTAGGGGATCCCAGTGAGAATATATTACTATTCTCTCTGGGGAACCCGCATATAATGCCTCTATATTCCTGATTAGATATATTCGACGTGCAGTATGTGGTCCGTTGGGATGTGTTACGTAACCTTATACCCCGTGTTCAGTATTTCAGTCCACACCTCACGCCATAACTCGCTCAGTCTTTTCGACAGGACGACCGTCACTTTGCTTCCCCACCCACCTCCCGCAGCGATGAGCCATCCTCTCCTCTGGGAGCTACCTGCTCCCAATCGCCTCGGGCTGATTCTCCCCATATCTAATCATAGCCCAGGCATTGTTTGTAGGGGATCCCAGTGAGAATATATTACTACTTTCCTTCTTTAAATTTCGTATCAATAATTTAAACATTCAAACCTCCTCCCCCGATGCTGAGCACGAGGTCAGCCACACCCCCTGCAGGTAATAAAAACGTGTCTTCCAAAGGTGTTGATGGCCAGAGTTCCCCGGAGATGAGGTGACAAAAGTTTCCACAGGGGGTGGAGTGAGGGTAGCTGTCTTCTGGTAGCAACTGCGATGGGCTCCATGAACAGATGCGTACGAAGAAGATGAGAAATCATCTAAAATGACCGAAGAAACTTTTTAATAAATAGATAAAATGCACACACTTAAATTATTCCTCTTATTTCAATATTGACGAATTAGCAAAAATCAAGGTCTTTTAGAGAAGTATTCCCCAATATACATGAGTCTCTTCCAATTATAATTGTTTGGAAATCTATATTTAATGTTTAGACCATAATTGAGCTATTTGAAGAACACTACTTGATAAGTCAGTTCTAGTAACGTGATGTCGGAACCTCGATCAGAAGGAAAGAAAAATAACTAATATAAATTAATATATATTAATATATATTAATATATTTCATTATCATAGGCACCTCTCTTCTACAAATCAGTGGCGAGCTTTGAAATGTTAATGTTTCGGAGAAATGACTTTTGAATCGAAAGCTTGACATTTTAGGGTGCCATTCTAACTAGTACTTGATATAAATAGATTATTTTACCCACATGACATGCTTCTTACTTGATGACACTGCGCGTCAGCATTGCGCAGAAGCATCTTGGCGTAGATCCAATCTAATTCAAGGTCGTTTGGAGTCCAAATTGGGTTTTGGTCGCTCGGTTGTTGTTGGAGCTGAATGGCTATTGGCATAATGTCCCCATTGCTTCTGACGTAAAACAGTCCTAACGCTGGGCACGTGTAGCGCCTCTCAAGTTTGCGGTTCAGAGTACCATACTGCGGAATGTCGTCAAGAATCTCGTAATCAACCAGATAAACACGGCCATTCTGTGTATAAGGAAATATAGAACATGAATTCAGCCACAATATAGATTATGTGTGTTTAATTGGTCTTGGGTGTGAAGTGCCAATAATTAACTAATTGACCACTCCCATGATTTAATTACCCGGGGAGGGAGGAACTCCGATATGAAAGCGACGGGGGTGATCGTCGTACCTTTAAGGGGTAAAACATTGTGGTTTGGTACCGATAAGGGTTTTAGAATCTAAAATGAACGCCTGAGACCTAACAAATGTCAGGAACTAGTTGTGTTTTAGAATTGGTATTCCTTGGGGGTGAAAGTGAATTTGAGCCACACCCGCAAAACGCGAGTCTGGAAACCTTTTAGGATTATTTTCAAAATTTCCGACAATCACCTCTGTTATTTTTATGTGGGAGTCCCCTCCAGGTATCTATATACTTAACAAGGTATTGCACGAGCTGCTTGACATGTACAATCCTACATCAATAAAACAGTAAACAACGAGTCCAAACAAACTTGTAGAGTAACTTATCTTGTTTAAATTTGACCCTCTATTTTCTTTGAACAAATTCTGTGCTCTTTATTTTGGGTGGAATGTGACAAAGCCGTGTTCACCCGAATTATTATATATTCAACTCACTATCTCTTTTCTGATTGGCCGAAAGCGTACGCGTTTTATGCGCGATTTTTGGCTGTGGGACCCGAGGTGTCCGTGATAAAGGGGTTTCTATGGCAAGATTACCTTCAGTTATAACTAATCAAGGTGAAGAAGTGAGGAAACTTTCCGAGGAGCTGAGAGGCGAAACAAATGGATATCTGCGATCAGCAGGGAAGACCTCACAGACACCATTTTGGAGCACGGCCGAGTCTGTGGCAAACATTTTATCTCCGGAGAAGCGGCAAAACTGTGGGATAGGTATGATCCAGATTGGATTCCGACCCAAAATCTAGGTCACGAGAAATGTGATTCTGCCGAAAAGCTTCAAGCCGATCTTGAAGCTGCCGCGAAACGAGATGAGAGAGCCAGAGATCGTTGGAAACAAAGCCTGAAACCATTTGGTTGTAGGCCTCGAGACTGGTTTCGAGAACCAAATAGCAAAGCAAATCAATCGATTCAAACGGCGGAAGGCAGTCGGGTTCGAAGCGTTTCCCCTCTATCAAAACAGGATCGATCCCAATAGTCGAGATTTTCTTTAGATAGCGCTCTCAGACTTTTACATCCATCTTTTTAGCGTAATCAGATATTGGAATTGGGACTATATTGTCTTGATCAGACGAAGGAATATAACTTTTTTCGCTAGAAGCCATTATTAAACTGGAAGGAATTATAATTTTTGGACTATGTTTGCATGTATTAGTAGCAGAAACACGTGACTCAGATGTGCACCAACATGGCGGAAATTAATTCTGTGACGTCACGTGAAAACGATCTATACGATAATCATGTCAACATGGTCAAGGACACTCAAGGCCACGGGTAATCATGTCATGTATGACCACGGTGCATGATTTCCAAGGGTAATCATGTCAAGTTCGCTCTGCTTTGTGTTGCTTGCCGCTAAGTAAATAACATCGGTGGCAGAATAATAATTATTTTTTCGTTGAATGTATAATAAAACAATTATTAGATTCGGTATTGTGATCAAAGTCTCGGTAAGAGCCGTATCAGCCGAAGACGAAGAGAATCTTCAGTTGGCAGCCGAGTGAAACGATGAAATTCAGCTTTCGGAATTTCGTTTCAAGCTATCACCCGGTTTCCATTCCTTTTTCATGAAAAAACTCAGAAAACTCTCGTAGAAAACTGAAGTCAAACTCCGAAGAAACATACAAGCGAACGCTATGTTTGGAAATTCTGCTCAAAATCCCGCCGTCAAGAAGCCAAGATAAGTTAGAAAGTCTGCGCGCTCAACCAATTAAGAGCGAGTAATTTTTCCGCTCGTCCAATCAGGGTCAAGTAATTTGCCCCGGGCAAACGAAAATTAATGAAAGATGCCCTCTGTCTCTGCCAATCACCATTCAGTAATTTTGCTCTCCATGTGATAAGTCTTAGAATTGGTACCTCTTAGGGGTGACAAAACCAGATTCTGGTACCTTTCAGGGGTTCCTTTCAAAATTTCAGACGATCACTCCCGTCACTTTTATATGGGAGTCCCCCAGGGTATAACCTGGTAAAATTCAAATGACGTACCTTTATGGCCTGTTGAAGCGTATCTCCGTCGTCCAATAAATTGCCGACCATTTCCTGCGTGACGGGGAATTTCAAGGGCAGCTCCATACATCGCTTGATCGTGTCAGGATTACAGCCGTTCAAAACTGCGCTCCATAAAAGAAGTCTGCTTTCCAGTGCTCTGCTGACAATGGTACATCGCCCACGGAGTGCGAAGCGAATGCCTAAAAAAGTTAGCAACCGATGCATTGTTTTGAAGATTGTACTGAAAGCACTTTTTAAGTACACGACCACACCAGCTTTGCTGTAATTTTAACTATCGTGTATAAATAAATGCTGTTATTATTATTATTATTGTTTGCCTGTGTGTTATCTTTGCAAACAATTATACAGGAGAGTTCCACCGAGTTCACAATTGTAAAATATTGACAGAGCTGTTATAATACACCAATAATTTTTTCAGTCGCACTGATTGGTCAAATAGGTCACATGGTCCACCTCTGCGGACAGTTATCACGCAATAATGAAAGTGCCCTAGTAGAAAAACGCATGCGACACATCATTGAGTATTCACGTGCCCTCGATCAATCGATGAATGGAATAAATTGCCATGTTCAAAGACAAGGTTTTAATCGCATGCGATGGACCTTTTTAAACAGAAAAAAAGACTGCTCTGGCAAAGTTACTGCAGAAAATCAAAGGCTCCCATGGCCAGCTCAGCAATGTAATTGATGTTAATGACATTCATTGAATGCAGTTGTTGGTTCTTCCCTGTGAAAAATGGGGATGGGTTTTGTCATGTAATATCTGGGCAGGAATTATTTGACTCTTTCTTTTCTGTGGTGACTGATCAGCAGTCTTATATATCGAGTCTTATGTCACGTAACTCTTTCGTTTTGCAAAGACGCATTAATATATAAATAGACAGTGCAATCCCCATTTCTCGAATCCTCGATTTCTCAAAAAACCCAATAACACGAACCAAAATTAAAAGTCGTTTCCCTTGGATTTGTTTCACTGTAATTTTACCCCCGTATATTGGGCAACAGTCAAGCCCAAACTCAATAATACAAATCTGACATATCAAAACACAATAACTTTGACATAAATATTGATTAGTATTATTTTAAGTTCTGGTTTGACTCTGGTATTCCAGTGGAATGACTTAGAGTCTTGCTAATCAATGATTCATAAATACACAACCCAAGGTGGGGTAGTTTGATCAGATTTGAAACGCACTGAGCTAGCTCAGTGGTAGAGTGTCCGACCGGTGTGCGGAAGGTCATAGGTTCGACTCCTGTTGGGGGAACTCGGAATTGTTTTTTTCCGAGTAGTTTGTGTCACTGACAGAATAATATATCTCTCATACACTATATGTTTTCGGCCAAAATACACTTTCAATTTGTTTTCGGTTCAAAGCTATCGATCGATCGATGGATCGAATTGTACCCGATTGTAAACCTTCGTATGACAAATTACAAAAGTTTAAATTATCAAACGATCAGTTGAACAACAATTTTTTAATGGCTGCTGTGCACATTAGTGCGCAGCAGCCAGTTATTGCCATCGTCGAAGCATTCTTTACATTCCTGTGTAAGACTTTTTGTGTAACAATTGAATTCCTGCGAAGACAAATGGTATTGTTCGATTGAAAGGTTGGTATGACAACTGTCAGAGACTTTCGCTTCATTGACGGTGGTGTCACGAGAGACATTGCGTTGCAAAATAAATATTAAGTCTACATTCTTAATGGTTTCTCGAAATTTCCGCTCACAAACCACTGAAGCAGACAAGTTCGTCTACAATTTTAGAAGATAATCATTCCTCGTCTTGAAATTAAAAGCCTATAATTTTTGTCACGATGTCCAACGCGAAAGTCTCGTGGCCCATCAGCAAAAAAACATGTAATATTTTTGTTTATACAGCACCATTCGCGCTGACATAGCAAAATTCTCAAATCAGTCGTCATACTAATAACTTGCACCATCAACCTTTCGACATCTGAAGCTCTTAACGATTTTCAAATATTTAAAAAGTCAAAAACTGACACAGCACCACTGATTCCAAAAATATTTGGTCACTAAGCAATACTTTCCTCTCGTAAACTAGTGATGCCAAGACAAGCTTAACGAATATCAGGTCACACGACAACCTTTTACGTAGCTGTAAAATTTCATTTATCTTTTTATCTGATTGCTCGTACGTTTTGAAAAACTAATTGTACATGTGATGATACTGTTTCATCCGCCTTTTAACAACAGTGAATGATTTTCAAAAGGCAATTATAGGTCATTCAGCAATACTCTGCTCCACTAAACAAGCTCGCCGCCTTAGATTATCGCGGATTTTCCCCTTAAGCGTAAAAAATGACCAGCGCCTTCGCGACAAAAGCTTGTCTACACCTCCCATGTAAACTTGTCTTTAAGGTATCAGTATACCCCAAATGACCATCATGCGTTGGCGCTGTTTTACAGTCAGACGTTTAACAAAAACCCCAATAAAGTATATATTTCTTGAAAGCTTAAGAATTGTAGATTACGAATATGTATTCATTTGAAGTAAAAAGATTAACGTGTTTCGAATATAGCGCTCAATTTCAAAAAGTATATCGGTCCACAAATCGAGTTCGTTTCCGGCCGGAATTGAACGAGAAAAGGCGAAAAACATCGCTACGTGTTCTTGACACCTTTCTCTAAAAAAACTGTGTCGGGGAATTTTGATTACTTGTCTGGTTAGCTTTTAACACACAGTTAAACTTCGAGGGTTGACAAAACATGCATTCTCTGTACGAAAATACTCATAACTTTCGAAGGAGGGAAAAAAATAAAATTCCCCGACACAGTTTTTGTATCAGCCTATTGGAGAACATTCTCTCCAAATTGCAGCGAAAAAGGTTGAAAATTCGTTGCAAACGAACTTGAAACGTGCGCTTCATTCGCTGAAATTTTAGTTTCGAGAAACAGGGGAAAACATGTTTTTGGGCGTTCTTCCGGTCTGATGAGATTAAATAAACAAGATGCGTGAAAATAATTATGCGTTGATCGATAAAGAGAAGGCTCGTCTTACTTTAATTAACAACAGAGTTCGTATTGAATACAAATGACCTCAAATGCGCGCTTCTTATGGCTAGAGAAGAAAGTTCTCCTCTCACCGATCGTGCTACAAGTAAATTAAGAGCTTATGGCTTCAGTTTTCCCTCCATTTAGCTTCTCTGTGGGATATTCGCCCACATGGATATGCAACCGCGAGCGATTTTCAAGTTGTCCTAATTGTCAGTGATGCGATCCGGTGTCATTTGAGACCTGAACATTCTCACCGAACAATTTCCCATTTCGGTATATTCTTACTTGAAAACGCGGGACACAGTCTCTTATGTTTCTACGAACATTGCAAAATGTGGCTTTCG
This sequence comes from Desmophyllum pertusum, assembly GCA_029204205.1. NCBI lineage: Eukaryota > Metazoa > Cnidaria > Anthozoa > Scleractinia > Caryophylliidae > Desmophyllum > Desmophyllum pertusum. The sequence continues at coordinate 1,915,676 of MU825882.1, forward strand.
AATTTCGGGTGAATCCACAAACATGTCGGCCCTCGAGTTACGTGACTTTTAATACGTACATGTTGACAAACTGTTGACGGCTCTCGATTAGAAATAATTAATGGCGAGAATCGTTTTTTCTTCATAACTTTCTTTAGAAGCAATCTTTTTTCGTGAAACTTTTTGGAAATGAAAGGTTTTGATGTAATCTATCTGAAGATAACAAAAAGCAAAATCTTGCAAAATGGTCAAATTTGGGGTATACTGATACCTTAATATTATTCGCTATGCGCATTCTCCAAGTAAAAACCGCAGTAGCCATTTGAGTACGCGTCGCGGACCTATTTTGTTATAAAGCAGACATAAAAACATCTAGACATAATAATTACCGGCCGTCCTGTGGTGTCAGTTTTCCTTTCCCAAGTCTTGAAAATCCATTTGAAGTGAAGGCTCTAAAACGCCAGAGTCCAGTTGAACGGCGGTCTATCAATTTAGTCGCCTAAAATATGCCCTGCTGGAACCGTTCTGTTATTCCCGGTGTTTTTGAAATTGTATAAACCCCTTGATTCATCGGTCGAGCATGCGTCCAAATATTTGTAGTCAGATGTGCTTCGATATAGAACCACAGATGTCAGTTCGTGAAAGAAATAATTTCAATCCTCCTGAGTGGCACACTTCTCAAAGGAAGAAAGGAGGAATCGCAGAATGTATCCGTTTGTTGGCATCGGAACTCCAAAAAGGTCTATCTTTAAATGTGTAAGACGAGAGAAATACCGTCCTGAAAATTAAAGTAGAAACCCGCCATTTTGTTTTCCTATGCGGTCGGGCTGCTACCCCCGATCCCCCCGACCCCTGATGCCTACCAAATATTGCGCCCGCAATATTTTTTAGTGTTGTGATTTCCCAGGCCTTATACACTGGTCAGCGGAATTACCACGGAAAGTTACACACGGCAAATTTTCCCCACAACCACGAAACTCATCAATCGCGCATGCGCTGATTGCTGAGCTAAAAAAGAGGATTATAAAAGCAAAAAAATACTACTGGATCACTATCCTATCATATGCCTCCAGTTATTATAATAATATTGTTTAGATACGGTTCACCCCGAGATAACCTGTATAAAAGTCGGTAGAAACCAAGGGAGAGTAGTTACACCATAGCCCACTTACCGATCTCTTCAACGTAGAATATCGATACAACAGCTTTTGTTTGAATAGCTTTCGCTCACGCGCACCCATAGACGACTATTTTAAGGCGGACCAATGAGAACGAGAGTTGAAAGAGTTCAAATCCTCGCTGTTGTTTGATGTCGAATAAAACTCTGATACAACTCTTGTCCCCCCTCAATCTCGACGACCCTTGCTCTCGTTTGATACGGCTTCAAGAATTAGAATTATCAAAATCATAACAAATATCGCGTTACGTAATTATATAACGGATCAGTGATCCTGCAGTGTATGACGTTTTAAAATTATATACATTGATTGGCTGGGAAGTTTTCGGTGATTTTAATTGGTGCAAATATGTGGACAGTAACTGCCACGCACGGGTGTGTATTCGCGGCTGCACCTGTACACGAGGGAGTAAACCTTACACGAAAGAGAATGTTTACTACTCGGCTAATTTGAAGTGTGAGAAGAACTTTCTCTTCTATTGTAATGGTGCTGCTCGCATTTGGACTAGAGTCCGTGCACAACTTACCTTGCAAAAATCATCAAATCTCCTCCAAGGAGAACTAATTCCTCGCCATATTATTGATATGGTATTAAAAATTCCCTTTGCACTGGCATGTTTAAGGACAGCATCGGCATTGTGTGCGAACTGTACATCTCTAGGAAGTGTTTTGATGTTTTCAGACTTGATAAATCCCGGCAGGCCCCTGAAGTCAGGGTCGTCACCCCATTGGTATATTTCTTGTCTTTGTTTAACTTCCAGTCGTCGTTGGTTTCTTACCTCGTCGTCCTGCTCAACTGTGATCAATTTGGCTAAGTGAAATAAATGGGCTATTTTCAGATAGATACAACGAGTAAATTATCTTCTTAATCGGCTGGCGTGCCTTCGTTGTCTCTACTAGTGATAAAGTTTCATATAAATCCTTATAAACAATTTTGTCATCGACAGGGGAGGATGATCCAAGAGAAAGGATTCCCCCGTGCCCCATGATATTTTTTTCTATTTTAATAGATTTCGCGCCCTGCTGTGAAAGGTATTTTTATTTCCTTTCCTGATCGAGGCACGGACATCACGTTACTCGAACTGACCAATCAGGTAGCGCTCTAAAAACAGCTCAGCTACGGACTAAAATGAAAAATAGATTTCAAAAACATTATCATTAGAAGAGACCCATGTATGGGGGAATGCTTTTCTTAGATCATCCTCTCTTGTCATCGAGTATTCCTGTTATGAGCCTGGGTCACCTGTGCTCAGGCGCGTAGGAGGGGGGGGGGGGGGGGGGGCTCGAGGGATTCGAACGAACCCCCTTTGGAGGTCAATAATGGAGGACTGAAAACACAAACTGTTGATTTTCAGCTTTTAGCAAATAGTGAAGGAATGGAAAACAAACTTTGAGTGTTTTAGCTTTTAAATTACCCTGCAAGAAAACGCTAAAAGCTATCAGGAAAGTATTAACCCTATTCTGCCTGGGCTTTTTTTTTCGTTCCTGAGCCTGGGGGGGGGGGGGGGGGGCAGATAGTGCCCTCCTATGTATCTCAAAAAGTATTGACGCTATGAAAATGAAACTTACATGGTGTGTAAAGCATCCGAAAATCTTTATTTTAGTGGCAGTCACGTGTCAATTATTACGTCATACACGCCATAATGACGTCATACGTTAAAAAAATCCGCCATCTTGGATCCTAAATCTTGGACTTCTAAATTGTTCAGAAATGTCAGAAAATCTTCAAATTTGTTTCGAAAAAATCAAGAAAAATATAAAGATGCTAAAACGGCAAAGATTTTGAAAGGATTTCATCGTAAAAAGCAAAAATTTTATGAAAACTGAAAATTAAGCTAAAAAATCAACAAATTTGGGTTAAAACGATCTGTATCTCGAAAAGTATTTGTGCTATAAAAATGAAACTTATGTGGTGAATAAAGCATTCAAACATGTTTATTTTAGTGACATTTACGAATCAATTATGATATCATATCACGCCGAAATAACGTCATACTTTAAAAACTGTCCGCCATCTTGGATCCGCCATCTTGGATTTTTAAATTGTTCAAAAATGTTAGAAAATCACCATATTTGATTTGAAAAAATCGAAAACAATATAAGGATGCAAATTTGCAAAGATTTTGGAAGAAAACTCTTCGTAAAAAGCGAAAATCTCATGAAGTTTTAAAAATGGCGTTTAAACGATCAGCCGGGCGATCAGCTTCTATTTTAAGTTATTTTTCCAAAGGTAAGTGACTAAGTGTTCAACTTTTATTCCTTTTAGGCTAAAATTCGTACATAGACGGCGGAGCCGGGGGTGGGGGGCTTAAGCTTTTGCCCTGAGATTCCATTGCAGCACACGTCAAGCTTTTGTAAAACGTTTAGTGTACTAAGCCGGTATGTATGTATGAATGTATCAAGTTAACAAAACGTCGGAAATATTGTTGTTATGACTAAAAGTACCTGTTATTTTACACTCGATCGAGTTTGAAATATTGACCTGGACAATGCTGAAAATAGCATTTCCGGGCCTCTAGATTTCAAAATTTTCTGGAGGGGCATGCCCCCCAGACCCCCCTAGAGGCTCGCGCCTTCGGCACTCGTATTTAATAATCCCCGTTAATAAATATTCCTGTGAATATGAACACCCCTTCAAAAACCTCAGCTACGCGCCTGGTGCTAGAAGATGATAAGGTATTTTATCTGACATGGAAGATCCAAGAGTTGGGTTTGGAAACCAGAGCCATGGTCTATCTGTGTTAAATACGAAGGAGCACTATATAAAGGAGCATCTCAGGTGTAGACCAAGAGCTCATTTGTCAATCAACAGCGAACGAGATAATAGCTGAAAATTAGAGACGAATAATATTCGCCGGTTTTCTTTGCTAATTATTCTGAACTCAGCAAAATAATAGCTGCGGTTATACGAGGCCATATTACCTAGTGATATACGAGGTTTCCCTGTGGAAAGTGGCCTTTTGATGTGTAACCGATTTTACCTCAGGGAAATTTACCTGGGTACTGAATTTATATTACCAAAAGTCTATAACTAAAGGTTTCCATCTCTGGTATTAGGTCTTGTCCCATCAAATTCACGTTTATGCTATTTTAGACCATTTTCCCGCGAAGCAGTAGCCAATCACGTTAAACCATGTTTTAATGCGCGCGCAAAGGCAGAAACTTTGGCCAAAGAAAAGCGTCACAGCAGAATGGCATAATCCAGTACCTGCTGATAGTTTCAGTACATAGAGAATGAAAGATACTCCGAGTGTGTTCATTGTGTCAAATATTTAGACAACAAATGAGAAAACTAAGTTGGAAAAAGTTATATTTCGGTATGAACTATACCATCATCAGACTAAGGATATGCATACAAAGTAGGTCTTAAATATTGTGTTAAGAGAGCCTGTCACTAATAACCAGGCCTTTCTGTAGATTCCTGCTTGTTCAGTGTTACAAATGGGTTGGGCGTTGAAATCATCCAGTACATGAAGAACTCGACTGACTGAAAGCCAGAGACAATAATGGTCGAAGCAGCGATAAGAACGCGGCACCAGTTGACGGAAGATGTCTAATATTTATAATTTCAAACTGGAGTTAATTTTTGCGGAAGAAGGTTTTTGCAGGAATACGTTTTTGGGACAACCTTTTTGGGCGGATCCGGAATAAAATAGAAAAAATTAGAATCCGCAAAAATTTAGTGCCACCAGGAGCTGGAGCCAGGTCCCTGATTATGGCTCCTGGTGCCACACGGTATCCTGTTATAAGACCTCTTCATCCGTCCAGAACAGAAGAAAATTGCAGCAAAGTAGGATGACAGTGCTAAAAAGTACTACTGAAGTTGGATCATAATCATGTGTATTGTCAGCGGAGCGGCTCCTAGTAATGGGCTCCTGGTATTTCAGTTGAAAGTGTTATCAGCCTTTTTCGCCCTGCCGCCGCCCTCGCCCCGCCGCCCTCGCCCCTCCCCCACCCCTGAAATGCCGATGAAAATAGCGTTGCGCGACGACCCAGGTATAAACAGCTACAAAAGCGCCGACATGTTTTGTGGTCCTATCCTTTCCAGTGTGATCTTATTTTTTAGTTTCAGTGCACTAAAAACCGAGGAACATTCAACAAATGACTAAACCGTTGAACAAGATGCTGTGATGACGAAATGTGTCGAATGTTTACAAAGATTGGTGTTGCGTTCGACTGTTTTCGAACGTTGACAGTTGGCGGTGTTCATCGGTCGTTATAAACAGAACTAATATTCGACGAACGACAAGATAATCACACTAAAATGAACAGTGGAACTGTCTTCTACAGCAAATAAGGTAAGAATCTTTCGCAATGTTTTGATATGTGGTTATTTCAATCTCGTATGGGTTAAAAACATGTGGACACGGCGGACGAAATTATTATGCGTGACCCACACAAGCTTGACCGCCTAAAGGTCAAATAAGCGGATTTTCAACGGATTTTGAAAAGATCTCGCGCCGCTCTCAACCGTTACCCCAAATAAATTTTTGCAGCAATCTCGAGGCCACCCTTTTGTAATTCAACCACCAGAAGCTTAATCCATTTGAAGGTTTAGCACATGGTGAAAATATATTTTTATTCACGACGTACTTTTTACCGTGAGTGAAATATATGCCTTCGTAATTAAATTATTTTGTATGGAAAGAACAACGGAATATTTCCCAAAATCGTTTGTGGCAAATATTTAGACATTGCCACAAAACATTTTCAGTATTTTAAAGAACGTAGAAGCATTCGTTTTTTGCTTGCGAGGGTAACAAACTCGTGCAATAATTTGACGCCTCAAATGGTGATTTTCAACGGAATTTGGTTATTTGCACTTTTCTTTCAAATAAAAGGATATTTTGCCAAAAGAAGTATCCAGTGATTTTTGTTATACCCTAGCCTATCAAGCGTTAAAATAAGAGAGAAATCGAATTTTCCACCCTTGCCGCGATATGTCTGATTGTTTAGTGACAGCCTCTCTTAAATAACAATAAGAAAGCGAAACAAAAAAGTATACTCACGAGAAAAGGCAAAGTTCTCTGCTGGATTTCAATCCATTGTCGAGAGAAGGTCAGTTGTTAGACGTTTGATACAATATGCCTCTTTGTAAAGAAAAAAGATTCCAATTGTGGTCACAGTCTAATACTGCATGTCCTTACTAGTCTGATGATCGTATAGTTCATACCGAAATATAACTTTTTCCAACTTAGTTTTCTCATTTGTTGTCTAAATATTTTGACACATTGTGACAATGAACATACTCGGAGTATCTTTCATTCTCTATGTACAGAATGGCATAATTGTTTTAATAAATACTTCACTAAATTTAGGTTAGACTTCGGTATAACTTCAGTTGAAAAACTATAATTATAATAACTTTATCGGGCATTGTGGCGTATTTTGCGGGCTAAAATGGAGTTCCAACACTTCTAGATGACTATTTCTTTGCTGTTGATGGAATTCTGTAATTTTTCCTTTCAAGAGAACTTTAGAGCACAGATTGTTTCGACGAATTTTGCTGACGGTTTTCTGCCAAGTTTTACAATGAAAATAAACGTCGACCCGACGCCGGCAGTGTTCAAGATATCGCTTACTGTCTTTGATTTCTTTTCTAAATGCCCTCTGAAATTATTATAATAGTAATAGAGTTGATGTTCTTGGCGTAAATATGTTTTTTGGCCCTTCTCAGTCTCATTTGAGCCTAAGTCGGGCCAAAAAACATATTTACGCCCGCGAACATTAACTCTACTGTTATAATCGACTGAGTGATTTTTCAGTTCGATCTAAATGAAGTATGAATGAAGCATTTGTATGAAAACGGCGGCAAAAACGTCTGACGCGGTGTTCAGTTAGCAAATTGAATGAAAAGAGAGCAAGACAAAGTTTTCTTCGGCGGATTAATCTTCGCTCAATCTCTCCAAAGTTTAGTATATTCTGGAAAATTGTGCAGATGGTTTAGCAGATCCAAAATAATTATGGAGCTCAGTGAACATCATATCATTTTTTACAAGTTGGGACGGACAACTTAAAGAAGCTTATAGGTTTCCCTTGCTTACGGCGTGGAATTCTTGCGCGACTACAGAATTAAGCTTAAACTTAATTGTGTTGAAACGAACTGAGCTTAAGATCAAGTTGACTGAAGTAAAAGAACAAAGGAAACCCCCAATACCTACATAGATGGAGGAGAAAGAGAGTGATCTTCGAAGATAATTTCACTGTGAAGTGATCTTTGATTGTACCGTCACGAACGCTTGACGAACTGACGTATTGATGCTTCCTATCCGATATTTATTGTGCTGATTTAAAAAACTTAATTCAGCTGGAATTTGCCAAGCCTTTTCGAAATACAAGGTAACAATACTGAATAGCCAAGTTTTCATTATTTGGACGAATTAAGCTTAATTGTGTCCGCGGTTTTCGGATCGGTTTCCGTACATTGTTTCAGGCTGCCTTTAGTGCTCGTTCAGTCGCATTAGTTGTACATTTACAGGGAATTTCCCATGAAATATTTCCTTGCAAACTTCGTGCATTATTTAGTAGATTGAAGGTTTTTACTTAATAATTCTAGCCACCTTTTTCAATGAACCACCTTGAACAAAAATTGTCGAGCTGGCGCGTTCACTGACCATCTTTGTCGGGTATGGTGCGTGATTGGCTGCTGGTTTCGCGGGAAAATAGTCTTACAATAGCCTAAACGTGAATCTGATGGGCCGCGCGCAATGCTAGATGGAAACCTCTAGTTATAGACCTCTGATATAACATGGTTGAGTGTACGAGAACAATTAAACATTTTCTTGGCAAAACCCTTTATGGGTCCGTAACCAAATTTAAACCAATAGTCACAGCAGTTATACCACGTTTAAATTAACTCTGAGTGAACTTGACTTTTCCATGTTTATATTAATTCAGTGGGACCCCCAAAAGAGGGTGTGGACCTCAATTCAGCCTTAAACCAGGTCTAATTTAGACTTTGTTGAAATTGTCGGCCCTGTGTTGTGAGGCTGGAAGTATAACATAAGGGGAACGAACCGAGAGTACAAGGTTTGTGATCTTTGAGATCACGTGACTTGACGTTTCCATGGCAACCAAGTTTTGACAGATATGGTAATTTCAACTTAATTTTCAATATTCATGAGATTTTTACTTTTTATGAAGACTTTTTTTTCCAGAATCTTTATAGACTGCGAGCAGTCCCTCTTTCTTTCTTTATCGATCGCGAAGCAAGCGCGAGAGAGCGGAAATCGAGCGCGAAGCGCGAGCGAGCGGGAAAATGGGCCGAGCGGAAGTGAGTCACGAAGTGACGAGCGGAAGTGAGTCACGAAGTGACGAAGAGCGAAAGATAGAGGGACTGCCGGCTTTTCTGCATCAAACGCGTGCTGAATTTCCCGTTGTACAGACAACGGAAAATTCGGATTGGCTAATTAGACGATGGACGCTGTCCAGATTAGTTTGATTAGTATTAACTTCTTGACAACCTCTTGACGACTTGTTGACACTACAGCGGCTTAGATTTCATAGCGCGAGACATCAATAGCGGCAACTTTGTGGCGAGAATGCAGAACGTTTTCAATGTTTATCTCTTCATTTGAACGAAGTAGTTTTAAAGGAAGAACAGAAGCAAGCAATCGAAGCTTTGCTGATGGGAAAGGATGTAATGGCCGTTCTTCCCACGGCCTTCTGGAAGAGGATGATTTATCAGAGTTTTGTTAACGTGAAAGATTCGAGCGATTCCGCATTAGAGTCGGATCACAGGTCTACTCCGCATCTGATCATTGTTCGCCAGAAGAGCATCGTCCAACGATTTTGGCTTGAGGTTGCTGACGAGGATAAAGACAGTCTTTGGACTTTCAGACATTGGCGACAACAAAATGCTGATGGTTCACTTCATAAATACAGCTTTTTCCACATAGCGCTGAGTTTCGTTGATTGATTCATAATCTAAGATCGTACTCAACACACACGCTTGCGGCTACAACGATCTGAGAAAATAGAGAGGCTGTGAACAGACTAACTCAACACAAAACAAGCAGTCTTGTTTAAATAGGCAATGTTTATTTTTTCGTGCAATTTACCTCGCAAAAACTCACGAGTCGCGTGTGTAACAAGAATCCTTTCTTCGCCACCCCGGGGGCTGGTTTATTTTTGGCCGTACGTGACCTAAAGGGCCGAGAGTTTGTTATTAAAAAAGTTAATTTCAATTGCTTTACGGCTTGGTGGGCGGAGTTATCTGGCACGCGTTTGATGCAGAAAAGCCGGCAGTCCCTCTATCTTTCGCTCTTCGTCACTTCGTGACTCACTTTCCGCTCGGCCCATTTCCCGCTCGCTCGCGCTTCGCGCTCGATTTCCGCTCTCTCGCGCTTGCTTCGCGATCGATAAAGAAAGAAAGAGGGGACTGCTCGCAGTCTAGAATCTTTACAGTTTTTTGCATCCTGATATTTTTGTTCGATTTCTGAATATCTTGAAATCCAAGATGGCGTTCCCAAGATGGCGTATTTATTTTAGGTATGACGTCTTAATTGACACGTGACTGTCACTAAAATAAACATTTTAGATGTCTTCCACGCCATATAAGTTTCATTTTCATAGCGTGAATACTTTCGGAGATACATTATTTCTGGCCCCCCAGACTCACAAACGAACTGAAAAAAGACCAGGCAGAATGGGGTTGAAAATGGAAGATTCCATGTTTTAACTTCACATACCTTTCCCTTCAAAGAACACACATTCCAGTCTGCACCCAGGAAAAGCACGGAAATTCGTAAACCTTTTCAGCATCTGATTTGTAGTTAATTGAAACTTCATCCAAGAACAAGTCGCTGGAATCATTATCAGAACCACTTTGATCCGTTTTTTACTTTTACTTTTATCATCAAGAGTTCTCCCACATCTTCTGCTTCTATGACGTATTTATCTTCTTTTGCGCTTGCCCAAAAAGCTTTGAAAAACCTTCTTTTTAAAGATGACAAGAGGCTTCGTTTGTCCCTTAGTCCCTGTTAGAGAAATACCAGTTAGTAGTACATTTGCGGCAATGGAAAACTAAAGTTATTTACGTAAAGCTAAAGTAATTATGTTGTATACTGATTGTTCAGTCGGGGGAACAAGTGCCGTTTTTGGCAAATGTTTGTTGAAGCACTCCAATAGTTTCCGATTGTTTATTATCCAATCAAGAAACAGCGCGGGCACTCACGAGTACTCTGAAAATTGTCACGCCAGAATAACGAAATGAGAATACGCCTGAACGAATATCGCGGAGACGGGATTTCCATGGCCCTCAACTGGTACGGAAATATATATATTTTTTGCTCGGGGTGGGGGGGGGGGGGGGGGGGGGGGGGGGGGGGGGGGGGGGGGGGGAGGACGGAATCTGCCCGCCGCGACTTTGACAGTTAATAACTTTTTTAATATTGAAGTAAAAGCCGCCAAACGTTGTTTTTTTTACAGGCGTTTTTCCAAATTTTTTCATGTTTTTAAGGAAGAAAATAACTTTCTGGCAAACTTTTACGTTTTATGATCATTTTAGCATTATTTTATTGTTTTGTGCGGGGGCGGGGGAGAACACTCTGATACCTGGCACGTTTCTTGATAGACTTGTAGGCGTTGTGTTTCCTGTTGTGGCACAACAGCCACAACAACCACTTTTATCCACGTAAAGGTGGCTAAAGAAACATATGCGCGTGTTTTTCTTGTACAGCTGTCTCACTCTTCTCTACATACACATACAGATTTCGCTATACCCATACTTAAGAAATCAGTAGGGTCGATATAGAACAAGCCGGAAAAGGCTTTTCCCTCTCGTTTAACATACCCCGAAACGTTCACAAACGCCCACAACAGCCACAACAGCCCACAACACCCACAGCACCCACAACACCCACAATACCCACAACACCCACATCACCCACAACAGCCACAACAGCCACAACAGCCACAACAGCCACAACAGCCACAACAGCCACAACAGCCACAACAGCCACAACGCCCACAACCGCCACAACAGCCACAACCCCACCCGCACCCACAACAGCCACAACAGCCACAACAGCCACAAACGCCCACAACCAGCCACAACAGCCACAACAGCCACAACCGCCACACCGCCCACAACAGCCCAACAGCCACAACAGCCTTAACAGCCACAACAGCCACAACAGCCACAACAGCCAACACGCCACAACAGCCACAACAGCCACAACAGCCACAACAGCCACAACAGCCACAACAGCCACAACAGCCCCAACAGCCCACAACAGCCACAACAGCCACAACAGCCACAACGCCCACAACAGCCACAACAGCCACAACGCCCACAACAGCCACAACACCCACAACAGCCACAAACACCCACAGCACCCCACAACAGCCACAAACAGCACAACAGCCACAACAGCCACAACAGCCACAACAGCCACAACGCCCCCAACAGCCACAACAGCCCACAAGCCCCACAACAGCCACAACAGCCACAACACCCACAACACCCACAGCACCCACAACACCCCACAACGCCACAACCAGCCACAACGCCCACAACAGCCACAACAGCCACAACAGCCACAACAGCCACAACACAGCCACAACAGCCACAACACAGCCACAACAGCCCCACAACAGCCCAACAGCCACAACACCAGCCACAACAGCCACAAACAGCCACACAACCAGCCACAACAGCCACAACAGCCACAACAGGCCACAACAGCCACAACAGCCACAACAGCCACAACGCCCACAACAGCCACAACGCCCACAACAGCCACAACGCCCACAACAGCCACAACAGCCACAACAGCCACAACAGCCACAACAGCCACAACAGCCCCAACAGCCACAACAGCCACAACAGCCACAACGCCCACAACAGCCACAAAACGCCCACAACAGCCACAACGCCCACAACAGCCACAACAGCCACAACAGCCACAACAGCCACAACGCCCACAACAGCCACAACAGCCACAACAGCCACAACAGCCACAACAGCCACAACAGCCACAACAGCCACAACACCCACAACACCCACAACACCACAAACACCCAACAACACCCACAACTAGCTATATTTATTACAACGGTGCGTAACATAAAACATTGCTGTTACATGTACTCTGACCAATACGATTGAACAGAGTAATTGGTGTGTGTCATATGTATAACCCGGATGTATACATTAATGTACGCTATCACCAATACCACGGGGTTGTTTAATTTAGGTCAATTTACAATCGCATCGATCGGATTTGCAAGCCGCAAGGACCAAGATGTCCTTCTGAACGGCCTCACAAAATATGTAATGTGTCAGAAATTTTTAAATATTCTTTGTGACTAGTAGATATCAAACGTTAATTTCTGAAGGAACTTACAATAACAATAGCGAACTACCGAAGCCGCTGTTACGCACAGCCGTCAAGAAGTCAAGAATGCTTTTCTCCAGACCATAGGAGTTCTATGTACTGGCTGCAAACTTTCCTACATGCAAAACACGGAAAATTCATTGAGATAAGACCGACCTTTTCATACGTAAATCCAAGGCGTAGTATCGACCTGCACAATAGTTGCAATCAGTTGCTAACCCGTGTAACTGTGTGAAACCAGTCTTGATACTCGTCTATATAAACAGTTCCGACTTATTCTTTATCATTTCCTCCAGAGTTTTGTGTTCTATCTATTCAAGTATCAGATAAAGAAATGTTTGACTTTCATCTTTTCATGTCACTCGATATAAAATACAATAAACATTCAACACGTTCAAACTTCCGCTTACTAGACAAGATTATTTGCCTTCCTCTTCTTCTTTGCCGGTTTTAATATCTCGCTACGCTCCCCATACAACCTGTGAATATTTGATACAAAGCTGGTACTTGTAAAAAGACATCGAGCTGTTTCCTTTATAGAACTTCCGTACAAATATTGATGATAAATCACCCGCCAGCGTGGGTCTTCGTGCAAAACTTTCATCATTCGTCTTACTGCTTGGTAACCTCTCGGTCGAATTATGACGGGCGAATCATAGCTACACACAGCACTGAAATCTGCTGTAAATGATTTTTCCCCAAATATTTTTCGTTGTGGCGACGTGGCGCAGTGGATATAAGCACGATACAACGATTCTACCCTCCTCCATCTTCGCGGCTTCGGTCAAAAGTCACTTAAAGACCCAATACAAACTGTGCCGACTGCGACACACACTATTCTATTTCCCGTACGACTGGTGTATAAACGAAGCCTTAGCTACGACTAGTATAACCAATGGTTAGGGAGTGCGGGCGATATCGATGGTTGGAGTTCCAGGATTAACAAGAGCCAGAATGGCTTTGAGCTAGCTCGGGCAAATTGCAGGATGTGAGTGGTTGCAAAAGCGTTGTGATGCAAAAACATGATGTCAGTTACATGATGATGTTCAGTGCTGTGGAACTGGCGATAATAAAAATTTAGCTCACAGCCGTGATCCGTTAATTAAAAGTATTTTTAACTAGAACAAATTGAACCCTTTTTTTTTATAGAAAATGAATTGTTAAGATATTCATGAAACTCAAACGTTTGCATTTGTAAGCGAGATGAAAGTGAACGATACAGTACAGAAAATGTATTTTCGGCAAACCAGACTGAGCCGTCACAGAGATTGCGTGACGAGCCCAAACAGCCAGACCCCGTGACGCCTGCTCCGCGCTAAATATCAAATCCCACAGAGTTTTATTGAGATTTTTAGCCACTCGAAGCTATTTTTGCCTCGGTAATAATTATACATCGATTATTTTGTTATTTTCAAAACGTTTGTGTTGTCTCAGCTTCGCATGCAATAAATTATATTACCAGAAAGAATGAAACAAACACTTTACAAAAACTTACAACGTAAACATCAGTCGCCGATGAGTTTTGTATCCGAATTAGCAAATTGCTGCAAATCGTATGACCTTCCCTGTGATCGCGAAGAACTCGGGACACCTTCGTGACAGTTTATTAGACTTTGAAACCCGCAACTCCAGTACAGTTACAACAGTATAATTTTGCTTTACCTCTCATGACTGTATTAACTCGTATGCAAATTTTACCAAGTTTCCCAATGTCATGCTTGGATGAGTACAACCGTGTTTCCTTCCAGTTTTGCTCCTTGATTAAAGATGTTCTGAATCAGTTTTACAATGTAAACGTCAGTGAGGAATCCCGTGTGGAATAGCATTTTCATAACAAGCGAAAGCTGCTATAAAGAAAAAAACTCGCGTTTGTTTATAGCCGAAGACAAAGTCCGACGTGTCGAATAATTTGACCTCCCATATTTGGAAACGTTTCATGTGATCGAAGGTCAAAACACTCGTGATCACATTCCATTCATTCTTGGTGGAAGATTATCAGGAATGTGCCAAGAGTCTCGGTACTAACATGCCGCGCATGCGTAATAGCAACATTGAGATTAGGATTGCGGGCTTCTCTGGGCGCCCGCAATAACTGATGGTGAACTCCGGTTCACCATGTAAGATTTACATTCAAAGTCCTCCAATTGTGTACAAAGCATGACATAATGTCAACACCTGTATGGTGCTACAGAAAAAGAGTTTAAACATGAAATAATGTGCAACACGAAATATATGCCAAACATAGACTAATGTCAACACCTGTATGGTGCAACCAGAAATGTAAGAAACAAATGTGAAATAATGTTAACCATACAAATGTTCAACAGTTTATGTAAATAAACCATTTAAACAAAAAAAAATAAGCACCGATTTGGAGTCTAGAGGTCCTGGGTTCGGCGCCTATAAGGTCCCTTTTTTCCTTTTTTTTTCTTTACTTTTTAACGCGTGTTTATATCATGAGAAACCCTTTTTTTGCGGTCGAGTATTTCGATTTCGAACTCAAACAAGGTGTATGTTTATCAGTTGCAGGATGAAATAAATAATGAAATATAAGACGGCTTCTCGCCCTCGATGTATACTGCTAGTACAGTGGAAGTTCTCGAACCCTCAATTTCTCGAAAACCCCGATAACTCGAACCAAAAAGTCGTTTTCCTTGGGCTTGTTTTCACTGTAATTTTACTCCGATATTTCGAATTTCCTGATTTCTCAAACCAATCTTCGTTTCGCGTGGAGAGTTCCACTGTATGTCCCACTGTATATTATGCGCAATATATGCGCAAGCGTTATGCATTAGTAAGATTTTGGGATTAAATCTGCCTTGGTATAATCATTTGGCGGATTGCCTTAACGGTGTGGGGTCGCTTCCCAGTTTTAGTGGGCGAGTTGCAGCTCCAACTGAAGGCGTTGGATCTGAAGCGATTCGGTGTCTCTTTGGAGCGATAATCTGGTGATGTCGCCGTCAGATAACGCTGGCGGGGCAGGAATAACAGAGTCGCCCTGTTGCTCTTCAGAAGATTTGGCCGTCCTGGAACTGTCGAGGTTGGCAGATGGCAAAACTAGTTTTGGTTCCTCTTCGTGGAAGTGCCGCTCGCAGTAGAAAAACCCGTTGCTTGCACCGGGGAAATATGTGGTTCCGCTGTCATTTCTGGTAATGTGGGAAAAGAATCCCAGACAAAATCGTCGCTCAGATGTCGAGAGGAGGACGTGCGCTGTGATCTCCTGGAACCCATGATAAAGATACGGTAAATATCGCAACGAATATTCGGAATAAAGCAGAGAAAATCTCAACAAAGCTAACTCGAGCACGAGGTCGCGAGGATTGACATACGATACGATCGCGTTGCGTAATACAAATCAATAATTAACCTAAATTATTTTTTGAACAATTTAGGTTTTCCTCATTCCAAAAATACATGATTGGGTTAAATAAGATATGTTTTAAATTTGCCATTAAAGGTGTTCTCTAAAAATGGAATGGCCCTTGTTCACATTGCAGTGGTATTGGTGATAGCGTACATTAATGTATACATCCGGGGTATACATATGACACACACCAGGACACACCAATTACTCTGTTCAATCGTATTGGTCAGAGTACATGTAACAGCAATGTTTTATGTTGATCGCACCGTTGTAATAAATATAGCTAGTTGTGGGTGTTGTGGCTGTTGTGGCTGTTGTGGGTGTTGTGGCTGTTGTGGCTGTTGTGGCTGCTGTGGGCGTTGTGGGCGTTGTGGGCGTTGTGGGCGTTGTGGGCGTTGTGGGCGTTGTGGGCGTTGTGGGCGTTGTGGCTGTTGTGGCTGTTGTGGGTGTTGTGGGTGTTGTGGGTGTTGTGGTGTTGTGGCTGTTGTGGGCGTTGTGGGCGTTGTGGGCGTTGTGGGCGTTGTGGGCGTTGTGGGCGTTGTGGGCGTTGTGGGCGTTGTGGGCGTTGTGGGCGTTGTGGCTGTTGTGGCTGTTGTGGCTGTTGTGGCTGTTGTGGCTGTTGTGGCTGTTGTGGCTGTTGTGGGCGTTGTGGCTGTTGTGGCTGTTGTGGGCGTTGTGGCTGTTGTGGCTGTTGTGGCTGTTGTGGCTGTTGTGGCTGTTGTGGGCGTTGTGGCTGTTGTGGCTGTTGTGGGCGTTGTGGCTGTTGTGGCTGTTGTGGCTGTTGTGGGCGTTGTGGGCGTTGTGGCTGTTGTGGCTGTTGTGGGCGTTGTGGCTGTTGTGGGCGTTGTGGCTGTTGTGGCTGTTGTGGCTGTTGTGGCTGTTGTGGCTGTTGTGGCTGTTGTGGCTGTTGTGGGCGTTGTGGCTGTTGTGGCTGTTGTGGCTGTTGTGGCTGTTGTGGCTGTTGTGGGCGTTGTGGCTGTTGTGGCTGTTGTGGGCGTTGTGGCTGTTGTGGCTGTTGTGGCTGTTGTGGCTGTTGTGGGTGTTGTGGGTGTTGTGGCTGTTGTGGCTGTTGTGGGCGTTGTGGGCGTTGTGGCTGTTGTGGCTGTTGTGGCTGTTGTGGCTGTTGTGGCTGTTGTGGCTGTTGTGGCTGTTGTGGGCGTTGTGGCTGTTGTGGCTGTTGTGGCTGTTGTGGCTGTTGTGGCTGTTGTGGGCGTTGTGGCTGTTGTGGCTGTTGTGGGCGTTGTGGGCGTTGTGGCTGTTGTGGCTGTTGTGGCTGTTGTGGCTGTTGTGGGCGTTGTGGCTGTTGTGGCTGTTGTGGCTGTTGTGGCTGTTGTGGCTGTTGTGGCTGTTGTGGGCGTTGTGGCTGTTGTGGCTGTTGTGGCTGTTGTGGCTGTTGTGGGCGTTGTGGCTGTTGTGGCTGTTGTGGCTGTTGTGGCTGTTGTGGCTGTTGTGGGCGTTGTGGCTGTTGTGGCGTTGTGGCTGTTGTGGCTGTTGTGGGCGTTGTGGCTGTTGTGGCTGTTGTGGCTGTTGTGGCTGCTGTGGGCGTTGTGGGCGTTGTGGGCGTTGTGGGCGTTGTGGGCGTTGTGGGCGTTGTGGGCGTTGTGGCGTTGTGGGCGTTGTGGCTGTTGTGGGCGTTGTGGCTGTTGTGGGCTGTTGTGGCTGTTGTGGCTGTTGTGGCTGTTGTGGCTGTTGTGGGCGTTGTGGCTGTTGTGGCTGTTGTGGCTGTTGTGGCTGTTGTGGGCGTTGTGGCTGTTGTGGCTGTTGTGGCTGTTGTGGCTGTTGTGCTGTTGTGGGCGTTGTGGCTGTTGTGGCGTTGTGGCTGTTGTGGCTGTTGTGGGCGTTGTGGCTGTTGTGGCTGTTGTGGCTGTTGTGGCTGCTGTGGGCGTTGTGGGCGTTGTGGGCGTTGTGGGCGTTGTGGGCGTTGTGGGCGTTGTGGGCGTTGTGGGCGTTGTGGGCGTTGTGGCTGTTGTGGCTGTTGTGGGTGTTGTGGGTGTTGTGGGTGTTGTGGGTGTTGTGGCTGTTGTGGGCGTTGTGGGCGTTGTGGGCGTTGTGGGCGTTGTGGGCGTTGTGGGCGTTGTGGGCGTTGTGGCTGTTGTGGCTGTTGTGGCTGTTGTGGCTGTTGTGGCTGTTGTGGCTGTTGTGGCTGTTGTGGCTGTTGTGGGCGTTGTGGCTGTTGTGGCTGTTGTGGGCGTTGTGGCTGTTGTGGCTGTTGTGGCTGTTGTGGCTGTTGTGGCTGTTGTGGGCGTTGTGGCTGTTGTGGCTGTTGTGGGCGTTGTGGCTGTTGTGGCTGTTGTGGCTGTTGTGGGCGTTGTGGGCGTTGTGGCTGTTGTGGCTGTTGTGGGCGTTGTGGCTGTTGTGGGCGTTGTGGCTGTTGTGGCTGTTTGTGGCTGTTGTGGCTGTTGTGGCTGTTGTGGCTGTTGTGGCTGTTGTGGCTGTTGTGGCTGTTGTGGGCGTTGTGGCTGTTGTGGCTGTTGTGGCTGTTGTGGCTGTTGTGGCTGTTGTTTGTGGGCGTTGTGGCTGTTGTGGCTGTTGTGGGCGTTGTGGCTGTTGTGGCTGTTGTGGCTGTTGTGGCTGTTGTGGGTGTTGTGGGTGTTGTGGCTGTTGTGGCTGTTGTGGGCGTTGTGGGCGTTGTGGCTGTTGTGGCTGTTGTGGCTGTTGTGGCTGTTGTGGCTGTTGTGGCTGTTGTGGCTGTTGTGGGCGTTGTGGCTGTTGTGGCTGTTGTGGCTGTTGTGGCTGTTGTGGCTGTTGTGGCTGTTGTGGCTGTTGTGGGCGTTGTGGCTGTTGTGGCTGTTGTGGGCGTTGTGGGCGTTGTGGCTGTTGTGGCTGTTGTGGCTGTTGTGGCTGTTGTGGGGCGTTGTGGCTGTTGTGGCTGTTGTGGCTGTTGTGGCTGTTGTGGCTGTTGTGGCTGTTGTGGGCGTTGTGGCTGTTGTGGCTGTTGTGGCTGTTGTGGCTGTTGTGGGCGTTGTGGCTGTTGTGGCTGTTGTGGCTGTTGTGGCTGTTGTGGCTGTTGTGGGCGTTGTGGCTGTTGTGGCGTTGTGGCTGTTGTGGCTGTTGTGGGCGTTGTGGCTGTTGTGGCTGTTGTGGCTGTTGTGGCTGTTGTGGGCGTTGTGGCTGTTGTGGCTGTTGTGGGCGTTGTGGCTGTTGTGGCTGTTGTGGCTGTTGTGGCTGTTGTGGGCGTTGTGGCTGTTGTGGCTGTTGTGGCTGTTGTGGGCGTTGTTGGCTGTTGTGGCTGTTGTGGGCGTTGTGGCTGTTGTGGGCGTTGTGGATGTTGTGGCTGTTGTGTGTGTTGTGGGTGTTGCGGTATGTAATGAAAATCAACATGGTGTATAATTACAACGAGGAAGAGCCTTTTTCGGCTTGTTCTATAGCGAAATCTAGGTCTATTGACTGCTAATGTTGTATGTGTATGTAGAGAAGAGTGAGACAGCTGTACATGAAAAACACGCGCATATGTTCTTTAGCCACCGTTACGTGGAAAAAGTGGTTGTTGTGGCTGTTGTGCCACAACGGGAAACACAACGCCTACAAGTCTATCAAGAAACGTGCCACATTTGGTAATTGCCACTAAAATAACATGTTTGAATGCTTTATTCACCACATAAGTTTCATTTTTTATAGCACAAATACTTTTCGAGATACAGATCGTTTTACCCAAATTTGTTGATTTTTTAGCTTAATTTTCAGTTTTCTTAAAATTTTTGCTTTTTACGATGAAATCCTTCCAAAATCTTTGCTGTTTTAGCATCTTTATATTTTTCTTGATTTTTTCAAAGCAAATTTGGACATTTTCTGACATTTCTGAACAATTTAGAAATCCAAGATTTAGGATCCAAGATGGCGGATTTTGTTAACATATGACGTCATTATGGCGTGTGTGACGTCATAATTGACACGTGATTGCCACTAAAATAAAGATTTTCGGATGCTTTACACACCATGTAAGTTTCATTTTCATAGCGTCAATACTTTTTGAAGATACATAGGGGGGCACTATCTGCCCCCCCCCCCCCCCCCCAGGCTCAGGAACGAAAAAAAAGCCCAGGCATAATAGGGTTAAAGTCTCCGACAACGCAATAACGTCATAAAATTACCATAATGAAACATGGCGGCGCGCGGGATATGGAGCTAAAACTGTTTTATGGGTTCTAATATATTCCGTTGGAGCCTAAATTTTCAGACAGAATTGACAGAAAATTTTATGAACCTGTTTTTTTTTTTTAATTATTGCTATATAACTGGCAAGCTCCACTAGATTCACGTACAGTGGCGCCAAAGAGGCCTTTGTGACGGCTTCATTAAAGCGGAAGCGCATTATCGCGGTGGCCAAAAAGGACACCGCTTACCAATCGATCGCTACGACCACTGATAATTTTTTTTGCCAATGACAGCGGTCGTTAAGATCTTCAAAAACCAGCCATGCTTCAGCGCAAATTCGTTACAATGAGGTTCTAGCTCCGTGGCGTCGAGACCGACCGATCTCATGAAGCTTATAATGTTCCTTAGCTTGTGTCGCTGTTTACTCTGTTTTTTGGAGTTTTTTTTATTTGTGTCCTATGATAAAAGTTTCGTGAATTTAACTCAATTGAATTTAACCCTCATTTCTTTTAATAAACAACATATTTTAGATTGAAAAAAATTTGACCGCTAATTTACATCCAGAATTAATTGCCCCATCGAAAATATTTCGTGTATGTATCTTTTTAATTTTCATCCGCGAGCAATATGTACATGATTAGTTAAAACTTTTACATGGGTGTCTGAATGATACAGATTGAAACCAACACACTCTGTACAAGCTTAATATTGTTTATACAGCGGGAAATTCGTAATGGACACAGTGTGAGTTGGCAACGTAAAGAAAAATAATTACCGAAAAAACACCTGTTAGTTTTTGTTATGTGACAAACCTTTTTTCATATTAGTAAAAGCCAGTTTACTAAACCTAGCTTTAGCCGGAATCGTTGCAGACAGGTGGCATTTAGTGGAAAAGCTTGCTTTTTTCCCCAAATATCAGCCTATGCGAATCGATGGTGACCGAGAACAGAGCCAACCGTTCGACCGCTTCTCTCCCGAATGCTTTCTCCTGGATGTTAATTTAGATTCAACGGAATATCTTTTCATCGCACACATTTTGACTTCAGTTCTCAACTCTGTTTCGTCCTTCACAGCAACCGCTGGTAATGCCGTTGTAATCCTCGCCGTGTGGAAGACACCAGCGCTTCACACGCCGTCCAAACGTGTTGCTGTGTGTTTTGGCGTTCAGTGATCTAACCGTCGGCTTGATCGCACAACCATGTTTTGTGATCCACAAAATCGGCGAGCTTTTCGACAGCTACAGCATGTACTGTGCCACAAGGATATTAACAGAATCGGTGGGATATGTGACAGCGGGAACTTCTGTTCTTACAATGACAGGCATTGCCATCGAAAGGTACCTCGCTTTGCATCTACATCTCCGCTATAAAGAAATTGTAACTACCAAACGCATCTTAACCGCCGTTTCGTGTCTTTGGGTGTTTTCGTTTTGCTGGCCGCTTCTAGGTTTTGGATCCGCGAATGACAGCATCTTCAACAACATCGCTATTCCGGTGATCTTCTCTAGTTTGGTGTTCACGTTGTTGGCCTATATGAAGGTTTTGAAATACGTTCGCCGCCACGAGAACCAAAATAAAGGACCAACAATCTTGCACACGAACTGCAGATCGCGAGCATTGTCCGATGAACTACCGTATGTCGAGGATAATTCGCTACAAGAAGTCCACCTTAACAATGGTGTACCTGGTAGGAATTTTCGTTATCTGTTACATCCCGTTTCTGTGCGTCAAAATTGTTCACAAGATCGAGGGGTATACCCCAAGTGTGAAGACGGCTTATTTATATGCTTCTACTCTCGTGTTTCTTAACAGTTCTTTTAACCCCGTGGTTTATTGCTGGCGTATAACGGATATAAGGAGAGCAGTGAAACAAGTGTGTTCGCGTTGTCTTGCAGGAGCGAAAAGTTCAGTGGGCATTGCGAGTACTAGTACCGCAGCGAATGAGGAGTTCCGTCGAAGAAGCAGATTAAGTGTCAGTTTTAATGTAACACGCGCTTCACTTAGCATTGTACAGGCCTGAAAAATCGACATTTCGTCTCAAAATCATGGTCGGAAAAGTGATAAAGCAGTCGAAAGCTCCCGTAAGCGGACACCCTCGGGAAGTTAAGCAGAAAAAGTGTCCGCAACCGTGGAGCTGGTCGCTTACGGGAATGTACGTGTAAATACAGAGTTTGCATGAGCTAGAGTTCAAACGGGGTTTTGTCAAGACGGCCGTAAGTAGAGCTGTCCGCTATTATGAGAGTGTCCGCTCAGAGAGCTTTCGACTTAATTTTATTGTGAGTATGAAAACAGAGAAAAAGATGTTACTTAGTAAGCCTTTCAATGCGATAATTTTCTAATTTTAAACTTGAAACTCTTCAGTCCTGGTTCATCTTTCTTGCAAATGAAGTGCAACTGCTTTAGCAAAGCTAAATTGTATGAAAAGTGTTCCAAGTTCATTGATGCAATCGCGTTTGGCGGGAAGAAGAGAGACCCTGGGAACGAGGTTGCATTGATGGACGAATATTCATATTGATATCTCTGTTTAATCAACGCGTATATATATTAAATATCACGAATTGTATAGTTTTATTTGGAGAACTTCGGTATGATTTTTTTTTCAGAAGAAAATTGTAATCCAACATCATATGTAAAGATAAAAGTTAATAAATAGGAGCGGATTTAGAACAAAAAATGAAAAAAAAATAAACTCATATTTACAATCCTGATAGTTCCTCGGGGCAATGTTAGATAAAAGCTCTTAAGTTATTGACATTCACTAATTGAAGGTGATTATTAATCCTTTTTGTTCTCAAATAAGAAGCACTGAAAAATTAACACTGTAGAAGGCATTTAATTTTTCTTTTCTTTTCTTTGAATGTAGATATGTTTTTTTCTAAACCGTATTATGGCCTCCCCACAAGATTATTAAACGAAGCATTAACAATAACTTTAGTTGAAGACAACTGAAACGAAAATGAATTATAATAACAATGCCCGCAAGCTCAAAGGGATTTTTTAAAGCGGTATATTATTTTAAAGCATTTATTTTATGAGGGCACGTAGTACATGCATAATAGTGTAAGACACACACACAAAAACTTGTCTTGTGATCCTCGAGACATACAATGGTGGACTATAATATTATGTGAATAATACAGTTTTAATTTTGAAAAGCTCTTAACGGTGTGTGAACAAATAAATGATTTCTGGACTTCTTTAGATTGGACTGAAACATATACATTTAATTAAGGTTTCGATCAATAATTCGTGGTTATAATTCGCGCGAAAAATGCTATCAGGTGTTTGAATATTTGGATTAATTATGTCGGTATATACAACTAAATATAATTGAAAACAAAACCGGCAGGTAGTTTTAGAAAACTGTCTTGAGACAGGGAAATTATTCCGACCAAAAAACGGTCACGATTATGCTGTCCTTTATCAATACAGGCGTTAAATCCTTAGCCTGTGAACAGGCTGTTACTAAGCGAGAGAAAGTAACCCCGTTCACATCTATTTAGCCTGCGTAATGCCATAGCGTAGCCTGCATAGCGCTTCTCTTCGAGAAGAGCGCGAGTTTTTAGGGGCGCGCGCGAGGGAAGAGACGTGCGAGGAAGGCGCGTTCGAGGAAGGCGCGCGCGCGAGGAAGGCGCGTGCTAGGAAGGCGCGTCTCTTTCCTCGTGCGCTACTCCAGCGCCCGCTATACAGGCTAGCTTCTATTTTATCGCGCCGCCATTTCCTTTTTGCCTTATCTCCCACTGAGGATCCTGTTCACAGGTTATCAATTCCTTATCGCACACGACAGTGCGGATGATATCTAATTTGTAAGTTTATGTGGCCTTGGTCATGAGAGAGTTTTTTTCCGTAAAAAAAGATAGTTCCCAATCATCGAGTGAAAAATGCAACTTCATAATGTTTGAACTAACTTAACGTGCCGGGCTGCGTAGTATCCTGGTACCGTTGGTACTGGTTGGTAACATGACCGGAAACCCAATTTTGTTTTATTTACGATTAGTTTTTTTTCAGTTTGGTTGTGCTTTGCAAGCGTGTGATGGTGATAGTGCGATTTGCTTATTGGTTGACTACCTGACCGGGCAAGTTTTTTTATCCTGCTGGTCTTACATTTCTTGGTAAATAAATTATAGATATCCGCTGGCGCGGTTGATACTACTTGAAATAAAAATAAAGGAAATGGGTTAAGAATACTGCTGTGTCCCCATTAGCCTGACAAAATAACGCGCACGCGCGCGAAAACGAGCCGGCTTGCCGACGATCGGCGCGGCGGGAGGGCGAGTTGAAACGTGAGCCGCGCCGATCGCCGGCAAGCCGGCTCGTTTTCGCGCGCGCGTTATTTTGTGAGCCTGCTCGCAGGCTTTGTCCCCATGTGCCTCAATGTGAACATAATTTGGAAAATATAAAGAGTGAAATGGATGTTAGTTCTCTAGTTTCGGCAAACAGCATGCGCCAGGTTTATTCCCGTTTTTCGGCGCCAATATTTTGACACTATGATCATTTCAATCGATCCCAAGAGTGAAAGACAGCTATATATAATTTACTTACTTACGCCTAGTATCCCGCCTGGGGCATAGGCCGCCGACAAGGGTCCCCCAGACGTCTCTCTATGTGTAATTTATCCTTACAATATCATTACATTGCCACGGAACTCGGACATATATGACAAGCATCGAACGAAGCCATAAGGCATAATTATAAGGCAATATACTATATACAGTATACAGCTATATACTTTGCACGGAATATATATTGTATTGATGTATACGCAACTGCAATTCTCATAAGTTGGATGAAACGAAACATGTATATGATAGTCAGTAAGAAGAATCCATGTTTTGCTACAACACACACCTGCCTTTCTATTAGGAACACCTAAGTGTATAAAGTGCACTTAGTGGAACCCTGTAAATGCAACTCACATCTAAACACCACTACCCCTAATTAATTATCACCCTGTTATTATAAAATATTTTGTTCTTATAACTCGCGATCTGATTGGTTGTGTAGTCGTTTTGCACGAGGCTATGTGACACGGACGTGTCAATGCATTTTGTTGGGTTATTTTTTAAAGAAGCTACGTCACGGATGGCGCTGTTCGTAATCCGTCTTAATCTTCTCCATCCTCAACTATCCTTATTCTCGGTTTTCACTGTCACGCCATAAATAAAAAAAATCGAAACCGTTCAATGAATGAAGTCAAGGAATTGACATGTCATAGATAATAAATAAATAAGGAATCAGTCCAAGTCTCAGGTCGGTGCGTTATTCCGTACTCGAGTTATTTGTCAAAATGTTCCACACAAATTTATAGAGCTCAGTATGGAGACGCCATGTTGGTGACCCTCTGAGGGGCACCAACAGAGGGGGCACCAACATAGCCGCCGGAAATAGGAAAAAACATCTGGAGTTCACTTTTGCCAGAAAGGAGGTTTGTTTTCTCTTGTGAACTTCCGAATATTTAGATAAATATTTCTCCTAAACTTAAATTGTTTAGAATGCTGAAATTAAAATCACCCGAAGAGTGACTTTTTAGATACGGAACAGCTCTGTCACGGCCGTCCTCCTGATGTCACGTACGATGAAAACTCGGAAATTTAAACTGTTCTATTTTTAAAATGAAGCATGATATTGTGAAAAGATATATATTTTGGTAATCTTTCGTTGAATGAAGGTAAAAATTCTGTAGGACTCGTGGTTTTGAATTTTAGAATTTGATGACGTCACGTGAAAACCAAGAATACCTGCTTGGTTTATTATCACCTCTTTTATGTTTTTCTACCTTAGTAAAATATTATTTTGAGGCTTTCTTCTTCAATTTGAATATGATTTTGCACTTTGCAAAAATGACTTAAATATCGTGACATAGCTCCTTTAAATGAAAACAAATAAATAATAGAAAACGGCCAATTCGTGTTCAGTACACAGTAGCCTGATGCAAACACTCGTGTTTGCATAATATCAAGCTATGTAAGCACATGGACATACACCTGTACCGCCATAATGTAAAATGTCTGTCAGCTTTTCATCTTAAAAGCTTTTAATTTATTAATTTTGGCATCTTAGATAGAAATGTGTTGTATAATACGAGCACTGCCTAGCTGTGAATGCCGTAGCCACTTAGCCAGTCAGTTGGCATTCCGTATTGACAAGTTTGTGTTCTGTGTCAAGTACTTTGAAATATTGTTCTCTACAGCGGTTTACCATGTGCCTACTGGAACTCGATCGGATTCGGCGACAACACCAAATAGTTTATTGTGATAAAAAACACGAGAGAAAGTGTTTCATCACATTTCCAAAGTACACCGAGAAGAGAATTGAATATACGACGCCGCGCATGCAGCGGAGTATTTTTGACGAAATTTGAGAATGTGATGAAACACTGCATCAAACTGGTTTGATATATCATGCTCTTCAAATATCTAGTCTCATTACTAAGCCCGATGCAAACACTCAAGAAAGTTTAGGAGAATTAAATGAAAAACAGCAGCTGCACAATTTTCCTTACGTATGGAACGGATTATGGGCGCATTTCCCTTCAAATCCGCAGGATTCGAGAAAAGATCCCTGGGATCCGGGACGAGGTTACGTTGAAAGCAAAAACTATTACACGTGCAATTTCGAATTCAGTCCTGTCGACATTCTCGTCCCCAGAGGCCACGATCCTTTAATCGAGCCCTCTGGCCGGTCCCAATTTGTTGAGCATGCTCAGAGTACTCGTTCTGTATTCTCAGCCAATCAGATTTGTCAGATTTGACGGTTAGTCCGAGATGAATGTCCTGTCGATTGCTCGAGACGAGGATATCAATAATAAATAATTATACTGGTTATTGCAGTACCTTTCATATGGTGTCATGATACTGGCACGCTAGGGATGTAGCCAGAGGAACTTTACCGAATGTGCGAGCTTCTATTCCACATTCTGGATTCCATATTCCGGATTCCATATTCCTGATTCTCACATTCTAAATTTCACATTCCAGTCGAACCGTCTGTTGTTGCGTCCCAGAAAGTCTGGTGACGAGTGTGTTTTGCCCGCCAAAACAAAATGGCGAAAAGTTGAGTCATTTCGGGCTCTTTATTTCGTTCGTTGAATGAGCAAGAAAAATATGATTTATTGGCTTAAATAGCAGTAAGTAACCAACCGAGGTAACACAGCCAAATATATTTACTGTTGTGGACTATGGAGGGAGAGTACGATCTCGCTAAACAACTGCGAAGTTGGGCCTTGGATGAAATGCGATTTAGACCACAAGGGCGACACATTAACACCCCTCTTCCAACGAAAGAGGACTTTAAGATGTAAGTACTTCAGGGTTTTACAATTTAGCTTAGCACTAGTATAGAGACTGCTCGCAGTCTAATGCCCTGGTGACCTTTCGATCAAAATCGATTGATACCGGTATTGGAAATCGATGAACATTCGAGGCATTTAAGCTTATTCATGTAGCTGCGACCTTTGATTGATTGGTCAATGATCAATGGCCAGTTATTAAAATGTTATCGATTTCCATCAATGTTTATTGCTATGCAATTTTAGGTGATCGTTATATGAAGTTCTATGAGGAAAGGGGGGGGGGGGGGGGGGGGGGGGGGGGGGTTAACTGCCAATGTACGATGTACATTGTAGGCTCAGGTCCAGCTGTGGGTGTTTTGGTGCACCCGCAAGCCTCTCCAGGAGAGAGTTGCCATTTTATTATTGTATTGTTACTAGTATCAAGTGTATGGTCATTAGAATCGTATTTATTGCTGTATTTTATGTTATTTTTGGAATTATGTGAAATAAATTACGTGGGAAAAAAAATTGTGATGAAAAGAGTTAAGACTACTACTCAACATGGCAAAACAGTAACCCGCGGTAACTCACCAAAATCACTTTATAACTATAGGAGTCCGAAAGTGTGACCAGTTTTAATTAATTCACATTCTTTCATGCGTGCAAACTATCCAATACGAAGGCGAAGGTAGCTATCAACAGCTTCTGATTGGATAGCATACACACATGGAATAATGATTGTGAATGAACTAAAAGTGGCCTGAGGAGCAGGCAGATGACAAATAATACAACAGGGTAATGCCCAGTTCAGATGCCGAACTTTTCATGAGCTGAACCTACATGTACATGTAATGCTTCAATTTATTATAATGATTTTCTCAATATAAAATTATTTAAAAAAGCATTCATGATTGCTATCATGCAGTTGATTTGACCAATCACGCTGAACCAAAATCTGCAATTTTAGATTTCCCATTTGTAATAAATTATTACCCGGTTACAACCAACTGTTAATTTATGCAGGTTATGTCGTGGAGCCATGGTGGATGTTTGGAAGTATGTGTTGCAGCATGTCAGGTCCACAAAGTGAGTGTTTCCTACACTTCCTCTTTTCCCAGATTTGATTGAATGGCCAGGTTTGAATAGTTGGGGGAACAAGTGCCGTTTTTGGCAAATCTTTGTTGAAGCAATTGAAGAGTTTCCGATTCTTATTATCCAATCAAAAACTAGTGCGAGCCCACATGAGTACTCCAATCGTGCCAGCATAGCGCAATAAGGATGCGTCATGTTGCTTACACTTTGGTTACGAAAAATTCCACCATTAACCGGTACTTGTTCGCCCGACTGTGAATGCCAGTATCAGCATTATTTGTACACAAATTTATTATGTAAATTAATAAAAAATTGATAGCAATATTTCAATACTAATTCCTTATTTCTTAATTTCTTGTTGCAAATTATAGAACCGTTCAGAAGATATGTGGAAACTTGAAATTGTATCCTTTTTTTAGTTTCTACAAATTGTCGTTTGAACTGGGGTACAACTCTTCATGTAAGTGTTAGTTGTTTTACAATAGACAAGAATGTTGGATTCTTCATTGTTGTGCAATGTATACAATGTACTAAGTTGCTAGAACCCTCCAGTTTTAATCACTGACTCTCGGCCAAACAGAAATGTTCACTGCATTTTTATCCTCTCAGGCGTGGACACTTGAACACCTGTTGCAGCATAGCGCAATAAGGATATGCCATGTTACTTAGTCATCTTTGGGGTGAAAATCATGAGCTCAGTCGCGGGCTCAGTCCCATCTCATGCGCGTTGGGGTGAATTTCTAGGCTCTGCACATGTTTTATGTTCCAGCTGTGTGTGGACGGCCAGTTTTTGTGGCTTTGTGCTTGTTTATGGCTTTGCTCTTCTTTGCTCTCTCTCTTACTACCCTCCTCTATGGTATGGATAAAAAATGTGGATTTTATAAATATTCAGGTTTGTATTATTGTTTCCACTGATTTATCAGTGTGACGGTGTTTGATGGTGGCCGCTCTCAGTACCGCCACACTTTGCTTGAATCAGGCATCGCTCCATCAAGGTACCTTCCCCAAGCTCATCTATTGGTGATCAATGAGTTTACAGTAACTCTACAAGTGCTGTACCTACAGTATAATGCAGATACTTATTCTGGTCCCAAGGGCAGTCATGCAAATAACAGTCTGCTTGCTATCAGTTAATTGAGTCCGGTAAATCTGGTATTTTGGCTGGTGAAAGCTTACAAATGTAGTCTGGTTGATCTGACAAATATTGACCAGGGACAGCCAGGGATAATCTGCTAGTCAATTACATTTGTACATTTAATTGTCCAACCAGATCACTGATGAGTGACTCCTTGTTTGATTTGCCCTGGACTGACAAATGTCCTGCTCAGAGTTATTTGCAGGCTTGCAAATAAGTTGTCTTTGGAAAGATACATGTATCTACAGGTTGAATGACAGGTCTGCAATAGCACACTTTAAATAACTGCATTATTCTATAACTATCAGCTGTGTTTAATGGCTGCAAATAATTTTTTCTTCTTGAAAGGACACGTGTCCGACTAAGTCACCATTTTGGTCGGACAAAAAAAAATTAGGTCGGACATCATATATTACAGTACCGCTTGATAAGCGGAAGTGATAATCTAACACATTTTCAATGCAGAGTAAACTAGTTTGTGTTTAGAAAATAACACGTTATAAAGCATTAGCATTGGAAGGCAAAACAAAAATTGTCCGGACATTACATGTATGTCCAACCACAATTGGGATTTTATCGGACATTGGCAAATTTTGGTCAGACATTGTCCAATGACCGACTGTTATTTGTAGCCCTGCAATCATGTACATTGTATGTTAAGTTCCCTTGACAAACATTACCTTGCATGCATACTAGACAAAAACTGATCCATGAGCAAGCAGCTCAGACAGACCGTGACAAACCAGATGATGGAGAAAGAGAAAACGTCAAAGAGAAACACACTCAGTTAACTAAAGAGCTTTTGGAAGTCAGAAGCAAAGTTCACCATCTTGAAAAAGAAATTAAAGCTTCACAGAAGGAGATTCTTGAAGCAGGTTCGTGAATGATTGTGTTTGTCATCTTATATAATTATCGGACCTCCGCTAACGGACGCCTCCCGTAGGTGGACACCTCTCGTAAGCGGACACTTGGTAAAATGTTCCCAGCTACATGCAAACACTACATTTTTAACCTCCCATAAGTGGATACTGACCTCTCATAATTAAGTGGACACTTTTTCTGTCCCAAGGGTGTCCGCTTACGGGAGGTTCGACTGTATAGTTCTGGTAGAGAGTGATCTTTACACTGTCGTAAAGTCAGCTAACGCTCAAACCCCAGACTCCTTGTCATCTTGAGTCCACTGATGCGCTAAGCATTAATTAGACTATGGTACCATGTATCCCACATCTAGTATGTACAGTGACTCTATGTACACTGTCTTCAAGTACCGTATCTCCTCTATTTAGCCCCTCCCCGGGGGGAGGGGCCCGAGGGGAGGGGAAAGAAAGGCGTCCAGGTGCCCTGTGGACTCCTTATCCTGGGATAAAAATAATCAATGATGAAAAATGCACCAAAGCAACAAATTTATGGGGGGACATGCCTCCAGGACGCCCACTTTTCAAATTCTGGCTAAAAGCTTGGGGGGGGGGGGGGGGGGGGGGCTCTTTCCAGGGGAGCTACATAGGTGCATGTACTCAGGTTTATTAGTGATGGGGAGGTGTGAATGAGGCCAGATTTTTAGACCTAAAAAAGTCCCATTTAATAAGCTAAAACTGGACTAAAAAAAATTCAACATCCCAGAACGTAACCCCATAAAGAAATAACTAAAGAAAAAACATCACGAGAGTTTGAGATTGTTCAATTTCTTGACATACATGTAACATCGAGAATGCTAGGGTATGCTTTTTATCAACCCTAAAAAAGTCCCTTCCAAAATCTTAAAAATTGCTAATTTGGAGGGGAAGTCAAGAGGGTGGGGAAAGAGGCAAGAGGAGACAAAAACATCTAATTTTGTTTTTAATTAACACAGTCAAGTGATGTACATGTACACAATGTACAGTGTACATACATGTGTATGTATATAATTTTATACATTTTGTACACAGGCTATACTGTCCTATTGAATACAATGTACATTATTCTAAATTTATTACAGAGGAGACTTATTCTGAAGTTGGTCAACACATTTCTGATCTTGCCAAGAGAAATGCTTTGTTGAGTGCCCATTCCAAGCAGTGCAAGCTGTTAGCTGAGCTGTATATGGGTTTGGCTAAACAGATCAATGACAAGATAACAGTTTGCAGGGATGTTGCAAGGTAAAGTGTATGCAAACAAGAGAGGGTGATCTCAGGCCCCGTTTACACAAACAGGGTTTCAAATCTATGTTGTGGTTCAAATTGTTTTTGGTTTAAAATTGTTCAAACCAGTTTGATTTTTATTTTCCTTTGTCTAATATTCATTACGGTAACCATAATCTGAAACAAAGGAAAATCAAAATCAAACTGGTTTGAAAAAAAATAAACCAAAAATGAATTTAAAACCACAACATCTACATGGTTACATTATTTTGTAATACATGTGTATGTTCAAAAGTACACTCATGATACAAAGCGTTTACACAAAAGCGATTTCTCCATTTTCGGTGCTGTTATGTCATGTCAGTGACATATTCTGTTACATACATGCAGGACTGCAAATAACAGTCGGTCATCGGACAATGGCCAACCAAATTTTGCCAATGTCCGATGAAATCTCAACTGTGGTCGGACATAATGTCCGGGCAATTTTTTGGGGGGCCTTCCAATGCAAACACTATTGTTCTAAATGCAAACTAGTTTACTCTGCGTTGACAATGCATTAGATTAACAGGTTGCTTATTAAGCAGTACTGTAATAATTTATAATGTCCGACCTCATTTTTGTTTTGTCCAATCAAAATAGTGACTCAGTCGGACACATGTCCTTTCAAGAAAAACAAAATTATTTGCAGCCCTGACGTGATGCCATGCACGTGTACTGCCATGCCTCGCCTACTTCATTAGCGGCAGTGGGAAAGATGCTAAGAATCCACAAATTATCTGCAAAGGAAAAAGTTTCAAAATGCTGCAAAGTTTGGCCCAAAAATGTTTATGAATTTAGTATTTATAATATAAAATAGTTATTTATAAAAATATGATTTGGTATTCACATGATAGTGAGAATTATCAACCCTCTGTTTGTGTTTATCCAGGGCTGTCATTAAAGGGCTGTAACCCGTAACACACCTGTTACGACTGAGTATGCTTGATGAGACCTTGATGTTACGGGTGAACTTGCCTGTTGTTGGTATAATTCATAATTCACTTACAAAGCAACAAGTTTGTTACGGGTGTGACAATCAAAGCAACAGGTGACTCAAAACTTAATGACAGCCCTGTAATATCTGCCTCAGCTTTCGGCTTTGGCAGATAACTCAAACCTCGGTGTTGATAATTATCATGATCATGCAGAACCTTATCCTTATATACATATATATTAGAGCCCTAACGTATTGTAAGTACCTTTATCACGACCTACGTGTACACATAAACCTATGTACATGTAATGTGGCTACATTGTAAATGCGGACAAAACATTACAAGTACAATACAGTACGTTTTTGGTAATTATGTTCTATACTTCTTTTTGTGTGTGTGTTTACATCTTTTTGTGTGTTTACAGAAAGAAATCAATTGACCCGACATATTACACCTCACAAGGAATCATTACCGGTAGCTCGCAGACATTCACTGCTATGGAAGGACGATCAACTCCTACTGGATTAGAGTCAGCTTGTACTGTAAGTAATAGATACAGTTAAAAAAATAGCCTGTTAGAAAGCACATGTTAAAACCCACGCTTAAGGACGTTCGCGCTCATTGCTAGTGCGCATCCTTACTGCGCACGCTATTCATGCTGCATGTGTGTGCCACGTCCTGCATCCAGCGTGTGCGGATTTTACTCTCTTGGATGCACGGTGACCCGTTTTTCTTTTCATAGATCACTTCCTTTACTGATTCACTCGGCCATTTTAACAAAAAAACAAACAAACATTCTGAATGTGAGAAGTTTTCAGATTGTTTCGCTTTTTCTACTCATTTGCGTTCAGATTTTTCTACAAATGCGGGTGTGCATGACTTACATGTACATGTATCCTTCTGTAAAGTTTATTTTACCTGAAGGAATGACATCGGTGGCAAAAATTTACTTAATGGACCTATTTGTGTTGAAATCAGCACATCCATCTTATCTACTGTAGAGTTCTCCATTCTACTCTTTTTTTTGCTGATAGCAATGAAGTTGATATCGCTTCACATGACCAAAACTTCTAGAAACACTACGGTCTTCAATGTGCTTTATCTCCGAAACGAGCACAGTGACCCCCAAATTGTTTTTCCTTTCTGAAATGAGTTGGTCATTATATAATTGCAGCAAAAGTTAAAAAAAAATCTGAACGTGGGAAGAATTGGACGTGAACATCCTTAAAGCACATATGGGAGATACAGTGGCCAATGATTTAGTGCATTGGTCAAAGGATCGAGCGGTCCAGGTTCTAGGCCTGGCCTGGGTCATTGTGTTTGTGTTCTTGGGCAAGACACTTTACTCTCACAGTGTTTCTCTCCACCCAGGAGTATAAATGGGTACTATCGACAAAATGCTGGGTGGTAACCTGTGATGGACTAGCATCTCATCCTAGCCATTTCATGCTACAGAAACCGGGATAAGCTCCAGCAGTTGTGGGCCACTAGGCTTGTGAAGACTTTACCTTAAAACGCATTCCAAAAGCAACAAGGAGAAAATGTACATGCACTTGTAGACAGCAACATATTTTGCAGTATTTAAATCAACTGAACTGAATATTCATTTTTGCAATAGAGATCTGTCAGGGAATCCTGTGAAAGGATTGGATCGTTTTTGCATGAAGTGTGCAAGGCAGATGAGGAAACTGGAAGGTATAGTATAATGATCTGTGTTTGATAACAAATAATTTCAATTTCACATTAGTAGTGTACATGTACATACATTTATTATGTCATTTCACCATATAAGGTCAAGAGAACAGGCAAAATACAAGTGTATTATATACTGTACATATATACAGTTGTGTCCTGGTTTGTCTGGTTTAGAACAGAGCAAATATGGAGGGGGAAAAAATTGCAGTGGAATAATAATATAATCCCTTTATATTCAATAGTTTAACATAATTTATTATAATACGCGTGGACATTTTGCTCATTGCTCGCAATATACTACACAACTCTGAAAATATCTGCATGTATTATAATAATTTATTACTATGTTAAACCATCAAATAAGGTGTATACATGTATTAATTATGTGGAAATTATACAATAGAAATGCCTTTGCATTGTAGCCTTGATTGCTTATTGGTTGGGAATGTTGAATGAAACTGTTTCTGTTCAACCTTGCTCTGTGATTCCAGGGTTGACGACAGTAGTCAGAGAAAGATTAAAGACGGGTTATGGACTGGAGTAGAGGTTTGTTGGATTTGTAAATACAGTAAAGTATTTTGAGTGTATTTTGAAACCCCTGGTCAAGCCATTAATATTAAACTTGAATATTTGTTTCTGGGCATCTTTAGAATATCTTGTCTCAGCACCTAGCAAAGGATGTCCTCACCTCCTTGTCTCGAATAGCACAGGACTCTGCCGTCAGCCTGCGGGAATTGTCTGTAAGAATTGACCTGAAGAAGGACGCACAGGAACTCAAGTATGTTTTGGTTCTGTTGTGTTGGAATTGTTTACATAGTCACTGTTTATAATGGAAATACAATGCTTTCTTCCACATACAAATTGTGTACTGCACAGTGATTTCTCAATGACTGGCTATGAATTGTAGGCACTTGCCCAGATTACATGTAGTTTGCACTCACCCCCATGCTACCCCGACCCCTTTTTATTTTATTTTAGCTAAAAGCAGCAAGTGCACTTCTATTTATTTTCTATGTAAATGGTTTTTAATTTTTATTTTTTTAGCGGATTTTTGGGGGGTGGCTCATCACACAATCCACCCCCCCCCTGAATCTGCCTCCGTTCTGTATGCAATGTAAGGGGGTAGTCCTTAAAAGGACTGTTGTTGATGACTGATGTTTCGACAACCAATAGTGGAAGTCATGAATCTTCAGAGTCGAAATGCAGTTAAGGCTACAACACTTTGCACGCATTGCAAGCCTATCATTAATGTTGTGTGGCTGGACAGGCAATGAAAACACTTATGGTTTTTGGGGTTTCCCAGTGCTGTAAAGATTGTGTACATGAACACTTAATTTAATTTTTTTTTTTTTCAGGTTTAAATATGAGAACTCAGGCAAACTAACAGACACATCATTACCACCTTCATTACTGCACAGTGTTCATCAGTTGATAGAGGTCAGTCAAACTCTGTTTTGTAGTCTCTTGGCCAGCTGTTCAAAGAAGGAAATACCCCGCGGCGCACTAACGTCCAACAAAGTCACTTCCCCGTATATATGTGATCAATAATTAACACATGTTAAGTTTGGAGCAATTCTTGAGTAGGCGTTCCTGTTTCTGTCTACATTTTGACAGCAGGTTTATGTCGAAGTCAGCCCGGGAGGATTCGATCAAAAAAGGAGGATTTGATCCAAAAAAAAAAGGAAAAAAGAACCCCAGGTGGATTCGAACTCTCGCCTTCAGTCCCGAAGATCAGATTTAAAAGTTAGCCTTACACCATTAGGCCACGAGTGTGCCGTGTGATGTCATTTCTGCCATCCCTGCCTGACGACCTGACGGCCTCGCAATAAAACCTTGGTGAACTTTTAATCGTGTATTAGTATTAATCGGTTTTCAAACGACTAGCCCCATGGGATAAGGGTCGAAAACAACAATAAGTTATCCTGTCACTTAAGACTACATGTGTTGCATCCTGTGTCAAGTAAAAAATAATAATATGAAGAACATTTTAGCAACAAAAGATAACACATTGAACAAAATGTGTTGACGAAACGCGTTGAGTTAAACTCGGATACACATTTTCTCCACACTAAATTGCATTGTTTGCTTATATCTGAGCCATACTGTTTTGAAATTCCTCAGTGGGTTTATTGTAGAAACTCACTAACTGTGGGTAATACAGGGCTGCAAATAATTTTTTTTTCTTGAAAGGACATATGTCCGACTAAGTCACCATTTTGGTCGGACAAAACAAAAATGAGGTCGGACATCATATTACAGTACGCTTGATTAGCGTTGGAACTTGGAAGGCAAAAAAAAATTGTCTGGACATTATGTCCGACCACAGTTGGGATATCATCGGACATTGGCAAATTTTGGTCGGCCATTGTCCGATGACCGAGTGTTATTTGCAGCCCTGAAATATTTTTTATGTTTGATGTGCGTTTGTTTTGTTTTATTTAGGAGAGTCAAGCTGCTCACTTTCAAAGGTTTATTGAGTCTGAAAAAGGGCTCAATGAAGCCTGGAGATCGAGGCAAAGACTTCAAACATTACAGCAACAACTGGAAGCCGATCTAGTCTCAAGTTATCAAGATTATCCTGGAAATATTGAATTGGCAAGGTACACATCATACAACTAGCATCTTTGCACGGTCTTCACACGCATTGGGGGCCTATATCTAGCGTCTTCGCACACATTGCGGGCCTATATCTAGCGTCTTCGCATGCTTTGCGGGCCCATATCTAGTGTATTTGCACGCATTGCGGGCCTATATTAGTGTCTTTGCACGCATTGCGGGCCTATATCTAGTGTCTTTGCACGCTTTACGGGCCTATATCTAGTGCCTTCGCACGCATTGCTGGACTATATCTAGCGTCTTCGCGCGCATTGCGGGCCTATGTAGCGTTTTCGCACGCATTGCGGGCCTATATCTAGCGTCTTTGCACGCATTGCGGGCCTATCTAGCGTTTCGCACGCATTGCGGACCTATTGACGCTGAAACATGTGAATAGAGGGGTTCACAACACAAATTACAAAGGAAAAAAAATAGATGCACTTAGAAATTGCTTAGTTCCCATAATCAGATTTTATCAGCATCTTGTGTACTTAGATTCAGGTGTTTTAATGGTGCATATGTATATATAATATATATTGTAATCTTACTTTCATCCCCCAGAATTTTGCTTCACAATGAATGGAGCTTGACAGCATCAAAAGCATCGCTGAAATACATCAAGATGGCACTGGCTGAGCTGGCGAACTCCAGAAATGAGAGACAAAGAGCAAAGGAAATGCTGCTGATGAAACACAAGAAGATTGAAGACTTTGAAAAGCTGGCTGTGAGACATGATCTTTAGTTGTGATTTATTTAAACGACGGAGTCACACTGTGATTCTGTTGTAACATAATCAGCATGCTGTGTAGCCTCCTACGCAGACGCTCTTTGGGCTCGTCACGCAATCTTTATGCTGTGTACTTATATGTAGATTGAGATCCTAAATCCCCTGTCAAACGGTCTCATCATTCTCTCAACATTTGTCGAGAGCCGATGTTGAGGCCTTTTGACACCCCCTCTCAATGAGAGGTGTGGAGACATGTTGAGAATAGTTTGATTTCGTTTAAAATTTTGTCTCAATATCTTCTCAACATTTGTTTTGTTTCTCGAAATGCTACTGAAAGCCGTTTGATACACTCTCTCAACAACTCCTCTCAACATTGTTCTCAGTCCCAGCCCTATCGCATCTCACTTGTTGAGTATTTGTTGAGAAGTTGTTGTGGCCGTTTGACACGGCAGGGTCTCAACATCTGTTGAGAGAATGTTGAAACAAATGTTGAGACCGTTTGACAGGGGCTTAACACTTCGTTACCCAATCAGTTCCCCTTTACAAATTGTGAACATTCAAGAGCCTTACCTTAACCTTAAATCTCTCCGCACCGAGAAGGCGTCGCATAAGGCCGGAGCATTCAACAGACTAAGTATGGTAAGGGAAAGAGTGACTGCTCGTAGTCTATTTACTAAATTTGTTTGTTTTGTTTTGTTTCAGCAAACCAAACAGTCCCTCATTCAAGCTCTTGTCAAACAAAATTCTAACGCCAGAGCAAGGGTTGAGAAACAAAAACATGAGGTACGTATAATTATGTGACTGGAGTAACCCGTGTTCTTGGTGGTTTTGTTGGTGCTCACGTCGTTCACGTCTCGTGTATTTTGCCATTGCGCGCCAATGAAACCGCCAGCTACACAGGCGGAACTTTTCAACCCCATTGTCAATATTCAAATTATCTTAACCTGGTCTCCATTCAGCTCTTATGATTCTAAGTGGAAAAATATGCTTTACAGCAAAGAACCCAACGTGTGACCACTTTTAATTAATTCACATTATTTCATGCGCGCATACATAATTATGTACTATCCAATCACTTATCAGAAGCCAAGAAAACTAAAGAACGTGAATTAATGTTGTCACATTTTTGGGTCCTTGCTGTAAGTGCTAAATTATGACGGCATTAACCATCTTTTTGCCCATTTTTAACGTACTGGGCCGGGTTGTTCAAAGGACGATTAAGCTAATCCAGGATTAGCGCGAATTTGATTTCAGTTTTGTAACTTTTCAGTGAGGTTTTCTGTTTATATTTTTTGTCTTTCTGTTTTGCCTTTGACTAATCTCAAAATTTACAAAACATTGGCAGAGAAAAACACGTTAAGACAGGAGAAATTAAAAGCTTGATTAACTTTTAATCCTGGATTAGCGTTAATCGGCTTTCGAACAACCGGGCCCAGCTGGGTTATTATTAAACGACTGAGAGCTAAATCTGTCTCCTCACTGTTTCCTTATGCTATTCGAGTTTCTCTTGTTAAGCTAACGCGTTCTGTTTTGTTCTAAGCTCCTCCAGTACATACAGCAGAAGATTTGCTCGCATGAGGCTCATGTGGTTGCCATGGCAAAACAGCTTCATAACAGTGTCGCACAGGAGGTGGATAAGTTTGCTGCCCTGCCCTTGGATCAATTCCATTACTCAGGGGTAGACGGGTAAGTAATGGCATCTATATACTTGTGGGGCGAGGGGGGGATTATTCGAGGAGGGCACAATTATTTCAAATATTGTTCGCTGGAAGTCGTGCCCTAATACAGAGGTTATCGGAAAAGAGAACCTTTCACACTTGTGGTTCCAGCAGTTTACACCTTGTCTACAAAGAACGATAATGTTTCTGATGTTCTAATTAGAGAGCTCCAAGGAATAAAGGAAAGAGGCAACTACACATATCACTATAGAAACAACTGTAACGAAACCTGTGGTTTTGTAACTTTTCTGTTGTAACGATTAAATCAAAGCTTGTTTCCTATCCGGCCAAGGTGTAAATCGAGGGAGTCAAGGGGGAGCGATACTCAGGGAGGCGATTATTTCAAATGTTTCACCAAGTGTGTGTGTGGGGGGGGGGGGGGGGGGGATTATTCGAGCGAGGCGCTTAATGGAGGGACGGATATTATTTGATGGAATTCGTACGGTAACCGTAACCTTCGACTCCCAAAAAAGAAATCCAAATTGCTCCAACTTGTAAACTTACCAACCCTTATCTAACCAAATAATGTTCAGTCCTGTTCCTCACGCCTTGTGTTTGTTCTCTTCCTATGTTCAGTGCAAGAAGAGTTCCAGTCAGTGAGTTATCGATCAATCGCTTAGAGAATCTGTCAACTAGTCCAGGAGGTGGTACAATAAGAACTGTGTTAGACAGTTTGGACTTCCCAACCTATAAGGTACATGTAAGGACGCATTCTCGTCCCCAGAGGCCACGATCCTTTTGGTCAGCACCAATTCTTGGTGCTGACCAAAAGGATCGTGGCCTCTGGGGACGACGATGGTAAGGACGCTACTGAGGTTTAGGTACAGGTAAAAACGTCCAGCTGTAGAGATTAGAGGAGGCAGATGGCTCCTGGTTTCGGTAGCATGAAGCCGCTAGGAATATTGATACTCCACTGAATTGGATGCTAGACTATCGCAGGTTACCTCCCAGTATTTTGTTGTCGGGTTGTCCCGAAAAATAGCTGGTACTATACACATTTCTACCGGCTCCTCAGTCGTGGGTGGAGAGAGGCACTGCGAGCGCAGTGTCTTGCCTAAGAACACAGCACAAGTGACCATGAGATGATACATGAAATGTAACCAAGCCTCTGTATGAAAGCGAGGTTAGGGGTGACCATGAGATGATACAAACCAGAAACTAGTTTACATAATAACAGAATAATTTACATTTGAAAAGAAGGAAGGTTTGTATCACAGCAAAGTCAACTCCAGCCTCACTTCTGTTCAAAGGCCTGGATTCTAAGCACGCAACTGTAAAATGGACTATTTGCAATTTTCTTCTTTAGGCACCGGAAGAATTGCTGTCAACGACCATGAAGTTAAAGGAAAAAGGTAAGAATTTGATTGAGTTTGTTATTCTGTGGAACTGTTCTGTTTTCTCTAGACTGATTTAGTTCTCATAAGTTGAGCCTAGATATTTAGGACAGAATGATCTAGTAATGAACTAGACTAAATAGTAAAACATTCTCACTGCACAAAGCCACTCACTGCCCAGGCAAGGCTAAGATATGGGAGGGAAGATTTAGCCTAGGCGACCGAGATATGCGAAATAGTCAAACGTCGCCGAAGGGGAGGTGGGTGGGTAAAAACTGGTTATAACTTACGGCCGCGTAACTCGGCGAAAGAGGCAGAAAACCTGAATTAATGCGCTTTTTTACAGATAGCATTGCGTGCGGGCTAGTTTCGTGGATTTTTAGCAGTGATAATAAATAATTGATCATAATATTCTTATCTTTATAATTTCTTTTTTTAAGTTGACGACACGAGATCCCTTGCACGATCACGTGATGTTGCAGTTTCTGAAGTGGATGGTGACAGGTCGTGCGAGAGAATGGTTGCGCATTTGAATGGTGAGTGGTGAACGCATCCTGACTGCCATCTCAGTATAGCTTACTCTTCACTCCGTCTAGAAATGTCGGGGAGACTGGGCTCCACCTGGGCGCTAGGATGTCTGGGTTTGTGTTGGTCGTCAGCAAAATGGCGTCTGAAAAAAAGAGAGCGTGAAGCGGGATTCCCAACAGGCGATGGGAACCCATTCTCGTCCCCAGAGGCCACGATCCTTTTGGTGAGCACCAAGAATTAATCTCGATTTGTTGCTGACCAAAAGGATCGTGGCCTCTGGGAACGAGAATGATGGGAACCGGGAGAAATAGGAAAAAAAAAATACGCAGCAATGCGTACTATTTCGCAATAGAAAAAAGCACATGCAAAGAGGTGGGAGCCACAAAGGAAGGGGCGGGCATTACGGAAAGCGGGAAGTCCAGGCCCCCGTGCCTCCCCCCCCCCCCCCCCCCCCAGCTCGTTGTTCTCTTAACGCTAAATATGGTTGACCCCTGTCTATCGTCTTTAAATATGAACTGCGCACTTTTAAAATGACAGCGATATATATATATATATCTCAGTTACAGAACAAACGTTATAAAGTTGATTTTATAAATCACATTTTCCCACAGAGCTAGCTTGCCCGACGGTACTTTTTTAATGGACCTTTCTCCAAAATGGCCGCCGCAAATTCATATTAAACTGAGTGGAAAATCAATACCAGCACCTGAAAGACCACCTCTTGTTTGGTAATCGTACGAAGTTTCGTTAGGTTAGGTTGTACCTGAGTCGAGGAAAACGGAAGTTGAAAACTGGAAAATTAAAGAGACGTTTGTATGACTGGGGGTATACGCCATACAAACGTCTCTAAATGCTTTGAGCATAG
The DNA here is from genome assembly GCA_029204205.1 of Desmophyllum pertusum. Taxonomy (NCBI): domain Eukaryota; kingdom Metazoa; phylum Cnidaria; class Anthozoa; order Scleractinia; family Caryophylliidae; genus Desmophyllum; species Desmophyllum pertusum. Next base: position 1,957,682 of record MU825882.1, read on the forward strand.
AGTTTTTGGATTGCTTGAAACGTGAACGAGATATTTCCATTTAACCCACGTTAAGTGGCGGGAAAATGGCATTCAGGTTAACTCCCGCCTTAAGAACAGCTTTGTATAAGCTTGTATATATTACTGCCTGTAACAGATTCGCCAAAAATACCGTAGACTATTATTAATTCATCTAGCTTAGTCGTGGTTAAAAAATATTTGATTCAGGATGTGATACTAACGATTGTTCCAATTACAGCGTTTAGAGCGGTTTTCAATAGTGTCGTAAAGCCGAACCAAAGCAATTGCAATGACCAATCATAACAAACGCAAACAACAACAAAACGAACCAATGAGAACTCGAAGCAAATACACGTAACCGGCGCTAAGCGCGGGAAAACGCATGTGACCAAGTAGCGATTGGTTTTGGTTTTGCATCTGATTGGCTGAGTAAGTGAGCGTAGTAAAGCAAAACCAAAGCAATATCGGATTACATTAGACACTCAGTTGTAAACCGCTCTAAGAAAGCTGTGGTGTAAACCGAGTTTTACTCATCCGTGTTGAAATAATACAATCTGGCCAACGCTAGTGGCGGTTACACGGGATCCCTGTGTAAACTAACTTAGACTTCATTGAAATAATCGGTCCGTATATTTCTGTTTTGTCACGTGACAGGCTTGAGACGAGAGGTTACTGAGCAAGATCGCGCACAACTTGATTACATTATGCCGCTGATACAGAACGGGCTCAATAAAACCACCAGAGCTTTGTCAGACTGCATTTCCGTTAAAGATATCGTGAGCTCATGGTAGGAAGTTTTTAAGAGATGTCTTTAACCCTTTCACTCCCAGAGTCAAACCTTGAGCCAATACATGTGGCTGTAATTTTTGAGTCTTTGGATGAAACACTAGTGCGTGACCATTCAAATGAAAGCTATCGAGCAGTACTTTCAAGTGGTACTGTTTGTTTTTGACAATTTTGCAAAATTAAATTCACGATTTTCTTCAGTTTTGAGCTTAGTACTCATGAGAGTGAAATGGTTAAAAAGCTTGTTAGTACGTAACTTGCCTCGTTTGACAGTAAAGTAAAACCCCGCCTTACATGTACGACCACCTCGTTAATACGATCACTTTCTTTTGTCGCAAACTAAAATTTGAATTTAAGAATCCCTGTAATACGACCACCCCGTTAATACGAAACGACAAGATTTTGGTGGCCCGTTGGTGGTCGGATTAACTGTATTAAAGATGCTTCTTTGTTCTGCTTAGGTGGGAGCAACCAGCTCAGTTTGTGACACCCTGGGTCAAGTTGGATGACATGAACATGCGACAATGGACAGATCAGTGGACACTGTCCGCTACTCGCCTGAGACAGTTGCAGATGAGTCACTGACAGATAGACAATTGCATAAGACAGTGAACACTGTCCGCTATTCTCTGGCCTGAGTATCAGGCTTTTTCGGGGGAGGATGGCGAGCGGACGGGAGGAAGGAAGGCCTGATACTCAGTCTAGCTATTATCTTGAGACAGTTACGGTTCAGTCACTGACACAGATACTCGTGTGACAGTGGACACTGCCTGCCACTCGTTGGAGAACAGTTACGGTTGAGTAATTGACACATAGACACTAGCATGACTGAAACACAGTGGATAGATCAGTGGGTACTGTCTACCATTTGCTTGAGACATTTACGGTTGAGTCACTGACACAAACACTTCCATAATACAGTGGACAGTGTATGTCATTCGTTTGAGACAGTTCTGGTTGATTCACTGACACGTAGAAAACTGGTATGGGTCAGTGGACAGATCGGTGGGTACTGTATGTATGCCTGCCACTCGTTTCTGATGAGTCACTGACACAGACTCACACGAGACAGTGGACACTGTCTGACACTTTCCTGAGACAGTTACGGTTACAGTTATGTAAGTGGCTGACACACAGACTTTCGTATAAGACATTGGACACTGTCTGCCACTTGTCAGACAGTTCCAGATGAGTCACTGACTCAAACACTCGCATAAGACAGTGGACACTGTCTGACACTTTCCTGAGACAGTTACGGTTACAGTTATGTAAGTGGCTGACACACAGACTTTCGTATAAGACATTGGACACTGTCCACCACTTGTCAGACAGTTCCAGATGAGTCAATGACTCAGACACTCGCATAAGACAGTGAACACTGTTCGCCACTTGCTTCAGACAGTTACATGTTATTGTAAGTGTCTGACACACAGACACTCGGCAAAGAAAATTAAAATATTTTGAGAACTCTTTGGATTGGTTGAATTGTTCATAATGAAAACAAACCAATACAAAAAGTGATCAACATCTCATTTCTCTTTATAAATCAATGCATTGTCAAACCCCCCTCTCTAATAAGCCCCCCCCCCCCCCCCCCTTCTTGAGGCCTGAAATTAAATATGCCCCCCGGGCTTAATAGAGCTTTTACGGGGTAGGTAAACAAAAGGGCGTTTCAGTCACTTTGTATTGAAACGTGGTCTTTAATATCGTTTAGTTTGGGTATAAATTTTTTTTTTTTTTTGGGGGGGGGGGGGGGGGGGGATAAGGTACGGGTCGCACTACTAGTCCATCAGCTGAGATCCGAAATTAGGGTTTATGGCTCACTTGAGGGGAACAGCCGAAACATGTCTTATCTTAATCTTTGACTATTAAGCATCATAAAAATGTATGATAGCAAGGATAGAACGGTAGCTTTCACTTTGTAAATCAAATTTTAAGTTTGCCCCTCATACTCTCCTTTTGGCGCCGCCATCTTGGATTTTTGCGGAAGGCTACAAAGTTGCTTGTATTCTTTTTAACGTGAACGAATCGCATTTCAAACGCAAATTTAGAACGTATTGGAACTACAAACATGATTTCCTTTTATTCTAGTGCTTTACTATAACTACGTGACGTCATATGTGACGTCACAACGCCTGATTATCGGTCACAATATGACCAGTTTGCACTTATAATCATTGCAGAAAAAATTGTGGGGTTTTTCACAAATTATTTCAGAAAGAGAGCAAGTAGATAAAATATATGTATACATTGCAAAGTGTGGTTGAATAAAGCCCCTCCAAAAACAATTGCCTGTTTCATACCCCCAGCCCCAGTTCCCCAACACGTGATCTCACAAACATTCATTAGGTTTTTCAATAGGTCTTGGCCGCCTAAAGAGGATGATTTGAAACCAAGTAGAACTAATGACTATATTCCACATCCACACGACGTCTTTTTGACTGTGCTTATTTCTGGGAAATCACTCGACAGTGAGAGCAGTAGTACAGAAAGAACAATAAGGCTGAAAGAATCTTTCGCACAATATATTGTTTTTTTTCTGTTACCGGAATGGGGTGTGAAACTCCAAAAAGCATGTTATTTCCTTCTGTTGTAAAGGCCCTGTGTAATAACACAGATATTGTGAAGCTTATCAATAAGTACGGCAGCGTAAGTTATGACCTAGTAGAAGAGATAGCGACCGAGTATGCGTTAGAAGTTACCAAATGCAATGAGCAACAAGGAAAACCGAGTCGTCATTCCGGCCAGTGTAACGCAGCAGGAGTCCAGGTCCACTGTCGCCCTGATGGTGGCAGATAACATTGATAACCTAGAGTGTACACTGAGTGGGTCTGAAACATCCCATCGCGTAAACTCCATCCTCGTCACGGAGAGAAATATGAGAGAGAGAGAGGAGAGGGAGAGGAGAGAGAGAGAGAGAGAGAGCGTAGACGAGTCAGATGACCAAGACTACGCACCACCAGTAGCGAAGAAATGCAGGAGATCCCTACCAGCGACTGTGGTGACTAGAGAGATCCCCGAATACTAAGGCAGAAAACGTAGTACACTGCTCAGTGTCACCGCAAACAAGCCTGAGATCGTCAAATTCCTTGTGTCACAGTGAAGACAGAAGCATTCAGAGGCAAGCTCGGCAACCGGATCATGTACGTGACAACCGAAGATCATGTGCTGGCGACTAGACGCAGCCACATGCGAACCTGTTCCTGAGCTAGAGTGTAATCACGAAGAGGCTGATACGCGTATGGTTCTCCATGCTCGACACGCGGGAGGCACGCGCGTCATCCACTCTGATAACCCTGATGTCTTTGTCCTACTGCTTGCTCATAGCCGAAACCTTGGAAAGTGCTAGGTGAAGAAGAGAAGAGGCGCGAAGACCAGAATAATAGAACTTTCTATAGTTGTTAACAGCTTGGAGAAGCAACTCGACCCAGGCATTGATAAGCACTGCTTCATGAAAGCCCTAATCGGCGTACACGCGATCACAAGCTGTGATACCATCTCTACCTTCTCTGGTAAAGGGAAGTGGAAAGCAGTCCAGCTTCTCCAGCGCAATGAAAGGTACGTCCGAGCTATGGCGAGTATCGGGGAGGAGTGGGCAGTATCCGAGGTGACCTTAAAGATACGGAGGCACTTGTGTGTCAGCTGTACGGGAAGAAGTGCCAGAGTGTGGATGTGCTGCGCTATGAGATCCACTGCACCAGAGGCGGGAAAGTCGAGCCAGAGCAAATTATCAAGCAGCAATCTGGAGAAGAGCCATTGTTCCACTTCCGGTAATCCCCTCCCCTCATGGGCACGGCTAGGAAGTAGACAATATCTCTAACGTCGTGGAATTTGTGTGGCTTGGATCTAAGCCGGCTCCAGAAGAGATCCTGGAACTGCTCTCCTGTACGTACAAGAGAGCATGCACGGTCGAGAACTGCTGCTGCTTGAAGGCGGGTCTGAAGTGCACTGACATGTGCAGTATCCAGTGTGAGAATATGGCGACTGATGATGGAGTTCAGTATGAGTGGGGATAGTGACTCTGAAGATGTAGAGGATTGATACGGGTAAGGACATGTACGTTCACAGGTGTGGGTTACTTGGAATGGTGAACAGAAAGATAGTTATTACCTTTTGTTGTGTCTTTCCGTCTTCAGGTTCGATATAGCAAGACCCCCTCTTGACGGGACACATGTTGTATAACGCTTTCTGCAACTCGTGCGTAGGAACGTTTTTCTTTTTTCAGCTACGATGTTTGAGAAACAAAAGCAGTACATGACATGGACGTATGTTTATGTTATAGATCCCATATGCAAGTGACAGCAGTGAAGAAGGACGTTGTACGATCGTGGCGCTTCTGTACTCAAACGAGCTCTAGACTGAAGTGTGGATCTAGTTATCTACTCTGATTTGTGGTATATTGATTTATGGCGTAGTATATAGAAAAAGACGTTAGCAATAGCTTTAAGCGTGTTTTTCTAGCATTGCGATGCAGAGCGTCTTAATGGTAATTTAGTTATTTCAGATGATTGAGATAGCGGTTGAATACACAAGCTAGAAAACAAAATGGCGGTCACTGTGACGTCATTCATGACGTCATCATAGCTTGAATAACCGTAAACAATGCTGAAATAATATCTCAGATATGTATTATTCCAAATATACATCTAGGCAAAAAATCGCGTGCATTTAAGAAAGAATAACATTTTTTAAACTTTTCTTTAGAAATCCAAGATGGCGGCCAAAAAGAGGGTATGAGGGGCAAATTTAAAATTCGATTTGCAAAGTGAAAGCTACCGTTCTATCCTTGCTATCATACATTTTTATGATGCTTAATAGTCAAAGATTAAGATTATACAAGTTTCGTTTGTTCCCCTTAAGTGAGCCATACAACCTCCCTAGCTGATGGACTATACAGCCAATTTTGTTTACATAAAAAATTTTGTAATTTTTGGCGAGGAAAAGTTTGCAAAAAAATTCGCAAGTGCCAAATTTTGGTTGGTGTCGCACTCAAACCAAGATGTGTTTTTCAAAACTCTCCTGATTGATGTAAATGTAAACTTAAACGGCTTGGGACCAGGTTTCGTACTTCGCTTTCTTGGTTTTCGTCGTTTCTTGTAGACTTGCCACAAGTCGTCTTTGAGCGAAACCGGGCGACGCGCGACAGCGATCGAGGAACGTCGCGAGAGGAAACCAAAACCAACGAAAGGGAAAAATAATATTGGAAAGGGCTTTTAGAAAGTCTACGTTTCTTGCTGCTGGCTTCAATTGCAATCGAAGGAGATTGTTTTGAACTTGAGACGAATTGTTCTCCAAATTGCCGCCGGTAAATTTGGTTTCGATCAGACCCAGTGTAGTCATAGACATTCGCGGCGTAATATCGATGTTCATGTTCTTCGTTTTCCGGTCGAAATAATTATTAAAAGAGTCAGATGAACCAGGTAAAAAAATATTCTGTCCGTAATTGCACGCGCTAAACTAGGAGAATCTTAATTATCAAAACATAGCATCTTGCGTGAATGACAGTTTAATGGCTAAAACGGGCTAAAATAACAAAATTGTGTGATTTTCAAAAATTGGTCGCCTCCAGGGCAACACTTCGGCTTCTTTGAAGATTGGCGAAAATTTGGCAATTCGCAAAAAAAATTGGCAAAAATTGAAACTGGGGGTCGCACTGTATTTTACGATTTTTACGTTACGTGTTGACAGATTGACACTTGAATAAACAAAATTGGTCAAAATTGGCTGTAGTGCGACCCGTACCTAAATGATAAATGCCATTGCATTTGTAAGGCGGTGATGCATGACCCATTTCTTGTTCTGTTTTAGTTAGTGGTGTAATAGTAAAGTTTGAAAAATTAATGCGAATTGTCTCGAAAAACACAATTTGAAATAAGTCCCCCTCTCTAATGACCCCTTCTTCAGGCCTGAAATTAAATATGCCCCCGAGGGTTAATAGTAAGAGCTTTTACGGGGCATGTGAACAAAAGGGCTATAAAGGCCGTCACGTTATCCATCCTTTGCCTCATCGTGGTTGTCATGTTAAAGGAGCTATAGCTACGTCACGGATGGCACATCTTGAAAAAAATGGTCAATTTTTTCAAGTTCGTCATTCGCAATCCGTCTTAATCTTCTCCATCCTCAACCATCCTTGTTCCTGTTTAGTTTATTATTACATATTTGGTGTTTTTCTTCCTTAGTAACTTATTTTGAAGCTTTTCTTCAATTTGAAGGTGATTTGCACTTCGCAAAAATGACTTAAAATATCGTGACATAGCTCCTTTAAATATTTTTGTTATTCGCCATATACGGTCAAGAGAACGCGCAAAATATGGTGTACTGTATTTTATTATTTAAACTACAGTGAATTACAAGTCGCACGGAGAAAAATCGTATCTTTACACTGTAAAATATATGATATCTTTCACATGTGAAGATCTTGATGACATCACGTTGGCTGACAAGTTTGACATGTTTCAATGCTGAATCAAAATGAGCGGAAATTTGTCGATACTAAGTCGAAGCATCTTCGGATCTTCCTCGGCAACCTTCGGCAATCTTCAGTTATCTTATGAAAATTTCGGAAAATGTATAACCTTCGGACAGCTTCGGAAGATCTTCGGAAATCTTTGGAAAATGGTCGGAAATTCTCGGAAAATCGTGAAAAACTTAGTTTCGTTATTAGTATGTTTATAAAATAAAAAAACACTGCGCTCACGCGTGAGATATCGAATTGAACACTCGAAGAAAAATGTCATACCTCCGCGCACCATGTATTATTCCTTAATATTATTCCACTATTACGTCATTTTACATACAGTGGAACTTCGATTTCGCGAACCTCGATTCTCAAAACTCCCGATTTCTCGAACCAAACGTTGTTTCCCTGGACTTGTTTTCACTGTAATTTTACCCCGATATTTCGAAGTTCCCGATTTCTCGAACCGATTTTCGTTTCCCGTGGAGGTTCGAGAAATCGGGGACTCCCATACGAGGATGCTCGTCGTCCCTTTTAGGGTGTAAATTACGGATTTTGGTCCTCCTTGGGGTGTTCAGGACGGAACGGCGATATTTTAGCCATAGAGGTATCTTTAGGGTTGCACGCGAAGAAATAATAAAAAAACACCTTTCATACTGTGTATAATGGTATATTTTAGGGGTCAAAAAGGCTTGAGCCACGCCCAGATTGGTCCATTTAAGATTCCGACCTTTCGTTCGAATACCGCGCGCATTCGTATGACAGACCAACGGAAAAATTACGACTGTTTTGCAGTCTAAGTGTTTGCGTCCTTTTCAGTTTTGGCAAAATGACTTCTGATAACAAAAAATACTATAAAGAAAGTTCGGCTCTGTGGTCGGTTCATACTGGCATAGTGTGGTTAAATTTATCACCATCTCGTGATGAAAGAGATAATGGAAAGATAAGTGCCTTAGCAGACACAATTTCCGGTCTCGTCTCGCAAAGCACTTAAGAGACCGGAAATGAGCGCATGTTCTGTTTGTCACTTTTATCAGAGTGACCGATCGGCCCATTGCTGTCCATCGATTTTATGCATGGTTACTTCAACTTCAGATTGTAAAGATAACCACGTTCTTTCTTTTTATCTCGTGATTACGTCATATGACGTAATCTCGAGATATACATATGGCTTAGCGGTCACGTGACTTGTCAACAATTTTCTGTCAACATTTTTCTGTGAACAAAATTTGTCCACACTGATGGTCATGTAAGCCACAATGAATTGAACACTGGTTATAATTTCAGTATTCTTGCTCTTGTGATCTTCTAGTGAGGTACAATTCATTGTGGCTTACATGGCGTAGAAAGTGTGACAGAATTTTGCGAAGCAACTTGGATGGCCAGCAGAGGCCATGGTAAAAAGTGTTTGCTTGTAAAATTGGGGCAAAGGACTTCTCAAAGAACGAAAATTTCAACCTTGTCACTCTGAGGTATTCAGGAGAGAGAATATGACACAAACTAAATAATTCGTGGAAGGATTATCTAGTCCTGTACGCCGGTGGCGTTTCGATAGTAGAGGAAGGCGGACAGCTGAAACGTGTGGAACTTCTCGAGTCCGATCGAGAATAGCGAACAAAACATGCAACTACTCTTACCAGCATTGATCAATTTTTGTTGTGCTTCTTTCTTTGGCTTGGAATTGCTTCGCGATATCGTCACTGAATGGCGCCAAGGTAATTATATTTCTAATGTTTTTGTTTGCTGTTCTGAACATTGTCGTGTCTTTAGGTCCTTTTATTTTGCTGTAGGAATTACAGCAAGGGTTGTACTAAACATTTTAGTTTTTTGTAAAACGTAACCAGCTTCTGGGTCAAAGCATTTGGGGTGTTTTTAGCGTAAACTTTGTTGCATTTTATCGTCATCAAACTCAGCAAATTATGATTGCAACACATGTACATGCGCTATAAGCTTATTATTAAATGTAAGCTTAAATAAGCTAAGCTTACAAAATTACAAAATTACTTGAAATTGTGAAACCCCGCTTCTTCGATGTTTATATATCATTTGGTTAAGAATATTTTCGCTGGGTCTAAATTCTTCTTCTCTCGGTTCAGAATTAGTTTTATTCGATTCAAAGTAATGTTTAATTAATTTATTCGGTTCTCGATTATTTCAATGTCCCTGCTTTGGGATGAAAGGAGGAATTTAGCAAAAAGTCTGCAGTACAGTTGTCATCTTTGGGCAAGTTATTCAGTCAGGTCAGGTCATGCAAGCAATCTCATAATCATTGTATGATTAATATCAGAGTTGATAAATTCAAGTTCTAACCGCAGAAAAAAAAATCTTCCCCCCAAAGGAGGAAGTGAAATTTACACTGTATTTGTCAATAATCCCCATTATGAACATGTCAATGCTTGTCAAATGTCCCAACAACAAAAAATTTCGATTCTCTTTATACTGAACAGTTATTTCATGTCAGGTCATGCAAGTAATCTCATAATCATTGTGTGATTAATATCAGGAATTGTGAATTATATGGGAATTAAAGGATAAATTTGAGAAACTAGAACAAATAAAATAAAAATATTTCCGGTTGACGCTTTCTGTTTTATAGACTGTTCCCCTAAAGGGGGAGTGGAATTTATTTGTCAATAAATGTGTTTTCGATCTCTTTATACATATAGTCAAAACAGTGATAAAATATATTTTCATGTTTGACTGATCAAGTGAATCCAGCATTAAAATACAAAGAATGCGGCAAAAGGTTTTTACATAAAATATCAAAAAATTAATATTTAAATATAGCATTTACTTTGTATTATAAAACGACTACCGAAATGTGTGGTATGTTTCAGCAGGGATACTATGAAGATTCTTGAAGGTGCATTCTTTTGGTCCTCCATGTATCGCCTTTGTGATTCCCACTTCGGCTCAAAATATAAAACAAACCGACCCTCTGGGGCTCTCGTATGTCAAAAAAAATCCAAGCTGCCCCTGGCATGGGCAACGGTAATAACGGTTTGTTGTCAATAGTCTGTGTCTGCCCCTGTACTCTCCATTATGGAAAGACATTGATCACGTGCATTACACATCTGTTTGTAATAAGCTATGTCTAATAACCTGACATTTTCCTTCTTCAGAATTCATACCATCAACCAAGTGAGCCCAATACTGCAACTGGAGTTAAAAACAGTTTTTAAAGCTTTAATCAAACACCTTTACAAGAAACCCTTCAATATATAATTCCACTTTAAGCACTGTACACTAGTCCATCAAGGATACATGTGTGCAATTCATGTATAATTAACTTTAATCAGGAAATACTTTTGTTTTACTATGGTATTGGGAGAGGCAGTGGTCTAATGGTTAGTGCATTTGACTCTGGATTGAGCAACATGGTCAGGGGCATTGTGTTCTGTTATTGGGCAAGATACTTTGTCTTTGACATTGTCGAACCGGCTAGCCTGCTGATGCTGACATAGAACTTTTGTCATAATCGAACATTGATATCGTCAGTAATTAATATGATACCACTACGATGTCATCATCAGTTGTCATGGCCAATGTTAAAAATGCCCAAACAATGCCAAATGTTTGACATTTGAGGCCAATAACTTAAAATCTACGTGGTAAAAGGTTTTCCTTTTCAGACATTTTACTTACCTGATGTAAGGAACATTTCTACCAAGTTCAAAAAAAATATGTACATATGTTTTAGAACCACATTATATTTCATTAATAATTTTTAAGGTGGCTCAAAAACACATGTACATAATATTTTTTGAAATTGGTCAAAATGTCCATAATTATTATTACAGTCAAATCTCTATTAAGCAGTCACCCTCGATGTTGACCACATAATAGAGGTGATCTAAAATTTAAAGTTAAGTTTACCACAAAAGCCTATTAGCCCAAACAATAGCATTCTTATGCTGATTACATATATTATGTTGTGTTTGATGAGCTCTTAAAAGAAACTGGACATGCTTCACTTATCACTGTGTCAAAATATCGCATTGTACTCAAACTAGAGGTAAAATACAATAAAATTAGCCAATTGGGAAGTCTATTAAACGGTGACCGCGTCTGCTTAAAAGAAGTGAATACTTAAGCCCCTTCCACACGAGCAAGTTTTCCTTGACAAGTTTTCACTTGACAATTTTGCCTTGCTCGTGTGGAAAGGAAATTTGGCAATTTTTTACTTGACAGGTGTCCTTGTTCATAAACTGGCGTTGTTCATGTGGACGTGCAACAAGGAAAATATGACAAGGAATCCCTGGTGCCCAGCGGCCTTATATTGTTGCTCGCGACCTGGGTCCTATTAAAGATGATAATCCGCTGTACAATATTATTGCTGTTACAAAGAAAAATTGTCAAGGAAAAACTTGTCAAATTAAATTTGTTGTTTATCCACACGAGCAAATAAAAATTGTCAATGTCCCTTGTCAAGGGAAAACTTGCTCGTGTGGAAGGGGCTTTATAAACAGGTCTGGATCCATCACGTGATATGTAGTACCCCTATCCTTGCTTTGATTTTACTTTATGCACCTCCCTTTCCCCTCCTGGTAATTATTTCACAGTCCTTAACCCGCCGCAGTGCCTCTCTCCTTCCAGGAATACAAATGGTTACCAGCAACATAATGCTGGAGGGAAACAATACACTAGGATATTACTTTTATCTGAGTGACCATTCATTCTCCAATATAATTATTCAATAATTATGCAGCCATAAATCTGTATACAGCATCCATTCATTATCATATATATATAATCCCGAGATGCCCATTGGGCCTCTTTGATTCACACTAACAACAAACTACAATTATCACGTTTCGATGTGCCTTCCTGAAAAACTGCGTTCGATGGAATGACCGGAGGGTATCGTACCCCCCCCCCCCCCGGGGGGTGGGGGGAAGGAAGGGGTTGGGGTGTTGATGGTGGGATGGCGGGAATTCAGTACAAATGAGGACAGAAACGCAAGATCGCAGCTGAAATTTCATTCAATGGAAGATTATCCCTGCGTTTTAAAACATGATAATTCGGGGGGATTCTACCGGAATTTCAATGACATTTTAAGAGGTTTAAAGAAGGGATAGAATAAAGAAAATGATTTTTGGAACACCAACAGACAGTTGATACCCACGCGGGTGCTCTTGCGTGGGTATCAACTGTCTGTTGGTGTCCATCTACTAATTTTTAACTTCACATTCTAATTTTAAAACTACATTAAATCTTCAATATTTCTTATTTCCCTAAATTTTACCAATCCTTTGAGAAAAACTATTTCCTCCCAAACATACCCAAAAATCACCCAAAAATTTTCAAAACACCCCATAACATAGATGAGACTATATCATAGCCTCTTGCATAGATTCATGGGATGAGTGGAGAGTTTTTGGATATTTGCTTGAAACGTGAACGAGATTAAGTGGCGGAAAAATGGCATTCAGGTAAAACCTTAGACGAGGTCTCAAAATCGGGATAAGGAAAATCAGGTATTTGTGTCTTACCAGGGTTAGGGTTTGAGCGGCCCGGCCGCACCTCCCTGCCCGAGCGTCTGTCCAGAGAAAGAGGGAAAGAGAGCATGTAACGATGTCTCAGAATTTTGAATATTCGCGTTCAAAAAACCAACGCAAAATTCTGATTGGTGGCAATTAATGAAGACGTCGTGAATCTTTGCACGCGCGCGACGTGAACCAACCTCGTTCCCAGGGTCTCTCATCTTCCCTGGTCCCCAGAAGATGAGAGACCCGGGAACGAGGCTGGACGTGAACATCCCCAAGGAAGAGAGCTTCCTCGCAGGATGATCAGGTAACGAAAAGGTTGAAAAATGTCTTCAGGTTTGTTCATATAAAATTTAATTTTGAATCGCGTTTTTCTGCAATTGTCTGCCTGGTCATCTCTTGACGCATCCGGCGGTTTGTAACTATGTCTCAATAATACACAGTTATGATAGTTCAATAACCATTACTAAATATTCATTGTCGCGTCGCTTCGTCACGGTTAAGGTGTGGCACACAAGGTTTTGCACGTACTGTACCTCAGTACTGACCCATTGATCTTTTTAGACAAAAGCGTGATTTATACTAGTGTACAAGGAAATATCCAAGAGTCTTCGACATCCTTAGCCATCCACACTTCCTAAATGAGTTCCTGTCGCTTGTCTAGTACTGTTCCACAAAATCAAACCTTAATTCCAGGGTTTCCTATATACTGATTTGAATCTTAATACAAAACAAACAAGAGTTCCTCAACAACCAGTTATTTTATTTGGCTGTAGCGTCGCTCAGCCACTGGCATTTCTCTGATGGTGAGGCGAAGCTCACTGTTAAATTTTCTCGAGCGATTTCCGGCCATATATATTTTTAATATTTGATATTTTGTATCAATATCAATACGAAAGATAAGTTTCATCTTCATCTCTTCAAGGGCTTCAGCTGAGACGTTTGATTTTGAACGCGGTTCTGACATCTGAATGGAGACTTTTTCCGCTTCTAACTTAAAGGAGCTACGTCACGGATGGCGCATCTTGAAAAAAAGAAAAAAAAGGCCAATGTTTTCAAGTTCGCCATTCGCAATCCGTCTTAATCTTCTCCATCCTAAACAATCCTTGTTCCTGTTTGATTTATCATTACTTCTTTGGTGTTTTTCTACCTTAGTCATGAGCCCATAATGGGCTCCTGCCTTAGTAAAGCATTTAATTTGAGGCTTTCTCTAATTTGAGGGTGATTTTGCACTTCGTAAAAATGACTTAAAGGGGCACTATCACGAGCATCAGTTAAAAATTCAAAAGCCAAGACATATTTATATCAATGGAAACCTAAAAATAATGGTCCAGTTTTGTTATCAATTACTATTACTAGTGTACTGACGCTATAAAAGGAGTGCTATCATGAGTTTCCCATAGGAGCTTTTGATCTTTTTTTGAAAAAGTCAGGCAGACCTTTTCAAAATAATGCCCTTCTATCTTTGGAAAAATCGCTAAAAACTAATTACAGTTAGCTTTCCCTTCGACAATTCACTCGATATCTTCCTCTTGGTGTTCTAGGGGCATTTCGTGTATGAACTCAGGTACTTAGTCATAATTATTGCACCGTTTTGGCCAAAAAAGTAGAAAATTCCCGTGATTGTGCCAATATCGTGAAATTTATACCGCAAAAGACCATGATTTCAGTCAGGTCAAAACTTGTTTTGATTATCATAACTGGCTCTTGATCACCAGACAGACAAGCGAATCCGGCTTGGCTCGCGCCCGGAAATCCGTACTGATTTCAAAGCAAATCGCGCCCTAAACTCAGTCACGTCCACTCTCAAAAACACCGAATTCTCATGAAGACTGTGGCTAACCTCAAGCGGAAACCGGATATGCCACAGGTTACCCACGCTATAAGCGTCCTTGAGAGAAAGAGAGGTTTCAGCGGAACGCCCATATGTAGTAAGCGAACCTGAACCTTTGTTTATTATAAGAAACCCTCATTATTGAGCGAAATTTGTCTCAGAGGAAAAAGGCTAGATTTGCATGAGCTAAATTATATAAACAAGACACTGAGAGATGAGCTCGAGGTTTATCCTAAGGACAGCAAATGCCCGGAGCAAATAATGGTCAAGTCCGGTGACAGAGTTCTGTTTGTAGTTTAGAATTAAAAATTAAATATGCCGACATTTCTTGAACGTACGTCAGAACGGTTATGAATCTCATCTCCCTCCGATCGAGTACACATTCAAACGTTTTTACTTTAATTTCACTTTTGAAACTTTGAACCACAATTTAAAATATTTATAAGCCACTAGAAATTTGAGTGTTGAATTGGCCACAGTTATTTTGACAATGTAGTGAAGCAACTCAATAAAATGACTGGCATTCAATGTGTTGTTTTGCAGTGCAAAACTATAGGGTCTTCATAAAGAATGCCCAAGCCTCAGTGCTCAGTGTCGCGCCGTTAAGCCCTGGTCAAACGGCGCACGAGAGTCGATGATAGTTTAACTCACGTAACTATCATGAACTATCATGCGCCGCGTGGTCACTGAACGGGAAAAACTCTCATCGACTCTCATGGAAAAATTTGAGCAGGTTCAAATTCGACGAGAGTCGATGATAGTGCATGGTAGTCGGTGGTCAAACGGAGCGCGAGTTTCAACTCTCATCGACTATCATGCGCCGTCTGACCAAGGCTTTAGTAATGCTGAATGGGAGCACCGTCGGCGAGCGATTTTGAGAGTTGCTATAAAAAATGTTAATTGTTTGTTTGTTCTATTTAACTTTGCTCTTTATAAGTTTTGTAAACGGTTACCGTTATTCAGTTCTTGTAGCACTTGTTGGGATAATTTGCTGAAATATTCAGGCGTTTGTTTTCTTTTTGGTCAGTATTTCATTAAGTTCTTTGATATTATGGGGGAAAAAAAACAATCTTGTGTGTAAATTTAGTAATACTAATTTTTTTTTGAAAGGACAATGGTGTGAAAACATGAGTTGTCATTTTTGAAATTTTGCCATAAAATAGATGTTGTTTTGACGTTTTTGAGAGCAGGAAATCTCGGTTTGGTGATATAGTAGCAGATATTTGAATCCTCTGGGAGAGGAAACAAGGCCACATTTTATTTGTTACAGTGACAAAACCTACTACAACAGCTCAGCTTTGATATTAACAGAAGAAAAAGGTCATTTGCAAGATTTTATGAATTGAAGTCCACAGCGTCACTTTGATGGTAGCTATACTGCTGTGTACCTAAGACTGGTTGGTGGTTTTTATTGTCTTTTTACAGTTCTAGCTTAAAGAAAGGTAGTCATTTTATGCTTGATGGCCCTCTTCTCTGAGTGGAAGATAATTTGGCAACCGCCAGCAAATCTTTTAACACTTATTTAGCGCCATATCGTCTGTCGAGCGACCCACAAAACGTCACTATTACTACTCGTACTTAGAGCTTTATCGATCAGTGACAGGTTTCAAGAAGTTTACTCCTTGCGATGAGATATAAAATATATGCTGTTTCAGGACTCTTTCAGTGGTAGTAGTGTTAGAAATGCTGTAAATACTGATATGAAGCACTGAGCGCGAAAAACTAGTCAGCAGATTTGAGCAAGCTTCGCTGTGGATTAGCCTGTTCCACTCTCGCAGGATCGTAAGGTACAAGTAACGAATTTGACGGAGTGTGCGCAATTCTCAGTTTCACTGAGAGTCATGCGTTTATTCGCGCCTTTTTCTCCGAGGATATAGACTTGTACGTGTAAATCAACTTGCAATGCATTTCTTCCTTTAATACTACTTGGAAAAGAGCATTTGCTGCAAGTTTGAGCCTCTGAATTAGCCTGCTTGGCGGCACGCTTTTTTATCGCACTTTTCCGGTGTTCCGCTTTCGATCTTGTTCCTCGTTTTAACTACCTCCCGGTGTGAGTAATGTAAATTCCACGGCCTATAAACACTGTACCCAGCTATTGTCAACCGACATGTATGCAAGAAATCAATAAAATCTATTGGCCGGGTTTCATCGACATTACAAAAACTGTTTGCTTGCATGAACAACACCAGAAAATGAACAAGTAAAAGAACTGGCAGAAAGAAACGTTAGTCCAAATTACAGCTTTGTAGCGTTTTTCATAACCGAGTTATTACCAAACTAATTTTCAGAAAATTACAGTATTTAGTATGCCGCCGCCATGTTTGTGTCCTTCAGAGGGGCACAAATATGGCCGCCATAAAATTGCACAAGAAGTAGAGTAGATTCTACCGTCAATATCATTAGCTTTCACTTCCAATCTGTTTAGACATCACTTCTAAATTATTCTCACGTCTAAAAATGTCATAAAAATATCCGTTTTTGTGACAGTTCAGAAACATGTTCATCCGGGACTTCACAACTTTCAAAATGCTCTAATTCCAAAACGAAGCACTGGATCAATACCAAACTTTGCATAGAGATGAATGATTTTCATGTCTAGAATATATAAAAAGAATAGCGTTGTAGGATTGACAGTTTAGATTTTAGAATTGTGATGACGTCAGATGAAAACAAAGAATTGAAGCATCATACTAGCTCATACTATTGCGGTTTGTATCGCATGGATTTAGCCTCCACCGCAAAAACAACAGCAACTCGGCATCAACATCCTTTAATTTTAGTTGGGTTTTATATAAACGATGTGTGAGCATCTGTGGAATGATATATTTTGTAGAACGTACACATTGGTACGAAAATACACTGCCAGCATCTCGATAGGACAATTTAATGTAGTCCTTTTTTCAACGGCGAACTACACACTAACAATAAACTTTAACCGGAAAAATAAAACGAATATTCAGGTTGCCTATTTTTCTTTATATACAGCCGGATTTTTGTGGCAAATGCCGGGTCCGTGTTCTCCTATCTGACAGCAACAAACTCAAGTCGTACGAGAGGGGTTTCTTCACCAATTAGAAATTATACTGTTCCAAGAGACTATATAGTCTCTTGACTGTTCACAGTCTCTATAGTAGAGAGGGTGAAGTCGGGCGACGATTTGAAACTACAACGAGATCAATGGAGTGTACGACAGAGATCCGTATAACACTTACACAACAAACTTTCAAGTACAGTCGAAGCTCTCTCTCGTAAGCGGACAACCGTCTACTTACGGCCGCCTTGACAAAACCCCGTTTGAACTTTAGCTCTTATAAACTCTGTATTTACACATTCCCATAAGCGGCCAGCAGTTGCGGACACTTTTTCTGCCTCCCGAGGAGTCCGAGGGTGTCCGCTTACGGGAGCTAAGACTGTATATCCGCGGAGAAAAAAGCTAAGCGTAAGTGGAAGAGCAAGGTACGGTGACGCAGTTGTTTGAGGCACGGCTCTTTTATTGTGAGACCCAGTGTCAACCTAAAGTTGAGTATGTCGGTTGTCACCTTGTTCGGGTTTTTTCGACAACCTTGAGGGCTCATGTACATGTAGTTGGCCCACGTGCTTGGAAACCACACGGACTTTGACCGGCACCGTTTCACAAACAAAACGTCAAGTGAAACCTACAGCCCTCCAGATTTAAACAGACAATTATTTTGCTGACTGCGCATATTTCAAAAACTGGGCCCGGTTGTTCAAAGGGTGGATGACGCTAACCACCGGATAAGTTTGTTTTGGTAACACTTATCCACAGCTTCATAGTGATTTATGTACAAACACTTCTAGTTTCGCGCCAAGTTTGCTCTATTTCAAAACCAGTACCTGCTAATAGTTTCAGTACATAGAGAATGAAGGATACTCCGAGTATGTTCATTGTGTCAAAATGTTTAGACAGCAAATGAGAAAAATAAGTTGAAAAAAAGTTATATTTCGGTATGAACTATACCATCATCAAACTAAGGATATGCATACAAAGTAGGTCTTATATTTTGTGTAGGCTGTAACAATAAGAAAGCGAAACAAAAAGTATACTTATGAGAAAAGGCAAAGTTATCTGCTGGATTTCAATCCATTGTTGAGAGAAGGTGTTAGACGTTTGATATAATAAGCCTCTTTGTCAGAATAGGAGAAGATTCCGGCAATTGTGGTTGCAGTCTAATACTGTGGTGTTGCTGCGGACTAATTGTGTGAAATATTCTTTGTTATGACAAGGAATAGTAGGTAGAGCGTTGTCAGTATTTAAAGTATGCGGTAAATTACACAAATTACGGATGAAAATTAAATGCTCTATTTCTTGTTATATATCTCGCCCCGTCTATGCGACCACCACTCAAAACCAGCAACATCCGGTAAGGAAGTGTAAGCGTGTATATTTAGTATAAAGAAGGAAATTCAGATCAGTGACGCACTGTGGGCCGGGTATAAGCTGGTATAACCCCTGTGTACGTCATTTGGTCACGCGACCATGTAAATTATTGATGAAATGGTACTAAACTAACACTAACGCATTTTTTTGTCCAAAATCGAATGAAAAAAAGTCAAAAATGGGTAAACATTGAACGATTTTAGCCTTGTATTCGTTAGTGTCACTACGTAATAAGCTTTTAAAAAACGGAAAATTAGTCAGTATACGTGCTGGCTCGCACACACCGTAACCATGGTAACTCGGCAAGGCCTTCAGCATAGCTAATTCGGATATTTTTATCCCAGCTAATTTTATATTAACTCGATTTCTAGGAAAGGAACACAAAGCAGAAAACAACGGCTGGACGCGGAGATAATCTCGACGCAGGGTTTTTAGAGGTTAGTTTATTACCGATATATACCTTTATTCTATTTTCTGTTTTTTTTTTTACTCTCGATTGTTTCCACTCGAATGCAAAACTAAGATGCTTGCTTACAATGTAGAGCCAAAAATCTGACACCAAAATCGAGGGAGTTTTAATCGTTTGACGCATATAACGGAGGAAAGAACTGGGAGATTATTCTACTGGTGTCAGTTCGTGTTAAGCTTGAAAATGAAACGTCCCTCTCGGCCGGTAGTCGCCTGTGCACTTTTTATGAGATTGCAGTCAGTTGAAACTGGCGAAACTTCAAAAGACCATGTTATGAATAGCCTATCCTCGCAAAATTAAAGTTGTACCATTGTATGGACATTTCAAGTACCGTATTCTAAGCTAAAAGGTAGTGAAAACCAGATCAGCGGTGAGCTAGATTGACGAATCGATCAACCCTAGCTTGCCACCTCAGTGTGCTAGTAAGAGTACCTCTTGGAATTTCTCAAATGTTCTAAAATGTCCACATGGCCGCCATAATAAACAATACCACATGAAAGTACTGCTCGATAGCTTTCATTTGAATGGTCACACACTAGGGTTTCATCCACATACTTTAAAAAAAGTTAGAACCACCTTATACAGCATAATAAACAGTACCACATGAAATTACTGCTCAATAGCTTTCATTTCAATGGTCACACTAGAATTTCATCATATACACATACTTAAACCAGTTAGAACCACCCTGTACAGCATTGGTGTACAACTGAGGTTGGTGTACATTGGTGTCAGTTTTGGAAGATTCTGATGATACCTCTGTTGGACTAAGACGTTCCCTGTCTATTTCAAACTACAACGGAAATTTCTTGAATTATCGAATTATCGGTAAAAGGATGACCCAACTAGTGGAATGATTATTGGTCGATATTTTCAAGTACATGGCATCGCTTAAAAATCATCCACACCGCGAACATTGAAGAGAGAACGAAGACAGTTCCAAAGGAGCTTCACTCTTAATTCGAAGTATATGCCCGTGCCCGAGTTCGGTGAGTCGCCGTTCGTTTATTAAAACCGCCATGGATGACATTTCGAGTGTTCGCGCAAATATTAACTGCCAGGCGATTTCTAATGAACTAAAAGCGTTTTCTCGACATTGCCAGCTGACATGACACAACAGTACGTTTCCTTGACTTCAATTAATGACATTACAGACAGTACACAAGCTGGTACACGGTTGCTCCGGTGGGGGGAGGGGGGGGGGGGGGTACTCCCATATATAAGCTATATAGGTATGTGCCGCCCCAAAGGGTATGGTTTTTGAGCCGTTTTGGTCTGAAATTGGGTATAGATTTTGACCATTTTGGTCTGAAATAGGTTATGTTTTTGTGCACTCTGGTTTGAAATTTGGTTTGGCTTTTAGACGAAACTGTTTTTTTTCCATTAACATCGGGGAATTTGAAGCCCCTTTCAAATGTTTGCGCAAATGGAACCCATTCCTGGGTAGCTGAAGTCACGTATTAGACACGTGTACTAATTTTATAGGTCTGAAATAGGGTATCGATTTTGGGTCAGGTCTGAAATAGGGTATGGAAAATCACATATTCTGGTCTGAAATAGGGTAAGGGTTTCAAGAAGCAGGCCGCACACCCCCACCAAAAATTTCAGGGAGTACCAATTCTTCAGGTAATAAACGTAGGAGACCCATTGTTCATGTAGTTATATACGTGGGTAGAATATTTTATCATACGAATATAACGATTCACCATAGTCCTGAGACTGATACACTTTTTTTTTTGTAAGATTCTTTTTTATAAGAATATTGAGGCTGAGAATATACCCAAGGCTGAGAGTTAAGAAAATTGTTTTGCATGTTGATAGCAAATAAAATACAATGAATGAACTATTATACCATTGAAAAAAGTGGTAAATATGCACCACGTATATTTCTCGTTTTTTATTTTATTTTATGAGTTAACAAAACGATAAAAACGTGTACAGCTCTGTAATCTAAGAATGTCAATATTAACAATATTTTCAGCCTGAAATCGGCAAAAAAAATGAGAATATTCAGCCAGGGCATGCATGAAAAATATACTTCTTACAAAACAAGAAGATTGTATGTGGTGGAAAATCAAGGCAATATCCCATAACTATAGTTTGTGATCATGCAGTCTATTGTAAAAAGGAATTCGATGTTCGCTTCAGAGCCGGACTTGGTACATGAAAGACCAGCCGTTTATAGATATATTTTCTATTTTGCAAGCGCTGGCACGAAGAACGAATATAGTCCACCTCAGCGATTATGAATTATTAAAACAGCAAGGGTGTACTACCTTATCGACACCTTGTATGAACTCGTGTGCAGGTAAAATCCGTTTGTAAATTCCACTGATTGAAAACAGCCTGCACGCCAACCTCGTTCCCAGGGTCTCTCATCTTCCCGCTCCAGGTTGCCTGCACGCGTGTCGGGGACAGTCTAGACATCTATAGAGGTCCTTCCTTCGTCCGGAAACCAAATTCCTTCCTTGAAACCAATTTCCGGTTCCTGTTTGTCGGAAAAGAGCGGCAGGACTTGCAAACCATGAATATTCAGATACAGATACTAACAACTTCCCCAAGCTGGTCAAGGTCTCCATACTGTCAACAGTGAATAGTGAGACAGTCAGTTCTTGGTTATTGCTCGATGCATTCTACGCAGTGACTGGACTGTTTTGCTCTCGAGTTTAATACAACATACGACCCGGAACGAGGTAGGGGTTCGTGTCAGTAGATGCCGATATTTAGGCGTGTAGAGTTCCCGGTGTGTCTCAGTTCCTTTCACGGCTGAGCGCGACAAAATTCGGTCGCGCCATAATTTCAACCCATCTTTGCATTACTCGAGATATTCTACAAGAGTTAATTTTTAAAGCCGGCGCGTCAACGACTTGGTGACATCCGGAAGTGTGCTACATTTCTTCACTTTGGATAAATTCTGCCGGCAGAATTTCGAGCATAATAAGCGATTTTTGAGGTGAGCATCCTGCCGGCATAATAAGGCATTTTCGAGCAGAATTGGAGCAAAATAAGGGAAAATGAGTAACACTTATGATATGCATAACAGACAGTCCATTTGAAGGAAAACATTGAAAACTAAATACAAAACAAATGGAAAATACCTAGCATTAGCTAAAACGCACTCACATGAGATCACATCACGCACTGTGAAGTCAGCGGTATTACATAAAAGCGCCCGAAGGGCCGGAAAATGTTTCGGGTACCGAGCAGAATTCGAGCAGAATAAGGGTGTCCGAGCAGAATTTCGAGCATAATAAGCGATTTTTTTACGAGCATTGCCTGCCGGCAGAATAAGCCATTTTACGAGCAGAATTTATCCAAGCCTAGCAAGAGCCCATGGTGCCAGACCACCTGATGCTATTTTATGTCCCCCCAACCTCGTTCCCAGGGTCTCTCTTCTCGCCAAAAACGATTGAAAATGACCCCCGTGCAATATTCCTGAGATTAATTGTGTTAATAAAAGTTATACCCCATATATATATTTTACTAATATAAATGCGTTTATACCAAAAGGCTTCATCATCGAGACCATTTATTTTTCGTTTCAGTTAATAGGTATTATTATACATTCAACTCACTATCTCTTTTCTGATTGGCCGAAAGCGTACAGTGAATTTTCGAAATCAGCGCCTTTGAAAGCATCTAATCTACAAGCAGATTATACAATAATCATGTCAAGGACACTCAAGGTCACGGGTAATCATGTCATGTTCGAGAGAGGATCACGGGTAATCACGAGTAATCATATCATCTATGACCGTGGTGCATGATTTCCAAGAGGAATCATGTCAGGTTGGCGCGAGTTTGCGTTGCTTTCCGCAAAGTAAAATTATCGGTGGCAGAAGCATTATTGTCGAGGTAAGAGTTATCAGCCGAAGCCGAAGGCCGAGGCTGATAACTCTTACCTCGACCTTGATTATTCTGGATATCACAAAAACCTCATCCGATAATTGTTAATAAACATTCTAGAAAACGAGGATAAATGGCAAGAAACCGTTTACGAAAATCCCGTTGGATACAAAATATGAGGATCTGACCAGCCAAAAAGTTAATAAATTTAACTTAGAACTGGGATCCAAAGACTACAGCAACACTGTTCCAACAACGTTTATTTGATAAAACGTACAAACCAGCCTTCTTCAGCTTGGTAAACTGAAAAATATTTAAGCCAAGGTTTAATAATATTCATTATCCTGTCCCTGATGAGAACCCTGAGAGGTTGAAAGTTCTTGACATTAAACTTTTTCACGCTCCAAACTGTTGAAAATATATAAATCTAGAAGAAAAATAAGCCAAGGTTTGCTATCATGTTTTTGTTAGTGTCTAGGTCATCATCAGCCGCTAACTATTTCGTTTCAACAGTAATCCTAGACCCTACACCAGATTTGCTCCCAGTTCCAGACTAAAACTCGCCAAAACAATACCCTGCCCATAAGCTCATACTGTACACCGCTGGGTACACTGCAGGGTACACCCCAAGTCCCAGCCCACTTTCCGGAGAGCACTGACCCGCCCCAGTGTCAAGGGTAACTAGCATAAGACTTCTATCGAATTAACACTTCTATAAAGTCAGTCGATCCTGAGCTATAATGCATTTGGTTATAATACCTACGATTCCATTTCAAATGCGATCTGATCATTCTTGAGGTGGTGTATTGTTGTAAGAGGTTTTAGGGTTGGGTCCAGACGAGATTAAGATACTACTAACACTACCTCCCGGAGTGACTACTTTAGTATATGATGCGTGAATTCCGTTGTGTGTTTATTAGTTTCCGGAGCTTAGTGTCACCCCTTTGTCAACCCCATCAGCAAGAGTAATTGTTAAAACTTTTCAGTGGCATACATCATGAACATTTGTTTATGACAAGAAATCCATGGCGACAGGGACTGCATACACCAGAAAATGTCCCAGTTATTACTGTACTGTTAAAAAGTTGCGTATACCGTCGAAGCTCCCTAAAGCGGACACCCCCTGGAAGCAGAAAAAGTGTCCGCTACGTACGGGAAGAAAGTCTAGGGAATGTGTAAAGACAGAACTTGTATGAGCCTTGTAGATTTCAATACGGGTTTTGTCAAGGCGGCCGTAAGTGGAGCTGTCCGCTTACGAGAGGGTCCGCTCAGAGACGCACATTACAAAACGAACGGATAATACGAAAAATCGTGACGCAACGGCGTGCCCATTTTTGGTAAGATTAAAAAAAAACGGTAGAAAGCAACAAAGCTTCAGTTTTAGTTGTTACAGTTCCGGAGAGAGTGGGAAGCTCTTTAGATGACTCGACTGTCGAGATGAAGCTTCTGTTTAGGATAAAATAATTATAAAAAGCAGGATATTTTGCCGGTAATAACACTTTACATTCAGTTGGAGATCAATATTTTCAGTTTTCATTTGAACCAGTGCCCAATCTCATAATCTGGCTGCAATTGAATTGTTATGATGTCATAGCCCGGATTGTGGCGGATCGCGGAGCGAGCAATGTGCCAACGAGAAAATATAAATGGACAAGAACACAGGCAAGAAACCCGTATCTTCAAGTGCCTACTTTTGCCTCCTGTGGTCTTCCCATAATTGTCAAAATTGAAAGGGGCACTATCACGGGGATTTTGCTTCTTTTTTTTTTTTTATCAAAACGGCGCCTAAAATTAAGACTCGGTGTATTCGCTCATACACGAAATGCGCAAAGAACATCAACAGAACGATTGTTGAAGGGAGAGCTAACCGTTATTATTATTATTTTCTTTTAGACACAATGGCAGATTTTGAAAACGTCTGCCCGACTTTTTCAAATTGAGATCAAAAGCCAGCTCCTGCATGGGGAACGCATGATAGCACTTCTCTAGTTATAGCTTCAGTACACTAGTATAGTGATTTATAACAAAACTGGACCATTATTTCTAGGCTTCCATTGATGTAAATACTGTACATGTATGTCTTTTGGCTTTTGACTTTTTGACGTGATCCTCAATGTTCATGATAGTGCCCCTTTATAAGCCTGTTTTACATGTGCGACGCACTGCATAAGCGCACTGACACATGAAAAAAGGAAACATTCCTTTTAGCTCCTTTTCTTGTGCCCGGTTGACGTTTCTTGTGCTTTATGCTTTACGGCTTGGGCTTATGCTGATCTATGCTTGCCTCGTACGTGTACTTGCCTGGTTCAGTCCCAGTTCATCACTGATTGGTTAAAGGAAAAAAAAAAACTTAAATATAGATTTTTGCGAATTGTTTTGGCTGAGCCGAAATATTGTGATGATGAATACAAAGTGTCTTTTTGTGATCATGGAATCTGGGCAGTGAAGTAAATTAATTGAGCGTAGCCCGACAAACATGCTTGGCAAATATTTGGCGAGGTAATTGTTAGACTAGAAACACTATGTAAATAGTCTTCAAATTAGGCCGGCGAAGGCAGAATTATGTCGGATGGATGTTTTCGAGCTTTCGTTTTCAGTGCTCAGTGAAAAGTAGTTTTCGATCCAAGTGCACAAAAAAACTAACTGCAATGGAAATTAACAGGAAAGGCCAAACACAAGTGTCGAGTGGCTTTTTAAGATGAGATCTCGAGCCATGTCGAGTGCTCTGCCCGGCTGACCGAGAAAAGGGTCGGAAAAATGAGCTATCTCAATTCCTAAGCCTAATTGAGGCCTTTGTCATTATCATCGATAGTATCAACCGATTGCCACAGATATTTTGATTTTGATTACAAAAGCTTTTTAAAATTTGATCCTCGACAGAAAGCTGGGGACTGATAACTTTTGCAAGCAACAGAAGAATTAGGACTGGGTTTGGCGCTCAACAAATCGAGCGCGCGCGCGCAAAATCTCGAACATAAACCCAGTATCATTTTATATCTGTCCGTTAAGATTAACAGATCGCTTTCCTGGGAGATTACGCTGGATGCATTTGTAAAATAATCAATCTCACAGGATAAAGCCATACGCGGAAAGTATTTCCGGTCCGAAACCGCAAAGTAATTTCAGCATTGTCATTGGCCGCCATTGTCAGAAGCCGGAAACCAGTAATTTCCAGAGATAACATTGTGATTAATTGACTTTCATTCCCGTTTTATCTACAGAGTTTGTGTAAAGAGAGAACGTTTGCTGTGCTTCTGTCGCTTGAGACAGAATTGTTTGTTGCTTTGAAAGCGCCTTTTGTGTCCTTTGTCAACAGAATTCGAAACCACGCCGCAAAGTCGAGTGATCGTCTTTGTTGTCATTTCCGGTCAGATAACGTCACGAATCCGTTTCCGGTTAAATTTCCGTAAGCTTGGAGTGATACACAGTCACGTGCGGGCATTTTTGATCAGTATTCAGCTCGTAAACAACTCAAAAACACCGTTTGCTACGCTCCCCGACCAATCCCAACCGTTAACGCGGGTTGTTTTAATTTTGCATCGAGAAACAAGCGCAGAGCGTCGATTTTACAGCTCTGACCGAGGTGACAATTTGGACAATTTTCCCGCCGCGTAATTTCCGGTTTATGGTGAAGAGGTCACTGCATGATCAGTGCACTCCACAATAGCCGTGCTAACTCTTGTCCTGTTTTATTTGTGTCTTGTGGTTTTAGCTTTTTGTGGGCGTAGGGCGGAAATATCAAGAGGTCCAAGCGTAGAAAGCCGGTAGAATGTATTCATCTCGAGAGAATCCGCACCCAACGTTAAACTGCTCAGAGAAACGGCCTCGACTAGACGGACTACCATTGACTCACGAGCCGCGCGTTTGGCCATACAGCCCAAGACCAGAAATGTACCCTTATCAGATAGATACAAACGACCACAACAAATCGAACTCGAGGTAAGTTTCCTTTGCTGGTTAAAATCCGCCATCTAGAAATGTTACGAGCACTTCGTGACTGAAGGGAATTTTTTTTTTGGTGGTTACTTTTCCAAACAGTTCGTGCGCCTGGTCTCGAACGCATATGAAACCCGCGTTAAGCGAGTCGCAAAAATAATCGCTGTCATGTCATCTTTGTGGCCAAATTTAGCCCGTGTGTCAGACCGTCGCTTCCGCTTTGATGCTTTCTTTGCATTTTCGTTAAATCCGTTAAACCCGACGTGTCGTTTCCTCTCGTATCGTTACATGTATTTGACAAGGAAGGAAGGCGATTCTACTGGCTTAGTTTAAAACACGGTATGTACAGAAACTATATGAGCTTATATCTTAACACAGTTTGCGCGCAGGGCTAAGGCTTAGAAATCTCATTATACTCTTGGCAAACCGGGGTAAACTATTCAGACAATTTGAATAATAATCACCGAAGTTGTTGTTTTGGACAATGTTCCGTGCATATTAAGCAAGCAAAGGTAGGCACAGTTGTTGTCAGTTGCTCAAAACACGTATTATAATTCACTCATTATTTTACTATTCAGCTGTTCATTTTGTTTTTAAATGACTTGTATTACTTATTTGTACTTTAGCAGTGAGCAAATCCGCTCTCGTAAACAAGGGAAAACCAATAGAAACAATATCTTCTTAGAAATGTTAAGCTGGTCGGTTGTGTATGATCTCGTTGCTTTATAGTTATTATTATTATGATGCGATACGATTGGAATTATCTGGAAACGCCTTCAGCGATCAAAAATTGCCGCTGTATTGTTAAAAAGTTTGTCAGTGGAATATCTTGTTTGTTCTACTTCCGAATTTAGCTGCAGTCCAATATATAAAGTGAACTGGAAATGTAGTCGCACTGATTTAAATGTCTCTGTATCGTTTGGAAAAAATTCTCCAAGAATTTCCAAGAAGAGAAATCGAAAACTCTGCCGCTTGAATGAATTCGAAGCCTCATTTTAGATCACGTTTTTTGATTGACCGAGTTTTCAAGACTGCGAAATAAAAACGGAAAATTTACATTAACTCTGAAAACGTCGAGAGTAAAGAGGAAGCTATACGAATTTCCTGTTTGGAAGTACGTAAAAGTCATCTAAATTGGAACATTGCGTTTTTCTGCTGAACTTTTTTCCGGTTTTCAGTCAGAAGCACTGGAAATCATTTATCAGCTTCTGTGGAACTTGCATAGCTATTTCAAGATAGTAAATGATCTTTCGTGCATTTCTTCTTCAAAATATGCTAGGTCTGATATGATGGCAGTGTAGAAAACATTTTTAATGAATAATAATTCTTAGCCCCAACAAATTTCGATTCAAACTGGGCGTTGTAACTGGCGGGGAATTTGTGGAATGCAAAGAGTAGTCGAACGTGGGGTTGGCCAGGTTTGCGCTTCGAAGTTTGAAAACAACATGTAATCTATCAACTCTTGTACTTTCTTGACATAAATTAGCAATATGGCTTGGGAGTGACATAGACAAGCCCAATTATAAAAAGCAAGAACTGTCACTTTAAAAAAGCGGAAAACACCGGAAAGCACTTGAACAAGCCACTTAGAAATTCTTTCATATAAAATTAAGGATTCTAAAAGCTTTGAATTTACCCGAAATCAATTCCGTGAAAACTCTGATTTTGTGTGTCGCTTTGTTCGGCGTTTTACTTTCGCTGCAATTTAGTTCGCCTCCGTTAAATCATTTCAGAAGTTCTATATTCCTTCTATCTTCAACGAAAAATATTTCTGGAGACAAAAAACAGCTACAAAGTTACCTTTATATTTGAAATCACCTTATATTGCCAGTACGCACACTCGCAATATATATTTTTGCCCAAGGCTTAGTTTGAGGCATATATTCAAAAACACGAATAATTTGCACGACTTGTACTGGACGAAAACGGTTTTCAAACTGTTAAAATCACAGAGAACTCAAACACTGATATAGAAAGCTGAGGTCAGGCCTAATTTGGAAGTTAATCTTACTTATGCCTACAAGATTTAGATTGCGGTCCATAACCACGTACTTTTTACAATTTCGAGCGAGTTTTACGTAATCCTAACCACAAAAGGAAACAGCCTTTTGTTTTCGCTAATTTATTATAACCTTGATCTTCCTGTTACGGTTCCACATTTCAGCACGTCTTCAAGATTCTCGGCATGGTTGCCCTCAAGTTCAGAATTGTTTGTTCATGGCGCGAAACTGGTAAAAGAGACGCTTGCTAATTATATACTCTAAAATCCTCCCAGGAAATTTGCCAAGTCACGATCTGAAAGAAAAAAAAAATACCGTGTTAGCAGTGCTTGAGAATATGCTCGCTTTTTGACGCATTTTTACGCTAATTCTTCCTATTGTTTTTGTATTGTGTTTTGCTGAGTTGTTTCCTAGAATTAGAAATGTTCATGAGTTATTTCCTTGAGAGTGGATTTTAAATAACCCTCTTAGAAATGTTTTACGTCAGAGACGTTTAAATACGTGACGCGCATGTGTTGAAACGAGCTTTAAAGCAGTGTTGTTGATTGTTTTCCATTCTTAAAAACAAACCGTGGGTCACCAAACTACTACGTGAGTGTGCTTGCTTGGAACGGAGGTTTTATTCAGCAATAATAATGTCTTCAGCCAGGTACATCTATTTGTTTTCAAACTAAAAATATTAGCTAGTTCCGTCCGTTTTTGGTTATTCCGGAATTCCGAGATCGTTGATGGTCAGCTATATATATAAAGAATATAGTTTCATCGCCTTATTGAGGAGCTTCAAATCCAGAAGTTTCGTCATATTAATTATTGAGTGGGCGTTTACAAAGGTGTGTGTGTACGTGTTTTGGCAACTGAGTTAACTAAAGCAACTACAAAATTGCTTTATGAAATATCGGGATTACAAAATAGTTTGTTAACCGCTTCTTCACAGAGGCCGCGTTTTGTCTGGGTTTTTATGGATGAAGTCCAAAAGAAGCCGTGACTTCCGAAATATTTGTAGGCACGATTCGTGCAAAGAGCACAAACACGCTCAACAGGAAATTACCCATTGAACATTTCCGGTTACATCAAATAGCTTATAAGCCCCGTATCACGCTATCTGCCTCATATACATGTCCGTACGTGGTGCAGCCTATAAGTTTATTTTCAGAGAGGAATTCGATCAGTTCGTAAGACATCCATGGCTTGTGTTTTTCCTAGGTTGGACCCGGCGCTCGCCTATCCCGTGCCTTTACGACCGAGTGTTTTTCAACACGCTCGCTTTGTAGACAAGATGCAACCGACTATAGTGAAACAAGAAAAGTACGAAATTGCCTACCAAGAGGAACCGTTGAGTGAAGGTATGTAGATGTCGACAATTCAGTGTTGTACCGCTCGAATGTTTTCGCTGGATAAAAATTCAAACTATTAAAATGCGATTCTAGAACGAGAAAGCACTAAGCGATTTATTTACTGATGCAGAGCACTAGCTAAAAAATTAGCAAGTTAAATGAATTAATATTTTAACAGCGATCGAACACAATTTTCAATTGCCTTTCATCAGTAGTTATAAAGCTAATTCAGTATTTAAATAACGAACTTGGTGAGAGATGTTAAAAACAATAAGTTCTATAACATAGGAAACCATCTAGTAATGGTTATTCAAAGACATTTATCCCCGTAATGGAATGTTACAACATTTTCACCAATATTCATATTTACTGGTTGCCAAGTTCCTTATTAAACGGAAGAGTTGACAAGTTGGACGCGGACTTTAAACTTATAACGGATTATTAGTTTAGTTTGTTTCACGAATCTTGTGTATCCATCTCTTTTCTAAATAGATATACATTTCAAAGTAAGCTATATCAGTGCAGTTCACCATTGACGTCATTCCGATATAGACAGGAATTTAGTAAACAAAGTGTTGTGTATGTAAAAAGTCCATAAAGAAAAGAGCTTTTAATATACCGTATCGTTTTGCAGTAAAAACCGAGTTTCAAAGTTATAGCAACACTGCCGGAATTTGTAACGAATAGATCAAGGTGCATATTTGTTTTATCAATATGCTTAACAAACTTTAAACCGATTTAAAAAAAGCTATGAACATTATTGTTTTCTCGTGTAACTTCACGCTTTAGGAGCTTTCACGGGGTTCACTGCTTCACGTACATGTAGCTGCTACAGTGTCAGTCACCTTTTCAACATCGTATTCTGCCAATATTGCAACTTTTGCTGTTGCCTCTACTATGCACGTAGTCATTTTCGGCGCTGATTAAGTTCTAGCACTGTTTCTGCGCACTCTTACTACTACATAATCTGCATGCTATACCTTCGCTGTCACTGCCCTGCCCCTGACGCCTTTTATTCACTCGCTCCTTGGCTCCGTATTTAACATGTTCAACTATCATTTCAACTGTACAGGGGCACCCAATGGATCGTTTCGGTGGAATATATGTTCGGAAGGCCTATAATCGCCTCGGATATTATGTTGGGGAAATGTCATCTCGAATTTTCTTAATATGGGAAAATGAATGTATTTTGTTTTTTGGAGAGATAAAAAATGCCGTTTTTGGTACAAAAAAGGTCAGCTAAGATTTTCGGAAAGGCAAATTCAGCTCATAAATTCGGGTAATAAGATTTCAATCCCTAAAGTTTTCTGAAGTTTGAAAGTTCAGCTAACGCATCCGAACAGAAACATTTTTCTTAGCGTTTAAAAATAAGGTATTAAATTGCTTGCATATTCAAACAACGCAATTATAACGTAAAAACGACGTTCCGACACCTACAGGAAAAATGTTGTCGTTGGGTGCCCCTGACTATATCATCCTTTACTGTTCATTTCCATCACTACCGCTATACTAGCTCTAGTCACTCTCTAGCAATTACCATAAATTATACTTCCACACTCAGGCTAGTACTCAACCCTCGCTTCCCACACGTTTGACTGATTTATGTCACTCTAACCATACAATCTACTTATTTATAGACCAAATATCGCTACCAACAAAATTGCAAAAAGTGAAAAAGCTCCCCAAAAATGTTGAACCGTATCATGAAAAGTTTTAAATAGCTACGTAGCTTAATCACAGTCGAGCATCCACTATAACGGCCACCTCTCTATACAGCGGCCGTT
This sequence comes from Desmophyllum pertusum, assembly GCA_029204205.1. NCBI lineage: Eukaryota > Metazoa > Cnidaria > Anthozoa > Scleractinia > Caryophylliidae > Desmophyllum > Desmophyllum pertusum. Next base: position 1,990,013 of record MU825882.1, read on the forward strand.
GTAGAGAGGTTCAACTGCAGAGAGTCATTGCTCAACAGAAAAAGGTCCCAGTATCTATGAACACTTTACATCAAAAGAAAGATAAGGCTATTTTGCATGACTGCAACTAAACTGGATAAAAAATATTTGGTAATTTCGTCAGTGATTGATAGGATTGTATTCTATGTGGGCGTAAGTCGTTATCTTTGTATTCACGTACTAACAATGGGTACGACTATACGTAGGCTAACTAACAATTTGCATCTCTTGTTTTCATAGCTGATCCCAGACGATGGAGTCGAGAGGACGTTTCACGTTGGCTTCAATGGACGTCTGAGATATTCAACCTTAGCAGCATCAGACCCGACAGATTCCAAATGAACGGCAAAGCCCTGTGCCTTATGACAATGGACATGTTCCTCTACAGAGTCCCCGAGGGAGGTAATATCCTCTATCAGGACTTCCAGAGAAGGCTCAGAAATGCTGTGACTCTGCAGAATTAAGCGCGGTGCGTTCTGACTGCATTGAAGACAAAAGTTAGATTAACTGGCTATGGAAAAGGAGTTTGGTGGGCTGCACCGCAG